>OX276336.1:47657429-48284848 GCA_946251815.1 Dasysyrphus albostriatus | reverse complement strand
AAAAACGTTCTTCCACCCTTTCTCTTCCTCTCTCAAAACTTTTTAGCCTTTCCCTAAATCTTGGTGAATTTTCTCAGATATGGAAATCATCTTTCATTATCCCTATACACAAAAAAGGTTCGAAGGGTGATGTTAACAATTATCGTCCAATTGCCAAGCTTTCTCACATACCCAAACTCTTTGAAAGTATTTTGTATGAAACGCTTAGCTTCCACTGCAAATCTCTCATCTCCCCCAGACAACATGGCTTTCTCAAATGCAGATCTACAACCACTAACCTTGTTGAATTTGTGTCTTTCACGCTATCAGCCATGAAAAAAGGTTGCGAAGTCGATGTTATATCAACCGATTTTAGTAAGGCCTTTGATAAAATCTCCCATAAGCTAATACTTTTCAAATTGTCCTCTCTCGGCTTCGAACCTTCTTTGTTAAAATGGATCTCCTCTTACCTAGATAATCGTTATTATAGCGTTCGTTTTAGAACCGCCACCTCTTGCTCTTTATTAGCTACCTCCGGTGTTCCCCAAGGCAGCCACCTAGGCCCACTTTTGTTCATTCTTGCTATTAACGATATTGAAAAGGTCATCAAACACTCTTGTATTTCACTGTACGCTGATGATACCAAGTTTTTCAAGATTATTTCGTCGACACATGACTCTTCCCTTATTCAACAGGACCTTGACAGTTTTTCAATTTGGTGTCTTAAAAATTGCTAGGAGCTCAACGCTGCCAAATGCCAATCAATCACTTTTACGCGTAAGCGTATTAAATCTTCTCCCCGTCTTTACCTCCTTCATGATCAACCCATACCCACCCTTGAATTTATTCGTGATCTTGGCATAATACTTGACCCGGAACTTAATTTTCTCTCCCATGTAGATGATATCATTCTCAAGGCAAATTCAGCCCTCAGCTTCGTCAAAAGATGGTCAAAGGAATTCTCTAACCCTTATGTGACTCGATCCCTATACATATCATTCGTTCGACCACTCCTCGAATACGCTTCTCAAGTTTGGTCCCCTTATCAACTTATACACATTTCCAGAATCGAGAGCGTCCAGCGTCGCTTCCTTCGCTCTGCTCTTCGAGGCCTTGAATGGACCAATCCCCTGATCCTGCCTCAATATCTAGGCAGCCTTAAACTAATCAACTTGAATTCTTTGAAAGAACGTAGAGAAATATCAGACATTCTCTTCATTCATCGATTATTTTCTGGTTCCGTTGACTGCATTTCCCTCTACAACTCTATCTCCTTTAACATTAACCCTCGTTCTCGAAATCCTCGTCTTTTTATCTTCCACCGCACAGGACCTCCTATGGCTCAAACGAACCTATCTCTCGAATGCTGCGAAATGTTAATCTGAACATGAACTCCTTTGACTTTCACCTTAGTAATCCATCCCTAAAACTCCGTCTTCTGAATCGCCCTCCCCCTCACTAACGTTAGCTTAAGTTCTTAGTTTTAAGTTAGATTAAGAATTAGCTTGAATTAAGCCGAATAAATGGGGGTTTTGCCCCCACCAAAATTAAAAAATCTCATTAATTGGTAACAAACACAAAATTTTATTCGATCTATGACTTGTAATGTTGGTTGGAGTAGGTAGACATTCTACAGAATTAATACTCGTAAATAAACTATTCCAAAGCTACAAAAAGAAAAATTAAAATTGTAAATATTTCTTGTTTTCCCTACAATTTATTGTGCAGCTCTTTGAGTTTCTGGGGGGTCATGACCCCTATACACGCCAATGTTTTTTAATGCCAAAGAGTTGAGTCTCCACTTTTTTAGTAATTTTTAACTTAAAAAAGGCTGTGGAAATGCCTTCAGACTCCAAATGTGTCTTCAAAAATAATGATCGATATTTTAAAGTATTTGTGTCAAGGAGAAGCACCTTCGGTTAAAATTCAATGTAGCCACTTTTGTGGAACATAGTGTTTTTGATGTCATAGTTTGAGATTTCTGCTTTTTGGTTGTTATAACATGAGTATTGTGAAAATGCCTCAAGATACCAAAAAACAGGTTCAGATCAAAAGTTGCAAGTTTTTCATGTTCAAAATATTAAAAAGTGAACGAAAATTACAGAAATCAAGAAAATGCATCTATTTGATAGAAATTTAGAAAAAGTACAGCCATACAATTTTGTTGGACACCCTTTACAGAGACCATTCAAAAATTGAGTGAACCCTAAAAATATAACATGCTTTATTAAATAAATAATAATTTATTTACAGTTATTGCTGTGATGGCGATTTGCATGGCAGGTTTCAAAATATTAAAAATAATTGTCAACACTTAACAAAACTATGCCTACTACAATATCCTATCCTTTGCAACCCTTCATAAATACCTACCAACAAAGATTAATCACAGTTGTTATTTGATATTTACCAATCAATTTATCACATCTGCATAAAACAATACTCACAGAACTGACACACACAACACAATTATACATATCCACTTGTCTATAGGTAGATATACATATCTTTATCTACCTACCCACTCGATATTGCATGAAAATTGACTCAACACTAAATGAATTTTACTGTTTGCTTGTCAACAAACCAATTGGAAAGTGTATGAGCTGCAAAAATTCAACAGCAAATAACACGTTTTCAAACAGTTCCTGTATGTTCAATCCAAACAAGGACATCGATTGCATTTTGTACGAACGAATATACCAGAAGCTATGACACTTCCAAATGTGTCACTGTTCACAATTCACAGTCAACACTTAATGGAATAGGGTCAAACATAATATTTCGATTGCTCTAACAAAACATAGGTAGGTAGTATAAATTATTTTTATGAATGACTCTTCTGATTTACATACATAGGGGTATGGGGCTAAGAATGCTGGACAAAAATGTTATCATTTATTTTAATGATTTTTAATAACAATAATGACTCATAAAAAATAACAACACTAGGCGTTTTTCTTTTTTAATTCAAAATAGAGCACTGAACAGAGCATGTTCTGAACATCCTCTGTTCTGAACCAAGCGAGCTTTGAGCACTCTGAATTATTTTGGAAACACACCTGAACAGAACACTAGCTGTCAAATGCTTGTGTTCAGCATTAAATCTGTCTGCTCTGTCATTTTATTCTGAGCTCATAGAGTGCGCTCTGAAAAAACTCAGAACACACCCAGAACGAAAAAAGAAACACGAATTTTTAGCTCAGAGCTAAAAAAAAACAGTTTTTTGTTTGACAGTTCGGACTCTACTCTTAATTAAAAAAGAAAAACGCCTACTGTTTGTGGAACTTTTTAGTTTACTTCCCGAGAACCAAAGGTTATGATTTTAAGACTTTTGCTTGTTTTTAGTCAAACAAAGTCATCAATTATTTAGTTCATAAGAATGAAGTACCTGCCTATATACAAGACTGGCTTTAACATACATAAACAAAATTATTTTTCAATCCAATCACTGAAGCTAAATAATTTGCCATAGTCCACCATATACATATGAAAACATTTTGTTATTAGCTGAAAGAAAGACTTAATGCCCGTCGACTATAAGAAAATACAATCAAGTGGGTATGCCATTTAATGTTACTGTCAAAATCTCTTAAATGACAAAAGGTACATTAATATTTCTTTAGTAGGCCTAGTTTTTATTCTAGACTTTTGACCAAATTTTAACTTTTAATAGCCCATTGTTAGATCCTTGGTGAAGGTTTATTTAATGTCAATTCGGAAAAAGAACCACCACAACTCTTGTTTGGTTGTTCAAAGCAGTGGTTAATATTCAAATAATATTTATTTGTTCTTTACTAGAAATGTACAAAACTCAATGATATTTAATGCATAGTGCATGTCGTAGTAGATTCTATAATATTTGTAACATCAGAATATTATAAAGTGTAGTTTGTATGAATCAATAATTCAGTGGTGTAGCGAGCACTTCGAGGGCCCCGTTTCAAACATTTTTTTCGGGGGCCCCTTTTTTCAAACAGTCGCACAACTTAAGGTATACATTTTTTTTTCTACAAAATTAATTGGATAAGTTAATTTCAAAAGAAAGTAAAACAATTTAGGAACTTTACATGGGTTATTCTTAAATTGATTGCAGTTCAATGTTTGTCTATTGATTTTGTACTGTAAAAGAAACAAAATACATACAAATACAGATTTTGAAAAAAACGTGGTAAAACGGTCGGTGTGTCCAGTATTTACCCAGTGTGCCACAGTGGTAGTAAGGCTAGGCAAAGATAATAATAAAAGAATTTTGTAACGTTTTTACACGTTTCTCTCAAAATCTGTTGCTGGTACATGTTTTTGTCTAGAACTAGATAATTGATTAAAGATGTTTTTGGTGTAGAACAACATTAGCTTCAATTTTTGTTTTCATCATATTTTTTCAAAGTTTAAAATAATTGCGAAAAACAACAAACTTGCTCTTAAAAACCCAGTCTTAGAACATATGTTAGCTAACTTGAACTTGAAAAAATAAAGTTTGGTTGTCCAATCTGGAATTTCAAATAATACAGGGTGGCGCACCAATTGTGGTACAATAAGAAATTAAAATAATTTTTTTTTTTAATCGATGTATTTCATTTATTTTTTTTGTATTGGTTAGAAAATTAAATTTTATTTAAAATAGTTAGTTGATTTTAAAGATTATAGACCGCAAATGACCTCCACGCTCTCCCACGCATATGCGGCACCTGATCAAAAAATTATTCATTGCCGCCTGAAGAGTTGAAGTTGGGATCGCCTCAATTATTGTCGTTATGGACTGCTTTAATTCAGTTAAATTCCTGGGCTTCGTTTTATACACCTCTTGCTTGACATAACCCCATAAAAAGAAGTCTGGTGCAGTCAGGTCAGGTGACCTTGGGGGCCAGCGAAGAGTGGAGTTCCTAGAAATTAATTTGTTTGCGAATTTTTTGTTTAGCTCCGCCATAACTGGTCTGGCTATATGTGCAGTTGCTCCATCTTGCTGAAACCAAACGCTGTTGAATGGTATACGTCTTCGGCGCAGTTCTGGGTAAAAAAGCTCCTTCAACATCTTTAAATAACGGTCCCCATTGACAGTAACGGTTACACCGTTTTCTTCGGCGCGACAATACACCTTGATGAAACTGCGCACCACACAGTCACTCCCTCTGGGTGCAGTTCCGTCTCATGGAGCATTTCTGGATTAGACTCATTCCATATACGGCAATTTTGCTTGTTTACATTGCCGTTAAGATCAAAATGGGCCTCATCAGACATGAACAAACAATTGATCAATGTGTTGTCTTCTTCGGCCATTGATATCATTTTTTGGCAACATTCCAGGCGAACAGGCAAATCCTGAGGGTTTAACTTGCTAGTAATTTGGACTTTGTACGGAAACAAGTTTAAATCGTCATGAAGTATCCGTTGTAATGACCGTCTACTAACTCCAATTTGCCCCGATAAGTTTCGGGTCGAAACGCTCGGATTGGCCTGTATTGCAGATGCTACTGCTGCGATTGTATCCTGAACCCGAACATTGGCATCTCGATGGTACGGCCTTCGTGCGATGCTTCCATATTCGGCAAACATGTTTACAAACCTCATAATGGTCCATCTACTCGGGGGATTACCGCCAAACTCCCGCCTAAATTCCCTTTGGACGGAAATGACGGACTGCAAAGCATGGTACCGTTGCACTATCCAAATTCTTTTCTCCGTATCCCAAGCATCCATTTTTATAAATCTAAATAGTAACCTACAAAATAAAAAAAAAATAAGCCGATTACTCACACAGAAAAAAGTTATTACGTTTTATTTTTGTAGCACGATTCGTGCGCCACCCTGTACTTGCTTCGAAAATTTTGAGCTCAAATAGCAACCAATTTAGACCAAAAAACTAGTCTGGCACTATTATTTCATAACCGTGAAAGTATAATTAGCTTAAATATGTTCAAAACCTGGCTTATTAGAAGCAAATTTGTTATTTTTGGGATTTAGTTTAAACTTTGAAAAAAACTAGATAGCAACCCTTAAATTGCGAATTTCCCTTTTATTTGTAATTAAATTTTAAGATTCGTCTTATTTCGTTGGGCCATATTATTTCACGACAACAAAAAGACACATGCAAAACAAATTGGTTATAAATACATTTGAAATATGTAGGTATGTAATTAACATTGTACGTCGTGTTGCACTTTTCCATGACCAACCGAAACCGGACAGTTTATTAGATTTTTTTTTTTTCCTAATTATTTGCCGAACTATGAAATGAAGAAAATGCTTCCACCAAGGTAAGTTCAAATTTATAGGACGATAAAATTTGTTTATGATATAAAAAAAAATTAATATTATTATTTTTTTTTTAATAGCCACAGGGGCGTACTTCCTGAAAATGAAATGGATTGGAATGGAATAGGTGAAAGCAATTTTAAGCAAGCAAGAAAACACAGAACTTGGGACTTGAATAAAGTAAATTTTACTGTTTTGGGAAACCTTTTTCGATATAGGGAGAAACCCCAAAAACATTTTAAAAGTAAAGAGCAATGGTGAGTTCTTAAAGTAAAATGGACCATTATCACTTCTGTCCCGAAATAAATGAAAACAGAATTTACAGGTCGCATGACCCACAATTTCAGGGATGAAGTACTGAAACGAAAGTGAACTGATCTGCCAAATTTCATCAGTTAATTTCCTAACGAATCTCGAATATACTAAGCTAATTAACAAAAGAAATCACTCTACTCTATCTTTTAAATCCAGTTGCCAAAAATTCCTTTTTCTTTATTATTCTTTCCTTTTTTTTGTTTGCTATGTTGTTTTCGTCCTTCTGCTTTAAAATTCTCCTGATTCTTTCCTTTCTTCAGACTCTGATGTTTTCCTCTTTAAATTTAGTTTTCTTTCGATTCGAAACACCAAAATTCTTAACTTTGTGACAAGTGCCTTCAGATTTTTCGATGTCTGTCCGTGTTTTCAGGGAATCGGAAGCCGCGGACTTCTATCACGTCATTTTCAGCCACACACAGCTAATTTGCTGAATTGTGCTATCGTTGACGAAATCCAGCGGTCCTACTTACTCACACATAGCAACCTGGCATTATGCAACATCATCATGGAATTCGCAGATCACTGCTTTCACTTCCAGGATCGGTGAAATCGATGAACGCATTCAGCCAAATTCCCCTATTTTCTTGAGAGGAAGCCAAACCAAAACACAAAATGTCGAAAACCAAAGAATTCAATTTTGAAGTATTAATTACATTCTTCCCCTCCAATTATCGTGTACACCAAGAAATAAAGGCAACTTTGCAGCAATAAGACAACCAATGATCGGTGACTAAACATTCAGAAGGAAAAGTTGGCAATTATTTTCTTAACCGCGATTTCCAAAAAAAATTACTTGGGTGGACTTTCGTTAGATTTTGGGCATAAAGGGATAATTTTGGTGGGGGCAAAACCCCCATTTATTCGGCTTAGTACAAGCTAATTCTTAATCTAACTTAAAACTAAGAACTTAAGCTAACGTTAGTGAGGGGGAGGGCGATTCAGAAGACGGAGTTTTAGGGATGGGTTACTAAGGTGAAAGTCAAAGGAGTTCATGTTCAGATTAACATTTCGCAGCATTCGAGAGATAGGTTCGTTTGAGCCATAGGAGGTCCTGTGGGTTGGAAGATAAAAAAGACGAGGATTTCGAGAACGAGGTTTAATGTTAAAGGAGATAGAGTTGTAGAGTGAAATGCAGTCAACGGAACCAGAAAATAATCGATGAATGAAGAGAATGTCTGATATTTCTCTACGTTCTTTCAAAGAATTCAAGTTGATTAGTTTAAGGCGGTCTAGATAGGGAGGCAGGATCAGGGGATTGGTCCATTCAAGGCCTCGAAGAGCAGAGCGAAGGAAGCGACGCTGGACGCTCTCGATTCTGGAAATGTGTATAAGTTGATAAGGGGACCAAACTTGAGAAGCGTATTCGAGGAGTGGTCGAACGAATGATATGTATAGGGATCGAGTCACATAAGGGTTAGAGAATTCCTTTGACCATCTTTTGACGAAGCTGAGGGCTGAATTTGCCTTGAGAATGATATCATCTACATGGGAGAGAAAATTAAGTTCCGGGTCAAGTATTATGCCAAGATCACGAATAAATTCAACGGTGGGTATGGGTTGATCATGAAGGAGGTAAGGACGGGGAGGGGATTTAATACGCTTACGCGTAAAAGTGATTGATTGGCATTTGCCAACGTTGAGCTCCAAGCAATTTTTAAGACACCAAATTGAAAAACTGTCAAGGTCCTGTTGAATAAGGGAAAAGTCATGTGTTGACGAAATAATCTTGAAAAACTTGGTATCATCAGCGTACAGTGAAATACAAGAGTGTTTGATGACCTTTTCAATATCGTTAATAGCAAGAATGAACAAAAGTGGGCCTAGGTGGCTGCCTTGGGGAACACCGGAGGTAGCTAATAAAGAGCAAGAGGTGGCGGTTCTAAAACGAACGCTATAATAACGATTATCTAGGTAAGAGGAGATCCATTTTAACAAAGAAGGTTCGAAGCCGAGAGAGGACAATTTGAAAAGTATTAGCTTATGGGAGATTTTATCAAAGGCCTTACTAAAATCGGTTGATATAACATCGACTTCGCAACCTTTTTTCATGGCTGATAGCGTGAAAGACACAAATTCAACAAGGTTAGTGGTTGTAGATCTGCATTTGAGAAAGCCATGTTGTCTGGGGGAGATGAGAGATTTGCAGTGGAAGCTAAGCGTTTCATACAAAATACTTTCAAAGAGTTTGGGTATGTGAGAAAGCTTGGCAATTGGACGATAATTGTTAACATCACCCTTCGAACCTTTTTTGTGTATAGGGATAATGAAAGATGATTTCCATATCTGAGAAAATTCACCAAGATTTAGGGAAAGGCTAAAAAGTTTTGAGAGAGGAAGAGAAAGGGTGGAAGAACGTTTTTTTAGAAGTATGACAGGGAGACCATCGGGACCGGGATTAAATTCATCGTTTAGTTGATTTAATTTAGTTTCGATGAGATACGGATCCACAGTGGGAGGGAGAAGCGGTCCAAGAAAAAAGTTTTGTAGATAATTGAAATATGCAGAATCAGGTGCAAAGGAGTCATCTACAAAAGATTGTTTAAAAAATTTAGCAAAAATGTCGGCGATAGTCCTAGGATTGAGGTTTCGTTTGAGGTTTCGTTATTGAAAGAGAGAGTGTTAGGGTAGCCATCGGATTTTCGTTTATAGTTGACAAACTGAAAAAATGACTTAGGATCATTGATTAGGTTGGATTGCGTGGTAATTAGATAGCGTTGGTAAAGGGGAGTTGTATAGCTCGTTAAAATGTAGATAAGAACCAAGATAGTTAGAATAGTTAGTAGGAGAACGAGAGCGGAGGAATATTTCCCACAATAATAAGCCAATAAAATTCCATTTTTAGCACTCGACCATTCTCCAAAATGTGTAACTTCGGGGACCTAGCGTCCTCTGAGCTTTGTTTTGTATAGTATTTTTGACCAAACCGTCTTGTCTGTTTGTGATTGTTCTATATGATTGGGGACAGTGCTGTCACCCAGCTTAATTTGATCTGAGCAGACCGTCCGTCTGTAGATCGATCATTTATGATTTGGGGATCAAATGTGACCCACACTTTTTCGGTATTGTAGCAGACCGACCGTCTGTCAATTAGTGAGTCATCCACTTTATGTATGCATTATCAATATTGTTCTCTTCAACATACTGAGAGAATGAACCGATAGCTGATGGACCATGGCTGCCTTTCTCCTTCTCAGCATATTGACAGAAACACCTGTAGGGAAGCAGGAATTCGGATGATTGAAAGAACAAATTTTGTCACGGCAAATTTTACCGTGACAGTCGTATTCATCGTCTCAATGAAAAACTTCGTACACCCATCGAGTCCTTTGTATCTTGGGCCCCTATACCTCGGGAGTTTCGTATCATTGATGCAGCTGATACTGCGGTAGCTACGCTTCTGCAACAATTAAAGGTTAAAGCTTGTGTGGCAGTTAGAAGGTAAACCAATTCCCAGAATTAAGGTACGAGATATAACAGCTGAAACATAGATATTATTTAAATCCTTTTGGAAGGGAAAATAATCCCTGGTTATATTTTATTTTTATGTAAAAGCAAATTTGTTTTTAAGCTCAAATTGTTGAATGAATAAAATCAAATAGAAAATGTTTAACCATATAGTTCCATTAAAATTTATAAGTTTATTTATTAATTCCTTTTTAGTCCTTCTGAATAAAAAAAGTTATGTCCTTTTGTAAATAAATTAATCACTTTGAAAGTATATGAATAACATTTAAAAAACTATGAATTTTAATTGTTGCAACACATAATTATTTATTTGGTAGTTTTAAATGTCATACAAAAATACAAATAAAGATTAATGCTAGTCGGAAAAACTTTTTCAAAATAAAACAAGAAATAAATTTTACATTTAGAATTGTTTTTAAGAAAATGAATAGAAAAATTATTAATTGTCAAAGACTATAAACAATACATACATTTTATTTTTACTCATGCTTGGGTAAAACTCACTGTGGTGTAAAGATAGCAACTATGTTTTCTAATTGAATTTTTTAATTAACCATCGACCTAATTTAAAAAAAAAAAACTGTTTTCTTTTGTTTGTTTTTTTGAGTTTTTCTAGTTTGTTTTATAGACGCTGGGTTATTATTGAATTTATATGGCAAAGAATAATTTTTGATTAGCTTATCATAGGTATTTATATACCAGTCTTGCCCTTAATGGATAATTTTCAGAAAATTAATAAATATTGCAAGAAATTATTTAATTTAAAGTTCAATAAGGATTCAAATGCCATGGTAATGACATCCACGGTATTGACATTATGACTGTTTCTGCAACCTCATCTATCAATGCTAGATAGTGAGAAAAATAATTTTCAAGAAAATCTCTATCAAAAAATCACCAGGGTACGACCTAATAACTGCTCAGGTTTTGAAAGAAATGCCTTCTACAGCCTTCAAAAAACTCCAATTTATAATAAATGCATGCCTTAAACTAAGATATGTGCCACATCATTGGAAAATTGCAGAAGTCATTGTTATACCTAAACAAGGTAAGCCACCAACAGAAGTAACATCTTACAGACCTATATCGCTTATACCAATCATGGCAAAAGTTTTCGAAAAACTGCTTCTGAAAAGACTAAGCAAAATAATAGAAGAAAGAAGACTAATTCCGAGCCATCAGTTTGGATTTAGAAATAAACATTCCACGATAGACCAAGTGCATCGGATTACGGATGTTGTGGAAAAGGCACTTGAAGAATTATTAGATGTTGCTCAAGCCTTTGACAAGGTTTGGCACTTGGGACTTGAGTACAAACTGCAAAGGGATCTTCCCAGGCAGTACTACGAAATACTGAAATCCTACGTTTCGAACCAACTCTTTAGAGTACGGTACGACCAAAATTACTCGGAACTAAGGAAAATTGAAGCCGGTGTACCACAAGGAAGTGTCCTAGGGCCAACCCTGTTTCTGGTATATACAAATGATATTCCAGTGGACATCAACGCTATCATGGCCACCTTTGCTGATGATACTGCAATATTGGTGCCAGATAAATCCGTTACGAAGGCTACACAAAATCTGCAAAATGCAGTCGATAAAGTTAGTGATTGGACGCAAAAATGGCGAATCAAGCTAAATGAAACAAAATCGACGCATATAAACTTTACAAACAAAAAAAATAAACAATGTTCCAATTCTTATAAGCAGTACAACAGTACCTTACTCCAATACTGCCAGATACCTTGGAATGACTTTGGATGCAAAGCTTAAATGGAAAGAGCACATCAAAAAGAAAAAAGACGAACTAAGCTTGAAGTACAGAAAAATGTACTGGTTACTAGGAAAGAACTCTGACCTATCTATCCAGAACAAGCTAATGTTATATAAGCAAGTACTGAAACCCGTTTGGACATATGGCATCCAACTATGGGGCTGTACAAAGAAAACAAATGCTGAACCCATCCAAAAATTCCAAAGCAAGGTCCTTCGCGGAATAATAAATGCCCCTTGGTATATAAGAAATAGCGATCTACATCGTGACCTTCAAATTGAAATGGTTACAGAAGTGGTTAAAAAACACGCTGTATCACACAATCAGCGACTGCAAAGTCATACCAACTCCGAAATGGAGACCGTCTTAAATGTACGAGACAATGTTTGGAGATTAAGAAGAACCAAGCCTCATGAGCTGATGGTCTAAAAGCTATGGGAAAGTGTTATAACTTAAACTTCCCACAATGCGATTTATAAATTAAGAAAGAAAAATCGTTTGTCGATCTTTCATAGATTGGTCCTGATTCACCGGTGGTTTAAGTGCGGTAAGAGTCCCACACTACTTGGTGCCGATTCTTACCGAGTGTCTTTTGAAGATTTCCATCGGATAAAAAAAAAAAAAAAAAAAAAAAAAATCTCCACTCATGCCTATGCTGTTAAAAAGAATATAAAATTCTGATTATCAACCAAAAACACCTAATAATATACTTGAAAAATACTACCACAGTTCTGACAAATCAATTTGAAGCTAACTTTTGTCAACAAAGTATTGCACTTAAACTTTTCTGAAAATAACATTTACAGTGGCTCCAGCGCATAATCGGACAGTAGTTTCATTTATATAAAATGGGCTGTAACTTTAGAAAAAAACCGCTATTGTATATTTTTTTCGCGCTTATTTAAAGTAGTACATTTACTTATCCAAATAACAACAAAAAAAATAAACATTTTCAAATGTTAACGGTTAATTCAAAGAGAAATACTAAATAAATCCAGTTTTTAAAGTTCAACAAATAATCGGATAAAGCAAAGAGAGTAAATACAGTTACTTTCAAATTTTCACTCCAACGCAGTTTTTGTTTGTTCTAATCAGTCTTTCAATGAATAATCAGCCAGGTAGTGCAAAAATGGCTCCAAGTGGAAAACAAACAAGTGTCGAACTAATACAATTAATTATAAAATTAAATTTTGAAGGCAAAACGGTAAGAGAAATTGCAGAATTGGTTGGACGAGGCAAATCTACAGTACAAGATGTCATAAAAAGGTAGAGATGAATTTAGAGTGGCCAACAAAAGCCGAGAAGGTCAAGGCAAACTTTTAAGTGAAAGAGAAGAGCGGTCAATATTAAAGGAAATAAAACAAAATCCATTCAAAACTGCAAAAGATCTTCAAATGTCCCTAAAAATTCATGTTGGAAAGGATGTTTGCCTCAACACTGTCCGCAAAACTCTCCATAGATACGAATACTATGGAAGAGTTGCCAGAAAAAAACCATTTATTAGCCTCAAAAACAAAAACAAAAGGTTAAAATATGCGAGAGAATATTTATTAAAACAAGAAGAATTTTGGAATACGGTAATGTGACCATATTTCTTAAAAAAATATATTTTCATTTGCAGTTTTCAATGCTTCAAGGTTTTGTTCACTGATGAGAGCAAATTTAATTTGCATGGCTCGGATGGGAAGATGTATGTTTGGCGTAAGGCAAATGCTGCAGCAACAAAATACCAAAGCCACAATAAAACATGGAGGGGGCTCTGTCATGGTTTGGGGCTGCATGTCAAGTGCTGGGGTAGGCAATTTGCATTTCATAGATGGTAAAATGGACAAATTTGCCTACCTCAACATTTTGAAACAAAATGTGAAGCAGAGTGCGGAAAAACTGGGAATCGCAAATAATTTTGCATTCTATCAGGACAATGATCCCAAGCACACATCAGGTGTTGCAAAGATGTGGTTGATCCATAATTGCCCCAAACTCATTGATACAACAGCACAGAGCCCAGACCTCAATGTGATCGAACATCTGTGGGAGGAATTGGCAAGGAGAGTGTACAAACACAAATATAACAACCTAAATCAGCTTAAGGAGGCTTTAATTGAAGCTTGGAACTCTATTGAGCCTGAGGTGTGCCAAAATTTGGTTAGATCCATCCCAAATCGCCTTCAAGCCGTTCTTGATGTAAAGGCTTTGCAACCAAATACTAGCTGATGGATGTGTGATGTTTTCAAGAAGATATTTTACTTTGTCCGATTATTCGGTGGACTTAAAACCTGTTTTTTTTTTAATTAAAAGTTATCATTTTAAAATTTTTAATTTTTTGTTGTTATATAGATAAATAAGTGTACAAATTTAAATAAAAGCGAACAAAATATACATATAGCGGTTTTTTTATAAGTTTATAGCACATTTTATACAAATGAAACTACTGTCCGATTATGCGTTGGAGCCACTGTATATTCCATGAAGTATATTTTACTAGAAAATAGTAGACTTAGCTACCAAACAATTTTTAATTCAAAATTTGAATAAAATTATCTAAATGAATTAATGCTTCAGATTTCACTTTACGGATAAACTTTTATTGGTTGCTTTAGATAGTAGTTTTTATTGGTTTATTTTATTGGTTACTATTATTGATTACTGGTCACTCTTACTGGCAACTTTTTTAGGTTTCTTTTATTTGTTACATTTTTCTGGTTACTTTTATTTCCTTTAATTGGCCACTTTAACGGGCTACTTTTATTAGTTACTTTTAATTTGCTGATTTAAATGGGTCAATGGAGTTTACAAAATAAAATTTTGTGCTAATTTATTTTAACTCTCGCTTTTGTGAATAGAAATGAAGACTTCTTATGTATCTGTGTATGTCTAGATAGTAGAAACTTTAAATCTAATCATTTTAGGCCTAACAGGTTCTAAGTACCTAATTTTTTCAACAATAGAAGATGAGATTAGAGTATCTGTAAATATTATCAAGATAATTCTTATCCTTGCAATAAAAGTCTCAACTCTACCCCTACATAATGTACCTATATCTAGAAATACAGATAACCACCTTAAATTTTTCTGTTTTGTTCAAATTTTGTTCATATTTATCTTGTACATATTTTCCAAATAGACTTAAAGGAAAGACTATAGCATACGGACAAATGAAACAAAAAAAAAAATAACACAATAATAAAGCAGAGTGTATTGTATTTGGCTCCCAGTAAATTTGATAAGACCTTAATTTGCTACAACGATGTCACCTTTCACCGGCAAAATCCCAGTTAACCTCATGGAGTACAAAAACCAGGGATATGGGCCAAAAATATACCCCAAACAAGCTTTGACTCTTAGTTAGAATATGTATCTATATCTACTGGAAAAAAATCTATAACACCCTGTGATTGTAATTTACGATGTGTATTAGCTGTCCATTATCACTCATGCAGGTTCACCAAGCCCCAGCCCAACATCAACTCCTATTCCAGTGAACCCTCGTCAGTACCTTTTGGTGCTTGGAGGCAAATAATTTGCTCGCATAAGACCAGGAACACGTTATAAACGAGATAGCAAAAAGTCACACGACAACAACAACAACAACAACGACAGCAGCAGCATTAAGTTAGGTGCCAGAGGGAAAAGACACCGCTTCAAAAATAAAAAAAAAGAAAGAATAAACAAGCATCAAGGATAATACGGATCCAGATACAAAGTAGGAACGAAACAAAAGTCAGGAGTCAATGGCTGAGCGGATGTGAAGAAAATTAAGTTAATTCGAGAAGAAAGATAATATCGCATCCTGTTTTATCCTCTGATATATACAGAATGAGTGTTATGTTCTCGAAGTTGTTGTTTCCATTTGAAGGGATTCCCCCCAATGGAGTCTGAATACTGCGGGTGACAGTTACAGATTAAGCCCTACCAGGATTCTAAGCGATGGATATTAAAATCGTCTCCTTTTGCGGAATGTGCAAGTCACTAAAATAAATTGAGATGTTTACAGTCTATATGGAAGTACATAGAAAGTTCTGTTGTTGCCGCCTTCGTTTTGATTGATATCGGAAGTGTAGATGAGAGAGTTTATCATCTCCTTAGCTACTTAACAAAATGAAAATAAAAACAAATAAATAAAAAGCAAAAAATAAAATAGTAATAATAAAGTGAAAGGCCATTAAATTATCTTGTAAACAAATGATGGTTTACCTTTATTTATTTAATTCATAAAGCAAGATTGTTGCACACGGAGCAGGATCCTGGCACCAGGAGTTATTTATTATAGACACCTGCTTTTGTACAACCTCAATCATACTGACATGTACTTCATCACCATTTTTTCTAATGGAAGTTATTAAAAGTTAGTCAGTTGCTGTTGTTGGATGTGTTATGGCTTTTTGGTGACAGGAAAATTTATTGAAATATTTCGATTATTCAGGGTTTTTAGCACAAATAATGCAGTAGGTGGGTTTTCTAACAATTTAAGATTCTGAGAAATCAAAAATAATCATTTGCCAGTGACTGTGGTTCAGGAAAAAAAAATATTTATAAAAGAATTAAAGAATAAATAAAGAAATTTTCACAACGAGTTCAAAACAATTTTCTATTTTTGTTCCTCTTATTTGATAAACTTTGACAAAAATAGTTCAGCAAAAAGTCCAAATAACTTCAATTTAACTTCTTGACAGAAAAAGTGAGACATTTTTGTTAAGAATATTAATGTACATATTTTTGTAAAAATATAATCAGTCCCCTGAAATTTCACATAAACTGACTAAAAATATTTTCGCCTGATGAAGGTAATCAAATATTAAAATAATTCATGTTTTTCTTCGGATGAAACGTTTTGAAGCTTAATCAAAGGAATCATGTCTAGAAATAAAAATTACATATGTGACATTATTCTACATGTATAGATATGTATGCATATTGTATGTAGACATGTATATGTGACTTTCCAAAGCAGGATTGTTTTGTTTTTTTAAATAATGTTATTAATGTTAAAAAAGGCACAAAATTCTCTAAAAACTTTATCTGATAAGCTTTTAATTTATGTTAAAATTTAATTCAAATTCCGGGGGACAATTTCCAATTTCAAATGAAATTTTTCCATTTTTTTTCATTGCAAGAAAAAATAAACAATTATAACGGGTGATTTTTTAGCTGGTTTGGTTTTGGCAACACTGGTTTTGACAGCTGACGTGTGTTTAGTACCTTGTGTCACTGTCAAACAGCTTCAGTTTGGTTTGCAATTTAACCATGGATCGTCTTATAAATGAACAACGCTTGCAAATTATTGAATTCTACTATCAAAATTCGTGCTCGGTTCGAAATGTTCATCGCGCGCTGCTTCCATTTTATGGTCGGCATTCTCGACCTTCTGAGCAGTCTATTCGGAAGATTGTGACCAAATTTCGCACCAAATTTACTTTGTTGGACATTAAACCACCAACACGTTTACGTACTGTGCGTAGTGAAGAAAATATTGCGGCCGTATCAGCTAGTGTGACAGAAGACCGCGAAATGTCGATTCGGCGCCGTTCCCAGCAGTTAGGCCTTTGTTACAGCACTACGTGGAAAATTTTGCGGAAGGATTTGGGCGTAAAGCCTTTTAAGATACAGCTGGTGCAAGAACTAAAGCCAGCCGACCTACCACAACGCCGAATTTTTGGTGAATGGGCTCTTGGAAAGCTGGCCGAGGATCCGCTTTTTTATCGAAAAATTGTGTTCAGCGATGAGGCTCATTTTTGGTTGAATGGGTACGTAAATAAGCATAATTGCCGCATTTGGAGTGAAGATCAGCCAGAAGCATTGCAACAGCTACCAATGCATCCCGAAAAAGCCACTGTTTGGTGCGGTTTATGGGCCGGCGGCATTATTGGGCCATATTTCTTCAAAGATGATGCGAATCGCAGCGTTACTGTCAATGGTGAACGCTACCGAGCGATGATAACAAACTTTTTTTTGGCCGAAATGGAAGTTCTTGACTTGCATGATATGTGGTTTCAACAAGACGGTGCCACATGCCACACAGCACGCGAAACAATGGCGCAATTGCGAGGCGAGTTTGGTGAACAGTTAATTTCACGTTTCGGGCCGGTCAATTGGCCGCCTAGATCGTGCGATTTGACACCATTAGATTATTTTTTGTGGGGGTATGTCAAAGCTAATGTCTATAGGGACAAGCCCGCTTCGATTGACGCACTGGAAGCCAACATCTATGCATTCATTCGTGAGATACCGGCCGATATGTGTGAAAGAGTATGCCAAAATTGGAACCAGCGGATGGGCTACCTGAGACGCAGCCGCGGTCAACATTTGCATGAAATTATCTTTAAACATTAAATTGCAAGGTTCAAACTATCGATTCAAATAAATATTTCATTCATTTTTTCGAATTTTTTGTGTTTTTTTTTTTTAAAAAGTTCTAAGCCTCTTAAAAAATCACCCGTTATAATCGAAATACTAACAAAGTTTCTAAAAATGAAGTTTCGAAGGATATTGTTTCGAAAAACCAAAGTTCGAAATGATAAAGTTTCGAAAAGATAAAGTTTCGAAAAACAAAGTTTCGAAAAACGAATTTTTGAAAAGAGAAAGTTTTGAAAGGACAAAGTTTTTCCAAAAAAAAGTTCTGAAATCCTCGGAAATTCGTTGTCCACCGACCGATTTCAATGAATTTTTGAAACAGAGTGTTTCAAATATTTTTTTCAAGGAAAAACGAAGTTTCAATCTTTTGACCTATTTCTGAAACAGGGTGTGTTTCGAAAATGAAATGTTTTGAAAATATTTCTTTATTTTTATTCTGTATCAGGTATCAAATTAATTGAAATAGGTCAAGGAACAACGAGTTTCCGAGGAATTCGAAACTTTTTCCTTTCGAATCTTCGTTTTTCGAAACTTTGTCTTTAAAACGTTTATTTTGTCATTTCGAAACTTTGGATTTTCGAAACTTTATCTTTTGAAACTCTGGCGGATTCTCTATAAATTATGAGCTTACTTTACCACATCAGTATCAGTAAATACATGAAGGATATTCAGGCAACGGCAAAAAGTTATTGCAAACGTTATGTTAACTGATCAGCAAATCTTTTCAACTTTCTGTTCAAACTGTTTCATAGTAACAAAGTTTAAGACTATGTTAACGATGGCCTTACGCCATTTTATGCCTTCCTTAATAGTTTCGTTGAGTTTCAAGTTCAATTTTTTTGGACAAATAGTTGTCGGTCCGAAGATTGCTTTTTAGCTTTTGTGAAGCTTAGGTGTTTGCTCACAATAATGAATTCTCTTTATTTTTTCATTATCGCTTTGGCAGTGATTCAATATGTTTACATTTAGAAACTCGTGGTTTGTAACATACCTGTTTTTTAAAATCATTTTTGTATGTACCTAAAATATGTATGTACTTCAAACTCAAATCTATATAAATATCTTCTGCTGGTCCCAGAGCATAAAAGTTTTATTTTCAATTTATCTCTCATAAATTCTCATATCTCGAAACCTAAGCATTAGAAAGATTTCGAATAAGTCTAAGGTCCAGATTTCCAACTTTCTTATATAGAAAAAAACATTGGCAAATGACTTCATTACCTACTTTGAAAAAAAGAGGAATAACAATGTAGTTAACAAAAAAATCAGCATCAGAAATAGTCTTTAAAAGGACTTTTCAATAATTTCTTAAAAAATCCACAAATAATTTTTCAAAATTTTGATATTAATTAAAATTTTAGATTAATTAATTTTAATTATTTAAAAACAAAAACACTTTCTTAATTTCAACTTTTTCACTATCAGCTTAAGCGTTTTTATTTTTAATTTTAATAATAATTTAATTCTTTCTAAAACACGTTCTACATCAGGAGGCGTTTTTGCACCATGTTAAAAATAATATGTACATAAAGGGTATTTTTTTTAAGATGTGTGGTTTTTTAATCTGGCAATACTTTTTTTGGAGTTGGTCTTTTTGTCATTGTCACTTTATTTATGCTCAGTTTGATTTGCCATTTCATTGTAATATAAACATAAATTACTTTTCTTATTTCAAAGAAATATTGGCTAGGGTACCACGAGGAAGTGTATTAGGCCCAGTTCTGTACCTCTTATTTACACGCGATATACTTCAAACAAAAGACACTCCCATAGCCATGTTTGCTGTTCAATGAACAAAAGTCAGTCCATGTGGACTTTACGTATAAAAAAATAAATAGACTACCTGTCTTTCTTAATACCACTGGTGTTCCATTTGCAAATGAGGCAAAGTATCTGGGAATGACTTTAGACGCGAAATTAAAATGGAAGTCGCACGTGAAAAAGAAATGCGAAGAACTAAAAAGTTGATTAAGAGATATGAACTGGTTACTCGGTAAATATTCAAAGCTTAGCATTGAAAATAAATTGATTTTATACCAACAGGTTCTTAAACCTGTTTGGACTTATGGTATACAACTTTGGGGTTGTACCTGCGATACAAACTTAAATAACTTACAAACTTTTGAAAATAAATTGCTTAGGTCATTTGTAAATGCTCCGTGGCATATAAGAAACGAAGATATTCGCTGGGATCTCGGGATCCCTACTGTTCGGAACGAAATACAAACTTTCGCACGAAAACATAGAAATCGACTATTAGAACAAGCTAGTTCAACGATTATTTACTTTCTTGACGAGTTGAATTTAGTACGCCATCTGCGAAGAACAAAACCTTCCGACATGATGCAGTGAACAGAAAACCGCTTTAAATTCGCGGAATAAGCAGGAACTTTCACCGGAAAGTAACCTGCAGCACGTTACTTAACTTCGTTAAAAATAAATTGCTAGATAAGTTTCAACTTAGTTGCAATCGGGAAGTGGAGGTGGTTTTAGTGTAGTAAGAATCTCACATACCTATGGGCATGCGTTTTTCGGTCCTCATAGAGCCTTATGCAGGTTTTGTACCTACCCACGGAAAAATAAAAAGAGAAAATAAATTATTAAAAGACTTATTCCTGAACAACGTTTACAAATCGTGCAAGTTTATTTAAACAATCGATTTATTGAAAGGAACTTTTGGTGAGCGCAATATCTCGCGTCGTGGGGTTATTTTTGTGGAGTTATGTGAAGTCGCTTGTCTACGCAGATAAGCCCGAGACTATTAACACCTTGGAAGGTGTCTCACCAAAAGTTTTATTTCTTCGCCCGAACTGAAGCATTATTTTGGTAATAAGTTTGCACGATTTGCAAACGTAGTTCGGGAGTAAGTATATTTATTATGAAAGGGCAAACTAAACTGATCATAAAACAAGTGACAGCTGTCAAAAAGATCAACTCCGAAAAAGTATTGCCAGATTGAAAACCACACGTCTAAAAAAAACACCCTTTATTACCAAGGAATTGGAGGGGCCACACTTTGACATAAAACAAAGTATGATCTCGAAATGTGGTAACACTGACATTTTAACCGAAGGTGCTTTTACTAAACAACTAGGAAGTTATTTTTCTATCCTACAAACATATACAAAGAAGCTTCTTTGAATATTGCAGATGTTGTGTATGGTTCTACTATTTTTACTCTTATTTTTTCATTTTCCAACATACGTTTTGCGTCTTGAGGCATTTCCTCATTTGTTTATGTTAAAAATGTTAAAAATTTCCAAAAAGTCACACGCTTTGACTTTGCAAATTGTATGTTGTGAACATGCTGATATCTTACTCGAAGGTGCGATTACTTAACACCTTTTATTAAGGCATAAGTCTTTATTTTCCTAAGACATGTTTTGCATTTGGAGGCGTTTCCACTGTTTTTTTTTTCAACTTCAAAATACTAAAAGTATTAAAAAAAGAGGAAATCCCAACTTTTGACATAAAAAAATGTATGTTCCCGAAAAGTGGCAGTATTGCCATTTTAACGGAAGATGCGTCTATTTAACATTTATTTTTCATGGTATCAAATTTTAATTATCCAGGACGTGTTTGGCATCTGGTGGCATTTTCGAAACCTTTTCTAATTTCAAAATATTAAAATTATCAAAAAACTGCAGGTTCCACCCGTGGACATCCAATTAAAAAAATATATTTCCAAAAAGTAGCAGCACTAAAATTTTGCGAAGTAACTTACAAGTTTTCTTACTTTACTTTTTTTACAGATTAAGAACCATTTTTGAGAGGATAACAACAATGACGACCAAGTAAGATGTCATCCTCAGCATGTCTCAAATTAGTTCTCCTAACTGGACTATAGATTGTGCGCTGTTTTGAACGACAGGACTACACAAATTATTCCCAAGCTAAATTTTATCATAATCAAAGGCAAGAGTGGTTTTTTTAATTAAACGTCAAATAAATCATACAAAGCAAAATTGTACAACAACAACAACAAAACTTATTCAAGGTGAATAAAGAAGTTATCTCACCATTACATTTGATGGGCTAAAAAATATATACTTATCCATAAAAATGACAAAATAATTTAAAAAAAAAAAAACAATAATCAGCAATAACGTAATAACGGTACTTCAAGAAAAATTATTCGCCAGAAAAGCTGTAGAATGCTTTTTGTTTCAACTCAATACGATTACTGATCACAAAGGTATTGAAAAACATCTTTTTCCGTTAATTTATTTGACTTTTGTGTATCTTACTTACTTTACTTTTCTTTAGTTGGCGCTCACAGTTTAGGATGGACTACGGCCTTCAACCCCCTCTGGCCAGCTTCTAGCTGACTGCCTCCAGTTACGTACTCCAAGTTGGTTGAAGTCGCTCTCCACTTATGTACGCCACCTTAGGTGAGGTCTTTCTGTGCTGCGCAGACCTTCAGGGGTGGATTCGAAGACTCGTCAGGCTAGTGCCTATATGTACATACGCTCCACGTGTTTCAGTCATCTAAGCTACTGTATTTTTAGCTTTTGGACTAGATCGGCGTCGGAATAAGGACCGTAGAGATCGATCGTTGTTAAATCTTCTCCTCCATAGCTACTCCATCGATACAGTCTGAACCGAAGATCTTGTGTATCTACTATTTTGTAAATTTGAAAGGTCTTGACTTACATCCTTACAAGATTAAATTGACCCAAGAACTGAAGCCACTTGACCACCAGAAGCGTCGTATGTTCGTGAATTGGGCCGAGCAACAACTTGAAAATGATTCAGATTTTCATTGAAAAATCATTTTCAGCGATGAGGCTCATTTCTGGCTGAATGGCTTCGTCAATAAACAAAATATGCGGTATTGGTCAGGCAGCAATCCACACGAACTCCATGAGTCATCATTGCATCCCGAAAAAATTACGGTTTGGTGTGATTTATGACCCGGCGGCGTCATTGGGCCGTACTTCTTCCGTGATGATCAAGACCGACACGTTACTGTGAATGGGGATCGCTACCGTTCAATGATAACCAAATATTTTTGGCCCCAATTGGATGATATGGACTTGGAGGACATGTGGTTCCAACAAGACGGCGCCACAAGCCACAAAGCGAATGTGACAATTGATTTATTGGAAACCAAGTTTGGAGAACGTGTTATCTCACGAAATGGTCCAGTCGCTTGGCCGCCTAAGTCGTGCGATTTGACGCCGTTAGGTGTTGAGCAAATTTGCAAGCATAAATAAGTTTATCTAATTTTCCTCTAACAACAAATTAAGGGATTCAGTACTGCTTCACTATTATAAACAGTGTGGTGCATATATGCAGCTCATATATATTGACGAGACATTTAATTGCTTAGTACAGCTTACGTGCTACAATAAATTAATTACTATCCAACCACTAAAAGCTTTAACCCACTATCCCTTGGCTTGGCTGCCTTTTATACCTAAATTTTAAAAAAATATTTAAATATAGGTTGGAAGAATATCTATTAGGACAGACATGACACAAAGATAATCGAGGGCACCCAGAAATTACTTTACCCATTAATAGCAAATTTATTTTGATATTAAAAGTAGGTAGTTATGTAGGTATCTATACAGACAAATAACATTGTGACATGTTTTTCAAATAGAAACCAAAAACCTCAATAAAAGTTCCCTCTCAAAGCCCATTAGCAAATATGTCCTAACGACAACGGTCCTTAGACGACCTAAATATATTTTGTTCTTTAAAAAAAAAAACTTCAATATCGAATCTTACTTATAAATATATGTATATAAAAGGTTCCCAAAATACTTGAGTATATTTTGATTTTCGAAGGAAAACAAAGTAGATAAAGGCTGCCAAGAGCCCAGGTTTGACGAGTAGTTGTTTGTTAAGAGCATTTAGAGTCCCTAGACAAAGAGATAAATAAAAGAAAAAAAAAAAACGAACGCCAAAAACCCAATCGAACCAAATCTAAAGTGATTTAAGTTTTATACATATTTGGCTGTTTTCTCTTTTCCTTATTTTTGTGTACCTACCCTTTGTGCCACAACAAACCCAATATCTACCCGGCTATGTATAATATGGTATCGGTTATGGAGCCACTCCTTTACTCCACAATGCAATAGGGACGAACCGAACATGGAAAAAGGAAACAACACGTAATGCTATCACAAAGGGGGTAGAACTGAAAATGGTCACAATTATTTAGTGCTTTCGACGATTATACCCTTTTTAGCGATACTGCTGTGTGCTCC
The DNA here is from genome assembly GCA_946251815.1 of Dasysyrphus albostriatus. Taxonomy (NCBI): domain Eukaryota; kingdom Metazoa; phylum Arthropoda; class Insecta; order Diptera; family Syrphidae; genus Dasysyrphus; species Dasysyrphus albostriatus. The sequence goes on along the minus strand of OX276336.1, from coordinate 48,260,491 downwards.
ATCAAGAAAACATCCTGGTTTATAGCCGATGCTTTACATAAAGTCTCAATGGCCATTGATGGGTTCACATGAAAATGCGATAAGATTTCTATGTGAAAATAATTTCTATCCTTTTTCGCATGACATGAGTGTCCTTGAATATAAAAAAAATATATACATATGTATAAACATTTACGCTAGAAAACTCAGCAAAAAAAAAAAACTTTAGAAGAAATTTCAGATGAGTGTTCTTAACTACAATTTAAAGTGTGGGTCGATATAAGTTGGGGGAGTTTGAAAGAGGAATAAGGGGTGGAGTGTTGTTGGTCCTTGGCAGGATGCAATAAAATATTGTGTAGGAAATTCCCTTGCTAATCATGATTCAAGGAAGTTTTATTATATTTTTTTTTTTTAAAGAAGGACAGTATACAAGTAAATGAAATGGGGATAGATATTATGATAAATGGGATTGATACCCTTCTGACCCAGTCGTTATTTGCAGGCTTGAAGGAATATATTATTATTGTTATTGTTATTATTATGAGGGGGGGATTCAAAAAAATAGATGCAAACTGCAAAACATAAAATTTTATGATGCTGTAAATTGTTGTGTATGCCACAGGAACCTCAATCGGGTTTGACTATAGAGGAAAAGGGATGCGATGGTGTGAATAAATGAGAATTTTAAAGTTTGAAGATTATTATTATTATTTTTTTTTTTTTCAAATGGAATTCGATTTGCGAAAAAGTGAAAGTATTGGTTTGCAAACAAACTATACTTGTGTATTTTCATAAAATCACTCTATCGGATTAAAGAGAGATAAGAACAAATAGTTACGCAATGAGGAGTTAAGATTGAAATCTTGTAAAAATGGATATTGATAATTTTTAAAAATGTAAGCAAACATCGATAATCTTTTATCTATCAATTTCAATATACCTACACTGAATATTTTATAAATAATATAAGTATTGATTTAAACTTTTGATATTCAAGGGTAGGTACTGCTATAATAGGATTTCCATGGCGATGTAAGCTAACCCAGGATAAAAGGAGTGATACACCTAACTAAGAAAATTGACTTCTGGCAACCCTATAGGATAATATGGTTTCATAAAAAAATCAATCAAACTTTATATCAGAGTTGGGAAATAATGATTACTTTTTGTAATTTATTTCAACTTCCATTTCAATTACATGTAATTATTAATTGAACTTTTTCAATTGCAATTACACATAATTGTAATTGAACAATACATCCATTACCATTACTTGTACTTGTAATTGAACAAAAAAATTACTTATAAATTACATGTAATTGAAAATATTAATTGTTTTTTAGATGTAATTGATGGAAAGCACTGTGTTAATTACATTTAAGGTAATTGATTCCTTAGATTGTAGTTAATTACATCTTTCTATTATTTAAACATTTATATAATAATAATAAAAGTAGAGAAAATATTCTAATTGTTAAAATTATATGAATAGCAAAAACGCAACGAGAAATTTGCTAATTTTCTAATTATTAATTTGATTATTTTCAAAAGGAGATTATTTAAGAGACTACGAAAATTAAAAACCTGATAAAATTGAATAAAATATTTGTTAATGAGTTTAAAAATAACACACTTATAGAGATTTAATACTACTGGGAACTATTTGTACAATATTAATGAAAATTTAAGAAACAAAAACAAGTAATTAATTACATTTTGTGTAATGACTACTGAAAAAAGTAATCGTTATGTATTTTTTTAATGATTACTTTTGTTTTCAATTACATTACCTAATGTAATTGTATTACAAGTAATTGACAGTATCCAATTACATGTAGTTGAATTTCTTCAATTGCATTTTAGAGTAATCGAAAAAGTGTTCGGAGGTTTTAATTACAATTAATTGAAATTGAACTTTTTTCTTATTATTACTTCCCAACTCTGCTTGATATTACGGTGATAGACAACACGAAAAAGAAGGGTCCTACAGTTTTGTCTGCCTGTATGTACCTTGATCTACAGCCTTAACTACTTAGGTGAGCTTAATAAAATTTTGAATTTAAATTTATTTGATTATTCCTTAAATGGGTAGTTGAATTTTTGTTTAAAGAATTGATTTGTGGCTTTCAAAAAAGCTAAAGCGTGGAATTGTAAGTATTCCCGTATTTTTAAACAGTTGTTTTTTTAGTTTTAATTTACATTTTTAGAAAATTATGCCTCCTGACTGAAGTTGATGGATCCCCCTCTGGTACTATTTTTTTCTTGTCGGAATTTAATCTTTACCGTTTGATTTTTTTCTCGTCTGAGAAGCTAGTAGAACAATATTAAGCTAGACAATGGCAGGAATTTGTGTTTTTTTTTGCATTTCTAAGCATTTCTTATCCGGATTTTGCAGTTCACCAAATATGTAGTTGCAGTAATTCACTATACTACTTTTTCACTGTAAAGTGAGCAGTACATGCCCTTTTCTCAGAAACTGGGCTAGCTATGAATCTGAAATGAGGCTCTGAATTTGCAATTAAATTTGCATTTTAAGAATAAGATCACCCAAGATTTTAAAGTCGTTACATACAAAAAATTCATACTGAACTGCAAATTTCATACAGTCAGTCTTTTTCTAACAGAAGTAGCTAGAAACTTGCAGCTAGGTTCCAAATTTGCATTTTGATTTGCATATCAAGAAAAATTAAAGTTCAATTTTTGAAGTCCATATTTAAATAAAAATCGAATAAATTAATTTTTCACTGTTGACTTTACAGCAAAGTTAGCAGAACAGGCCTTTTTTATTCCCAGAGGTAGCTAGAAATTTGCAGTAAGGTTCCAAATTGCAGCCTTACATGCACTTCAAGAAAAATCTCAGTTAAAATTTTGAAGTTCAAATTTGACAAAAAAAAATTTCACTGTGAATTTAGCGGTGCAAAATGGATTTTTTGATTTTCTTGTCAAATTTGGACTTCAAAATTTGAACTGAATTTTTTCTTGAAGTCCATAAAAAAATGCAAATTAATAACCTTACCGTCTTTAGTCGTATCAAATTTGGACTTCAAAATTTGAACTTAGTTTTTTCTTTAAGTATATACAAAAACTGTTACTGAGAAAAGCACTGTTCTGCTAACTTTACGGTGAAGTTAACCGTGCAAAATGAATTCTTCTTCTTGTCAAATTTGGACTTAGACCTAACAAATTTGGGACGTAACTGCTTTCTAGCTCACTCCATTACTGAGAAAAGGACTTTTCTGCTATAATTTCACAGTGAAGTCGACAGTGAAGTCAACATTGAAAAATGAATTTATTCATCTACTTATTTTCTTTTTTTCAAACTTTGGACATTAATTTTTCTTAAACTACAAATTAAACTGCAAATTTGGTGCCTTACCGCAAGTTTCTAGCTAGGTCCATTGCAAAGATAGGGAATATTCTGCTAACTTCACAGTAAAGTTAGTAGCGCAATATTAATTTTTTTGTATTATTATTTTGCAGTACATTTGGTAACATCCACTATTTTATGAACTGTATAATCTAGAATAGAAATGCATAAGAATGCAAAAAAAAAAAACTAAAAATTCTTGTCCATTGGTCTAGCTTAAAAAATCATAGACGTTTTTTTGCGTGTTATAAGAATCACCCTTACCCCATAATAAGTACTTCAAAGTCTAAAAGGTGTGACAAAGGGGGTGAAATTTAAAAACTGAAACAATTGAGGAAATTGATTTTCATTATTTTGAATCAAATGAGGGCTATCCAAGACTATTTCAAATTTAAGGACCACTCCAAGTCCATATTTACTTAAGTAATAAATCAGCCAAGCACAATGAGGCAGAAGGTAATAAAATTTTCTGTTAGAGCTAGGAATTTCAAATGCTTGCACGAAAGCTTTCGCGACCAATCCTAAGGTATTTTTAAACTCAACCACCCTATACGCTCACTAAACGCCAAATTTTTTGGAGTTTTTCCCAAAGAAAAAATTTTTGTTATCCCATTTAATATAAATAAAAATCACAAACATTGGTATAATCCAAAAAAATTATGACTATCACCAATATCCTTGACTGTGATCATGATCACGGTTATCATTCGATTCAAGGAGAACTTTTAATTCCTGTTCGTGTTTAGTGTTAAAAATTGTTCAACTGAAGGCACAATAAAAAAATGAAAATAAATATCAAGAAAAGTGCAAAAAAGTACCAAGTTTTTTTTTAGGGAAATACAAAATACATATGCACACATATTTATTCGCCCAAAAATTAGAACTAAGGCGACCCCGGAACCCAACTAAATAATTACTAAATTGTCTTTTGTGCTTCTGTGAGAATGGTCACACTGGCCATATCTCAATAAATTTGATTAAGTACATAATATGGAGACTATTGCCGAGTTTTGCGAAAGCCATTTAGCCTTTAAATGATGTTTTTTGGTTTCACCAAATGATTTAAAATTTAAGAAGATTTTAAATGCCTTTGTACACTAAAAGCTCATTTTTGTCTCATTTAATTTTTAAAGTCTTTTTTCTTAAGCTATTCCAATCTAGCATAACACAGGAGAGAAAAACATTTTGAAAGAAATTTTGCTAAATGCTTTTTTAGCATTACCTGTTTTTTTAAGCATTCTATAATGATAGAGTTAATTTTATAAATTATTTAACTATACCTCTTCTAGCACTTATTTGTTAACTTAGTTAAAATTTTGAGCTAATGAGCTTTATGTTTGATAACATAATAGCTCAGGCAAGAATCTAGGATTTCGTTCAGGGGGAGAGGGCAAATTTGGTGTATTTTTGGTCACACTAATGAGAAATTGTTTCCAGAGTTTCCATAGCCTTGATAAGATGAGAAGACAACTGGAGTACTTTTCATACTACTCAAAATTTGAAGGACGCAATTACCTCTTTTATATCTGCACAGTGTCTCGAGCAGCGGGTACTTTGGAAGTTCGTGAAATGAAGTTATGCAGTTTGTGGCAGTAACAGGGTGTCTTGACAGCTTTTTTGAATTCCCTCTAGATCTTCGTAGCACCACCTAGAATTTCGGAAAGAATAAAAGCACATCGGTATGTTACTATGCCTACACATAACGTTCGAGTTCGAACAAAAGTTTCAGCCATTGCTATTGGGATAAGATTCTATGACCAAAGACAAGTTAAGGGCCGTTATCTGAGTCAAAAATGCATTTGGAGAATATCAAATATGCTTGCAAGTAAAATTGACTGGCACCGTGTCGTTAACAATCAAACAGAGGCAGCAAAAAAATGAACATGAAACCAAGTAAATGGGCGAAAACCTGTAGTTTCTAAAATATTTGATGAAGAAAATTTTGTTTGATTTGTTTGATTTGTGGATGAATATTATACGGAAGTTCCTAAAACTCATCCATGAAAGTGAAAAAATCTTCATGAATATAGTAAACGCACGATTTAGTGAATCTTATAAAAATAATTGGCAGGCATTTAACATTATTTGAGAACACTGGGGAATTGTTTCTATTTTTCTTAACTAATAAATATAAAAACCACTCACATCGAACAAACTTTTCATTTTGGATGAAATTCATTGTTGGAATGCCTTCAAAAACTTCCGCTTGAAAAAGTGAGCAATCTCGAAAAAATAAACACTAAACAGGCCTGGTTTTTATTGCTTCACTATTTCGAACGTCTACTGTATTACCATCAGAAACGTATGTTGTGGCTAAGAAAAATCTGCAACATAGAGTTGCATACTGAACCGCACTCGGAATACATAAGAGAGTTAAAAGATGGGGACAAGCTCTAGAGTGTTAAACTCGTAAGTGGACACATTCATGAAATTAGCTATCTTATCTTTTTAGTATGAAATTTTTTGGTACCTTTTTCTCAATAATTTGTATTCAAAAAAGTAATTTGTCATTTTCAATTTACTTAAATATCTTATTCTTGTTCATCTGAGCATTTGAAGTAAAGTTAGAATTTTTAAAACTAATTAAATTGACCTTTTATTTGAAAATGTAGATAATTGCCACTGCTGCCTTCCACGTTACATTTAACTATATAAAAAAGCTTATAAATAGAAGCAATTTTAGGGTTTTTTAATTAAATTGGACATAAGCCAAATTGACAATTTTAATTCCTAACTTTTATACACAATTAAATATTCTTTCGAAATAAATGCTTTAAAATTTTTTAAAAATAAAATTTAAGCAGGGGAACTTGGAAAAAACCCCCGAAAAGAAATTAGAAAACCAAAGGACTCTAAATTTTTTAAATAAATTATGGATATTTTATTTTACAAGACATTCTTAATCGCTTTAATATGACATGTTGAAATGTTACCATTTTTTGCAGTTTACGCCAGAAATTATATTTTTTGGTACTTACTGGGAAATTTCATTTTTTTAAAAGTATTTGAACTCAGAATTTTTATCAAATATGACATTAAGATTATAGAGGAAACTTAAATAGTATATAAGCCTCACAAGTTATTTTCTCATCTATTTTATAAATGCACCCAGACCTATAGACTCTGAACAGGTGGCTCGATTAATACTGGACTAAAGGTTCTAATTGCAAGGAATTTGAAACTGTAAAACGAATTTTTGAATATATTAAGGCTTGAACCATGGTTTTTTTTATTTGAGTGTGTCATTTTGTGCAAAATTCAGTAAAAAATTACAAATCTTTCATTTTTTTTAGTTTTTTTGTTGGGTTTTGTAATTTTGTCCTGCTTATTTTGTTAACAAACTTTTATAACGGGTGATTTTTTAGCTGGTTTGGTTTTGGCAACACTGGTTTTGACAGCTGACGTGTGTTTAGTACCTTGTGTCACTGTCAAACAGCTTCAGTTTGGTTTGCAATTTAACCATAGATCGTCTTACAAATGAACAACGCTTGCAAATTATTGAATTTTACTATCAAAATTCGTGCTCGGTTCGAAATCGAAAAATCGAAAAATTGTGTTCAGCGATGAGGCTCATTTTTGGTTGAATGGGTACGTAAATAAGCATAATTGCCGCATTTGGAGTGAAGATCAGCCAGAAGCATTGCAACAGCTACCAATGCATCCCGAAAAAGCCACTGTTTGGTGCGGTTTATGGGCCGGCGGCATTATTGGGCCATATTTCTTCAAAGATGATGCGAATCGCAGCGTTACTGTCAATGGTGAACGCTACCGAGCGATGATAACAAACTTTTTTTTGCCCGAAATGGAAGTTCTTGACTTGCATGATATGTGGTTTCAACAAGACGGTGCCACATGCCACACAGCACGCGAAACAATGGCGCAATTGCGAGGCGAGTTTGGTGAACAGTTAATTTCACGTTTCGGGCCGGTCAATTGGCCGCCTAGATCGTGCGATTTGACACCATTAGATTATTTTTTGTGGGGGTATGTCAAGGCTAATGTCTATAGGGACAAGCCCGCTTCGATTGACGCACTGGAAGCCAACATCCATGCATTCATTCGTGAGATACCGGCCGATATGTGTGAAAGAGTATGCCAAAATTGGACTCAACGGATGAGACGCAGCCGCGGTCAACATTTGCATGAAATTATCTTTAAACATTAAATTGCAAGGTTCAAACTATCGATTCAAATAAATATTTTATTCATTTTTTCGAATTTTTTGTGTTTTTTTTTTTTAAGTTCTAAGCCTCTTAAAAAATCACCTGTTATACCATCCATTTCGATAGAAAAAATTTAAGTGCTTAAATAAAGCTTAGTTTTAAAGTTATACCAAAAATACAAAACATATTGAAAAGTGGACAGTGTGACCATTCTCTCATAAATGCAGGTTGAATTTAGTATACAATTTCAGGTTTAAAGTTTGCTCCAAACAAAGATATTTAATAATAAAAAACCTTGAACGTAATTCCTCTTTCACTTCCATAATTTTCTGTAATTTTGTATTGTTAAAATTTATTTGATATAAAACTTATTTATTTTACTTTAAAAAACCCGACATGGCAAAACTCAACATGAACAGCTCAAACTTCTCGTCACATACCAGCAGTTTTGAAATTTCTCCTCTCATTGCTGAGTATCCTAGAATTTTTGGGATAGCTTCAAATTTGTTTGTTAAGAACAGATGATTTTCATTAGCTGCTTTTTAACAAGGGATTACACAACAGCACAAAGCTATCCGGATAACTGAGAATTAACATCGGAACGCGGCCAATAACTCTATGTTTAAATTCCATATTGTGGATTCAATCTTATACAATCAAAGCCTCTTATAAACCTCACCCTATAAAAAAAGAAATTGCTAAAGATAAGAGAATTTAATTAAATTCAAACAAAACCGATCGAAGCGATGGTAAAATGGTAAAGAGCGAAATCACAAGTAAATATCATGCGGAAACTAAATCTCACGATCCAATGAACGCAGTTCTTTTACCTTTTAGAGAAACTGCAAACATTCATCGTCCCCGTGCCACACCGCGCCACAGCTCGTTTGACACACGTCCGGATCCGGCAACACTTCTTGTGCAATTCCCTCTTTAGATATTCAATTTGCTCTTATTTTCAATAAGAGCCACTGTGTATACGAAGGTACATATTCAAAAAGTAAAAGACATCGCGTTCAGTTCCTTTTTCAATCAATCAAATGGCGAAATTTGTCAAGGGAAGTGCCATCACGGAATGCTGCGCGAGGATATTCTATAAATTTGTAATATAAATTTTTGTTTGAAACTCCGTATGTGTATGAGAGTTGAGTTGAGTTGGTATTACCCAGCTGATGTGAAATTTTGTTTTCAGATTGATGAGGATGTTTGTATGGAAGTGTAGTTTGCAATACCTTATATGGTTATACATTTCTATAGCTTAGTAGTCATTGCCTGATAGTTGGCAGTGTTATATATTCAAACTTGCATATATTTAAACGAGCTCCATTATATACCCACTCGAAATTGTAAACGTGAATTTAAATTGAAAAGGGAAAACGAGCCTGACGAGAAGACGAAGGATCTTCTTGCGCGTATCCTAAGAAGTGATGTTATATTTATAGACGTATATAATATAGATATATAGGTACCTAGATATAGCTTTGCTGTATGTATTTTAGATAGAAGATTATCTACCCAAAAATAGACTGAGTTGAGCTGAACTTTTTTGCATAAGACATTTTATGTGAATTATAGTCGTCACTTATCTTAAAGAGGCAAATTTTAATCTTAATTGGATATAATTTTGTGACTTGAAGCAATTTAATTAAAAATCAAAAGTTTTCAACTTCAAAGTTTACCAACCTCGAATGTTCCTTGTTATAATTATTATTCTATTAAAGGATAAGAACGAGGATATAAATATATAAATGTTTACTCTTTGATGGATGTGGTATATACGTTTTTGAGGAAAAATATAAATTTTGAGTTGAAACGCACATTCAATTCTTTACAATTTATTATTAAAAATACAAAATTTTAATCCTTTTTAATCAAAGAAAAATAATTAATTGTGTTTTTTTTTTAGATATGTGCTATTCAATCAGACAATACTTTTTTTAGAGTTGGTCTTTTTGATAGCTGTGATAGCTGTCATACAGTGGTTTGCTATTTTATAATAAATAGACTGACTCCTGAACAACATTTGCAAATCGTGCAAATTTATTACCAAAATAATGGTTTGGTTCGCACAACGCATCGTGAAGTAATCAATTTATTGAAGGAAACTTTTTGGCACATTATCTCGCGTAGTAGCTATGGTTTTTTTGAAGGGTTATGTGACGTCGCTTGTCCACGCAGATAAGCTCGTGACGATTGACGCCTCGGAAGAGAATATTTGGGCGCCTCATCAAAAGTAGTTCCTTCAATAAATTGATTGCTTCGCAATGCGTGACGGAAACCTAACCATTATTTTGGTAACAAGCTTACACGATTTGCAATCGTTGTTCAAGAGTAAGTTTATTCATTATGAAATGGCAAACCAAACTGAGCATAAATCAAGTGACAGCTATCAAAAAGACAATCTCCGAAAAAAGCATTGCCAGATTGAAAACCACACGTAAAAAAAAACACCCTTTAGTAGTGTCACAATGGAAAAAGTTTGTTCAAAACTTTTAAGAGTGGGATGGCTGCCTAAAGTTAGACAAAGCTTATTAGAACGATTAAAAAGCTTTCTTCAAATTTATACATATTACATAGTTTTAAGGTTCAACCAAGTAGAAAAAATGAAATGATTGTTAACCATAAACAAATATAGTATCTTTTAGAAAACCACCATACAAATCTTTAAAAAAAAACTAAATGGTTGTTCAGTCGATAATCTTTTTAATTCAAAAATGAAACTTAATCCTCCGATTACAGTCATTAATAATCATTTTATTCAGCAAGAAGTATATTGAATTAATTTTTACAAAATTGTGTCAAGCAAGTATTGCCCTCAAACTCTTCTAAAAACAACATTTCTATTAAATGAATTATTTTATAAAAAATTAATAGTTTTAATCAAAAACACAAGTAACTATTACTGAAATTTTGCCTATAATTTTCCAAGCCATGCTGAATATGTAAACATTTTTGTCTTGATCTCAAATGAAGATTGTAGTAAACAGCCATTGTTTTTTCTTAGCAATTTAAAAAAATCAAAAATGACTCAAAAACTTTTACATTTATAACGCTGCAAATTTCTTTTAGTAAAATATAAAGAAATCAAAAATAACGGTACCTGTCACACACAAAAAATTGTTACTAATGGTACATCCAAAAGAACCATTTTGCGAAGTTTTCTACAAAATTTAAATAAAATTGTGCACCAAAATTTTTTTTTGGATTTTAAAAACATATTTTAATATTTTCTTATTTAGACATTTTGGAAATGGCATGATCAATTTTTTTGAAACTGTCTAAAATATTTTAAGAGAAAATTTACTTTTATGAAAAATATGGTACCTTCCATACAAAAACTTACCCCAGTTAAGGAAATAATTAGTTTTTTTTAAAAAAACGGCTCCTACCATTTATATTAAATTTTCCTTCGTATGCTAAAATAAATGCTATCTACTACCAAAACTATAAACATTTTCACTAAGCAACTATTAAAAGTACCTTCCATACAATGTTTATTTTTATTTTGAATTTTCTCAATATCAGATGAAGGGATTTAAATTAATTTTTTATTTACAATTTTTTTAATAAAATAAAAAAAAGATAAAATAAAATAAAATAAATAAAATAAAATAAAATAAAATAAAATAAAATAAAATAAAATAAAATAAAATAAAATAAAATAAAATAAAATAAAATAAAGTAAAAGAATATCACACATTGAAATTTTCAAGAACAACATTTTTAATTGTTACTAAAAGAATCAAACTTTTTTTTTGAAATTTTATTTTTGAATGAACATATTAGGGTGGTCCTTATACTGTTTTTTTATTTTTGATTTCGAGATGGATAACTCTTAAATGGCTCTACATGAAAAAACTGTTTCCTAATTTTTTCAGAATTTTATTTCACTCACTGGTCTCCCTATTTTTACTTTAAGGTCCCTAATAATTACGGCGTTAAGGTGATTCTTATAAAACGCAATATCTGAGGGTATGGATTGGATTAAGAATAGAAAAAAATCATATCAGAGAGGGGTCATATCATATCATATCTAGAGGGGGGAACTCTTAAGCGAGAGGGCTAATTTTCTAAAAATTTGGATCAAAATAGATAAAAAAAAAATTAACTGAAACGCTTACAATTCCAAGCCTTGGCTTTTTTTTAAAGCGACGATTCCATTATATAATATGCTTCCTAAATAAAATTTTTATTTTAGTTTTTGGAAAAAAAAAATTATTAAAAAATTTTTTTTTTTTTTTAATTTTAAAGTTTGAAAATTATTTTTTCAAAAATTATTTACAATAAAAATTTTATTTAGAAAGCATATTATAAAAGGGATTTAAAAAAGTTATAGCGTGGCATTTTAAGTGTTCCAATTTTTTTTTTGTTTTAATATTTTTTCTGTTTCGTGGCAAATTTCTAGAAAATTAGCCCTCCCGCCTGAACGGGAAGAAATTGATCCCTTCCCATACAATTTGTTTCGTCTGAATCTGAGCAATATATTCCGATTTTTTTTGCGTGGTATAAGAATAACCCTAACCCCATAATTAGTGCCCTGAAGTGAAAATAGGCTTAGGGGGGAGGGGGGTGTGAAATAAAAATCTGAAAAAATTGGAGAAATTGTTTTTCAATGTTTTTAATGGAATGAGGGCTATCCAAAACTATGTCCAATTTAAGAACCACCCTAGTACATATGTATATAAGTACTGCATACCAAATTTTGTCTTTAAATTGTACTAATAATTTGATAGATATATAAAAAATATTATTTTTTTTAACCGCTCCAACGAATTTAACTTTTTTCATTCATGTTATAAAATTTAATCAAGAATATAGATGGTGTTTTTTTGTATCCCAAACGAGTTGTTTTTTCAGATTAATAAATCGTTTTTCACGTTTTTGAACATTTTTCTCTCATAGTTTCTATGTATCATAAATTTTTTTTAAACACTAAGCCTTTTAAACATAAGAGCAAGTACGTGAGATTGAGTCATACACTTAATTTATTTTCAATTTTCTTCAAGTCGGGTTTTCTTATTTTAATATTTTCTTATACAGAAGCATCTAAAAATATAAATAGTGTTCTTACCAAAATTTAAAAAATAAAACATTTCTTTGGATTATTAAAAAATTTTCAATATTTTTGTTTTGCAAATCTAATATTTTGAAAACTACATGTTTTTTTTATTTATTTAAAGATTTTTAACACTCTCTAGAAAACTTGAAGAAATTTTACCTCTATGAAACAATAACGGTAAATACCATCCATACAAATGTTAAAAACCATTAAGGAAAATATTTTTGTTTTAAAATAGCATTTATTCTCAAAACAGTCTATGCTAAAATTACTGCTATCTTTTACCAAAATTTATAGAAATTCACTCTTAGTAGTACCTCTCATAGAATGGGTTTTTTGTTTTGAATTTTCTCATCATATCTTATCTGATTTGATAAATTTTTCTATAAAAATTCCAATAATATTTAATAAAAATAATATTGCGTATCAAAATTTTCCAAAACAAAATTAAATTTAAATTAAGAAAAAAATGTTTAAAATATTTTATTTTGAAAATTCAATATATTAAATTTAATGGTCGACAAACAAAATGTCAACTGAACAAGCCACTAATTTCATCGACTCTTAAATTTTGACTTTAGTTTGATCAAAAATAACGACTATTGAAATGTCATTTGAAAAGTTGTAGGTAAGAATTTCGACATGAATTGACATTTTAACAGTCGAAAAAATTTATTTTTGTCCAGTCGACATTTTTTGTGGACCATTCGTGTGCTTCCCCTTTCATAAGAATATGGTTTGAAGTGTTTCTGCAAATGTATTCGGGAAAATTGTGCTTACAAGCCTTTTAATATATAATTTGTTATTATTTATCACATCGCCACCGATATACAGTCACTCACGAAATCAATCGGATTACAATTTTTTCTAACCATGAGTTTTTTTTTATTGTAACGATTCTTTTATGAAAATAAAATAAAATATTTTAAGAATTGAATATGTATGTATAAAAAATATTTTCTTTGTTAAGTCACTTCAACGATTTAAATTTTGTTTGAATTTAATTATTATATTTGATCAAGAATTCATATGGCTTTCACTTTTTTCACCTCAGTTTATTGAATGCATGAGTTGTTTTTAACTAATCTAAATATTGGCGGCTTTCTGTCGAAACCTCGTTATTCTGTTTAAAGAAATTGCTTAGAAGACCAATTTTATAATCGAATTCAAAGGTAAAAAATGGAATTCTTAGATAGTAGATGGTTTTAAAACTGGTTAGTAGAATCAAAAGGAACCATGTTCGATTTCAGTGATTCGTTTTTATCTGAAATAGGTACATTAAAATGGCCTTTAAAGACTTAAGAGGTTTTGACAGAAAGCCGACGATATCTTATTTCATACTTTTAAACATTTTTCTCTCATAATTTATAACAGTTTTCTGCCTCTTTAATAAAAGAGCAAATATTTGCGACCTAGTCGTGCATTTTAGTTTCTGAGTGTAAGTAATACCAAAAACTAGAATTATTTTTGCTATTGTTTTTTTTTTTATTTAATAAAAATACCTATAGATGCTACAAAACCACTGAATATTTTCAAGCTTAAATGAAAACTTTTCGAAATAATGTAAATGGAAAACAATGAAAATTAAATCATGACTCCCTCATTACCACCATAATAATTGATGGCAAATAATAATAGATTGAAATAATTATAATCCAATAAATTCAATTAAATTGTGTTATGTAAGTATTAAACAGGTAGGTCTAGTTGAAATTTTATAATATTAGCTATTCTTACTGTGTTTTTCAATTAATTAAAAATAAAACCCCGAATACCAACTCGGATTTCATAGCAAATTTATGATAGACTTTGTTAAGTTTTTCGGTTAAAATATTTTTATTTGTATAAATTGTTATTTTTGTCCCCATTCTTGGAGTATCAGTCAACGTTAGGGTGGTGTTTTGACACATTCTTTTGTAGTGGATTAATACGTTTTTTTGCTGTTGTCAGAGGCATACAAATTCCTACAATTATTATTTCAATAAAGCTCTTTTTTATTTCTTTGCGGGATTTTTATCTGAATGATGTTTTCAAAGAAAATCTATTTAAAGTCTGACAACTGACATTGACGTCAAACATTAATCGACATCACGCCATAAAAAGCAAATAACAAACTTTGACAGCTGTGAAAATATAATAATTTGACAGTTTCTTTTTATTTGCTATGAGACAGTCATTATTTTACCCATCACTACCCTTTTCATTTTCATGTTTTCCTTAATACAACAGCAGGGACTCAGGACTGTGCCACATCAAGAAATAAACTTTCAGTGTATGTATAGTAGACAGAGTTTTGCCTGCCACAGACAGCCAGCCATATAGCCTCAGCAGTAACTTCGACTGTACATTTTTGTGCCATGATGCCATTGTCGGAGCTCATCTATTCCCTCGCGGAATCTTGAGAGGATGAACATCATTCTCAGTTTGTCTTTGAAAGAATATGTGAATAATTTGATTCTTTCCATTTTCTATATATGCCTCATCAACCACCAACCACCCACTGCAGCTGTCGTTGGTTTAATTCTCCGGAAATAAGTAACAGCTTTTTTGTATCTATATTTATTTTAAAAGCAGAGTTCATATTTAATCTTTGGATTTTTTTTTAAGAACAGAAACCCAAATAAATTTTTTATACAGTGGATTAGAGCATAGATTTTTAAGGCAACATAATAAACATATCATCGGCTTTGAGTGTTAAGCAGCTAAAACCTATTTTGCATTTTTTACAAATAAATTTGAAAAAAAATTACTTCAATAAAACCAAGCCTTAAATCCAAAGGAGTCCAGACGTTTAATCCAATTGTCAAATTTTCAAAATTTAAAATTTCTCCCGTGATTGTTAAAAGTATGTATTTCCACAAGTGTATTAAATATTATAAATATACAGGGTGGCGCACGAATCGTGCTACAAAAATAAAACGTAATAACTTTTTTTCTGTGTGAGTAATCGGCTTATTTTTTTTTTTATTGTGTAGGTTACTATTTAGATTTATAAAAATGGATGCTTGGGCTACGGAGAAAAGAATTTGGATAGTGCAACGGTACCATGCTTTGCAGTCCGTCATTTCCGTCCAAAGGGAATTTAGACGGGAGTTTGGCGGTAATCCCCCGAGTAGATAGACCATTATGAGGTTTGTAAACATGTTTGCCGAATCTGGAAGCATCGCATGAAGGCCGTACCATCGAGATGCCAATGTTCGGGTTCAGGATACAATCGCAGCAGTAGCATCTGCAATACAGGCCAATCCAAGCGTTTCGACCCGAAACTTATCGGGGCAAATTGGAGTTAGTAGACGGTCACTACAACGGATACTTCATGACGATTTAAACTTGTTTCCGTACAAAGTCCAAATTACTAGCAAGTTAAACCCTCAGGATTTGCCTGTTCGCCTGGAATTTTGCCAAAAAATGATATCAATGGCCGAAGAAGACAACACATTGATCAATTGTTTGTTCATGTCTGATGAGGCCCATTTTGATCTTAACGGCAATGTAAACAAGCAAAATTGCCGTATATGGAATGAGTCTAATCCAGAAATGCTCCATGAGACGGAACTGCACCCAGAACAAGTCACTGTGTGGTGCGCAGTTTCATCAAGGTGTATTGTCGGGCCGAACTTCTTTGAAGAAAACGGTGTAACCGTTACTGTCAATGGGGACCGTTATTTAAAGATGTTGAAGGATTTTTTTTTACCCAGAACTGCGCCGAAGACGTATACCATTCAACAGCGTTTGGTTTCAGCAAGATGGAGCAACTTATGGCGGAGCTAAACAAAATATTCGCAAACAAATTAATTTCTAGGAACTCCACTCTTCGCTGGCCACCAAGGTCACCTGACCTGACTGCACCAGACTTCTTTTTATGGGGTTATGTCAAGCAAGAGGTGTATAAAACGAAGCCCAGGAATTTTACTGATTTAAAGCAGTCCATAACGACAATAGTTGAGGCGACCCCAACTTCAACTCTTCAGGCCGCAATGAATAATTTTTTGATCAGGTGCCGCATATGCGTGGGAGAGCGTGGAGGTCATTTGCGGTCTATAATCTTTAAAAACAACTAACTATTTAAAATAAAATTTAATTTTCTAACCAATACAACATGTAGATGTCATGAAGAGACCAAAGCAAGACTAAAGCAAGAAAACCACGACTCAGATAGTCGTGTAAATGGGCACGGTGAGACCACATAAGAGGAACTCAAGGACCATGACACTGAAAACCACGTTCGGACTTTTTAACCATTTTGAAAATTTAAATTTAAAAAAAAATTGCCAAGACTCTAGCGAGACCAAAGCAAGACAACGGAAAAACATGCGAAATGCCAAAACCACGTGTAAATGTCACGGTGAGTCCATAGCAAGAAAACAATGACACAGATTCTCGTGTAAATGGGAATGACGAATCCACAGCATGACGGGCTTAATGACCATATGGTACAGAAAAGTACGTTTGAATGTACGTTTAAGCGTGGCGAGAGATCAGCAGGATTTCACCGCACAATGAGACATCGTTGCCATCATTTTAATTTCAAACCGAGTTAGCCAGGTCAATTTTTGGAAAACAACGAATGAAACGTATCGCAAATTTTAGCTTCAACTATGCTTGAAAAATGTTCGGTTTAAAATGTGAAGATAAAGTGAATGATATAAAATTCAGTTTTAATCTAGATTTAACTACTTAAACTGACCTCCGGAGGGCAGTTTAAATCCAATTAAATTAATCGGGGTTGGTTTAAAAAAAATGGATTTAAGTGTAGAGTAAACAAGTGAACAATATGGAATTGGATTTAACGTTTGGACCTAAACTACTTTTAATCTGGATTTAAGTTTTAATCTGGATTAAACGAGTGAATAATATGGGTGTTATTTAAAAAAAAAACTTGGAGTTAGCCGCTTTCAACTCTTAGCCGACGACAAAACAAGTTATGGTTTGATTGGCCATTTGGTGTCCTGGTCATTTTAAAACGGGCATTTTCAATGAGATTTTCTTTTTTAAAAGCTTTCCAATGCCATAAGTTTTCAGTTCTTTGTATTTTTTAAACACTTAAAAACCTAAGATGGACGTAGATACGGGATTTATATTATACAATATTAGATTAATAAACACAAAATTTTGTCAGTATTAACAAAAATAAATTCTTTTTGAATAATAATAATTTCAAAATGACAAAATTTTTAAAATATTAATAATATTTGTTTGAATCGAAGCTTTCAAAATAATATTAACAAAAAAAAAAAAATTATTTCATTCTAACAAAATTCATCCTCTAAGCACATATTTCAAAGTTGTATTTCTTCATTTAAGCCAATGATTAGGTACCAAAGACGACCCTTTTCCAAATAGTTCAAGGCAAATTAATTAGAATTTTGTTTGGTTATCCTTTTTTAATATAGTTGAATGAAAAGAAAACTGGAAAAACTGGCAAAATTAACAAACACAACAATATCAAAAGATCTAGTTTTCTGTGGTGTTTTATTCAAATTATAAGCTTAACAAATTCTCATATCTTCATAAATTTATGTATACATGTATGCAGATACACTACACTACTACTTTCTTTTCTAGGTTTTGATTGAAAATTTGAAAGAATTCTAAAGAATTCCAATTCATGTAAATTTTTGTATTAAGAAAATAAAAATAAAAGAAACTATTAATTGGAAAATGTGAAGGTTGCCTTTTATTTTAGCTTTGTATTGTCAGCCTGGTCTTTGATTTTAAGATGAGATTCAAATCAAAACAGAAAAGGATATATGCATAGACTTTTGTGTATTTTCTATTGTTTCGTTTTGTAAATTCTTGTTCATAACAATAATAAGACAAAAAGTAACCTCATTTTAGGAAAGAAAAGGAATTTGATTGGTTGAATTATGCTTTGAACAATGGACAATATGCCTTTTTGAAAAACTATAATACAACCCAAAAAGATTTTAAGAAAATACCTTTGATGATGATTGGAGAAAAAAAAAATATTGTTCTTATCTTCTTCTTAAATTTTGATGAGGTTATGAAATTAAAACCATTTTAATTCTATAGCTGACCAGTTTCTAAAACTAGCTGACCATTTATTAAGATCTATAAGCAGGTTCTACCTCGTGGCATGACGGTTTATGCGTTGGACTGTCATGCCGAAGGTCTGGGTTAGATTCCCAGCCGCTGCCACCTAAAACTAGAAATGTTTTTTCCCGAGGTTCTGCCTCTTGCGAGATGTTAGTTCCTCGCAAGAGTATACTTGTCATTAGTTAGTGCTTCTCATCAAGCCGTTTGAGCTCGGCAAAAAATTGTAGGTTTCCTCTATTCCAGCCAACAACACGCACACAGGAATGGTTGAGAGTTCTAAGTCACTAGGCCGCAGTTCTCCATGAGCTGTTGCACCACCAAATTTATTTATTTTTTATAGATCTTCATAATACTAAACAATTTTTGCAAATTTCCCTTTAATGAGGGGCCAAATATCGCTATGACCTTGAATTTTTTGTCAAAATTAATTTAAAATTTGTAAAAAAAAATGTACGGTTGACCAATTACGGAAAAAAGCTGACCTTTTATGACAGCGAAGTGGCCTTTTAATTGGCAAAATTTTTTTTTAAATGAGGTGCCTTGAAATGAATTTTGAAAACTTTGCTCATATGTGCAAGACGCTGAAGGTTAACGAAAATTATATGTAAGGGCATCGAAGTTATGAAAAAAAAATTTTTAAATGAATTCCGATATTTAAAACTGCTTAAACAACTTCTTTGAGAGTTTGAAATGAAAAAAAAAGAACGCCATCAATCAATTCTAGATTGAATATGATTTAATGAAAAATATATTTAAATTCGCTGTAGCGGTTTTTTTAAAATATTTTTTTAATATTTTCATTTTGTAATTTTTAATAAATTTTTTTGATTCTTAAAACATTTTTAAGGAAAATTTTTGGTATGCAAATCTTAAGTATTTACTTCTGTGCATATCAAAATGAAATTGAAAAAAAAAATTGTCAACCTGTTTTTGAGATATCGAATTTTCCAAAAAAAAATTTAAACTTTTTTTTGAGATCAAAAATAAAATGGAAATTTTAAAATTCAATATTTTTTAGTTTTATTTGAAATTTGTAGGAGAAATTTATTTTAATCTGTTCAGCCGATGATGAGAAAATTCAAAATTAAAAAGTTTTACCAATAGTTATGCTATTTGGAACTTTTATAATTTTGGGTGGTATATTGCACTAATTTTAGCATACAGAAAAAGTTTAATAAAAATGGTAGGAGCCATTTTTAAGATGATAATATTTGTTAGAAAATTTTAGTACGAAAAAATTATTTCCACTGTTTAGAATGTTCTGTAAAAAATATTTAAAATCAAATCAACCGCTTTGAAGAAAATCGAAAATAAACATTTTTTTTTTGAAAAATGGTTTTCCATTCAAAGGTAGCTTTTTTAAAGAAAAGTAGAAGGGCCGTTTATGAAGAAAAAACGATTTTGTCAAATTGCTAAGAAATATTGTATGGCAGGTTCCTTTATTTTTGTTTCTAAGAATGGAAAAACAGGATGGGTGTGACCCACACTGGTTGGTAACTTCCCATTGGTGCCTTCGGAAGGAGGCCCGATGCAATATTATCTTTAAAAATTGAATATGGAATCATGTGAAGACAATTGAAGATTAGTGAGTAAAATAAAATTATTCCAAGGCCAATATCAATATCAAGATATTTGCGAAGAAAAATTTGTTTAACAATTTTCGGTAAGGTTTCTTGTAGTCTTGCGCTTATAATAATTTAACAAAACTAATCAAATATCAGTCGTGAACTATAATTTGGATTAAATGAACCCAATGCCATTTCAATTTTGAGTCATCTCACGATATTTGAGACAAATAAATGTCAACTATTTTTGGTAAAGTTTCTTGTAGTCTTTTTTTTGGTTTAAAAAAACTTTATGTTGATTTTTTGCAAGTTCTCTCAATTATTAATTATAACATAGTGTGTTAAATTTAATTAACTTAAGCCAATATCAATGTTTAATCTCAAGATATTTGAGACGAAAAAAAAATTTTTGATAATTTTGTTGTTGTTTTTTTTTTTCATTAAAGAAACTGTTAAATAAATAGTTTTTACAAATTACTAACTATAAACATTGTTTGTTTTTAAGATATTGGGGGCGAAAACTTTTTTTCAACAATTTCCAGCAGTTTTTTTTTATTTGAAAAAAACTAGAAGTTTAAATATGTGTTCATGTTTCTATCAATTCTTTATTACGTCAGTATGTGTAGAAAAAAACTAACCTGAAATCAATAGCATCATTCTTTTTCAAGACATTCTTAAGAAATTTAACAGCGTTTTTTATTATAAAAAATTTAGTGGCGCAACAGCTAATGGAAAACCAGGGCCTAATGACTAACAACTCTCAACCATTTCTGTGTGCGTGTTGTTGGCAGGAATGGAGGGGACCTACAATTTTTTGCTGAGTCCGAACGGCTAGGTGAGCAGCACTTATTCTTTGACAAGTATACTCTTGGAGGATTTGTCAGTGCCTCGCATAAGGCAGAACCTCGGAAAAAAATATTTCTGTTTAGATGGCAATGGCCGGGAATCAAATCCAGACCTTTGGCATGACAGTCCTACGCACTAACCATTATGCCACGAGGTTTTTTATTATAGCTAATAATAAAAAACCGCTCATTGAATTGTTTTGATAGTCCCTTCTGCATGTACTAAACCTTCTATCTATAGAATTAAATTCATCCGAAGTCGATAGCAAAGGAACGTACAAACCTATACGAACGTATACAAACACAAATATTTCTCGAAAAATAAAGGGTTCCGATTTTAGCGAGCTCGAAACGTGAAAAAGTGTTTCAAATCTTAAGAAAATCGATCCAGCTGCTTAGGCTGTAGCCGTACCATCCACTTTTTTGGTGTTCTCTATCATCGACATTACGATATTTGACTGTTTTCATCCATCATGCATTTATGTATGAACCTTTATTGCAAGTTAAAACTATGGCTGAGCAATTACTGAAAATAGTTGACCTTTTATCACGATCTACTTTTTATTTAATTTTTGTAGGATCGCGCGTGACCTTGTGTAATCTTGAGAGACTTTACAAATTGATTATAAATTTCCTAGGACTTTTAGACCTTTTCCGACCAATTAGATGGCATAAGGTGCCAAAGTTCCAATACCCTCAACTCGGTCTCGTATATAATAAAGTCCCGTCTTGGTCTTACCAAACCCAGATGAGACCAAAACCGATACCAAAGGGTTTTTGGTCTAGTTTTTGTTGCAAATAAGTAAAATGCACGACTTTTTTACATGTTCTTGGTCTTGTATATATGTAAAGTATTTTTAAGTAAATCAGTAAGAAATTGTTATGAAATTTTAAATGATATACGTTATGCTTCCTACCCTTAAATCAAAATTACAGATTAAAATACCTATACGCCACAGTGAACATAATATAGTTTTATTTTTTGTTCTTCAAGTTCTTCAAAAAAATTAAAAGATATTATTCAATTTTTATAAAAAGATATTGATTGGTATTTACATAAGTTCCAAAAAATGGATTTTAAAATAAAAAATTTAAATGGTATCGGCAACTTAGCATAGTGTCGGAAACAAAAACTCCCATTCAAAAATAGGAGAAGGAAATCATAAAAAAGAATCGGTTTTACTTTTTGATCTGCAGTACACTGTTGTACACTGTTTGATGAATAAAATTAGTTATTGTAGCTGATTATTTGGAGTAATCAACACTTCTTTTTTCGGACACAACAACCTATTATTTATTGTATGTGGAAAATGATTTTTTGTATTTCATCCATTAAAACAAGGCTGCGTGTGATTGTTTTAGGCAGTTACAATTACTGTTTTTTATCCCCCTGCGGGTAAGGGGAAAGAATATACCCGAGCTAGGCATGCCTGTCGTAAGAGGCAACTAAAATCCAAACTCCGTATACTGAGATTGATGTATACATAACTATGCAATGAGCAAAACAATAACAGTAATATGCTAAAAACGGCGATATCAGATTTCAAAAACCTTGAAGTTGAAAATTACCTTGAAGGCTTGACAGCGGGGAAAGAATCCAACTACTCACTTTGGAAAGCTATAAAAACAACGAAAAAGCCAAAGCTTCCAGTGCCTCCGATTAAGAAAACCCTAAATGAATGGGCTAAAAGTGACCAAGAAAAAGCGACGGTATTCGCCGATTACTTAGAGAAAACATTTAAGCCGTTTGATGGGCAAGAACTCAACGAAAATATTAATATGAATTTTACCTCTAATGAAAGCTACATAGCGAGAAATGCTACACTTGCCGAATTAAAAAGAGAAATAAAGAAGCTTAAGTCCAACAAAGCTCCAGGATATGACTTAATAACGGCAGAGATTTTAAAAATGCTCCCTCGTAAAGGGTTTATTAACCTCCTTTACATATTAAATGCCGCTCTAAGGTTAGAATATGATCCGAGCCAATGGAAAGTTGCAGAAGTCATAATGGTATTGAAACCTGGCAAACCATCTCACGAAAAGAAGTCTTACAGACCGATTTCGCTTCTTCCTATTATATCAAAAGTTTTTGAAAGGATACTACTCCTGCGCCTGCAACCGATAATAGAAGAGAAACAATTAATACCTGAACATCAGTTCGGATTAAGAAGCAAGCATTCTTCTTACTGACGTAATTGAGAGAGCTCTTGAAGAAAAGAAATTCTGTTCGACTGTCTTTTTGGACGTGTTGCAGGCGTTTGACAAGGTGTGGCACGAAGGCCTCAAATTCAAATTAAGACAAGTTCTGCCTGAAGGACTTTACAATATTCTAAACGGATATCTAAATGAAAGACTTTTTCGTGTAACACACGGAAATGACTATTCTGATTTCAAAGAAATAGTGACTGGGGTACCACAAGGAAGTGTTTTAGGTCCAGTTCTGTACCTTTTATTTACACGCGATATACCTCAAACAGATGACACTATTGTAGCCACGTTTGCTGATGATACTGCAATACTAGCAGTAGGCAAAACGATTAGCGAAGCTACAATTAAATTACAAAATGCTTTTAATAATGTTAATGAGTGGACGAAAACATGGCGAATAGCGCTCAATGAACAAAAGTCAGTCCACGTGGACTTTACGTATAAAAAAATAAATAGATTACCCGTCTTTCTTAATACCGCTCGTGTTCCATTTGCAAATGAGGCAAAGTATCTGGGAATGACTCTAGACGCGAAATTAAAATGGAAGCCGCACGTGAAAAAGAAATGCGAAGAACTAAAAAGTAAATTAAGAGATATGAACTGGTTACTCGGTAAATATTCAAAGCTAAGTATTGAAAATAAATTGATTTTATACCGACAGGTTCTTAAACCTGTTTGAACTTATGGTATACAACTTTGGGGTTGTACCTGCGATACAAACTTAAATAACTTACAAACGTTTGAAAATAAATTGCTTAGGTCATTTGTAAATGCTCCGTGGTATATAAGAAACGAAGATTTTCATAGGGATCTCGGGAAATAGAAATCGACTATTAGAACACGCTAATTCAACGATTATTGACATTCTTGACGAGTCGAATTTAGTACACCGCCGTCTGCGAAGAACAAAACCTTCCGACTTGGTGCGGTGAACAGAAAACCGCTTTAAAATCGCGGATTAAGCAGGAACTTTCACCGGAAAGTAACCTGCAACACGTTACTTAACTTCGTTAAAAATAAATTGCTAGATAAGTTTCAACTTAGCTGCAATCGGGAAGTGGAGGTGGTTTTAGTGTAGAAAGAATCTCACACTTCTATGAGCACGCGTTTTTCGGTCCTCATAGAGCCTGAATAGCAGGTTTTGCACCTACCCACGGGAAAATAACCACAAAAAAAAAAAAAGTTTTTAATTTGATGAAACTGTCGATGAATATTTTCATACGCTCTGTTTTTTCGCAAGCATTTAGTTCCCTTTTTTAATATTTTAACTGTGAAATTTTGTATGTTATACTTAATCTTATGTAAGTATATGCGATTTGCTTTAACAACTTTTCACGAGCTGAATTTTACATATAAAATTATTAAATCTCAATCATAATTTTCGTTTAAAAGTCATTCTTTCCAACAGATTTCATAATTTCATTTGCATAAGAAAGAAATCAAATAGAACACTATAAACTTAAAAATTAACTTTACACAATGTTGAGTATGAAATGAAGGCAATCAACTGGCCAAGAATAAAATGTTGAATGCACTTCAATAATAAAATAACTAAAGCAAAAATGTTCCATATCCTACTTTCATCTTTTATGGCAACCATCCGTATCCGTTCTGTATTTGATGTCGTCGATAAGACTTCAAATTTCTAACGGCTGATGAAGTCCATGACAAAGGGATTGAGTATTTTCATGGAAATACTTTGCTCTGGAAAATTGAAGTACCTAACCTACTTCAATAGATATTATTTGTTGAGATTCTGATTTATTTATTTTGTATTTCAAAATAATTTCCTCTCTCTTTATATTTTTTTTTTTGCTCCTTAAGGTAAGCATTGGTGTTACAAAGTACGAAGTGAAGAGTAAATAATTCAAAAGTAAACGACTTAGTTTTTTATTTTTGCTGTAATTCTCAAACAATTCTTGTTTGGAAATTCTTGTTAAAGGCACTTAATACTCGGTTTAATAAGTTTGTATTTCAAAAAGAAAGCATTTTCAAATAGTTCATGGAAAATGGCTAGTTTTGGTTCATCCATCAGTAAATCAAAAGGTTTTAATATGTTATAACGGGTGATTTTTTAGCTGGTTTGGTTTTGACAGCTGACGTGTGTTTAGTACCTTGTGTCACTGTCAAACAGCTTCAGTTTGGTTTGCAATTTAACCATGGATCGTCTTATAAATGAACAACGCTTGCAAATTATTGAATTTTACTATCAAAATTCGTGCTCGGTTCGAAATGTTCATCGCGCGCTGCTTCCATTTTATGGTCGGCATTCTCGACCTTCTGAGCAGTCTATTCGGAAGATTGTGACCAAATTTCGCACCAAATTTACTTTGTTGGACATTAAACCACCAACACGTTTACGTACTGTGCGTAGTGAAGAAAATATTGCGGCCGTATCAGCTAGTGTGACAGAAGACCGCGAAATGTCAATTCGGCGCCGTTCCCAGCAGTTAGGCCTTTGTTACAGCACTACAGCACTACGTGGAAAATTTTGCGGAAGGATTTGGGCGTAAAGCCTTTTAAGATACAGCTGGTGCAAGAACTAAAGCCAGCCGACCTACCACAACGCCGAATTTTCGGTGAATGGGCTCTTGGAAAGCTGGCCGAGGATCCGCTTTTTTATCGAAAAATTGTGTTCAGCGATGAGGCTCATTTTTGGTTGAATGGGTACGTAAATAAGCATAATTGCCGCATTTGGAGTGAAGATCAGCCAAAAGCATTGCAACAGCTACCAATGCATCCCGAAAAAGCCACTGTTTGGTGCGGTTTATGGGCCGGCGGCATTATTGGGCCATATTTCTTCAAAGATGATGCGAATCGCAGCGTTACTGTCAATGGTGAACGCTACCGAGCGATGATAACAAACTTTTTTTTGCCCGAAATGGAAGTTCTTGACTTGCATGATATGTGGTTTCAACAAGACGGTGCCACATGCCACACAGCACGCGAAACAATGGCGCAATTGCGAGGCGAGTTTGGTGAACAGTTAATTTCACGTTTCGGGCCGGTCAATTGGCCGCCTAGATCGTGCGATTTGACACCATTAGATTATTTTTTGTGGGGGTATGTCAAAGCTAATGTCGATAAGGACAAGCCCGCTTCGATTGACGCACTGGAAGCCAACATCCATGAATTCATTCGTGAGATACCGGCCGATATGTGTGAAAGAGTATGCCAAAATTGGACTCAGCGGATGGGCTACCTGAGACGCAGCCGCGGTCAACATGAAATTATCTTTAAACATTAAATTGCAAGGTTCAAACTATCGATTCAAATAAATATTTCATTCATTTTTTTGAATTTTTTGTGTTTTTTTTTTTTTTAAAGTTCTAAACCTCTTAAAAAATCACCCGTTATTTGTTGACTATATTTACGTGATGATTGTGAAAAACTGGTTCAGTGAAACGCTTACAACAAAATTTAGATGCTCAACTTTAAAAATTCTAACCAGGCAATAATATATTAATATTTATACTCCCTTGCGAATTACTATTTTTTTTTTATGTGTCTATTAAAACCCGCCATAATTATTTGTTTTTTTTTCATTAGGAAGTTTTATTTTTAAATAAAACAAACCAACAAGCTTCGTTTTCAAACAAAAAAAATTGGCTGCGTATTCTTGCAGACTAAATTTTTGTTGTCACATTTTATTCTCATTTGCGCATTAGAACTGACAAAAGTTCTGTTATTTTCCTTACAGATTGCATTTAATTTATTTTTTTTTAATTAATTGATAGCTCATACAACTATCAAAATTGCTTCAAATTTCAGACATTTATGGGTTATTTGTTGCTATAGCGCCCCTGTCACCCTTTTGACGGGAATTAAAGAAGCATAACTTATTCTTAAATTGTTTTCTGGTGAAAATTTTATCAGCATAATGGGAGCAATAAATAAAACGACCAAGGAGTTTCCGATACAAAAGTAATCCTGTAAAATGGTTATACAATCTTTATGTAAGTTTTTGTTGCTATCGTTTCCATATTGCTTGTATTAGTGGATATGGTGTGGCTTAAGGCTTTTGTCAGCTATTTTTATTTGTGATATACTAAAGGTACAAGATACTTATGCATATTAATAAATATATGTCAAGTTATGCATTCGTAAATAAAATTTAATTTAAGATTTTGATCAGACTTTGCATTACGGTGATATAGAAGACAAAAAAAGTGGGTCCCACAATTCTGTCTGTCTGATCGGATACAGCCATATCGGACGAATTGATTTTCTTTTAATATTTTATATGTGGTGGTTTTTGATGGATTTATCCAAACATTAAAAAAAATTATCTAAAAATAACGATACGTGCCCTACAATTATTTTAAGAAATTTTACATAATCTTATTTTTCTGAAAAATGGTTCCATAATTTTTCTTAAAAAAAAATCAGTAAATTTCTTTTGGTAAAAGCTTCCTATGGATGGTTTACGATTCTTCAAAAAAATGTTATTAACAGTACCTCCCAAAAACCAATTTTTTATTTTTGATTTTTTTTTAAGTTATTTTAATTTCAGTAATTTTTTTTATACAAATAGTTTTCCTTACAAAAATTTTCAAAAAAAGATTGGATTTTTAAAAAATATTCAAAAAAAAAAATTGTTTGAAAATCAAATATTAAAGGGTTTGTTTACACTCGGTATGGTATTTTAAGAAACATTTTTAGTTTTTTGAAACAAATAACGGTACCTTCCATATAAATTTAAAAAAAAACTGTTGAGGGAAATATTTGTTTTCTTAAAAACGGCTATATCAAGCAGGCCGCAAATACAACTGCGAATTTTATTCTTCTGGCTCGCCAACATATTGGCCATCTGATTCTAACAAAATACCAGACCTTATAGACTTTTTCGTAGTAAAAGGTATTAAACGAAACCATATAAGTGTCGAAGGTAATTACGATTTATCGTCAGATCATACTCCAGTAATATTATCACTGAGCGAAGCAGAAATAATAGAAAAAAGTAATCCTAAGCTCGAGAACAAAAGAACAAACTGGAACGAATTCAGAGATAAACTTAAAAGTTTTATAAACCTTAGATCCCCTATGCAAACAATGGAACAGATTGATCATGAAGTAGAACAATTTATTGCTGATGTGCAACAGGCTGCAGAAGAAAGTACTCCAACAATTTCGAACTCAAGAGAAAAATAAATAAATAAAATGTCGAAATAAAGGAGCTGATCTTGGAGAAAAGAAGAGCCCGAAGAAAATGGCAAGCTACGAGATTTCCAGGTGATAAGGCAGTTTTTAACCGTCTTAACAATCAACTAAAGAAAAGAATCTGGGAATTTAAAAGTGATTCACTTAGTAGATTCCTGAATAGTCTGACGGCGGATGCTTCTACGGAATACTCCTTATGGAAAGCAGCTAAGCGCCAAGAAAGACCACAGGCACAAAACCCGCAGGTAAAATCTCAAGATGGTAAATGGATCGGAAACCTAAAACAAAATGCTGATCTCTTCGCTGAACATTTCGCGAATGTTTTTAAGCCATTTCCAGCAAGCACAGCTACAGATCCCTTACAGTTTGTTGATAGAAACGACGAATGTGAAATTCCTTTTGTCACGCTCAAAGAAGTAAGAAGTATGTGTCAACATAAGTTGTCTAACAAAAAATCACCAGGGTACGATTTTATAACTGCTCAGGTTTTGAAAGAAATGCCTTCTATAGCCTTCAAAAAACTCCAATTTATAATAAATGCATGCCTTAAACTAAGATATGTGCCACATCATTGGAAAATTGCAGAAGTCATTGTTATACCTAAACAAGATAAGCCACCAACAGAAGTAACATCTTACAGACCTATATCGCTTATACCAATCATGGCAAAAGTTTTCGAAAAACTGCTTCTGAAAAGACTAAGCAGAATAATAGAAGAAAGAAGACTAATTCCGAGCCATCAGTTTGGATTTAGAAATAAACATTGTGGAAAAGGCACTTGAAGAAAAACAAATATGCTCGGCTATATTCTTAGATGTTGCTCAAGCCTTTGACAAGGTTTGGCACTTGGGACTTGAGTACAAACTGCAAAGGGATCTTCCCAGGCAGTACTACGAAATACTAAAATCCTACGTTACGAACCGACTCTTTAGAGTACGTAATTTTGGTAATTACTCGGATCTAAAGAAAATTGAAACCGGTGTACTACAAGGAAGTGTCCTAGGACCAATCCTGTATCTGTTATATACAAGGGATATTCCAGTGGACATCAACGCTATCATGGCCACCTTTGCTGATGATACTGCAATATTGGTGCCAGATAAATCCGTTACGAAGGCTACACAAAAACTGCAAAATGCAGTCGATAAAGTTAGTGATTGGACGCAAAAATGGCGAATCAAGCTAAATGAAACAAAATCGACGCATATAAACTTTACAAACAAAAAAATAAACAATTTTCAATTCTTATAAACAGTACAACAGTACCTTACTCCAATACTGCCCAATACCTTGGAATGACTTTGGATGCAAAGCTTAAATGGAAAGAGCACATCAAAAAGAAAAAAGACGAGCTAAACTTGAAGTACCTACAGAAAAATGTACTGGTTACTAGGAAATAACTCTGACCTATCTATCCAGAACAAACTAATGTTATATAAGCAAGTACTGAAACCCGTTTGGACATGTGGCATCCAACTATGGGGCTGTACAAAGAAAACAAATGCTGAACCCATCCAAAAATTCCAAAGCCAGGTCCTTCGCGGAATAATAAATGCCCCTTGGTATATAAGAAATAGCGATCTACATCGTGACCTTCAAATTGAAATGGTTACAGAAGTGGTTAAAAAGCACGCTGTATCACACAATCAGCGACTGCAAAGTCATACCAACTCCGCAATGGAGACCGTCTTAAATGTACGAGACAATGTTCGGAGATTAAGAAGAACCAAGCCTCATGAGCTGATGGTCTAAAAGCTATGGGAAAGTGTTATAACTTTATAACTTAAACTTCCCACAATGCGACTGATAAATTAAGAAAGAAAAATCATTTATCGATCTTTCATAGATTGGTCCTGATTCACCGGTGGTTTTAGTGTGGTAAGAGTCCCACACTACTTGGTACCGATTCTTACCGAGTGTCTTTTGAAGATTTCGATCGGATAAAAAAAAAAAAAAAAAAAAAAAAAAAATGGGGTTTTTTTGTACATTAAACTGTCATAGGAGTTGTTTAATCGTACTTTTATATCGTATTTCATAATTGCAAACATTTTTCTCTCATAGTTTGCATGTTTTTTATAAATTTTTTTAAAATCCTCAGTGCCTTGAACATTAGAGCAGTTACGTACGACTCAGTGGTGAATTGTATTTAATTAATATTCAGTTTGACATTCAAGCACATATTCTTATCAGTGTTAACGAACATTTAAGATATATATTTATTAATTAAGTAATAAGAAATTTGTATTTACTTATTTGATTATTAGTTATGTGTGTTGGCTTATTTCTGACCAAAATTTTTCCTAAGTATTGTTTATCTGAGATTCGCCGAGTTGTTGGGGAGTGAGGCTCCAGACTTGATGCCTCAATTTATTCTAATAATTTACTCCTTAGATGCGTAATAGGAGTGAAAAGGTCATCTTTTTTACTCTTTGGATTACTATACAATGCTTTTATGGGTGGGATGAATGATAACGATAACAGGGGTTAAATTGTTGATTGGAATATTTGTTTAAAATTAGTTTTGTTTCGTTTTAAAATGAAGTTCATGAATTTAAAACGTTATTTATTTCTTAGTTGGAGATGCAAATACGGAAATCAAGACATCAATTTATTCTGTCCCGTTTCTTAATGCAATTTATCTTATGAATTGTAAAGGTGAGACAATTTAAAAATTAAATATAGAAATAAAATAAAGCTACGCTACATCATATTAATTTGAGGTTTCATAAGCCTAAATGGAAAAATTTAAATATTCTAACATTTTGTTTTGAAAACCAAAATAATTTTTTAGTTCAGTTAGGTAATGAAAATCCCGCCTTAAAAATGTATCAACTGATTTAAAAAGATATTAAAATAATTTTCATTGCAAACTTAAGATTTAAAACAAAAACTATTTATTAGCTTTCGTTCAATAAGGAATAATAATATATCAAGCTACCAAAACTTAACCAACAAAAGATAATAATTATCATTATCCCAAATTGTTTCAATTTCGATGACGTTAAACATAAATAATAATGATTTGATATAAGAACTTTTATCCTCGTTTGACTTTTAAACGTTACTAATTTACCAAAAATTTGCTGCTGTTGGCTCTGTTGATTCGCTGAAAACTTTTCCGTTTATCTGTTAATCTTAAATGAGGTGGCATCGAATCCCACAGAAGAAATGAAAAGCGATTAAATATCATTGTAGTTTGTACTTGGTCTAAGGACATAGCAAGCAACATTGTATTAAACACGATGTTGAACTTTCTTTGAGATGTGATATCAAAGCTATATAGTAATGATTTCAGATCCATATTTTAAAATTAAACTACCCAAGTTTTTGTCATCATTGTCGTTGTTCCTTTTGGCTGGCAAAGAGAAACTTCAGCGTCGCGCTCATTTCTACAGACACTTTTTGGTGGAATCAAATAATTTTGATGTCTGAGTTTGTAGCAAATTAAATGCTAATTTGTTGTGCGAACCAAAAATTTGTAAATAGTTCGACAACTTAGTTTTTTTGTTGTTCAAGTTTCCACTAAAATAAGTCGGAAAGGTGGAAATCTAAAATTGTACAAAGTTAATTTTTTAATAAAACAAATATTGTCGTTTGAATTTGTAACTAATAAATTACACTAATTTGTTGAGAAAACACCGACATTATAGCTCCAAAAGTTAGCTAACGAAAATAATAATTCTATTAGTCCTCGAAATTAAAGGTTTTTGAAAGCTAATTTGCTTCTTAAAAATGTATTTTGAAGCTATTATGGATAGCTTCCACAGGATACAAATTCAAAGTTTTTTTTTTTGCTTGAATGTGTGATATTTTTAATACTTATTTTTATTGCTTAAACTTTAAACTTGAAGTTCTAGCATTTTGTTGATAGTCGAGGCTGAAATGAGGTCAAAATCAAGGCTCCAAAATTTAAAAAAAATGACAGAATTAAACATTTTTGTTTTTTTTTTTTAATTTGAAGCTATTTTAAATTAGGTTTATGACGAGACTATGGTTGGTTTTTCTTGTATTCAAATTTCAGTTAAAAAAGGACGTTATCTTTCTTTAGCCACCAATGCAAGGGAAAGAAAAAAAATTTGCTACTATGGATCGATCTTTTTTTGTTCGAATTCAAAAATTCGCATTTTCGGTCTGATAGAAAAAGACTGAAGTATGCAGAGGTAAGACCCTGTGTCATTTGTTAGTGGAAGTATGTATTAAAATAAAAATAAATTTCGTGGCGCAACAGCTCATGGAGAACCAAGGCCTAGTGACTTACAACTCTCAACCATTCCTGTGTGCGTGTTGTTGGTAGGAATAGAGGGGACCTACAATTTTTTGCTGAGAGAAGCACTTTTTCATAACAAAAGTATACTCTTAGAGGATTTGTCAGTTCCTCGCAAGAGGCAGAACCTCGGTTTTAGGTAGCAGCGGCTGGGAATCAAACTCAGATCTTTGGCATGACAGTTCAACGTACAAACCATTATGCGGCTAGGTACTATGTAGTATGGATACTTCGTGACAAAAATTGATTTTATTAGGTTAGGTTAGGTTAAAGGTTAGGTAGAAGGAGTGACAGTTTAAGTTGTTATCGTCACAATTTCATCTATGAACTTGTATAGATTATTTATGTTCTATTGGCAGTCAAACCATTTAGGGGTATAGTTACTTCTTTTCTTGTTCATTGTTCTTTCTTTTTCCAAGCTCATGTGCTCTACTTTGTTTCTATCTTTTACTTTAACCTGACAAGCTACTATATGGCAAGTTGCTATTAGTAAAAATATCTAGGTCAAGACTTTGATCAAACCTGATATAAAGATGATAGAGAAGAGGAAACACAGAAAAAAGGGTCTAGCAATCTTGTCTGTCTCTCTGCCTTGAATTTTTCTTGTCTTAACTTGAGTCTTCACACCCGCACGTTGTTTTTTATTTTTTATAAGATCCAAAAATTACTGCTCCTACATCCTACCTGCTATACAATAGCTTCTTATCAATTTTCAAAATCTTATTTTTCTCTAAAACAGCTCCCCAAACTATAAACTACTTCCAGTAGGTAAAGACTACCTTGGGGTGGAAACCAATTTTTCAGAAACTGGTAGTTGATTTTCTTAAAGTTTGCCAAATAACAATTTTTCACACTTCTTAGAATATTTTCAAGATATTTTACGTACATGCAAAATTAACGGTATGCATCTTCCATACAAATGTTAAAAACCATTTAGGAAAATCTCATTTTTTCTCAAAAATTGCGAATACCAAGCTGGGTTCCGCAAAGAATACTCAACTGTTTATAATATCTTTTACCTCACGAGCATCGCCCGAGCATACTTGGATAGTGGAAAAAAGCTGTACGGTTTCTTTGTGGACTACAAGGCTGCGTTTGATTATATTAATAGGGAAGCTTTATTCTACAAACTCAGCGATTAAGGTCTGTAAACAAAAATGCTAAGAGTAATACACAATTTTTACGATGGAAATTTGACTGCGGTTTGGGATGGAATTTTTTTATTTGAATGGCTTCAAATGGAAAGAGGAATAAAACAGGGTTGTCTTCTCAGCCCGCAATTATTTTCGTTTTTTTTTGGATGACCTTGAAGAATTTCTGCCAGGGGGAATAACATTTTCTGGGGTGAAAATAAAACTCGTGCTCTACGCAGACGATATAGTAATACTGGCAGACAATCCAAACGGGATGCAATTGATCATAAACAAGATGTCCAAATATTGTGCTTTGTGGAGTCTTCAACTCAACCCCGGTAGATTGAAAATCATGGTTTTTCGAAATAGGTCAGGCAGATATGCAAAAAATGAAAAATGGAGCTGGCATAACGAAGAGCTGGAGAAAGACCTAGATGTCCTCATTACGCCACAGCTCTCATTTAAGAAACACCTGCAAGACAAATAAGCAGAAGCCAAATGCGCAATCAATTGCAGCTGGAGTGGAGTCTTCAGCAAAAACAGTGTAAATTCGATATCATTCAAACTTTAAAATGAAGAAACACTCTCTTTTTCGGCTGACGGCAAAAGCCAATGCTCAATTGTGAACAATGTAACATATATTTTAAATTTAAAGAAATAATAAAATCCATATAAAGTTACAGACGTTTCAGAAATTTACCTGATTTTAATAACCTTATATTAAGTGTAAAATTAACCTGACGGCCTATATTACCATATTCAAGTAGATTTTAGAAGATGAACTGTTATTTTAACACTGAATTCTGGTAAACAAAAAATTTTGACAAGAATAAAACGCTAATTTTACCTAATTTTTAACACTGCTTGTTATGAATTTCTATTTTACCACAAATCAGGTTGAAGTAACATTTTATATGGTTACTTTTACAATGTTTACCTGCTGAATTTAACCTCATCTGCCAGTTAATTTTAACGTGACACCAGTGTTAAAACACGCACACACAGGCCATCCGAATAAAATTATTTAAATTTAACCTGACCGCCTGTTAAACTAGCCCTCTACCAGCGTTGAAACACACTCACAAGCCATGATTAAAGAAACACTCTGCCAGGTTATTTCAACGTGACACCAGTGTTAAAGCACATACAAACAAGGTCAGTTTCAACTTATTGATATTTGGCACAAGTTTCTTATGCAGCGAAGTGGCCCAGGGGATGCGTACTATCTCCATGTGAGAGAGGTTCCCAGTTCAAAACTAAGTAAGTGTCACGAAGTATTTTTAAAATTAAATTATATACATAGTAATAAATTTCTATACTTTCAGGAAAATATAAAATGAAATGGACGGTAAGCAGTGTTAGAGATGGGACCTTCAAGCATGGATCCAAGACATAATGTTTACCGGATACAGGGTTAATTCAACATTGAATAATGTTAAATAAACTTTATCTTCATGTTAAATTAATAGGACATTGAATTTTATTCATGTTTTTGAACTAGATTTTCATGTAAAGTTAATTATGTTTACAGGTAAAATTAGCTAGATTCTCAGGTAAAATTTAAAATTTTTCTATTTTAAGGCAATGTTAAATTAACCTGAAATCAACGTTGATTTAACACGACATTAAAATCAGGTATCTGGTTTAGCCGTTAAACTGATCTACCGAGTTGAAAAATAACAACCTGAAAATCAGGTATAATAAACCAGAAATTGGTTGGTTATTCCAGCTTTTTTCTCTGCGTGTATACTTTTAGAGTTTGTATTATTATTTTAACATATAAGAGACATAAGAAAAATGCGTTAAATTGTGTTAACTTTGAATGAACCTATTAAACGAGGAATTCTGAAAATAAAATATTTCAAAATGTTCTAGATGCCCTAGAGACTGGTAAGTAATTTTTTTTTTAATAAACCATTGAGAAGAAAAATATAAAAAGAAAAAAACAAACGATTACAATGGCGCCCTAGTTAGTTGCTCTCAAAAAAGCACTTTGCCCCTGTTAAAATGCATTTGTGTTTCTGAGAGCTAATACTGTTATAAAAAATGCCGCAGTTTTTTCCAACAATGCTGCTTCCTTATATTTCTTTTTCAGAGTATAGAAGACAAATATAATTCGAATTTTTACTAACTATTGCGACAAATGCTTAGGTTAAGACAGGTCCTTGTTAACGCTTAAATAATAGTTTCAAGGTTAAATAGCCTATCAATGCATAAGAATTAAAGTCAAGGTATTGCCATCTAATGGAAAGTCCATGACCCTATGAGTGATAAAGTGTAAACCATTTTGCAGTAACTGGATTCAGCTGTGTTGTATTCCATCTTGTATACCTATTACTCGTCTGAACTCTGAACCTGAATACCTTTAACTGCGCAGAACGTGACCCATCACAAGTTCCCAAATGTCAGTTTGGCTAGAATTTAGAAATTGTATTGTTTCGAGCAACTAATAAATGGTTTTTCAACAGGGACGCTACAAAACTAGAGCGACAGGGACACCAAACGACGCCATATTTCTTGCCACTCTTTTGATATTTCTCTTAAGTAAGGTTTGCCATTTCATGATGCAAAGATATACGAGTCAACAACGAGTCGAAATTATCAAAATTTACTACCGAAATTCGGAGTCAGTGGCCTCAACGTTAAGAGCGCTACGTCCAATTTATGATCGTCCTAGCAGATCAACAATTGAGCGTCTAGTGGAAAAATTTGAATCCACAGGCACAGTACAAAATGTTCCTGTGCCAGTGAGACAAAGAAGTGCCCGTAGTGCTGAGAATATTGCTGCCGCTGAGGCTTCAGTTGCAGAAAGCCCAAATGTGTCTCTCACACGTCGTACTCAACCGTTGGGCATCTCTGTGACGTCGTTCTCGTTGTGGCGAATTTTGCGAAAAGATCTTAGCCTACATCCTTACAAGATTAAATTGACGCAAGAACTGAAGCCGCTTGACTACCAGAAGCGTCGTATGTTCGTGGATTGGGCCGAGCAACAACTTGATTTGGATTTTCTGGCTGAATGGCTTCGTCAATAAACAAAATATGCGGTATTGGTCAGGCAGCAATCCACACGTACTCCATGAGTACGTACATCATTGCATCCCGAAAAAATTACGGCTTGGTGTGGTTTATGGGCCGGCGGCGTCATTGGGCCGTACTTCTTCCGTGATGATCAAGATCGGCACGTTACTGTGAATGGGAATCGCTACCGTTC
This sequence comes from Dasysyrphus albostriatus, assembly GCA_946251815.1. NCBI lineage: Eukaryota > Metazoa > Arthropoda > Insecta > Diptera > Syrphidae > Dasysyrphus > Dasysyrphus albostriatus. Next base: position 48,223,480 of record OX276336.1, on the reverse strand, counting down.
AATGATAGCCGAATATTTTTGGCCCCAATTGGATGATATGGACTTGGAAGACATGTGGTTCCAACAGGACGGCGCCACAGGCCACACAGCGACAATAACAATTAATTTATTGGAAACCAAGTTTGGAGAACGTGTTATCCCACGAAATGGTCCAGTCGCTTGGCCGCCTCGGTCGTGCGATTTGACGCAGTTAGACTATTTCCTGTGGGGCTACGTCAAGTTTATGGTCTATGCCAACAACCCAGCGACGATTGATGAACTTCGTAAGAATATCGAACGTGAGTTTGCAGCAGTATCGGCCGATTTATTCTTGAAAACCGTCGAAATTTGGGTTCAGCGTCTGGACTTTTGCAAGCATGCCATGGTGGCCATGCAAAAGAAATTGAGTTCCATCGAAATTGCATCAAACGTACTTTCACAAGAATAAAGAATTTCATTGATATCCAAAACCGTTTTTATTATTGAAAAACCCGATATTTGCCCTATTAAAAATTAGCTTATCAAGAAATAAAAATGTTCTTAATACGAGTAGTAAAAAAAGTACAAACTAAGCCCATATTAATTTATTCGCATTTACCTTTTCGTTTGCATTAAACATTTTTCAATTCGTATATGGTGTTTAAAAACATAAAAATTCTTCTTTTTTTTAATAACTGTGTTTTTTGTTTTGAGAAATATGGTCACTATATTTTTATAAATCCAATGGAATCTATACGCGCCTTTCCAATATAACGATTAACAAACTGGCTGTTCTTTTAATTTGCCGCTTGAGTTTGCATTGTTACAATAAACGTTCTCTCTGGCTGCAACAAATTCAACTTGTTTTTTTCTTCCCGCGGCGGCAGTGGTGGTGATGGTGGCGCGAAAAAAAAGGATATCCACATAATATTCCACATGCACATCCAACCACATCTATGTATATGCAGCATTACACTTACTCATTATGACTTAAGGGTGAAAACAAATTTCTCCCATTAAGCTGCGGGAATTACCCATAAAAGTTTTATCGTCATCGCACCGATGTATGCGATAGGATACTTTTTTTTTCGCTGATGGTTTCAGGATATTGTTTTGTTCTTTTTATATTTTGTTCAATGAGTCGCTGGGCCAACCAGCCACCACACACTATGGGTTATGGATATAGAAGGCTCTTATTGTTATACAAGAGTTCCGATACACAAGTTTTGTATGTCCTTAAAAAATTGGAATTGGGTTTTTGTTTCTGTCAGATGGCAAAAGCGAGAAAGGACTTTTCCGCTTGTTAACACAATTTTTATTGCCATTTTAGGCCTTAATGAAATTATTTATTTATTTGCCTTATTGGTTAGGTATACAATTGTGCGTGCAGATATCAGGAGAATAGAACCCACATAACGACCAGGATCAAATTAAGTAATCCCCTCGGGCTAAAATTGTGCACATCGAATCGACATATCGAGAAGTAGTAATAAAAAATTTAACAACATTGACCTGATCACAAGCCAGCCAACATCAACAACAACCCCAATCCCCAATCCCCAATCCTCAACCCCAACACACAGTCATGGCCTGGGCATTGGCCATGATGCGATAGCAATGGTTTGGTAAGCCAACGTGAGTTTCGGAATTGTTTACAAACCCAACCCCATATACCGACATACTCGTATCTACATACGAGTATAAGAACGATATCATTGCTTTTGATGAAATGAGATTACTTACCGTCAAAATTGTGATGAAACATAATCTTGCAACGGCATCTGGTTTAAGTGTTGATTTACTCTTTTACTGGTTAACAATAATTTCTGGACGGTATCCTTTATATCCGATGTGTGGTAGTGCAGTGTATCCTATAAATCCCATATATACAAATAATGTGGAACAACAGAGTACGGCACTTAATCCAATTATTTCATGAGAATAAATCAATTTGTTGGCTTTTCACTTTTTGCTGTGTAGTAGGTAACCCTGTGTAGCATGCACTAAAAAATGACAACACACACACACATGTGTCTGTATATCCTACACCAGGACTGCACCGTGCACAGCGTGGTGGTCAGCAGATTGAAATTAATTGGGGCAGGCAGCGAGAGGAGCCATTATCATCACAATCACCGTGTCGAGTGGGGAAGGAAGCCGCGATAGTGAGAGGTTTTTTTTCTTTTTTTTTTGTATTTCAGAGTTGGGTTGTAAACTGTGGAATTTTCGAATTTTCCTTTTTTTTTCAGAAGAAAATTGGATTGGAAAAAATTCACATAAATAAATTCATTAAAATATTTTTAAAACTTCACTTTCTGGGAATAGGATTTTCAACAGATTGAATCCTGTGTAAAATTTTTTTTAAATTTTCTTTTTTTTTTCTAAAGTGCCATGAACTTCATCTCAAAACATTGCCCTTGGTGTTTTTTTTTTTTGTTGAATAAGTTTCAAATAGACAACAAAGAATTAAATTTGACCGACCGAGTGACAAAATTTATATCCAAAGTTTAGACAAAAAACGAACATAGACAAAAAACCAGGACAGAATAGAATGATTACACGGAAATATTGGGTGAATTTTTTTTTTGAAATCCAAAATGTTCTTTAATGAATTTTCACTTTATCGCGAAGTACCGATACTTCAAGCTACTTTGTTGTCTTTTGTATGGGAAAACCCTTCAATCTTGCACTCGGCAAAAAATATCTATTCAACCGAAGAAGAGAAACCAATTATTCATCGAAGGACCAAATAATAACAACAACAACAACAATAACGGAACAAAAAAACCAAAACTCGGAAAGCTCACGCGCGCCTTCTTATCAAAACTTGATAAAACGGATGATGACGAATTAATCCGACAAACGAACGGTCCTTATCAAAACTTCGACGTAAACTAATTCTTAAGGATATGAAAAACCATTGTTAGCTTTGACCGTATTTTTCGTCCTAGCAGCGGTTAATATTTTCCCACTTGTGTGTTAGAAAGCTTTTTTTTTTGTTTTTTTTTTTTTTTGTGAGTGATTTACTTTCGCCTGTATCCAATTCTCTTATATTTTGATATAAATATTTCTCTCAGCAAGAGAAAAAGCTTGTGAAAATTCTAGTATAAGAGATTCATAGAGTAGATGCATTCTGGTATTCAAATAATTATGAGAGAGGAAAGGTCATGTTTTGCGCATCCTTTTCCTTGTGGTTGTCAGCCATGTGCTTTTGGTGAGGAAAATATTTGAAAAAAAAATATACACAAACTTTTTAATATTCATTGAGAATTTTTAGACTTCTCTCGAAGGGTGGTTTTGGATATAGATCTCTGGCTATAGGTACTATTGGCACTGGGAGGAAATAGCTCTCGTGTATAAAATAAGATTTTGTTTTTAGTTGGAAGTTATTGTTTGGAATGAAATGAGTAGCTAGTTACAACAACATGGCATAAGTATCTAAGGGTATTTTGTTATGAATGGTGACTATGAAGTAGGTAAATTACAGGATACTTTATGTAGCTTATCGTTGACTTAAGTGATAAGCAAAGAAAATGCCTTATGATTGGGTAGCTCGTTAAGATTGTGTGGATAAGGAAGGTAGTAAGATTCAAAAGCTTAATATCAAGAATCACTTAAGGATACCATCAGGCTCTGATCCGATTGTTGATTTAACGATGCTCGTTTAAAATGTTCCTATAGAGAATTGTGCAACTTAACATTCTCATATCATGATTTATTTTTTGTATTTAATTTTATACAAAAAATATTGAAAGCTTAGAAATTTATTTGTTAAGATATTTTTCCTTCAGTTACCTTCGAACTACTGAGGGGTTCGAATGAAATTTGGTATTTGGTGAAAGCCCATTAGGCAGGCAGTGGAATGGATTCAATAATATTTTTAATAATGCAAGCAGTTTGCAAAAAGCAGTAAATTGCTGATGGTAGTATAGCTGTTCGATAACATTTACCGTTATAATATTTTCCTTTTTCACCCTAGCTGTAGAGTTCGTTGAAGACTTTTGATGGTTTGAAAAATCTAGAAACCTTCAAATAAGAAGTCGTTTATTGTTACAGGTAATTTTACGACTCTGTTAAAAAAATTATTGAGTTAAAAATTAACAACAAAGATGGTGAGATAAACAAAAAATTACAGTCTGTGAGTTCCGACATCGCCAATAGAAGCTCTTGGTGACTAATGCTATCATATGCGGCTTTGAAGTCGATGAAAAGATGGTGGTTCGTTGGTCTTTTCTAGGATTTGCCTCAATGTGAAGATTTGGTCTATCGTTGATCTGCCTGGCCTGAAGCCACACTGGTACATGCCGATCACAGTGTTGCAGAAAGGTTTAAGACGCTCACATAGTACGTTGGATAGGATCTTGTATGCAACATTAAGCAGGGATATACCTCTGTAGTTTTTGCAGCACATAGGATCGCCTTTTTTGTAGATTGGGCATATGGAGCTAATTGACCAGTCGTCGGGCATACTTTCCTCCTCCCATACTTGGTTGATGAGCTAGTGTATGCACCCTACCAAGACATCTCCTCCATATTTGAAGAGTTCCGCAGGTAGGCCATCCGAGCCGGCGGATTTGTTGCTCTTAAGCTTGTGGATGGCTTTCTTAATCTCTTCAGTACTGGGCGCTGGGACTGGATCTTCATTGACTGGTCTCATGTTTCTTTGTTCTCCTGTCGCTTCCTCTACAGAATGCCCATTGAGCAGCTGCTGGAAATGCTGCTTAAACACGTCAGCACTCCCTGTGCTTCGGTGACTAAGTTCCCTTGGCTGTTTCAAAGAGCTTGCGTGCCGGTTTTATAACCACATGCCAGTTGCTTGGCTGTTTTGTAGAACCAGCGGGTGTTGGTGGCAGTGCTAGACTCCTCGAGACACCTGAGCTGAGAGGCTGCAGAAGCTCTTTTCTTTCTACGGGTTCTTTTTTCTAGGTGGTTGATAGCCTATGGTGGTCTCGGCTGTCTCCTTAATGGCGTCGCGATACAAGTTCCACTGGTTGCTGACACTTGTGGGTGGGTATACGGCAGAGAGTTTCCCGGTTAATTGCTCACTGTAGTCTCTGGCTTTCTCAGATGTGCAAAGGCATGCAAGGTTGAATTTGTTCCTTTGGGCGGTCTTCGCTTTCTTTTCATTGGACAGTCGGGCTCTGAACTTTATCACAACTAGAAAGTGGTCAGAGTCCACATTTGCACCTCGAAAAGTTCGCACGTCCAAGATGTTCGATGCGTGCCTTGCGCCAATTAGCACATGGTCGATTTGGTTGGCGGTTCGACCATCTGGGGATCGCCAGGTTGCTGTGTGTATCCTTCGCCTGGAGAACCTAGTGCTTCTTATCACCGTATTACGAGCTGTAGCAAAGTCAATTTCTATAGAAATAGATAGTATAAAAAATTTACAAACAAATTTTAGCAGGAAAAGTATTATCAAAAACCTACAATCGATAAATTAAATATTGATTTTTTTTAAATTGGATTTTGGCTAGAGGGGCAACCTGATTCAAAAAAATAATTTTGGTACAGAAATCTTATTTTAAAATGCTTTCCAATTCAGATTAATTGCCTAATGAAAGGAATATATTCTGCCCTTTCCTGCCCCCCCTTGGTTGTGCTCTTGGTCTTAAAGCTTTAATATTATAAATATATGTTAAAAAAGCAATTGAAAACTTCCAGCCATTCAAACTTTACCATTTCTAATAATTTTTCCCAGTTTTTGGCCGAAAGCCAATTTTTGGGTACCACCTGACAAATTTAACAATCCTTGCACTTTAACAAGTCTTAGAGGAAGTGTAGATAATGTGGCCCTTGTAGATGATATGGCCCCTAATTATTTCTTACGTCATAGGGTTCTTCTATTGGGAGTCCTTATTTTTAAAAACATCCTTACTCATATAATTTATATGGAAAATACTAACTTTTTAAGTGCTTAGGTAGCATATCATTTTGCACTTGAAATTTGCTGCCTCAAACATTTTTTTTTCACTGTGAACAAAACTGAATGCAAAAGCCAACGGCTTAATAGATTAATAATTATAAGTTTTAAAAGCTTCAAGTCATTAATGAATACCAAAGAAGCTAGGGTTAGTGCTTAAAAATAAAATGCAAGCGTAGAAATTAGGTTCCATTTGAAAAAAAAAATACTTTAATGCAGCTAATATGGCCCCCTTTTCATACGGATATATTATGTTCAAAATCTGTTTACAAAAAACTTTATTAAAAAGCAAATTAAAGATTGGATATTTGGCTTTGAAAAAGGCTATAACATGGCATTGTTAATGGTGCCATTGCCTTTTAATAATATTTTTTATTTTAAGCCCATTTCTAAGAAAATTTCCCAACCCGTCTAAACTAGGGGAGAAAGGACCCCTCTGAAACTTTTTGTTTCTTTTCCCACTCCAACTTTTTGTCGAGGCCTACACAAAACACCCATTAAAAGATTATATTATATTTGGCCTTTGGGAGCCATATTACCAACACTGTGAAAGATTCCTAATTTTTTTACTCTTTTAAAATAATAATTTTTTTACACAAAACTTGCTATTTTTATGTTTATAAATCTAATATTTTGTTTCAAATAGGATAAAGCTACTGCTTGCAAATAAAAATTTCAAATGCAGTTGATAGTTTGCTAGTTATTTCAGGAAAACAGAAGGGTCCAAGTATGAAGCACTTCCTGTATACAAATCAGACCAGCTGTTTATTCTGTAAATCTAGAGGCATTTAAAAAGAGCCAGAAAATGAAATTGCAAGATTACCTACTATTAAAATATTCTTTATTAAATATTTGCCATATTTCATCAAAATTTTTAGTTCGAATATTTTAACGAATGTGAAATTTGTCATATTGTGATGAAAAAGGACCATTCGGTCAAAAACTGCCAAAAATTATAAGAAATGGTGTAGTTTGAATGGATACAGGTATAAGTAGGTATCTCTGCAAAATTTTGAACAAAACTTTTTGAATTTGCCATACTATAATCTCTACATTATTTTGAACATGATTATTTTGACCCAATCATTGCAAAAAAAGTTATGTGGAATTTAGAAAAAAATTTTAAAAAAACCTTTGATTTTTAATTTCCTATTGGAAGTTATTGTAATTGGTCCGGTTTGTCGAATCGAAAATTTGTACATATCTTCACGTTTCAAGCTCCCTAGAATCGGAATCCATCAATTTTAGAGAGATGTCAGTGCCTGGTACGTACGTTCGTACATTCGTACGTACCTTCCCTTTTTTCGTTCACCATATCTCAAGAACGAATAGAGATATTGACTTCAAAAATTTTTTTGTATACACAAAAAGTTTCAATTCTTGCAGAGAAGAGTTTTAAAAAAATTTAATTAGTTGTTTTTTTACTATAACAATTTAAAAAAACCCCTTGCTAATTTTCTTTAGTCTTAAATATCTCAAGAACAAATCATTCTAGTGACTTCGATTGGATTTTATTCTACGTATATTAACGTGATAAAGAAGTTGTAAAAATATTAAAATAAACTTATAATTTTTTTATAAAAAAAAATAAAAAAAAGTTGCTGAAAATTTTATAAAAAATTGGTTGTACTCAAATATCTTGAGAACAAATAATGATATTGGCTGAGGTAATTTTATTTTTTAGACTAGTTTATTAATAAAAATTAATAATTTTTTTTTTAATATTGACTCAACAGTTTTTTTTAAGCGAACAAAAACTGCAAGTAATTTTTTTTTCTTCTCAAATAATTTGAAAACAAACAATCATATTAGCTTTGGGTTATTTAATTTACAGACTAGATTATACTTAAAAAATAAAAGATATTAATTTAAATAACTGAAAACACTTATTTTATTTACTTATTTACTTAATTAGTGAATAAATATATAAAATAAGTGTTTTCAGTTATTTAAGTGTTTTCAGTTATTTAAATTAATATCTTTTAGTTATCGTTGAAATTTATTTTCTCCTAAGCATCCTGAGATCACAGTAAATGGTACTGGCTTCAGGTTAGTTAAATTCTATACACTAGTTCATAATTGAAATTTGATTGGTTTTGTAAAATAATTCCACAAACCTTGTTTTTTTTTAAAGTGAAAATACTATAAGTACAAGAAACTTTACCAAAAATTGTTGAACAAATTTTTTCTTCTCAAATATCTTAAGAATCTTGATCTCCTCACTAATCTTCCCTTGAATGCATATTGAACACCTAAAAACATTTTCGTAGATCTTAAATTGGTGGTTTTTTAAAAATAAAATAACATTGGGCTTAAAGCTTCTGAGGGCATGGGCATCAATGGGAAGTTACCAGTGTGTGTCGCAACCAGCCTTTTTTTGTTTTTGTAAATTCGATGTTTCAAAAATTGGTTGATGAATTTTTTTGAAACGTAGTTTATAAATGTATTTTAATAAATACTTAAAACTGGCATACCATTTTTACTTACGATATACATATTAAGTACTATAGGGCAAGTTTTGGATTCGTGTAGAAAAAAATCGAGACAATCAAACATGACATTACGATGAAAGTGCATGGCACAATTCTGTCTGTCTGTCTGTCTGTCCGTTTATCGACCTCTAGCTAAAACTACTTAAGCAATTTTCTTCAAATTTTGAACTTAAGGTTTATATTGTAACTTTCCAGAGGTAAATTGAAATGTTTTTACCACCAACAATAACGGTACCTGCCCTACAACCCAACTAACAATTTAACTTGTATAAGGTTCTATACAAGCTATTTTCAGACTGCTATAGAAATAGTAAAAGGCCTTATGCAAGTAATTTTGGCGCATTTACGCAAGCTAATTAACTACCATAAGACACTTGTTGACAGGTGTTATGGCAGCAAATAGTTTTTCATGAACTGCTATTAGCTTGGCTGAACAAGCTATAGCTTGCCTTGGATGTTTATATAAGGCCTTAGGAAAGCCATTTTGAAATCTGTTGCCAATAGCTTGCCTTGGATGTTTAAATAAGGCCTTACCAAAGCCTTGTCAATGCCTTGCCTTTTATTTTATTGTATTTTTTCTCCTCAGTCAGCTTGCGAAACCTTTTTTTCTGTATTCTGTAATGAGTCAAATATTAGTTTAATTATAAAAATGAAAAGTGTTTGCTACCTGGGATTTGAACTCGATTCCTTCCTCGTACCAATCTAGCACTCTACCACTTTGCCAATTTGCTGTTGAGGAAAATATAATCAAAAGTGAATAGGCTGATAAATATACTTCACGTTCACGCAGAGGGAGCAGTCAATAACTGTGCGCATCTAATATCTGTTCTTTGTTCTTCCAAACTTCTTGAATGTTTTTAGGCTGTTTACAGAATTGCTTCTCTGTTTTTTCTCACTTGTCTTTGGTAGTTTCCAGATCTTTTAAATTTTTGCCATGAGTTATTCATTTTAAAGTTTTGCTAAAAAGTTCAATGTTACAGTTAGCACTTCTTTTCTGTTTTACGTTGTTCAATGGGAACTTACAGTTCTTATTTATTTTAATCTGATTTTTTAATAAGCACAATATTTTATAAGACACACTTGTTGATCTTAACTGATTATTTTAATTTGTATAAAGCCTTTACAAACAACCCTTATACAAGTTGTTTGCAAGGATTTGTCGTGGAGAGCCTTATAACAGCTATTATTTCAAACATTTTCAGTAAACAACTTTGGAAGGCCTTATACAAGCCATTTATAACTTATATTTACTAGCCTTGCATAGAGCTTATGTAACTCATATGTTAAGGCCTTAAAGCAGCTATTTGTTTAAATTTCAGATGGAAAATTCTTGGCTTGCTCAAGATTGCCTTATACAACTTCTATACAAGCTATTTCTTGCCAAATTCGAAAAATTTTACCTTATACAAGCTAAATTGTTAGTTGGGAACAGTAATTGAATAGCTTATTTAGCTTAAAAACGGTACTAGCGATTAGAAAAAAAAATCTGTGCATTGCTGTAGGTATATTAAACTTATTGATAAGAAAAACATTTACCGAAAACCGTTATTAACGGTACCTGCTATATAATGGATTTTTTATTTTCCAATTTTCTCGTTAACAGCTCATACGATTTCAGTTAAAATTTTTATGCAAAAGGTTTTTTAAAATTTTAATAATATTGCATATCAAAATTGAAAAAAAAAATTAATTTAGGATTTTTAAAAAATTATTTAAAATTTTTTTGAAAATTCAATATTTCACAAATGAGTGGATGGATTTTTTTAAGACTGGGTTTAAAAATGAATTTTAATACATACTCAAAATTGGCCCACCAAAACTTTTTTTAAAAAAATTGTATTATTAAAATTTCATATATAAAAAATTAATTTTTTTTAAATTTTTGTTTTGCACATATGTATTTATATTTTTTCAAGTAATCTCCCATTTGATTACTTGAAAAAATATGAATATGTGCAAAACAAAAATTTAAAAAATTAATTTTTTATATATGAAATTTTACTTGTTTTTGAGCTCCAAGTTTTCTTACTAGCAAGTTAGTTATACTATTGAAAGAACTATTTGAATTTGTTTTTATATATTTTTATATATTGTTTTATAATTACTTTGATATTGTAAAAGTTCTTAATTCCAAGCAACTTGAACATAAGAGCAAGTACGTGCGATCCAGTCCTGTATTTAAGCTAATGAAAATTTTGAAGTGCAGTTAATTAAAATTTTATATATGGAAAATTGGTTTTTAAGAAATTTTAATTTTTGTTTTGTATATTCAGTAGAACCTCAATATAGTAAAGCATAAAATTAAAAACCAGGCCTGTCGTTATTTCGGGATTGTTTACTATTTGGAGCGGGAGACCAAAAAAGCTTTCCACTGTTTTTTTGTTTAAGCAATGCTTAATGCTTATCAAACATTTTTATCAAAATAACACACAATAGATAGGTTTAAATATCTCTTACCGGACTCGAAATCAAAACAAAAAATTATTGGCACACTTCCACATTTGGGTGAATTTGTATTCACAATTAATTAAGCAAATGTTTTAAAGCTTATTGGTTTCTTTGAGTATTTACATTTGCTGACTTTCTTCTGATGATTTTTTCTGGTAAAGACACTTTTGAAAAATGGGGTGGGTTTACTTTAATAAACCGAACAACCCGAGAGCAAAGCATTCTGTGAAGCTTTTGGTAAAAATATTTCTGAGGAATTTTAAGGAAATCCTTGGGTAGGTATACAATTTACAAGAAAATCATATTTTTTACGTTAATACATATTTATGTTTGTCTTGTCTATAGAGTAAAAATGTTATTAGCTCATTTAAGGTATTTTTGACAAACGTAGCTTTACGCCTTTACTATATATACTTCTATTATAAGTACTTGAACCCTTCCTATGACATTTCAAAAGATATTTTTTATATCTAAAAATGTCTAAGGCACCTGCAAATTCTTCATAGCACCTTTATCATCCGGCTGAAGTTAGACAAACAGTTTTCAAAACATACATTCGTTAAAGGAAGCTCTGCAAAGACTTATATGAATCCGTCTACCATGTTCATCCCCAAGGACATCAACTCATAGGTGATATCTTAAACTTTGGCAAAAAAAAAACAAATAAGGAAGAAAAAAAATAGAAAAAATAAAACATATACGACTCCAAAGAAAAACACAAATATTTGACGTGTTATGAATGAATGGATGTTTTCCAACACATATATCACAAATTTTGAAGTTTTCCTGCAAAAGAGGGCAAATAAATGAAGTATTTTCCTTGTGCCTTAGGAAATCAGGTGTTTGGTATTCTTAGGAAACTGTTTGCCATATAAATAATGCTATCACAGCAAGTGAGTTAGGTTTGATATAATCGTTGAATATTGTGAATACAATTTCGTTACATATTTGTTATTTATAGGTAGTGATTTCGTTTGTTTGATTTTGTTTTATTTTTCTCTTTCTCTCTCCCCAATAAAGCCACGTGCTTAGGGAATACCAACATACATACATATATAAAAAATATCCATCTATCCAATTGATATGTGCTTGGGAGATTTTTGGAAATCAGTTCAATAAAACTGATAGAAACGAATCTCTGACTTCATATAGGGATAACTCAAACGGATATAGGTACATAGCAGAAGCGGATATAAGTGGGAGGTGACAAAATGTCCCAAATTCTTTCCACTATAAGAGAAAAAGTGTGCAAAAGTAGACAAAAATAGAGCCACTCTCACCATAAATGACAATATTGAGGTAGAACCCGACGATTATTGAAAAATGTTGCCATTTGGGGAGATAAGCTACTAATCAAAAGTTTATGTGCATCATTGAATGAAGTGTATTATTCTCAAAGTCACCCTCCACGATTCTAATCTGAATCCACCCCTGGTACCTATAAATAAAAATATTGAGTGAGTTTGTTCTTTTTTTTTATAGAATTCTTCGACTCTGGTTACGATAACAAGGTTTTATTTTTGGCTTTGAGAAGGTTAAGTGACAGGACCAATCAATAGTATACATCAGTCTTTTACCCTTCAAAAACTTATTCCAAATATGTATTTAAGCCAAGGGCGTACGCAAGATGTCTATAAGAGAAACCTTATAAATTGTATTTAATACTAATGGCATATATCTGGATAAGCAAAGGAGGGCAAGTGTCAAATATCATCTTTGATTAATTTTGTAAAACTAATTGATTTTTCAGACAACATACCTATCCTGCGAATATCCCAAAAATACGATGCCAAAAATCAGGCGTGACTTTGACAAACTTTAACAATATGGCTCAAAAATTTCCTTTACGACCTTTTATGACCAATATAAAAATATTTTTTTTAACAACAACATAGGTATATGGGGTGCCAAAATCCTCGAACTTAAAATACTAAAATTTTTTGTCATGCCGAAGGTCTGGGTTCGATTCCCAGCTGCTGACATCTAAAACAAAATTTTTTTTTCCAAGGCACTGTCTCTTGCGAGAAACTGACAAACCCTCCAAGAGCATACTTGTCATGATTAAGTGCTTCTCATCTAGCCGTTCGGACTCGGCAAAAAATTGTAGGTACCCTACCCTACAGTCCTGCCAATAATGAGCACACAGGAATGGTTGAGAGTTGTAAGTCACTAGGCCCTAGTTCTCCACGAGCTGTTGCGCCACCAAGCTTATAACCATAAAAATATTAGATTTTTTAGTGCTGAATGATGTGCTGAATGACGAGTTGATTCTATTTGTGCCTGTTTCACAATCCAGCTGTTCATTTCAGCTTGTGAGCAAATAAAATTGACAGCTGAGGATTGTCATCTTTATTTGATAATCTCTAGTAAAAAGCATATGATAACTGGTGCACTGCACTTTAACACTTTCCCTATCACAAATTGAGTCTCAAGTGTTGTAACACCTATATTTAATAGTTTTCCTGTACGAGATACAGACTTATATCCATACAAAAATAATAGCACTAGTTAAGACCTTTTGAATGACATTAGTCAGATTCTAGATTGGAGTGATCGTCTGAATTACAATTTACGAATCGCAAAGACCCTTAGAGCTGCAGAACGGTCCCTGCGCCCCATGCCACACAGATCCTAAAACAATAGGTATTATCGTATTGGGTGAAAAATTTCCTGAACGAATGATTTCTCAAAATAAAGGTGCAATTTAGCACCATTAGGGTGGTCCTTATATTGAGTTTTTATTGAAGTTCCGAGCTGGATCAACAAAAAACAGAAAATTCTTATATTTTAAATTTTTATTTTACTCCCTCTTTTTACTTTAAATTTTAAGTACTAGTTGTTATGGATTAAACAAGATTCTTAAAATAAACGAAATAAAAAGCACGCCTCTATAACACTTTCTTGATCGTATGTGCGCAAGTTGCTTGGAATTAAGAACTTTTGAAATATCCAAGTTATTACAGAAAAACTTAGAAAAATAGGAAAAAAACATTTAAATCGTCCCTTTAATGGTTTAAACAACTCGTAAAATACTCAGAGCTCAGAAACAAGTAGGTATGCCATTTGATTACTAAAAAATTCGAGCGGTTTTTCTTAAACTAATTTTGTATATATAAAATGTTGGTAACACTTATAGAAAAAAAATTTAACACGCCAATCTTAAGTATATATTGATATTTATTGATAAGACTTGTTTCAAAAAAATTCATTAACCTATTTCTGAAATATTGATTTTTCAAAAAAAAACATAAAAACAGTTTTTTTTTAAATCCAAAATTTATTGTTTTCAAAATTCTGGTAAGAAATTTTATTGACACTCAATAGGAACTTTTGCAAGAAAATATTGATTGCAATCAGTTGAGAAGCTAATAAGAAAATCTATAACAAAAAAAACGTTGTTTGGCAGGTACCGTTAATACTGGCTTTTGGTAAAAAATTCTTTAACTAGAAAGTGCACTCAGAAAAAAAGAGCTTAAATCAAGAATATCGGTGTCAAATCAAGCCGATTCATTGACGATAGTCTGTTAAGCTTTAAAATTTTTATTCCAAGCCCAAAATTCTTGTTTTGAGTCTGTTTTTTATAAGCTTCAAATTCTTATTTCAAGACTAATAAGGCTTAAGTTAAGTATTGAATTGGTTAATCTTAAGAATGAAAAAGCTTGATTTCAGATCATTCCGACCTTAAATTAATATCACGTATTCTTATATATACCAGATATAGGAAAAATGTATACTTCAATCAAATTTTTAATTCTAAAGTTAAGCATTAGCAAACTCAAAATTAGAACAAATATTCTTTCATCTAAGATTCCTTTGGATTATTTCTTGCTCATTTAATCTTGATTTAAAATTGAGTGGTCTTACCTTCACAATAAAAATATTCTTTCCCCCAATAATACCAAAGTACTAAAAAAAGAATGAATAATTTCAATGTATTTATATTTTTAGAACTTATTTTTTTTTTGTTATTTTACTAAAAATATTGTTTCTTTGAAGTCGTCTTTTTTAATACATATATTGCAGACTTCTGTGAAAAAATTAAAATTTAGTTCGTAAGTTCATAGCACATTAAAAACTGCAAAAATTGTCACAGTTTTTTCTTAGTTCACTACATTCTTTTCATTTTCATTCATTGTTAAATGTTTCGCCAATATTTTTTATTATTTTTTGTGGATATTTTCCCGTGGGTAGGTGCAAAACCTGCTATTCAGGCTCTATGAGGACCGAAAAAAACGTGTTCATAAAAGTGTGAGATTCTTACTACACTAAAACCACCTCCACTTCCCGATTGCAACTAAGTGGAAACTTATCTAGCAATTTATTTTTAATGAAGATAAGTAACGTGCTGCAGGTTACTTTCCGGTGATAATAAATAAGATAAGATAAGATAATGAATAAAACCGATCTGGATTTAGTATTAAGATAGTTATTAGGCCGAAAGGCATTAGCATTAAGTTATTATAGTTTAACTTAGAGCGCCCGACTGGGGCCAGTAAGTTAGTTTTAAGATATTGATAAGTAGGCTAGTTTTTATGAATTTTTGTCTAGCTTTAAGATAGTTCTAAGATAATTAAAAAATAAAAATGAATTTACAAAAAAAAAACTTTCCGGTGAAAGTTATTGCTTAATCCGTGATTTTAAAGCGGTTTTCTGTTCACCGCACCAAGTTGGAAGGTTTTGTTCTTCGCAGACGGCGTACTAAATTCGACTCGTCAAGAATGTCAATAATCGTTGAATTAGCGTGTTCTAATAGTCGATTTCTATGTTTTCGCGCGAAACTTTTTATTTCCTCCCGCACCGTAGGAATCCCGAGATCCCTATGAAGATCTTCGTTTCTTATATACCACGGAGCATTTACAAATGACCTAAGCAATTTATTTTCAAACGTTTGTAAGTTATTTAAGTTTCGCAGGTACAACCCCAAAGTTGTATACCATAAGTCCAAACAGGCTTAAGAACCTGTCGGTATAAAATCAATTTATTTTCAATACTAAGCTTTGAATATTTACCGAGTAACCAGTTCATTTCTCTTAATTTACTTTTTAGTTCTTCGCATTTCTTTTTCAGGTGCGGCTTCCATTTTAATTTCGCGTCTAGAGTCATTCCCAGATACTTTGCCTCATTTGCAAATGGAACACGAGCGGTATTAAGAAAGACGGGTAATCTATTTATTTTTTTATACGTAAAGTCCACGTGGACTGACTTTTGTTCATTGAGCGCTATTCGCCATGTTTTCGTCCACTCATTAACATTATTAAGAGCATTTTGTAATTTAATTGTAGCTTCGCTAATCGTTTTGCCTACTGCTAGTATTGCAGTATCATCAGCAAACGTGGCTACAATAGTGTCATCTGTTTGAAGTATATCGCGTGTAAATAAAAGGTACAGAACTGGACCTAATACACTTCCTTGTGGTACCCCAGCCACTATTTCTTTGAAATCAGAATAGTCATTTCCGTGTCTTACACGAAAAAGTCTTTCATTTAGATATCCGTTTAGAATGTTGTAAAGTCCTTCAGGCAGAACTTGTCTTAATTTGAATTTGAGGCCTTCGTGCCACACCCTGTCAAACGCCTGCGACCCGTCAAAAAGACAGTCGAACAGATTTTCTTTTCTTCAAGAGCTCTCTCAATTACGTCAGTAATTCTATGCACTTGATCAATTGTCGAGTGCTTGCTTCTAAGTCCGAACTGATGTTCAGGTATTAATTGTTTCTCTGCTATTATCGGTTGCAGGCGCAGGAGTAGTATTATTTCAAAAACTTTTAATATAATAGGAAGAAGCGAAATCGGCCTGTAAGACTTCTTTTCGTGAGATGGTTTCCCAGGTTTCAATACCATAATGACTTCCGCAACTTTCCATTGGCTCGGAACATATTCTAACCTTAGAGCAGCATTTATTATGTAAAGGAGGTTAATAAACCCTTTACGAGGGAGCATTTTTAAAATCTCTGCCGTTATTAAGTCATATCCTGGAGCTTTGTTGGACTTAAGCTTCTTTATTTCTCTTTTTAATTCGGCAAGTGTAGCATTTCTCGTTATATAGCTTTCATTAGAGGTTAAATTCATATTAATATTTTCGTTGAGTTCTTGCCCATCAAACGGCTTAAATGTTTCCCTTAAGTAATCGGCGAATACCGTCGCTTTTTCTTTGTCACTTTTAGCCCATTCATTTTGGCTTTCTATTCTATTCGTTTCTTAAAAATAAAAGAATATAAAATTAGAATGCAGTGGGGGTAATATATGCAAGTTTAGAATTGCATCGGCTAGTTTTAACTATAAGAAATCTTGAAATTAGATTTTTTCTCTCATAAATAAAAAAAAACAAGGCTAATAAAATTCTTTTAAGAACATCTTAAATCAAATCTTGAAATAAGATCATATAAATCTTATAATAAAAATATCATACTTAAATCAAGCTTGTTTTGCTTAATTTTGGTGTATACATATATTGATTTTTAGGATAAAATTCTTGTATCAAGATTAAAAGTAAAACGATTTTAACTTGAAGTGAAACGATTTATTTAACAATTTTACAAAACCTTTTTTCTCAAAAACGCTTAATAACTTTAAGTGAAAGCTTCGTTGGGTAGTTATCTTCCAAAGGACCATTTTTTTTTATTTTATTGAAAATTGTTTGAGTGATTTTAAGCAAAAAGTTCAAATAGTTATTATTGTGTACCAAAATTTTCCAAAAAGGACTTTTTGGATTTTTAAGAAAATTTAATTGAAAAAATTGAAAATGCAAAAACCTCTCAGTCGTTTTGTTTTAAACTGGTTTTTAAACGGATTAACACCATATTTAACGGTTAAACATAATTTATTTATGCAAAAAAGCTTCTAAATACAAATGTTGAAAAACCATAGATATTTTTTTTATCGAAAACTACTCATACGATATTGATTAAATTTTACTGTGAACTATAGCTTGAACGGTCACAGTAAAATTTTTTAAAAAATGCACTGAGTATTTCTTATAAAGAATAAAAATATAAATAATTGAAAATTAATTTTTTTTTTAATTGTAGGTAGGTATATACCATCCCTGGAATGTTATTTTTGATTTTAAATTTTTTTTCTTTTTTTATTGACTGATAGGACATTAAAAAGTGTTTTTACATATATCCATTAAAAGTTTGTAAGCTTAATAATTTTTTTTTTAAATGTTTTATGCATTTTAAAAAAGATCCAATTATCAAATAATGTGGGAACATTTCATCAAAATAATTTCCATTTGAAGGCAGTGCCATTGGGTCCTGCAGCAAAATTTGAATTAAAATTTCAGTAGCTGTCCAATCACTCATCCATTTTTGAATTAATTCCACTTACTCTATGTTAAGACAAAGGAGTATAATATTTTAGATTTTATAAACTTGTTTGGTAAACGCACACTTTGGTTGTTTTTTGTGGAACTTTAAAATTATGCCACGTCGATTAAAGCCAAACTTTTCTTTCCACAATAGGGATATAAAAACACAGATCCTCGGACCAACTTTTTTGGTCTTAAAAAAGTATGAAAAATATTGTTTAGTTTTGTAAGTTAACTCCATTGCATTTTTATTTTGTGTTTTGGCCATTTTTATTTCAAATAAATAAATCTCTGTAAAAATAATTTAAAAATGCGTTTTTTAAGCCTTTTCAGGTGGATCAAAATAACAATGGACTTACACTGTCCGTGGTAATATTTATGTGCCATAAAATTATAAAACTTAAAAAATTTAAATCCTATTTAAAGAATTCCATTCCACCACGCTCGTTTTCAATCAAAGTTATCAAAGAATTTTAAATATTCCTTTTCAAAAATTAACAAATTCTTTAACAAATTTCAAAATCACATAAGATATTCGCATATTTCCTTTTCTGTCCTAAAAACAAACACTGACTGACAGCTAGAAAGAACATAATAAATTCAAAATGTAAATTCTAACACACCAGTAGCAAAAACTATATACTCATATCATCTAAATCCGCTCTGTAATTGGAAAAGGCAAATTTTCTCTGTGACTTCTCTATGTTTGGAAAAAAAAGAATAATTTAAAAATACTTTTCACTTCAGACTGTTAATTAAGAAAAATAAAAAAAAGAACATAAATTATAAAAGACTCACACTAAGCCAAAGGCGATGACAACCACGTTGAACCTACATCAACATAGAAAAAAAAAAGGATTGTCTCCTGTCAGTCTATTGTTTTACTTCGTTTTATTAGCGAAAGAATTCATCTTCCCTCAAACAAAACAAAGAAAAAAAAAACTTCCAAAATTCTACAAGAGATTTTAAAATAGGAAACCATGCACAGGCACAGACACACACATATACTATTGGTATCTACAATTCTACATACTTCAACACCATTTTATTATTCGTTGGTTGAAGATGTTGAAAATGCTCAGTAATAAATGAACCTGCTCTTATACTGAGGCTGGTGTTTTTCAAAATGGTGTCAGGATTAATTATATGAGCACAGTCAGCGACAACTTCTGTCATCAAAAAACCAGGGCTACATTAATCATTTAGGAGTCTGAAAGGTAAATTTAACGAAATTAAGCATTGGTACATAGTAAGTACCTTAGTAAAATTCGTAGGTATGTTCGACAACACCCTAAGCAATTAAGTCGATTTTCTTAAAAATTCGTACATACCTACCGTTTCTTGTTCATTCTGCCCACAATTTTTTTATTTTCCTTAGAACCAAAAACATCGGCATAAATGTATGCAGAGGATCACTATTTCTTATATAACGGGTGATTTTTTAAGAGGTTTAGAACTTTAAAAAAAAAAACACAAAAAATTCGAAAAAATGAATGAAATATTTATTTGAATCGATAGTTTGAACCTTGCAATTTAATGTTTAAAGATAATTTCATGCAAATGTTGACCGCGGCTGCGTCTCAGGTAGCCCATCCGCTGAGTCCAATTTTGGCATACTCTTTCACACATATCGGCCGGTATCTCACGAATGAATGCATGGATGTTGGCTTCCAGTGCGTCAATCGAAGCGGGCTTGTCCCTATAGACATTAGCCTTGACATACCCCCACAAAAAATAATCTAATGGTGTCAAATCGCACGATCTAGGCGGCCAATTGACCGGCCCGAAACGTGAAATTAACTGTTCACCAAACTCGCCTCGCAATTGCGCCATTGTTTCGCGTGCTGTGTGGCATGTGGCACCGTCTTGTTGAAACCACATATCATGCAAGTCAAGAACTTCCATTTCGGGCAAAAAAAAGTTTGTTATCATCGCTCGGTAGCATTCACCGTTGACAGTAACGCTGCGATTCGCATCATCTTTGAAGAAATATGGCCCAATAATGCCGCCGGCCCATAAACCGCACCAAACAGTGGCTTTTTCGGGATGCATTGGTAGCTGTTGCAATGCTTCTGGCTAATCTTCACTCCAAATGCGGCAATTATGCTTATTTACGTACCCATTCAACCAAAAATGAGCCTCATCGCTGAACACAATTTCCAACATTTTGAACATTTCGAACCGAGCACGAATTTTGATAGTAAAATTCAATAATTTGCAAGCGTTGTTCATTTGTATCCATGGTTAAATTGCAAACCAAACTGAAGCTGTTTGACAGTGACACAAGGTACTAAACACACGTCAGCTGTCAAAACCAGTGTTGCCAAAATCAAACCAGCTAAAAAATCACCCGTTACAAAGGAGCATATATTATTCCGCGAAGGACCTTGCTTTGGAATTTTAGCTCTGTATCCAAAGTCATTCCAAGGTATTTGGCAGTATTGGAGTAAGGTACTGTTGTACCGTTTATCAGAATTGGAACATTGTTTATTTTTTTGTTTGTAAAGTTTATATGCGTCGATTTTGTTTCATTTAGTTTGATTTGCCATTTTTGCGTCCAATCACTAACTTTATCGACTGCATTTTGCAGTTTTTGTGTAGCCTTTGTAACGGATTTATCTGGCACCAATATTGCAGTATCATCAGCAAAGCGTTGATGTCCACTGGAATATCCCTTGTATATAACAGATACAGGGTTGGTCCTAGGACACTTCGTTGTGGTACACCGGCTTCAATTTTCTTTAGTTCCGAGTAATTTTGGTCGTACCGTACTCTAAGGAGTCGGTTCGTAACGTAGGATTTCAGTATTTCGTAGTACTGCCTGGGAAGATCCCTATGCAGTTTGTACTCAAGTCCCAAGTGCCAAACCTTGTCAAAGGCTTGAGCAACATCTAAGAATATAGCCGAGCATACTTGTTTTTCTTCAAGTGCCTTTTCCACAACATCCGTAATCCGATGCACTTGGTCTATCGTGGAATGTTAATTTCTAAATCCAAACTGATGGCTTGGAATTAGTCTTCTTTCTTCTATTATTCTGCTTAGTCTTTTCAGAAGCAGTTTTTCGAAAACTTTTGCCATGATTGGTATAAGCGATATAGGTCTGTAAGATGTTACTTCTGTTGGTGGTTTACCTTGTTTAGGTATAACAATGACTTCTGCAATTTTCCAATGATGTGGCACATACGAGTATCTTTGTTTAAGGCATGCATTTATTATAAATTGGAGTTTTTTGAAGGCTATAGAAGGCATTTCTTTCAAACCCTGAGCAATCGTACCCTGGTGATTTTTTGTTAGACAACTTATGTTGGCACATACTTCTTACTTCTTTGAGCGTGACAAAAGGAATTTCGCATTCGTCATTTCTATCAACAAACTGTAAGGGATCTGTAGCTGTGCTTGCTGGAAATGGCTTAAAAACATTCGCGAGATGTTCAGCGAAGAGATCAGCCTTTTGTTTTGGGTTTCCGATCCATTTACCATCTTGAGATTTTACTGGCGGGTTTTGTGTATTCCGTAGAAGCATCCGCCGTCAGACTATTCAGGAATCTACTAAGTGAATCACTTTTAAATTCACAGATTCTTTTCTTTAGTTCATTGTTAAGACGGTTAAAAACTGCCTTATCACCTGGAAATCTCGTAGCTTGTCATTTTCTTCGAGCTCTTCTTTTCTCCAAGATCAGCTCCTTTATTTCGACAGGATATTTTATTTCTTTTTCTCTTGAGTTCGAAATTGTTGGAGTACTTTCTTCTGCAGCCTACGGTTTTACGTTAAAATAATAAGCTAAAATCTTACCGACATTTTTTTTGGGTTTTTGGAAGAAATTAGGGAGCGTATCATTAGGGCAATGACTTATTTAAGGTCTACACTAATGCACACATTTATTTATGAATCTTGATATCGAATACAAAAAATTTTAGCAAGTTTTTTTCTCAGCCTTTTGGAGGGCTTGCGGTTAAAAGAATATTTTTTTATTAATTGACCCAAGCTGTTTTCGACCACTCCCTCTTCTCTAACTTCAGTACCTATCAGTAAAGTCACAAACTTCAAACTCGAATTATTTTCCTAAAAAATCAAGTTCAGGCACCTCTCCAAGTGAAACTGTAGCAAACTGACTCAAGATTAAAGGAATCTATGGATCACTTGGCGACACCGTAGAATCTTAAAAATTCCTCAGAACGGATAATATTTGTATGCAAAAACAAAGGAAAAAAATTGAGGTTACCCATTCAGGTGGCATGGTAACCCTCCCCCCTCCTGTTTTTACAAAATTTTGAATTTCTCAAAATTACTATCATTTTTTAGTACTACCTACCTAGATTATGTTAGGCTAGATTAGGTTAGGTTAATGGTCTGACAGTTGATCTTGTTATTGTGTATCATCACGCTTAGATCAATTTAGATCCATTGTGATACTCTAAAGATTGTGACCCCATGAAATGAAACCTATGATAAATCCCAAGAGACAATCAGGCCTATAACGGGTAATGATGAATTTCAGCAGCCTATATAGCCTGAAGAGTCGTTGGGAAGTTCTTAGTCATTGAAGAAGTGTCTGTAGTTACACAATCACCAAATTGAGAAGAAGACGCCACCTTTTAAAGGTGTGCTGATCCTTCCTTTATACCCACTTGAGAATTCATCCCTGCACCAGGCTCGTAGGAGCAAGTGGCTCCATGCAGCGTCTGGTAGATGTGTTTGATGGATCAGTGGTTGGCGTATGTGTCCGTTGGTTAGTTCAATATCGCTTCACAATCACCTGGTTGATAAGAAGATTTCGCCCTATAAGCCCTGGTTTACATGGCAATGCACCGCACGACTTTTCTTAGTATAAATCTGTGCTAATGGACAGTGGCGTTTACATTCAACATAAAACCTTTCACACGAGACGTTTGTAAGTTGGCCTTTTGGTTTTGTACTACCGTTTGGATTTATACTGAAAACGAACATGCGTATGAACCAAGGCCTAGGCTGTGGTCCTTCCTTTACCCCCACTTGAGAAATCATCATACCACCAGGCCCGTAGGAGCAAGTGGCTCCATGCAACGTCTGGTGGATGAGTTTGATAGGTCAGTGGTTGGTGTGTGTGTCCGTTCTTTTGGACTGTAGTTGAAGAAGTTTTCAAGCTTAAGAATTTTCAAGCCATTTGGTAGCGTTAATGAAATTTTACAGGTTTTTACTTGAAATTTCAGAAAGTTCTTTCAAGTCATTGAAGTAATGTCTCCCTAGAAGCCTGTTTCTCAGATGGTATAGCGCAGGGCAGTGACACAAATATAGTGAAGAGTATCCTCGTGTTTCTTTTCGTCACCACATCCCCTGCATAGGTCGTCCAAACTGAGTTTCATCTTTTTCTTGTGGTAGCTCAGGTGGTTGTGACCGGTTGGTGTGATATCGAGCAAGCTCCATCGCTCGTTTGCCGTAGCTGTAGAATTTTGCTCTCGATTACCTATTTAAGATTACAGGGTGGGAACTGAACTATTGTTTCTGCATGATTAAGATCAAGATTTGATTTTTTTCTTGCCAGCTCGTCACCTCTTTCATTTCCTGGAACACCACTGTGACCTGGAACACAGCAGAGCTCTGCACCAAGAGCTCTTAGCTTTTTGCGAGAGCAAGTTACAAGCTTTGATTTTATTTCTACGGAAAAAATCGCTTTTATTGCCGCTTCATTAAAAATGTGATATCAGCGCAATGGTATCATTGAGACCTGTCAAGCAGTTTTTGTCACTGCCAGGACCTCAGCTTGAAAGACACTGCTGTTAGCAGGAAGTCTGAATGAGCTGGTTAGTCCGAGGGTTACTGAATTGAACCCTGCACCAACTCAAGAACCCATCTTGTAACCGTTGGTATATTTATTTATTTAGCTTATTGCAAGCGAATTACTTTAACTATATTATACAAACTTAAATTATAAATAATATACTTAACGCCAATAAGAAAATAATACGGTGGAGTGAGGTTAGGAAGAAAAGGTGTATAGAGTTCTTCTAAGGGAAGGGGAACTAATGGAGAAATCGAAAATATCTTGTGCTGTATTGGCTAATCGAAGCATTTTGCTCATTGGATTGAAATGGCCGTAGCTGGTGCGGTGAATAGGGAGGCGGAAGAAGGGGACAGCTCTAAGGTTACGTGGATTGGTATTGATTTTAATCCATTCAAGCAACGCCGGAGAGTCTATGGCTCCAATGATGAGCTGATGGACGAATATTATGTCGGCGATAAGGCGACGTTGAGAAAGGGTGTGCATGCCAATTAGTTGCAAACGGTCTTCGTAAGGGGGTAAAATAACGGGATCAGACCAAGGTAGACTACGCAAGGCGAATCTGAGAAATCTCCTCTGAACAGCTTCAATTCTAAGAGATTGAGTGACTTGGAAGGGAGACCAAACCTGACTAGCATATTCAAGGATAGGCCTGACGTATGTGGTGTATAAAGATTTGGTAACATGGGGGTTGGGAAATTCTTTAGACCATCGTTTAACAAATCCGAGGGTAGAATTTGCTTTCCCGATAATATGATCAATATGAGAGCGAAAATTTAACTCCTTATCACATATAACCCCGAGATCACGAATATATGAAACGATAGGGACAGGTATGTTATAGAAGTGATAGATTCGAGGATTTGAAGGTATACGTTTACGGGAAAAAGTCATAGATTGGCATTTACTAATATTAAGCTCAAGAAAGTTTTTGTTGCACCAGGTAAGAAAAGTATTTAGATCAAGTTGAAGCAGCGAAGAATCATGAGATGATGAGATTACTTCAACTATTTTAATGTCGTCTGCATAAATAGAACGGTCTGAGAAGGAGATGATTCTACCGACATCGTTTATAGCTAGCACAAATAGAAGTGGACCGAGATGGCTACCCTGAGGAACACCAGAGGAGGCGAGGAAGGGATCGGCCACTTCATTTCTGAAAACAACCCTGTATAAACGGTTCTCGAGATAAGATTTGACCCACTTGATGAACGATGATGGAAAACCAAAGACTTGTAGCTTAACGTAATTTGGTGACTGATTTTATCGAACACCTTACTGAAATCGGTAGTGATAACATCAACATCGTAGCCTTTTTCCATTGCCGAGAGCGTCGTGGAGACAAACTGGGTAAGATTAGTCGTAGTGGATCTTCCCTTTAAAAATCCGTGTTGAAGTGGAGAAACAATTGATTTACAATGGAAATAATGGGAGTCATACACTATACTTTCAAAGATCTTGGGGATAAAGGAGAGTTTAGCAATCGGTCGATAGTTAGAGATTTTGTTCTTACAACCCTTTTTAAAAATTGGAAAAATAAAGGATTCCTTCCAAAGAGAGGGAAAAACTGACTGTGAAAGCGAGAGTTGAAAAAGATTAGTGAGGGGTTCACAGAGTGCAGAAGCGCAATTTTTAAGAAAAATTGCTGGGATACAATCAGGACCGGGTGAAAAGTCATCATTCAGTAAACTTAACTTTTCACGGACGGTATGCGAATTAATGTTGAGAGAAGACAGAGAAGTGTGCGGGCTATTAGAAAGAAATTTGTGGTAATCAAGGTCAGGTTCAATAGAATTATTGCTATAGGATTGACTAAAAAAGGTAGCAAATAGGTTAACAATTACTTTAGCTTCGGAAGAAGATGGTGTATATAGGTATCATCGATTCGCAAGTAGACGGCTCTTTCGTTTGCACATCTTCCCTGCTAGGAAAGGCGGTCGTGAACGACTTGTGGAAGTCTAAACGGGGTGTTCGTGTTATGTATAGTCAGTGCCCTCGGGAATTTCTCTAGAATCTATGCGTGGCCTATAGGACTCTGTTTCCAGCAGCCAATTTGGTTCAGCCGATTCCTGTATAAATAGATCTAGGGGTTTCGAATTGAGTATAGCTTCCAGAACCGCTGTGTTAGTGGGCCTCATTGCCCCTGTGATGCAAATACCAGTCATTTTGTGTACCTTGGCCATCAATTTAAGGTTGGTAACTTTGTCCAGTCCATTCCACCAGACTACGTTACCGTATGTCAGTACAGATCTAACAATGGGCGTGTACATCCACTTTATAATTTTTGAGCTTGGACCCAACCTCCCTACATAAGAAGCTGAAAATTGAAAACTTGAGATTTTTTACTAATAACTCTGTACAACAGCTGTTTTTTTTTGCGTGGAGTGTTTTTCGGACGTGGTGCAACTGAAAGGTCTAAGTGAGCTGAGTAAGACCTCATTTAAGGTTTGTCCAAGTGACTCGATTTAAATAGTTATGTCCTTTTTGTTGTTGAAAAATGCTCCACGCAACAAAAATAACGACTGTTGTACTGTGTAAGTATGGTTTTAAATTATATGGAAATTTGGTTGCAGAATTATAAAATTAGGTATAGGGCTGTTGTACATACATAAATTTTAAAAATATCTGCAAGTTCTTTCTGTTACACAAAAAATGTGTATAGCAAGTCAGTCATGAAAATTAATAAAATCTTAAACTTTTTCAAACTCAAAGCTTATGAAATACTCTGAAATAACTCCAAGAAAGAAATTTGTTATTTTATGATTATGATGGACTTAAATTTTTATTATGGAATTATGATAAGATATCTGTGCAGTAAAAAAGTACCAGTAAGCAAATAAGTGAAAACAAATCCATCAAGCCGTTTACGAAATATTTGAAAGATAAAGATTAATTTAAACATATTTTTTTTCGCAAAATTTCAAAACTTTATTCTGTTATGTGTCAAATTATGATGGACATTTTTTTTAACATTTTCATAATTGTTATTTAAGGCTTGGGTAAATAGAACCCATTCATACACAATAGGACTAATCTAGTCATTTAGAAAAAATTATAACAAAATGTTAAAATATTTCAGCGGAAATAAAAATTACATAAAAGAATTTTTAGTCAAAACGAAACAAATTATTTTGAGTTCATAACGTGCATACATGTACGTGTACGCAAATAATTCAATATAATTACATTACTAATGAGAGCCTCTGAAACTTAATTTTATCTAAGTTCGACCCTGTTACTGAATGTAAGCCCTCCAAACACAAACATCGTTGTGCACAAATTTATGTTAAATTTCAATGGGAAATGTGGATACTTTTGCTATCGCAATTATTCATGCAGACATTAGGAGTAAATATGGTTCCAAATCCTCTGCTCGACTTTATTATATGAATATATACCTAGATATGTTCGTACACCCTCAGTGCTCAGTCCTTTATTATAATAATTTAGCCTACCTACATTGTGCTGGGTTTGTGAACATTTTGGAAATTTGCCAGCTTATTTCAGCATGATTAAAAGCTGTTGCTTATCAGACTGCTCAATGACCAAATCGGGATAATGTTTGATCGAATTGGAATTGATACACGAACAGTGGGGTAAATGTGGTCAAACATAAAACAGATACGTACAAGTTTGAAGTTTCATGAGAGAAGAAAATAATTAATTTCAAAATGTCCCTGCAGATCAAATTATAAATAATAAATAAGCTTAATGTTGCGGTTCTATTTCAACATGTATAGACATCGCACAACACTCTCATCAAGCAAAGAGAAAACGGACACAGAATCGAATAATACAAACAGAACTAAAGAATTTTTAATTTTCATTGTGTTCTGTTCTGTTTGTAAACTTAAAATCACAAGGCATTCCTCGAGCACTCGGTGTGAATTACATAGAAATTCCCAGGAGACAGAACTTCTGAATGCTGAACGAGTTATCCTGCTGTGGGTGTTTTATAAGGATTTCTCGTGTTTAAAAAAGGAAAGCTCCTACTCCTGCTGCTGCTATTAAGGAACATTAATTATTGTTTTTCTGTTTTGGCTTGTTCAAGCAGCAGGGAGAGGTGGAATTAAGCATCGGGTTGGGTTGTGTCAGGCTAATTCATTGGTTGGCATTGATGGTGGTGCTGTTGGTGGACAAGACAGGAGATTCTAAAGTTTATTTTGATGCAATTAGCTGAAAGGATTTACTGGCGCAGAAATTGTAGGTATGCTTTTTTATTTGGTTTCTCAACTCGCTACAAAAATTTTGAAATATTATTTTATGTTTTCGATTGAAAGGGTTTCTTGGGGAAATACTCGTAACTTTAATTAAAATTTGAAATATGGGATGGGTATAAGGCAAATAAATCATTTTAATTTCGAGAAGGGGAAATTAATTGTAGAAATACTTGGTGGCTAATTTGTTATTCTTGATTGATTGATTAAGTGTTAAATGACAGAAAAGTATGGTTTACCAGATGTTCAAAATCACAAATGCTACATTTTGGAGTTGTTTTACTCAAACTTATGAGGCCTTTATTGGCCTTTCCATCTAAGGTTGTTAAGAAATTTAAAACATACGTGATATTCCTCCAGATAAAATTAATTATTACATAATGTTCGTATGGCCTATATTAATGTTTATGTCAAATTTGTAGTTGGGGCCTTTAATGTTGAAAAAGCGTGTAAGTTGACAAGCACCAGCGACAATGATAAAGGCTTCCGAGTAATTGATTTTGAAATATATTCTAATATGAAACGAAGGAAAAATTATATCTTTACAATCACCTGGTACGGTGGCAACGTCCAAGCATTGAAACTTCCAACAAAAACTGACTATGGGTTAATCGGTGTGAGGCAAGTAACCAAAATTGTAGATGTGCGTATATTCCAAAGGGACAATCGTAGATTCTGACCATTTCTTTGTTGTGGCAAAATTTAGAGCTCGAAATTTGGAAATAAAATAATATTAAAAAGTGTCCAGAGAAGCAAAACAACTTTGGAAGGTTTTAAAATGCTGTGAGTTGCCTCTACTAATCTAGATTTGACTTGTCATTTCAGGGAGTATTCTTTTAGCACGGAAGTGAACATTTTTCAAAAGAATATGATAAAAAAACCGTAGAAGCTTGGTCAGGATTTTAGGTCACTATTCCCTCTGATTTGTGGTTATAAAACCGGCACGCAAGCTCTTCGAAACAGCGAAGGGAACCTAGTCACCGAAGCACAGGGAATTGTTGACGTGTTTAAGCAGCATTTCCAGCAGCTGCTCAATGGGCATTCTGTAGAGGAAGCGATAGTAGAACAAAGAAGCATGAGACCAGTCAATGAAGATCCAGTCCCAGCGCCCAGTACTGAAGAGATTAAGAAAGCCATCCACAAGCTTAAGAACAACAAATCCGCCGGCTCGGATGGCCTACCTGCGGAACTCTTCAAGTATGGAGGAGATGTCCTGGTAGGGTGCATACACCAGCTCATCAACCAAGTATGGGAGGAGGAAAGTATGCCCGACGACTGGTCAATTAGCTCCATATGCCCAATCTACAAAAAAGGCGATCCTATGTCCTGCAAAAACTACAGAGGTATATCCCTGCTTAATGTTGCATACAAGATCCTATCCAACGTACTATGTGAGCGTCTTAAAACTTTCTGCAACACTATGATCGGCACGTACCAGTGTGGCTTCAGGCCAGGCAGATCAACGATAGACCAAATCTTCACATTGAGGCAAATCCTGGAAAAGACCAACGAATTTCAAGTCGAGACCCACCATCTTTTCATCGACTTTAAAGTCGCATATGATAGCATTAGTCGCCAAGAGCTTCTATTGGCGATGTCCGAACTTGGGATCCCGGAAAAACTGATCCAGCTATGCCGCATGACGTTACAAAATACGCGGTGCAACGTGCAAATGGGTAACAGCTCATCCGAGCTATTCCAGACATGTACAGGGTTCAGACAAGGAGATGCTCTATAATGTGACTTCTTCAACCTAGTCCTGGAGCTGATAATTCGCAAGAGTGGTGTTAACCTGGAAGACACTATCTTCAACAGGTCTTCGCAACTGCTTGGTATTGCGGACGACATCGACATCATCGGCCGCTCCAAGCGAGCTGTACTAGAAGCATTCACAGGTATTGATGAACAGGCGAAACGCGTTGGTCTTGAAGTGAATGAGGACAAAACAAAGTATATGCTATCAACAAACAAAGCTTCATCTGTCTATCGTCTAGGAACAAACGTCACTGTTGGTAGCAGTAATTTCGAGGTAGTCAAGGAGTTCACCTACCTCGGAACAAACATCAACCCCACGAATGACACCTTAGTGGAAATCCGACGCTGCTACTTCGGTTTGGCCAAACAAATGGGTTCAAAACTCCTCTCCCGGAAGACAAAGTGCACGCTATACAAAACGCTAATTTTACCAGTTCTACTCTACGGCACCGAGTGCTGGACGAAAAGTAAAAAAGGGGAATTGATACTGGGCACTTTCGAGAGAAAAATTCTTCGGCGGATATTTGGTCCAATATGCGAGGAGGGCGAATGAAGGAGAAGATTTAATCGTGAATTATACGAGCTGTACCAAGATGTGGATGTAGTCCAAAGAACCAAAACACGCCGACTACACTGGCTCGGCCACATCGAGCGAATGGACAACAATGCTCCAGCCAAAAATATTAGAATCCCAGCCCCCAGGTTCGAGACGACCAGGAAGACCGAACCTCCGCTACAGGGATCAGGCGGTTTCTGACGCAAGAGCGCTTGGTCTCGACGACTGGAGGGAGCGTGCGAGGGACCGCAACCGATGGAAGACCGCAATATCTCAGGCAGAGACCCCCCATGGATCGGGAGCCGGATAAGTAAGTAAGTATTCCCTCTGATTCTCATTAACTAGTCAAGTAAACAAAACAAAACTTCTGGTCATTTAAAAAGCAGGTAGTACACATTGAGGATTTTCTATGATTGTGTTTAGAAACAGGTGCAAAGATATTTGATTTGCTTTACGCAATTTATGAGTAAATATTTGAAAAAAAAAATTTTAAAAAAGTCTGAACCATCTTGATGACTTCAAATGAAAACCCTCTCTTGATTATTATTAAATGTTCTCACTCATTTGTGAAGTTTATGGCCTCTGAGGAATATTATCACTTCAGGTAGATATGGGTGAATCATTGCAAACAAAGTTATCAATTTTTACCTGAAAAATAAAATCATCCACAAATATCCCATAGCCATCAGTTTGCACATGTTGCCTATAAATATTCTGGTTCCCAAATAAGATACATCTCAGTGTAACTCAAGCATCTATCAGAGTTGCATTCTACGAGTATTCTTTCACTTAAAAGATGAAAACAAAGTGTCGTTTTGCTAACTGTAACTGGGCTGGTGATATAAAAAATCTTCTGAATCATTGCGATGCCAATCATCAGAAATACGTAAAGGATATTCAACATGACAACTGTGTGGACTTAAGCATGGAAAATATTCTCAAAGATACTTTTCTTATCTACTCAATTCATGGAATTTATTGGTTTCTCTTCGATCCTATCAAACGTAAGAATTGTGTTCGTCGAGGTATTTTTAGTGTGGGTGGTGGCAGCAGTGCTAGGGAAATTACTTCAAAAAAGTGCAGTTTCATGGTGAAGTTGGGAGGAAAAAATGTTACACCTGTGGCATTTCTGGGACCATTTAAGACTCATAACATCGGTTCGAATCGATTCGATATAAAATTGTCTCTACGTCACTTGCAGTATTTTAAAGGATTTATTTTTTCAAAGAGTGTGAAAATATGTTTTAGTGAAAATGATGAAGAAAATATTGGAACTTATATTTGATTAAGGATCTAATTTGAAATGAATTTTGTTATGTGTTGTAACTACAATGTTGTGAGTTTGGTAATAAAGTTTCTTAAGGAAATAATAATAGTTTTATACTTAACTGTCCTACTTTCTTTACTTTCAATTATCTAATATAAATGTTTGTATGTTAGTGTCTTATTTTTGTAAACGTTAAGGCACAATAATTTTAAAAAATTATTATAGGTATAAAATATGTATCCAAAAAGAGGCTGGGTGCGACACTGATAACTCTCATTGGAAACGTTTTCAGGTGTTGAATATGGAATCAAGTTAAGTCCCAGGATAGAAACAAAAACATTGTTTAATTATTGAGTAGAATAAAACCAACCCATGGGCAGATACAGACTTTTGCCCAAGGGGAGGTCACGTTTTTCAAAATTTAATAAAGGCTTACAGTTAAAAAAAAAATATTATTGTAAATTTAGCAAGAGTTTCGTTTTAGCCTTAAAACCTTACCAATAATAAGATTGTACTTAAACTACAAGATCTATCATTCTGTTTTGCACTTTCCTTAACCACCCACATCACCAAACGCCAACACTTAAACAAAATGCAAGAAACGTTGAATTTACACAAGATACTTCCTTGGTGGGAAGGCCCGAACAAATGGGCAAATCGAATCGAAATGTTTAAACACTGCCGTCCAGGGTTTTTAATCTAAAAT
Source organism: Dasysyrphus albostriatus (assembly GCA_946251815.1). Taxonomy (NCBI): domain Eukaryota; kingdom Metazoa; phylum Arthropoda; class Insecta; order Diptera; family Syrphidae; genus Dasysyrphus; species Dasysyrphus albostriatus. The sequence goes on along the minus strand of OX276336.1, from coordinate 48,191,091 downwards.
TTCTTATATATTCTTACATTACTCAGGGCAAATCCTTGAAATAAGTTCGAATTAAAATATATTTTTGGGCACAAAATAAGAATTTTCTTAAAAATTATTAGAAGTAATAATTTAATTGGGTTACCTTTTTCAAATTCTTGTAACAAATTTTGAAAAAAAGATAACCCAATTTATGATTACAACCATCAGGTGTGGTCTTTGGCTCTACTTTTCTAAAATCATCAAGGATTGGCTCTTTTTGACATTCTCGTGGCTCTTTTCACTATTTTCCAAAATAGTATATCTTCCTACTTAAATTTCTTTTTTAAGATTTTTCAATTTTCCTTTAAGTAAAAGAACTCTTTGAAATTTTCTTCTGAGTATAAAATTCTTTGAAATTTTTGACCCTGAGTCAAAAACTTCTTTGAAATCTGAAAAGAAATTTTTGACCCAAAGTCAAAAACTTCTTTGAAATCTGAACGCGTTAATTTTTCGAAATTTTTTGATGAAAAATGAAGTTACAAATTTGCTTAGAGCAGAAACCAGCCTACCAAATCTTTCACCCTGAATTTAATTGCTCAAACAGCTTCAAAATTGGAAACCAGATCCGGAACTGGTAAGAAAATATTGGGAAAATGTCACAAAAAACTTTAAATTGAACAAAAAAGTATCGTTAAGACATTAAATGAAACCTTAGACTTGTACTAAGTTTTATAATAATAAAATAATGTAATAGATTAAGGGCTGGCAGCATATTTTTGGGTTGAACATAAAATCAAAAAATTAGTATGAGGGTCTGTAGGTGCATGCATCTTGACTTCGAATTCAAAAGTCGGGCAGGATTTTTTTTTGGCACCCGAGGTAAGGACGAGAGGTTGAAAATAGCGGTTTTCAGACTATTTTGTTAGGGGCACATGCACTTTTATTTAATTATCTAAAGTGGGAAAAGATGCTCTGTCATTTTCTTTAAGTCCACAGACTTTAATTTTAACGATTTGAAAAATAAAACTCAATATACAGGGTGGCGCACCAATTGTGCTACAATAAGAAATTCAAATAACTTTTTTTTTAATCGATGCATTTCATTTATTTTTTTTTCATTGGTTAGAAAATTAAATTTTATTTTAAATAGTTAGTTGTCTTTAAAGATTATAGACCGCAAATGACCTCCACGCTCTCCCACACATATGCGGCACCTGATCAAAAAATTATTCATTGCGGCCTGAAGAGTTGAAGTTGGGATCGCCTCAATTATTGTCGTTATGGACTGCTTTAATTCAGTTAAATTCCTGGGCTTCGTTTTATTCACCTCTTGCTTGACATAACCCCATAAAAAGAAGTCTGGTGCAGTCAGGTCAGGTGACCTTGGGGGCCAGCGAAGAGTGGAGTTCCTAGAAATTAATTTGTTTGCGAATTTTTTGTTTAGCTCCGCCATAACTGGTCTGGCTATATGTGCAGTTGCTCCATCTTGCTGAAACCAAACGCTGTTGAATGGTATACGTCTTCGGCGCAGTTCTGGGTAAAAAAACTCCTTCAACATCTTTAAATAACGGTCCCCATTGACAGTAACGGTTACACCGTTTTCTTCAAAGAAGTACGGCCCGACAATACACCTTGATGAAACTGCGCACCACACAGTGACTCGTTCTGGGTGCAGTTCCGTCTCATGGAGCATTTCTGGATTAGACTCATTCCATATACGGCAATTTTGCTTGTTTACATTGCCGTTAAGATCAAAATGGGCCTCATCAGACATGAACAAACAATTGATCAATGTGTTGTCTTCTTCGGCCATTGATATCATTTTTTGGCAAAATTCCAGGCGAACAGGCAAATCCTGAGGGTTTAACTTGCTAGTAATTTGGACTTTGTACAGAAACAAGTTTAAATCGTCATGAAGTATCCGTTGTAATGACCGTCTACTAACTCCAATTTGCCCCGATAAGTTTCGGGTCGAAACGCTCGGATTGGCCCGTATTGCAGATGCTACTGCTGCGATTGTATCCTGAACCCGAACATTGGCATCTCGATGGTACGGCCTTCGTGCGATGCTTCCAGATTCGGCAAACATGTTTACAAACCTCATAATGGTCCATCTACTCGGGGGATTACCGCCAAACTCCCGCCTAAATTCCCTTTGGACGGAAATGACGGACTGCAAAGCATGGTACCGTTGCACTATCCAAATTCTTTTCTCCGTATCCCAAGCATCCATTTTTATAAATCTAAATAGTAACCTACAAAATAAAAAAAAAATAAGCCGATTACTCACACAGAAAAAAAGTAATTACGTTTTATTTTTGTAGCACGATTCGTGCGCCACCCTGTATGAGCTTTTTAAGCAAACCCTATTGGCTCTATTTTGGAGACTTTTTTTTTGGGATTTTTGATGTTTTTTTAACTCTCCAAATATCTTTCGATATGGTGCACCTAGAAACTTTATATCTTGAGTCCGATTTATCTGATCGTAAAAATTGTGGACTAAAAAAGAAAATGTCATAAAACTTTTTTTCTTTTTTTAAAAATTAAGTGAAGTGCATGTGGACCTAACACAAAAGTCCGAAAACCGCTATTTTCAACCACTCAATCTTATCACGAGTGCCAAAAAAAAAACTGCCAGACTTTTTATTTTATATCAAGATACATGCACCTATATAAAATATGCTGCCAGCTCTTAGTCCATAAACGTTATAATGTTTTAAGTCCCAATTTGTATGGAAAAATTGGCAGATTTACGCAGTTAACAATTTATTGATGTTTAAGACAACGTTTTGCTTAATTTTTTTTTTGCTACTTCTGAAGGGTGATTTAAATAAATTATTTCTAACAATTTTGAAATGGTTCGAAAACATCATCATAATCTACGATATAAAATATTAAATTTTTAAATTAAATTCTGTGGTGTTTGGAGGAAAAATCATAATTCATAACTCAAAAATTCATAAGACATCTAGCTCGACGCAATGATTTTTGGATTTATTTGCACGTTTTTCCAAAACACTGCAAAATTGATTTCATTTAATTTAAAAAATTTTATGAATTTTGGATACAAAATAAAAAGTTTATGTGTACTTTCCTACATATATTAAATTTTTTAAAAATTTTTAAATTTTTTTTTCTCAAACAAATAGAATTGTATTTTTTTTCTCACTTTGGGGACGTGTTCAGTGGTGGCTCTTTTTTATTTGAAATACTCTTTTTATTGGCTCTTTCTCAAATTCTAGAAAGGTAGCCCTGATTGCAACAACGTTAATAAATACTTCATAATTGTTTTTTTTTTTTTTTTTTTTATTTACAAAAAAGTAGATATGCCATCGAATTTGTCATTAACAAAGTCTGAAAAGCTCAACTATAGGTAGTTTTAGAAATTGGTCAGCCATAAAAAACACTGGTCAACACAAATTTTGTGCCTGGATTTTTCATATGATTTTCTTATGCCTTACATATTAAAATTAAATTAAAAAAAGTTTGTGTTTGTGGTCAGGAGCACATTATTTGAAAACTTATGAAAATATTCTCATGATATAATTATTTACACAATATATTTTAAGATATAGGGCTATGATACCAAACAATTTTAGAGCGTGTTAGCTGGTACGAAACGGGAAAAAATATATAGGAGGGGGTCTATGTTCCCCTTTTTTGGCAGGAGGTGTAATTTTCGTAAAGAACTTACTTAAATCGGAAAAAATTCTAAAAGAAAACAACGGCAACACTAAGCAAATCACGATTTACTTTTAAGCTAGGACTTCATTTTTAAATAAACTTTTAAAAATTATTCATTTCCATGAATTTTTTCTTAAATTAATTTTCAAACTCAGAATTAAGAAAAACAAATTATTATTATTTTTTGGAATTTTACTTGAAATAGTAAGATTTTAATTTTTACTATTCAATGTTTTTACAAGTTTTGAGTTAAATTTTTAAAACTATAAAGTTTTAACTTTTGAAAAAATTGAAAATAATACAAAAATTTTTTCTTAACTCTTTTTAAAAATCTGGTACCTTCATTAAAACGGTAATTTTACTAACAAACAAACTGGCATTGGAGTGTGTCTTTCTTGAATTGTGGTGGTTATTTTCCCGTGGGTAGGTGCAAAACCCGCTATTCAGGCTCTATGAGGACCGAAAAACGCGTGCTCATAGAAGTGTGAGATTCTTACTACACTAAAACCACCTCCACTTCCCGATTGAAACTTATCTAGCAATTTATTTTTAACGAAGTTAAGTAACGTGTTGCGATTTTAAGTGGTTTTCTGTCCACCGCACCAAGTCGGAAGGTTTTGTTCTTCGCAGACGGCGTACTAAATTCGACTCGTCAAGAATGTCAATAATCGTTGAATTAGCGTGTTCTAATAGTCGATCTCTATGTTTTCGCGCGAAACTTTTTATTTCCTCCCGCACCGTAGGAATCATGAGATCCCTATGGAGATCTTCGTTTCTTATATACTACGGAGCATTTACAAATGACCTAAGCAATTTATTTTCAAATGTTTGTAAGTTATTTGAGTTTGAATCTCAGGTACAACCCCAAAGTTGTATACCATAAGTCCAAACAGGTTTAAGAACCTGTCGGTATAAAATCAATTTATTTTCAACACAAAGCTTTGAATATTTACCGAGTAACCAGTTCAGATCTCTTAATGTACTTGTTAGTTCTTCGCATTTCTTTTTCACGTGCGGCTTCCATTTTAATTTCGCGTCCAGAGTCATTCCCAGATATTTAGCCTCATTTGCAAATGGAATACGAGCGGTATTAAGAAAGACGGGTAATCTATTTATTTTTTTATACGTAAAGTCCACGTGGACTGACTTTTGTTCATTGAGCGCTATTCGCCATGTTTTCGTCCACTCATTAAAATTATTAAAAGCATTTTGTAATTTAATTGTAGCTTCGCTAATCGTTTTGCCTACTGCTAGTATTGCAGTATCATCAGCAAACGTGGCTACAATAGTGTCATCTGTTTGAGGTATATCGCGTGTAAATAAAAGGTACAGAACTGGACCTAATACACTTCCTTGTGGTACCCCAGCCACTATTTCTTTGAAATCAGAATAGTCATTTCCGTGTCTCACACGAAAAAGTCTTTCATTTAGATATCCGTTTAGAATGTTGTAAAGTCCTTCAGGCAGAACTTGTCTTAATTTGAATTTGAGGCCTTCGTGCCACACCTTTTCAAACGCCTGCGACACGTCCAAAAAGACAGTCGAACAGATTTTCTTTTCTTCAAGAGCTCTCTCAATTACGTCAGTAAGAAGAATGCTTGCTTCTAAATCCGAACTGATGTTCAGGTATTAATTGTTTCTCTTCTATTATCGGTTGCAGGCGCAGGAGTAGTATTCTTTCAAAAACTTTTGACATAATAGGAAGAAGCGAAATCGGCCTGTAAGACTTCTTTTCGTGAGATGGTTTGCCAGGTTTCAAAACCATTATGACTTCCGCAACTTTCCATTGGCTCGGAACATATTCTAACCTTAGAGCGGCATTTATTATGTAAAGGAGGTTAATAAACCCTTTACGAGGGAGCATTTTTAAAATCTCTGCCGTTATTAAGTCATATCCTGGAGCTTTGTTGGACTTAAGCTTCTTTATTTCTCTTTTTAATTCGGCAAGTGTAGCATTTCTCGTTATGTAGCTTTCATTTGAGGTAAAATTCATATTAATATTTTCGTTGAGTTCTTGCCCATCAAACGGCTTAAATGTTTCCTCTAAGTAATCGACGAATACCGTCGCTTTTTCTTTGTCACTTTTAGCCCATTCATTTTGGCTTTTCTTAATCGGAGGCACTGGAAGCTTTGATTTTTTTTGTTGTTTTTACAGCTTTCCAAAGTGAGTAGTTGGATTCTTTCCCCGCTGTCAAGCCTTCAAGGTAATTTTCAACTTCAAGGTTTTTGAAATCTTGTATCGCCGTTTTTGCATATTACTCGAGCAATTTAAATGAGCTTTGTGTTGAGGAGCACGGGTTTGCTGCCATTTTTACGTGCTTTTCGTTTCTCTTTCACTAATTCTTTTGTTTCTTGCGGATATTTTATATCTTTAAAGCGAGGCATTAGCCTTTGATAAGGTGTGTTATCCCAAGCTGCTTTTTGTATTATATGAACAAAGGTATCTACTGCGTCTTCAAGCTCAAGAGGAGTTTGTAATGATACTCTTAACTCAACGTTGTCCTCGATATCTTTTTTAAATCCATCCCAGTTGGTTTTACTGTTTGTTAACCTGGGTGGTTTTACAATTTTAACAAGGCTTTCGCTCATAATGAGTACGACGGCAGAATGATCTGAGAAGAGGTCATAGCCCTCTGAAATTTCTATACGGTTAGAGGGTATTCCTTTCACCATGAATAAATCGATTAGGTCAGGTATTTTCGACGGATCAGTTGGCCAGTAAGTTGGCTTGCCAGTCGAATGAAAGTCACAATTATTTTCCATTCCTACTTCATATAGCATGTGACTCTTTTGAGATATGCATCGTGAGGCCCAGAAGGTGTGCTTTGCATTAAAGTCACCACCAACAATTAAATTTGGACTTAGTGACTTTATCAATGTCGTAAATTCACTCTTATCAATTTTGCAACCCGGAGGGCAATATATGGAAGAGACATTGAGAGGAATATTTTTAGTTTTAACCTGTACACTACTTTCTTGAATTAAACCTTAAGTACAATCTCTCATCATTGTTCCATTACATTGGCATTGATAACGACCCCAACTCTTGAAGTCCATAAAATCCTAGTTATAACAATGATGTTCAGTGATGTAGACACACATATAGTAAAATGAATTGGCATCACTTAATTCACACATATTCTTAATTAAATTTTAACGTCCTTAAATTACAAAAAAAAAATGTGTAGTTTGTGACACAAGCGTACTCTAGAGATACCTCATGGGTGTAACAATTGTCCTCCCCTCTTGAAAATATTAAAAAAAAAAAATATTGATTGCTCCTACACGGAAAGCATTGAAAAATCACCATTTGAAAAATTTGCAGTTGCAATGTCCGAAGCAAGTTTTATTCCTAAATCAAGGCATTTTGATCCCAAATTTATACAAAATTTACAATAATCTGTTTTTTTTTCGTAATTTGAAATTAAAATCCATGATTTAAACTTGTATTTTTCATAGCAAAATACAATTATCTTGGCGTAATTTACAAACACAGACATATCTATCTAAAAACAGTGGATTCCAATTCTATAGGGAGCTCAAAACGTGAAGATATTGAAAAAATTTCGATTTGACAAATCTGACCTATCACAATAACTAGAATATCTCAGGGGCTTATAAGTTAGTGAATATACCTTCGAATAAGGAACAATTACGTTCAAGGGTTTTAGTTAAAGTTAGAAAATGGTAACACTTGCGACTTTTCCATAATGTTTGGTAATTCGGAAACTAAAGGTTCAATTTGACAATTTTACGCGAAATACTTTTGTTCAAAATTTCCTATAGAAATGGATGGCTAATAAATTGTATAGAAAAATTTTCCACAGAAAGATAACAAAGACCAACACGTACCTAGGTACTATTCTTACTTAAATTCAATCAATAGCTAGTAGAATTAAAAATAAAATATAGCTAGAGCTTCCCAAATCCCCGACAGTAATTTTTTGGCATTTAATCTTCATACACGTACGTAAAGCCCAATACATTATTGTACCACATTTTAAGGGCAAATTATGTGCGTTCATCAATTCGTAATGAGAACGAACAACGTAGATACATGCGTTATAATACATAAACCAACATCTAGGTACTTCTTCAAAAGGATCTTAATCTTAACAATTTTTATTTGCGATCTCGGTTCTCGAACAGAGCAAACAAAAAAAAAAAAAAGAAGAAAAACAAAAATCGTCCGAAAATGGCAAAAATATTCGCGGCACGTTTCACGTAAAATAAATGAAACTAAAATACGCTTCCGCACGTTTGTTGGAATAAATAATTCCCGCACCAGAGCCATCATCCAGAGCAGGAGTTGGTACCAAACGAAGGGAATTTAATACAGGAATATACCTTTTATTCCTTTATTTCCGATTTATTTCTTGTGGTAGGATGTGGCAAGATGAAAAAGGAGGCCAAATGAGCAATTCTTGTTTTGTCAAGAAATTAATTCCTTTTCTTCTTCTGCCTGGGCTCTTGAGTTGCTCCATGCTCCTGCTCCTATACTCCTGCTGATGCTTGATATAGCAGCTATATTATAGAATACCTCGAGCTAAAGGACGACAACGTTATTGTTACATCTTTCTGAGTGAATTTTCCATTTAAACAATGGTCCCTCGAGTAATTTGTTTGAGTTTGCACGAATGCCATCCCTTTGCTTCGGCTCGAGAATAATGTCAAATTATAGTCACATTAAGTCAGGAAAAGTCCTTATGTCATTATGTCATATGGAATCACTGGGAGGTAAAGTGTTGTTAAGTATACTTCAATGAGGGTATAATGGAAATTAAATCACTTTGTTTTGTGCAAACAGAAGAGGATATTGAGGTTGTTTCATAATTTAAGTTCATTTAGAAAGCTTTTAGTAGAGATACCTATATAGCTACTCGTAGTATACAATATTAACATACAATGGTTGATATTTAGCTATGAGAATAGTAGTTGTTATAAAATGATTGTGGAAAGGTTAATTTGTGGAATAAATTAGTGTAAGTAGCTTTTGTAGTAGTTATTGGTGATTATTACAGCAAATCCTTAGAATAGATATAAAATTAGGTGTGTGTGTGTGTGAAGTGTGTATCTAAAAATAATATGAAATAAAATGTTGATGATTAAGTGACAAGAAAATTAATATATTCAAACAATTAATAATGAGTGAACACCAAAATAAATATAAATACAAAGAAGTTGTTCCACTCTTTGAAACAAAAGGACATTATTTATTATTGTAAGTAAAACAAAGAAATTATATTTAGGCTTTAGTTTAAGGGGGCAAATTTATTTATAGGTTTTAACTAAACCTTTACCGCAGTGTTCTCAGATTGATGGTTTTTCTAATTATAAAGGTTGGAAAAAAATACCTTTGGTGGTAAAAGTAGTGGGAAAATATTCATAGTGGGATTTATGGTGGGGAAATATTTCAAGTCTTTTTTTCTTGGGGTGGAGAGAATTATTATTACCATAACAACAGTTCAATATATCCGCGTATCTTCGAATTTTATGATTGCGATTTGGCCAAAATTACCGCGATCCAGGAGATACGATGGATAGGATCAGAGATTATGAAAAAAAAAGATTGCGACATTTATTACAGCTGTCATCAAAGATTGCACATGTTAGGATGCGGATTCGTCGTGGGAAATCGACTTAGATCGAGAGTCATCGATTTTAAGCCGATCAGCGATCGCCTAGCTGTGATCCGCATCAAAGCTACCTTCCAAAACATCAGCCTAATATGTGCACACGCCCCTACCGATGAAGCGGAGGAGTCTAACAAGGAGGATTTTTACGACCTCCTGGACGGAGCCTGTCCGGAGTACGATGTCAAAGTCGTACTCGGAGACTTCAATGCTAAAATCGGAAAATAAAATATCTTTGGCGGATTAGTTGGAAAGCACAGCCTCCACGAAACGACAATAGACAATGGCTTTCGACTAATCGACTGTGCTGCAGCTCGTAATACGGTGATAAGTAGCACTAGGTTCCCCAGGCGAAGGATACACACAGCAACCTGGCGATCCCCAGATGGTCGAACCACCAACCAAATCGACCATGTGCTAACTGGCGCAAGGCTCGCATCGATCATCTTGGACGTGCGAACTTTCCGAGGTGCAAATGTGGACTCTGACCACTTTCTTGTTGTGACAAAGTTCAGAGCCCGACTGTCCAATGAAAAGAAAGCGAAGACCGCCCAAAGGAAGAAATTCAACCTTGCATGCCCTTGCACATCTGAGAAAGCCAGAGACTACAGTGAGCAATTAACCGGGAAACTCTCTGCCGTACCCCCACCCACAAGTGTCAACAACCAGTGGAACTTGTATCGCGACGTCATTAAGGAGACAGCCGAGACCACAATAGGCTATCAACCACCTAAAAAAAAAGAACCCGTGGTATGATGAAGAATTCGCGGTATTGAAGCAGGGGATGGAAAATGCACGAATGCAAATGCTGTAACGGAAAACAAGAGCAGCAAGAGAGGAGTACCGTGAAAAGAGAAGGAAAGAGAAGAAACCCCTGAGTAGGAAGAAAAGAGCATCCGCAGCCTCTCAGCTCAGGTATCTCGAGGAGTTTAGCACTGCCACCAACACCCGCCGGTTCTACAAAACAGTATGGGAGGAGGAAAGTATGCCCGACGACTGGTCAATTAGCTCCATATGCCCAATCTACAAAAAAGGCGATCCTATGTCCTGCAAAAACTACAGAGGTATATCCCTGCTTAATGTTGCATACAAGATCCTATCCAACGTACTACGTGAGCGTCTTAAACCTTTCTGCAACACTATGATCGGCACGTACCAGTGTGGCTTCAGGCCAGGCAGATCAACGATAGACCAAATCTTCACATTGAGGCAAATCCTGGAAAAGACCAACGAATTTCAAGTCGAGACCCACCATCTTTTCATCGACTTTAAAGCCGCATATGATAGCATTAGTCGCCAAGAGCTTCTATTGGCGATGTCCGAACTCGGGATACCGGACAAACTGATCAAGCTATGCCGCATGACGTTACAAAATACGCGGTGCAACGTGCAAATGGGTAACAGCTCATCCGAGCTATTCCAGACATGTACAGGGTTCAGACAAGGAAATGCCTTATCATGTGACTTCTTCAACCTAGTCCTGGAGCAGATAGTTCGCAAGAGTGGTGTTAACCTGGAAGGCACTATCTTCAACAGGTCTTCGCAACTGCTTGGCTATGTGAACGACATCGACATCATCGGCCGCTCCAAGCGAGCTGTATTAGAAGCATTCACAGGTATTGATGAACAGGCGAAACGCGTTGGTCTTGAAGTGAATGAGGACAAAACAAAGTATATGCTATCAACAAACAAAGCTTCATCTGTCCATCGCCTAGGACAAAACGTCACTGTTGGTAGCAGTAATTTCGAGGTAGTCAAGGAGTTCACCTACCTCGGAACAAACATCAACCCCACGAATGACACCTTAGTGGAAATCCGACGAAGAATTACCATAGCGAACCGCTGCTACTTCGGTTTGGCCAAACAAATGGGTTCAAAACTCCTCTCCCGGAAGACAAAGTGCACGCTATACAAAACGCTAATTTCACCAGTTCTACTCTACGGCGCCGAGTGCTGGACGATAAGTAAAAAAGGGGAATTGATACTGGGCACTTTCGAGAGAAAAATTCTTCATATTTGGTCCAATATGCGAGGAAGTCGAATGGAGGAGAAGATTTAATCGTGAATTATACGAGCTGTACCAAGATGTGGATGTAGTCCAAAGAGCCAAAACACGCCGACTACACTGGCTCGGCCACATCGAGCGAATGGACAACAATGCTCCAGCCAAAAAAATCTTCGAATCCCAGCCCCCAGGTTCGAGACGACCAGGAAGACCGAACCTCCGCTACAGGGATCAGGCGGTTTCTGACGCAAAAGCGCTTGGTCTCGATGGAAGATGGCAATATCTCAGGCAGAGATCCTCCATGGATCGGGAGCCGGATAAGTATGTAAGTAAGTAAGATTTGGCCAAAAAACATTCCAGATCTTGAAAAAAACTAACGAATTATTAAAAAAATCCTATGGCTGGCCAATTACCAAAACATGTTGACCTCTTATCACGATCCAGTGGCCTTAGGATGTAATAATTTTCTTTCGAGTATAACACAAATGAGGTATATACCAAAATTCACAATGACCTTGAATAAATTTTAAAAAATACTTTCAAAATTTTTATAAAATCTATACCTGACCAATTACTGAAAAAAGCTGACCCTTTACGAAGGTAAAGTGACCTATCAAATACCTACCATACTTTTTCTTTTAAATTATCTCAAAGAGATGCCATTTTTTTTTTTTGTTGAAACAACCGTTGAAGTACCTCGTGGCATAATGGTTTAGTGCGTAGGACTGTCATGCAAAAGGTCTGGGTTCGATTCCCGGCCACTGCCACCTAAAAACAGAAATGTTTTTTTCCGAGGTACTGCCTCTTGCAAGGGACTGACAAATCCTGTTCTTGCTGCTTGCTTACTGTTCCTGTGCTTCTCATCAAGCCGTTCGGACTCGGCAAAAAATTGTAGGTCCCCCCCATTCCTGCCAACAACACGCACCTAGGAATGGTTGAGAGTTGTTAGTCACTAGGCACTGGTTCTCCACGAGCTGTTGCGCCACATAATTTATTTATTTTATGACCGTTGCAAATTCATGAAAAAATCTTCGGATGACCAATTAGTAGAAATAATTGACCTTTTCATCACAATTTAGTGGTCTCTCGTCTTATATACATTTTTGTGATCACCCCACAAATGAGGTGGCAAAAATTCTGCGTGACCTTAAAAAACTTTAAGTTTTGATTACAAGTTTTCTAGGGCTGACCAATTTCTAGGACATATTGAAATTTTCTGACCAATCACTGAACAACTTCATAACAAACGTTTTTTGTGAATATGAATTGCCAAGAGTGCAGACCTTATTTTTACCAGCGATATATAGGTACTAAGTATATGGCAAGTTATGCATTCGTAAACAAAATTATGCTCCATTTTTTCATCAGAGTGGGACCCACAATTCTGTATGTCTGTTTGTTCTGCTAAGGCCCAAACAACTTGATCGGTGTTCTTAAAACTTTTCATTTTTTCTTACTAAAAATAACGTGTTACCTGCCATACATTTTTTTTAGGAAATTTTACAAAATTTTATTTCTCTCAAAAACCGTCCTTAACTTTTCTTTAAAAAATTTCATTAATTTCTTTTTAAAAAATCTACCTTTGGACGTTAAAATATTTTTCAAAAAAATGTTTATTGGTAGAACCTTTCAAGGAACTATTTTTTCGTTTTTTTTCTAATTGGTATTTCTGATATTTTGTAAACTACATGGTCGATTTTTATAAAACTCGGTAATAGTTTTTTTTTACACTTTCTAAAGTATTTTAAGGGAAAGAATTATTTTTATGAATAATAAATAACGGTACCTTCAATAAAAGTGTTAAAATACCGTTAGTGAAAATATTTTCTTTTCTTAAAAATGGCTCCTACAATTTCTATAATTTTTTTTTTTGCTATCCTAAATTACTTTGATATAATACTAAAAATTATATAAATCTTCTTATAGCAACTTTCAATAGTAGGTACTTCATTAAATTTTGAACTATCTTATTATCGGCTAAACAGATTAAAATTAATTTTTTTATATGTAAATTTCAAGTAAGATTAACATACATTGCGTATCAAAGTAATTTCCAAGGGTGGCCATTTTAGATAATTTAGATTTTCACTATGGCCACCTTTAAAGATTCCAAAATTTAAAAAATAAAAGAGAATACATACAAAAAAAATTGAAATACAAATTTCAAAAATAAAAAAAAAAATCTAGGCATGGTCAAAACAAGTTGAAATGTGGTCAAAAGTGGTAATCTATGCACTACTTGTGTGGATCAAGCGGCCAAGTGAATACAGCTGTACTAATGCAGTTCTGAGGCCAGATTGAAATTCAACTCATATAAGCCCCCTGGAAAAATACCTACCTAAATTTAGTTTTCATAAGTGTTGTAAAAATAAAGCAATAAATTAAAGTTAAAACCTATTTTTTATGATTTAAATAATTAATTCAAAATTTTTCAGCGTTTACAAAACAATTTCAGGCTTAAATTATTTTGGTAATTTTAAGCTACGATTGGTCATTTCTATTTTTTATTTTGGACACGATTATTATTTTCAAGTGGCAACCGTGAGAACACCCATTCGAAAACCATAAATGCTGTTAATTCTGTCTGTTTGAACTTAAAGTTCTTTTGTAACTCTTCAAAGGGGAAATTGATTTTTTTTAGCATCAAAAATAACGGTACTTGCCCACAACCGTAAATGAAAAGCTTATTTACCTCAAAAACAGTTATAACGATTCTGATTAGAAAATCAGTGTTTTATTGTTTTATTGTAGGTATATGGTGTACTTTTTGACGAAAACCGGTACCTGCCATAAACCGGTTTTTTTAACTTTAGAAATTGGCATACCAAAACTTTTTTAAAAATATTATTAAATTTTATATATAAAAAATAATTTTTAAGAAAACTGCTCCAACGATTTAAATTTTTTTCGTATTTTTTTAAATTTTCGATTGGCATACCTTTTTTTAACCCTTTTTTGTTTTTTAACTAGTTGTTTTTTTTATATTTATATATTCTTTTATAATTCCTTTCATATTTTAAAAGTTCTTAATTCCAAGCAACTTGAACATAAAAGCAGGTACGTAGCTTATCTTCACTTTTGAGAAAGTTGTCCTGCTAAGTTCAATGTAAAGTTAGCAGGACACCCACTTTTCCGCAAACCAAAAACGCCATTAATTTGATTTTTACGTATAACTGATTCGCAATTAACTAGCTCTCAATAACCATTTTAAATTTTTTTCATTTATCATCATTTTTAAGATACTTGTCCTGCTAAATTCATATAAAGTTATCAGGACAACTATTTTCCCGAAAATCATAGAAGCAATTAATTCTTTTTTCTGCGTAACTAATTCGCATTAAAGTAGCAACTTTTGTTAAGTTACTTTTTTATCGTAGTTTCCAAAAGTGTCCTGCTTATTTCATATACATTTTCAGCTAAGTTCAACGATAGTTCTCGGGTCGGCGTCTGGCTCCGGCACCTGGTTTTCAATTTAATGGCCAATGTATGCAACATTTTGGGATTTAAACTTGTTTGTGGCAACCCTTCTCCCGTTTTTCTGACAGCCTTACCACATTGGAATTACTTTTTAAAAGTAAAATTAGGACACAATCTACTATCATACTAAAGCTCAACCTAATTGGTTACAATGACAGGTATACGCTCTTACATCATGCACTAACGCTTCTACAGGGTGGCGCACCAATTGTGCTACAATAAGAAATTCAAATAACTTTTTTTTTAATCGATGTATTTCATTTATTTTTTTTATATTGGTTAGAAAATTAAATTTTATTTTAAATAATTAGTTGTTTTTAAAGATTATAGACCGCAAATGACCTCCACGCTCTCCCACGCATATGCGGCACCTGATCAAAAAATTATTCATTGCGGCCTGAAGAGTTGAAGTTGGGATCGCCTCAATTATTGTCGTTATGGACTGCTTTAATTCAGTTAAATTCCTGGGCTTCGTTTTATACACCTCTTGCTTGACATAACCCCATAAAAAGAAGTCTGGTGCAGTCAGGTCAGGTGACCTTGGGGGCCAGCGAAGAGTGGATTTCCTATAAATTAATTTGTTTGCGAATTTTTTGTTTAGCTCCGCCATAACTGGTCTGGCTATATGTTCAGTTGCTCCATCTTGCTGAAACCAAACGCTGTTGAATGGTATACGTCTTCGGCGCAGTTCTGGGTAAAAAAACTCCTTCAACATCTTTAAATAACGGTCCCCATTGACAGTAACGGTTACACCGTTTTCTTCAAAGAAGTACGGCCCGACAATACACCTTGATGAAACTGCGCACCACACAGTGACTCGTTCTGGGTGCAGTTCCGTCTCATGGAGCATTTCTGGATTAGACTCATTCCATATACGGCAATTTTGCTTGTTTACATTGCCGTTAAGATCAAAATGGATCAAATTGATCAATGTGTTGTCTTCTTCGGCCATTGATATTAATTTTTGGCAAAATTCCAGGCGAACAGGCAAATCCTGAGGGTTTAACTTGCTTGTAATTTGGACTTTGTTTAAGTTTAAATCGTCATGAAGTATCCGTTGTAATGACCGTCTACTAACTCCAATTTGCCACGATAAGTTTCAGGTCGAAACGCTCGGATTGGCCTGTATTGCAGATGCTACTGCTGCGATTGTATCCTGAACCCGAACATTGGCATCTCGATGGTACGGCCTTACTGCGATGCTTCCAGATTCGGCAAACATGTTTACAAACCTCATAATGGTCCATCTACTCGGGGGATTACCGCCAAACTCCCGCCTAAATTCCCTTTGGACGGAAATGACGGACTGCAAAGCATGATACCGTTGCACTATCCAAATTCTTTTCTCCGTATCCCAAGCATCCATTTTTATAAATCTAAATAGTAACCTACAAAATAAAAAAAAATAAACCGATTACTCACACAGAAAAAAAGTTATTACTTTTTATTTTTGTAGCACGATTCGTGCGCTACCCTGTATATGCCCTTACATCATGCACTAACGCTTCTACTATCTACGCATTAGAGAAAGAATATGAATATGGTAAGTTACCAGAGCATCTAAAAAAAAACAAATTTCCTGACAGCTATAAGTAGGATATAGGCGCATAGTTAATGTAAAAACATTAGTTTTATTTCCTATTTATTTTCCGTTCCGAATATTAAAAATGCATGTGCTCTGATAAATGTTTTTGGCTCTTTATTTTGCCAGATTTGTGTAGACTAAATTATTTATGTTATAGTTTTTCTATAATTTTTACAAAGATTAAAAGTTCAGCTCATGCTGGGAAAATTTTTAATTTGCTTAAATTTGCTGAAATTTTCTATTCTATTCAACAAAATCTGTTTGTCTTTAAGAGTGTAAAAATTATTAAAAAAAAAATTTAAAGCATTACATTCATTAATTTAATTATTGCTATAACAATACCCAATGAATGCTTTTATTCAATAATATTTTACTATAGACCTAAACATATATAACGGGTGATTTTTTAAGAGGTTTAGAACTTAAAAAAAAAAAACACAAAAAATTCGAAAAAATGAATGAAATATTTATTTGAATCGATAGTTTGAATTTGCAATTGCAATTTAATGTTTAAAGATAATTTCATGCAAATGTTGACCGCGGCTGCGTCTCAGGTAGCCATCCGCTGAGTCCAATTTTGGCATACTCTTTCACACATATCGGCCGGTATCTCACGAATGAATGCATGGATGTTGGCTTCCAGTGCGTCAATCGCAGCGGGCTTGTCCCTATAGACATTAGCCTTGACATACCCCCACAAAAAATAATCTAATGGTGTCAAATCGCACGATCTAGGCGGCTAATTGACCGGCCCGAAACGTGAAATTAACTGTTCACCAAACTCGCCTCGCAATTGCGCCATTGTTTCGCGTGCTGTGTGGCATGTGACACCGTCTTGTTGAAACCACATATCATGCAAGTCAAGAACTTCCATTTCGGGCAAAAAAAAGTTTGTTATCATCGCTCGGTAGCGTTCACCATTGACAGTAACGCTGCGATTCGCATCATCTTTGAAGAAATATGGCCCAATAATGCCGCCGGCCCATAAACCGCACCAAACAGTGGCTTTTTCGGGATGCATTGGTAGCTGTTGCAATGCTTCTGGCTGATCTTCACTCCAAATGCGGCAATTATGCTTATTAACGTACCCATTCAACCAAAAATGAGCCTCATCGCTGAACACAATTTTTCGATAAAAAAGCGGATCCTCGGCCAGCTTTCCAAGAGCCCATTCACCAAAAATTCGGCGTTGTGGTAGGTCGGCTGGCTTTAGTTCTTGCACCAGCTGTATCTTAAAAGGCTTTACGCCCAAATCCTTCCGCAAAATTTTCCACGTAGTGCTGTAACAAAGGCCTAACTGCTGGGAACGGCGCCGAATCGGCATTTCGCGGTCTTCTGTCACACTAGCTGATACGGCCGCAATATTTTCTTTACTACGCACAGTACGTAAACGTGTTGGTGGTTTAATGTCCGACAAAGTAAATTTGGTGCAAAATTTGGTCACAATCTTCCGAATAGACTGCTCAGAAGGTCGAGAATGCCGACCATAAAATGGAAGCAGCGCGCGATGAACATTTCGAACCGAGCACGAATTTTGATAGTAAAATTCAATAATTTGCAACTACGTTCATTTTTGTTCATTTGTAAGACGATCCACGGTTAAATTGCAAACCAAACTGAAGCTGTTTGACAGTGACACAAGGTACTAAACACACGTCAGCTGTCAAAACCAGTGTTGCCAAAACCAAACCAGCTAAAAAATCACCCGTTATATTCATGATACCGAATGTAGGTACAATACATTAGTACAATAAAATAAAATGTTTGATACTTAATACCTCAGGTACAATAAAAATACATAAACACAAAAGTATTCTTTTACTTTATTTACAATTTTATTTAGATTATTATATGTACATATTTGTATATGAAAAACAATCATGATTTTTATTTAATCTTAAACACACAACCTTTTAACCCCAGAAGTAATATTATAGTCATATTAAATGGTTCAATCATAATAATATTGAATTCATATTCACCCTTTCAAAAAGTCGTTAAAATTTCATGCTCGATAAAACAAGAGAAATATACAAATACATACATAATGGCATGAGGTATGAAATATCACACACCATGTCCTTTTGAGCTTTCCAGGATAACCTTTCTGTTTATATAAAAAGGTATTGGTAGGTATAGGTACCCTTATCTTTTATTAAAATGTATTTTTTTGTTTCTCTGATGAATTGTGAACTTATTTTTTTTATTTTCTTTTGCTAAAAAAATAAATAAACATCTATGAAATTATTGATGTATCATCGAATTCTGATGGTGTGGCAAAGAAATTTGGGGTGAACGAAACAATTTAAAAAAAAAATTCCATCTGCAAAAATTAATGGCTTAGATATTTTTCGATTATGTACACTTTTGTTTAATAGTTATTTGTTACTAATACTCTGGAAAAGGTTTTCGGTATTTTGAAAATGTAGTTTCCTTAAATAATTTAATTTTTGGAAAGATATTCCTAATTTCAATTGTTTTTTCTTTAATTAAGAGCCAATTTAAGCTCATACAAATATAACAACTCAAGAAACTAATGATTTACTTAATCTACCCATCATGAGTAGAGATGAAAGCTATAATCTAATTTCTACTATTTCCATCTTCGTATTTTTGAAATCATTGAAGTTAAAGTTGCAGATGAGCTTACAATAATTGGCTTATATCAGGTTCACCCAGGATACAATATTCCCAAGTTTAACGAAGAATTAAAGTGGCAAATTAAATCAATCCAAAGAAAGGAGATAATCATAATAGGTGATATGAACATTGATCTTAATCACCCATGGATAGACCCAGAAATACGATATTTATATAAGCAAAGGGATATTTTATATAGGTGATGGAAAAATAACAGTACGTAGATGTTTTCAATATGAAGCTTAATACAAAAGGCACCGTAACAAAATAATTTAAAAAACTGAACAAATTTTCTAACGTGAAAAGTTTTCTGAATTTCGAATGGCTCCAAAAAAAATATGGAGTTTGATAAATGAGATATTAGGGCAAATGACCAGTGCTGCCATATTGTAAATTACACTGGTCTACAACGAAAATCGCCTTTAAACAAAACCATACTTTCTCATAGGTTTTGGTATGCTGGATACGAATACTAAGTCAAAATTGCTCTGGAACGTCACGTTCTTGAAATACAGCAACAAAAACATGTAAGAAACCCGTTTTTTGGGTACATTTAATTTAATCACTAAGCATTTTTTTGCAAATCTATTAATTTGATCTCAAAGAACTGTATTCTATCTTTCTAAATCAATTTGAATCTTTTCGAAATTCATTTTCTTCACAGATAGCAAAGTTTCGAAAAAGAACTCGCTAAAAAAAATTTAAAAACCGATGTTTTGAAACTTTGCCACTTTGTATCTTTTAAGGGTCTAACTGCAGAGAGTTGAATCTATTGCAACAATTGTTTAAAATTGTAAACTTAATATAAATTTAAAAATAGAGTTGGCTAAAAGTGCTGAGGAACGTTGGGAAGGGGAATACAAGAATTTTGTCTGTTGTAATTAAGACTTTGAGAAATAATAATATGAAAAGTCCACCCTGCCATGAATTTTTGTGATGCCAAAACCTGGTTTAACTGTACTCTCAGTGAAATTAAGTAATGGAAAAATACCATTTTGGGTTTTAATGCGCTTAAATGTTTCTCTTTTTTTAATTCCCTGGTCAAAATTTTCTCTATATACTTGACTTTATGAATATCGAAGAGAAATTCCACTCTTTTTCAAATAAGATGTTTTTGTTTACAGTGAAAGTCATACAAATTACAGAGTTTTTTAGTTTATTCTGTTGTTTTTTTTAAATAACGGTTTATTGTGAGTAAACATTGAAGAATGAAGACAAATTTAATTTTATGTGAAAACTTATATTATGTGAAATAACTCCTCCAAATTTGAGCTGAATAGTCACAATAGTTTTATTTTTTTACCAGGACCAACCTAAACTTAGAAGGATCTCTTCTGCAAATCCTTCACATTTTTCAACAATCAATTAAAAAAAAAACTGGACGTGTTTTAAATTTTTATGAAACCAGATTTAATTTTAGATAAGTCATAATTTCAAAAAAAAATATTTGAAGGCGAAAAAAAAGTAAATTTTTGCAGACCAGTGTTATTAGTGCGCTGATTTCTATCATACGAGAGTAAAAATTATCATATACAAAAGAAAAATAAAAAAAAATCAACTATTCCAAAATTTCCCTAAAAATTAAAAAATTAATTAGTTTGTTGAAAATAAAAAAATAATGATTAGCTTTATTAACATACATATATGAGAGTATACCTAAGGAACACATTTTATTAAATTTTCCTTACGCCTATGCAATATTTAGTTTTGTGAGGGGTAGTTGTGGAGGAAAACTAGATCTTCTAGTGCACTCTTCTAGAGTGTGTTCCAACCTTCTTAATGCTATGCCCCACTAAGATTTTTCCAAAATTTTAATATTCCTCTGATATTGTTCCCCTTTATAAAATTTTGAACATTCAAAATATTTAAATGTTTACTAAAAACTTGAATTTTTAAAAATTAGGAAGAAATTGCCAGAATCATAAATCAGATCTAGTGTATAGCGGTATCACCCAGTTTATATTTCTGAGATCTTAGAGGAATTGGAGGATTCAGAAATATAAAGAGGATTCACCACGAAAATTCCTTACTTTCTTCTTTAAAACTCAGACAGATTTTCTTTTTGGATTCGTAAAATACATGAGAAGAAAAGAAAAAGGAGTTCTTTTGACTTCTATGTGAGGTATACTGTTCATATTTTACTCTCCTGCTCTGTCAAAAAACGGAGGAAAAAAACTGAGCACTCAAGAAATATAACCTGGCTTTTTCACTTCACATTTATGGAGCCAATGAAACTTGTCAAAATTTGACTTATAAATAGATATATATCTGACATATCAATATAAATAGGGAAACCAAATACCTTTTTTTTTTCCCAGAAGAGTTTTATCTTTTCTTTGAAGTGGCTTATTAAATATATCTACATAGTTCTCGAAAATATCGACTAAATATCTCACAATCCATGGCCATTTTCAAATTTTAATTTTCAGCGTATTGCTTAAGAGAATCGAAACGTTCCACCAATAATCTTAAACAGTTTCAAGAGCATTACTTACTTACTTTAGTGCGGAGTATAAGTCCCTTGTGTCCTCATTTTGTTCCTTACAAATTAGCTGATAAAGAGTTCAGAAGTAAAATTTTGAACAAACTAAGTTTAAATCCGGGTTCTTTTCGAAAATAATTCAGCGAAAAATTGAGACCATTTTTCTCCTTCGGACGCAAGACTAAGAAAAAAAATCTCTCAATGAGTTAAATGTAAATATCTCAAAATATTTAAAATCTATATAATTTTGCTATCGTTTTAGAGATGGCAAATACCTTTCATTTTCAAGATATAACAAGTTAGTTAGAGAAAACACTTAAGCATTTCCTTCTTTTGCTAACATTTTTTGCCTCCAACAAAATGGTCGCAAAGCTTCACTTCTTCTCTGTTCAAAAGATCCTATAATGTCGATTTAGGTACATATATTAAAATCTATGAAATAAACAAATACAAAATAGTAAATACGAGTCAATATGGCCTTACGAAAAAAAAGGCAAACTACTTGCAGAATTTGCCAATATCATCACTGAAAGTCTCAACAGAAACCATCTTAATCTTTTTACCTTTATCGATTTTATAAAAGTGATACTTTAAGACACGAAAAACTTTTTGAAATGCTTGAGAAAATTGGGATTAGAGGAAATATTTTGGAATGCTTCAAAAGAGCTATTTGAAAACCCGAGGTATGATGGTAAAAATTATGAACACATATAGTCAACAAAAATATCTTAGTTACGGTGTTCCCCAAGGCTCTTTTTTGGGACCAATACTCTTCATTATATACTTAAATCAAAATAAAGGGACACATTTTTTTCAATTTTTATTAGTGTTTTTCGAAAAGATGTAACTTTGTGGAGAGTGGTCGTATTTTGTTGAAACAAAAAGCATTATTCAGCTTTATGTTTTTGTTTCGATATTGGCTTGCAAATATTGTTTTACAGTACCGTTATAGCGTTTTTGTAAGAATTGACACCAAAAAATTTTTTGTTTCTTTTAGTTGAAGGTCCCTATTTTCAAAGATAATTTTGTTTGAGTTAATGAAACGTAATGATTATACAACTTGTTAATTCAGCTTCAATTTATTTTTTTGTGTCGTACAATTTTTTTTGCACGGTTTATCTGACTTTTAATGCAAAAAAAAAAAACGTTTGGCTTTGACTCCCAATATCTTTACAAAAAATTATGTCATAACAAATTCAAGGATAGTTTTGAATACCTGAATAAGATTTTTCCGTGATTTTTTAAAGATTTTTTAACAATTTTTTTTTTAACTCTTCACCTTTAGTTTGAAAAAAGTACTAAAAAACGACTTTTTGTGGTCTTTCGGTAAATCTGTTTTTACTTTTAAATTTTGATTTGAGGACTTCCTCAATGCAGATTCCTAGTATGCAGATTTGTACACTTTTACAGCATCAATATTTCTGTAAATTTTCAAATTGATTCACAGAACCGTTTTTCTTCATAAAAATTTGTAAAGTCTTACAAGCCAATTATAGGGACAAATTGTATTGTATTTTTTCACAGTTTCACATTGGTTAGATATTTTTTTTTTTACTTGAAATGAAATAAAAAGTAAATTTCTTCAACAACACAATTTATCCCAATAATTGGTTTGTAAGACTTTGATTATCGGTTATCGTTCCAAATGTTTTCAACAGCCTTCCCAGGGAACTACTGAACAACACTCCGGATGGCTTGGTCTCTAAGCCGCTGGCCTACCTTCTCCATCTTAAGTGGCGCAAGGTGGATGGTTAGTGTTGGGAAGTCATGATGAAAAAAAGTTCAATTTCAATTACTTGTAATTGAAATCTCCGAACACTTTCTCGATTACTCTTAAATGTAATTGAAGAAATTCAAATACTAATTACAAGCAATTGAAAAGTGTCAATTACTTGTAATTTAATTAGGTATATAAATAAAATTGAATACAAAATTAATCATCAAAAATTATGTAATGATAACTTTTATCAGTTATCATTACACAAAATGTAATTAATTACTTGTTTTTGTCAATTGCATTTTCCGTGATATTACACAAATAGTTCTTTGTAAGTGTTAAATCTCTTTACGTATATTGTTTTAATCTTATTTACATATATTTCATACACTTTTATCAGGCTTTTAATTTATTGTCTTGTTTTAAATAATCTCATTTTGAAAATAGTTAAATTAGTTAAAAATAATAAAAAGGGCAAGTTTCTCATTGCGTTTTTGTTTATTTGTATTAGTTTAGCAATAAGAATACCTTTAATTATTATTTTTTAATGTTTAAATATTAAAAATTTTTAATTTATTGCAATCATCGTAATCCAATTACCTAAATGTAATTAACACAGTGCTTTCCTTATTCAATTACTTCCAAAAACCCATTACTATTTTTAATTACATGTAATTTCAATTACAATTACAAGTTACGGAAACTTAAGTCGTTTTCAATTAAAATTTTGTGTAATTTTAATTTTAAAAAGTTAAATGACTAATTACTTGTAATTAAAATAAATTGCAAAAAGTAATCATTATTTCCCAACTCTAGTGATGGTGGCACTGAGTGCTTATTGATGTAAGGCGGGTTCTATTATTATTGACGCATTATCGCTCACTCAACCTGGTTGGACCTAGAATAATAGCACAAATCAATATTTCAAAACATCAACAATATGAGTTTATGAAATATAACGTATTTAAAGTTCCTCGCAATATCCGCATTAGATTTTAATGAAATTGCTTTCACAGAGGTGGGTAGGTGAAAGTTTATCAAACAGTAATATTTGTGTTGGTAAAATATACACACATGATATATATTTAATGAAAGTTTCTATAAAATGCTGAATCCATATGAGAGATGAGACCGACACCAAAAGTTATAGTCCTGTTTTATGTAGAGATGGCTTTTTTTTTAAGTATAACAGGTAACATGCGAAATATTACTGAAAACCTTTAGAAAATAATGGTCTGTTAATAAAAACTTGAAAATGTTGTATTTGTCATGGGAACCAAGAAAAAAATAAGTCCATAAAAATATGTGAAGTGAAAGCTTATTTCTTTTAGGGGAAGGAACAAGTGTGGCATTATTATCATACCCATGAAAAAAAAAACTCTTAGGAAAATTGCCAAGAACGTCTATGGCCTAATGGTGTTTTTTAAGGAGTATATGTATGTTCCTAATGTTTTACAGATTCTACGAAAATACAAAGTATTTTCGCTTCAAAAGAAATATATATAACTTTTTAAGGGCGGTCGTATCGTTTGGGTCTCGGGCTCTTATCATCATACAAATGGGTTAGCCATATTCCCACTTTCTCCTTTTTTAGAACCTGCTTACGCGCATTGAGTTAAATTTGAGTTGCCAATTTTTACTTGCTCTTTAATCTTTAGGGTAAGTAAATGTTTTTGTGTCAACAAAAAATGCACGAATAGGTCACACGTACTTGCTCTTATCTTCAAGGCGCTGAGGTTTTAGAGAAAATTATATGAACAGGCATGGAAATTATGAGAAAAAAATATTTAAAGGCATAAAATACGATATTTAAATTAGCTAGAAAAACTTCGTTAAGAGTTTGAGATGAAAAAAAAGAACGTCATCTAGATTCTTAATTGAATATGATTGTATGGACAAAACAAATTTTAAATCATTGGAATGGTTTTTTCTAAATAATATTTTATAGGTGTATACAATTCTTAAAACATTTTTAAAGGAAACTTTTGGTATACAAATCTTAAATATTTATTTATGTGGATATAAAAATAAAATTTGAAAAAAAAAATTGTCAGCCCGTTTTTTAAATATTCAATTAAAAAAAAAACAAATTTGAAACCTTTTAAAAAATTCAAAACTTTTTTAAATAATTCAATTTTTATTTAGAAAATTTTAATATGCAATATTTTTTAATTTTACTTGAAATTTGTATTCAAAAAAATTAATCAAAATCTGTTTAGCCAATATTCCGAAATTTTTAAATTAAGGAAATTCAATTTAATCCAATTTTACTTTATTGAACATTTCTATTTAGAATACATTGATAAATAAAAAGATTTGGTTGGCACAAAAGGGGCCTAACATTGAAAAAAATTAAAAACAAATAAGATTTAAAATTTTTAAAAGCTTAATATAAAAGTCGGGTTGACTTTGTCATCCTCGGGTTGTTCAGTCCCGGTTTTCAAGTGGCAGTATTGGCTTAGGGCTGGGATAGGATTATCGTTTAGCCACGACAATGGGCTGACCCTGGATCAGTGTAGAAGTAGAAGTGTAGAAGTGTCCTGAATCGTTGATTGTTGTAGTTATATCCAGGACTCCTAGGTACCTTGGTTCCGGATGTCGTTGTTGGTTTATCATCGTTTTCATCAGTTGATTAAGGTGGTTGATGAGGTTCCTTACCACTTTATCTGCAGATGTAGATAGCAATAAGTACTTGTCCAGGGGGACTACTTTGGCTTCAGAGTAGAGTAGAGCAGAGTTGCTCATTCTTGACAAAAAAAAAAAATCTTGAAGTGCTTACGCCGTTGACGATCGAAATAAAGTCCAGTGCAGATCCTTAGAATTTTTCTCTCGAATATTTGCAGTTCCTTCATAGCTGTTTTGGAGATGTTGAACCAAACTGGGAAGCCGTAATTTTGCCTGCTGGCTTAGCACAGTCATTTTTTTCATCAGCAGATAGAGGCGATGGAAAGCAAAGTTGGCCTTTGTGAGTACAGAACGTAAATGTGGGTTGAATCTCAGAAACTCGTTGAAGTTAATGCCTAGGTACTTGGCGCTGCGTTTGACTGGTAATCTGGTACCATCTGGGGGGGCTAGGGTGATGCTTCTGCAGATTCCAGCTGATTTTCTGAAGCAAACAAGCTCTGATTTGGATGAGTTGATCCGAATACCCCATTTGGTGTAAAACAGAAACAGTTTGCGGATGTGTGCCCCGATTTCTTGGACAGCTATTAATGGATAGAATGTCATGAGAGTAATCAGCGAAAAGAAGGTTCTCACATTCACTTGCAATTGATTTTTCAAAGGTCTTGATGTTATAGAGAAGTAGTCCAAATTTCGACCTTTGGGCAACTCCTGCCCTGGATGCCTCGATTTCGCGAAGGAAGACTGGATCATCAGAGGGACGTGAAATTTCCTTCGAAATGGCAAGCGAAGGCTTCAACTTTATCCTGAGTCATTTGTTGCTTCTCCATTTTTGGTAATGAACACTTCAGGCATTTGTGATTTTTGGCCGATCAGTCTGTTGATTGACTGCAGTCTCTTCTGGAATTGGTAAAATTAAAGAAAACATTATTTGAGAGGTACTATAAATATTTGCTTTTTGTAAATTTTTATATTTTATAGTAGTAGATAGAACCAATTTTAGCCTACAGAAAAAGCTTATAAAAATCTAAGAAGCCGTTTAAAAAAAAAAATATATTTTCCTAAACGGTTTTTTAACTTTTGTGTGACAGGTACCGTTATTTTTTAATAAAAGTAATTTTTTTCAAATACAGAGTTTTATAAAAAAAATGAAACATTTTT
The DNA here is from genome assembly GCA_946251815.1 of Dasysyrphus albostriatus. NCBI lineage: Eukaryota > Metazoa > Arthropoda > Insecta > Diptera > Syrphidae > Dasysyrphus > Dasysyrphus albostriatus. The sequence goes on along the minus strand of OX276336.1, from coordinate 48,164,124 downwards.
GAAAAATCCAAAAAATATTTTTTTATTTTTTTTTATTTTAGTACACAAAAGTATTTATAGTTTTTTAAAGCCTCTGTATAAGAAATTATTGAAATCAGCCATACCGTTTTAAAGAAAATTGAAAGTTAAAGAAATGGTTCTTTGGGAAAGTACCATTAATAACCATTTTTTCAAAAAAGATTTTCCACCCAAAGAAAGCCTTTATTAAAAGTGATTTATCGATTTTTTTTAACAGAAGTTGTCGAGTCGTTTTAAGGAAAATACGATTATATAAAATTGCTTAAAAAAAAATGTATGGCAGGTACCGTTATTTTTGGTTCTAAAAAAAAAAATAAAAAAACGTTTGGTCACCAAAAACCAATATGTACCAAGTTTGAAGAAAATCAATCGAGCCGTTAGGCTGACAGATAGACAGACAGACAGAATTGTAGCAACCACTTTTTTGGTGTCTCTATCTTCGTAATGTCCATGCTCGATTGTTATATCAATTTTTCTTGTGCACAAATCCAAAACTTGCCTTATATCTATTTAGTACCTATAAGAAGGTTTTCTTTTTATAATACAAATTCTATATACTACTGAAATAAATCAGCCAAATAGAAGACTTAGCATTAGAATTGGACTTGCTGAATTATTGATTCGAAATAGCTTTTATGGCGTTTAGTCCTACAAATTGGCGTTTCGTCCAGCTTACTCACTTGGACTCATCAGTGACGTAGTGAGGGCTATGTCATACGCAATTTGATTTATATTAAGTTCAGTTCAACTTGCATAAATTCTTTTACAAAAATCCACTGTAAACTATATCCAACAAGATTAGAATTCTTAATCATTAAGCTGGAAATTTGTTTGCCAGTAAGCCGGATGAAATGCCAATGTAGGACTAAAGGCCATAAATAGCTATTTTGAATCTGTAGTAGCTACATATATCACAAGCAAAAATGCGGAAGTTTTAATTAAATCTAAAACTACGATGCTAAGGAGAAGTATATCAAAAATTTGGATATCAACTGTTCATGAGGACAATTTTGAATTGTCTTAACTGGTTTTAAAAAACAGATCCAACGATTTTGAATAAATTGTGTACTTATCTACTTGTTATATTTTCAAAGTACAATTGTGATAAAACAAAATTTACCAAAAACTTACATGAGCCATCCGATCCATTTGGCTTGGTTGGATTTCAGATTGGCATGAAAATCCAAATGAATCGGTGATCAATCCACCCCGCACAAACAACAGATTTTGGATAGGTGTGGGTGCACTGTATCTATTCTTTTTGGGCATCTTATATGAAAACTGTAAGTACCCAGTTTTATAATGAATACATTCATAAAATCTTAGGACAGAATTATAAGTTTTATATATAGATTTTATAAATTTTATGAAGAATTCATGCATTTTATGACTAGCTATTCAAAAAAATCATGAAAAGTGTACATAATTTTAATGACTGCATTCATAAAATATTACGACAGAATTATATAATTTTTATGAAAAATCAATGCGTTCTATATTCATATAAATTATGAATGATTCATATTTTTCATAATATTATTAATGAGTGCAGTAATATACTTTAGATAAAATTTTCATAGTACACATGAACATATTCATAAGTTCTATGTATAGTCACTGAAAAAAAATTTACTTTGAATGAAATTCATGCATACAACTTAAGTATATACACATTGGATATATGAACTTCAGATACATACATTTTAAGAACGAATCATGAGTCGCATGAATCGCTCGTTCTCGTATGAATACATTCATAGAACTATAGAACTAAATCCTAAGAACGCGATGTTTGGTTCAATTTTGATGTACAGTTTCCTATAATATAGGAAATTATTCACTAAAATCATGTACCTTTTTGGTTCATTCATAAAATTCGGAAAATAAAACGATATTTTTTCTCTCCCTCAAAAACACAAACCATTTAAAACCTATTTTTGGATTGGTCCAACTTTTTTTAAAGTTCGGTTTAATTTCAAAACCATACTTACCCTATAAGGTTAGTACTAACTCACCTTAAACCTTGCCTTTGTTTAGTGTATAGATATACAGTTACTCGCTATTTTTAAAATTGTGGTTTAAAAACAAATGAACATCATAGTGGAGATTTAATCAAAAATCTTTCACTCACCATGATTTGATTTCTTCTATGAGTATTTTTTAATGTTTTCCAAAAGTGACAGCTTCATCTCTGAAAAACATTATTGAAAGTCCTTATCGACCTCCAGCCATCATATAAACCTTATAAGGTCTATTGCACGGCGCTTGTTGAATCAGAAATATTTTTTTTGTAAGCCAACAGGGTATTATGATTCATTTAATATTTGCACCATTCACGAATTACTGGCGCCAAGCGTTAGCTTCAACTGAAAACATTCCTCTTCATCACTATAGCATCACGGTGGCGGTTTGGCCTCTTTGCCATCAGCCGAATCAGTTGGTATATGAACCTGAGCAATTTAATTGATTCAACCAGCAAAGGTTGCTCCACTTGTGAATGCGTTTTATTACTTGCAAGGCTTTGGTTTAACATTACGCACTTCTGGCTTGGCTTGTTCTATGATCTGATGTACCAGTTAAGGTACACATGAATACAATTCTGCATAGATAAATTATTTATTCAAGCTTTTGATATTGCAATTGATTCAGCATTCATTGATTATCCTTTGCTATTATGGACCGAATATAAGGAAAGAATAGAGCAGGGTTAGTTGCTAGTTTGCAGTTGAGAATAATTAAGTGATGATTCAGTCAAAGAGAGAGAAAGAGAGAGGTCAACAAAACACAAACGATAACGATATGTATGTGGTTCATCTGAAAGACTGAATCCCAATCAAGGATGAAAAAATACTGCAAAATTGCAATTGCGTTTTCAGTGGAAATACATTTATATTCCTGTTGATGGGCAAAGTAAGTTGTGTATTGTGTTAATTGGTCTAATTATTAGTAGTTCTTCGAATTCACATTGGCATTTATCGAACATGTGTTTGTTCTTTACCTTCAATAAGGTATAAATCCATTGTGATCAACAAAACAATTTATGTAGGTATTATTGACTAATAGTTATTATTAATTAATTTTTTTAATTTTTAAAAAATGCTTAACTAGTCAACGGTTTGATTTTCAAGCCTCTGGGTATGGGTGCTGTAGTAATAAATGCTCAAGGGATAAAACAGACTTTAAATCAGTTGGCTAAGAAGAAAACATCAACAAAAATAAAATAAAATAAATAATGAATAAAAAAACATATGTATATGTACATAGTTACATAATATACACATTTTATTTCCCGGGCATGTTGCTTCCACTAATTTGACCAAGCCCTCTTGAACTCGCGAAAAATGCAAGAATTCAGAGAAAAAATCATAAAAAATCGTTCATTTTTTAGTTCAGACTAGAACCCGAACTGTGAAACAAGAATTCAGCATTCGTGTTTCTATTTTCGTTCTGAGTGTGTTCTGAGTTTGTTCAGAGCACGTTCTATAAGCTCAGAATAAAATGATTGAGCAAATTTAATGCTGAACACAAGCATTTGACAGCTAGTGTTCCGTTCAGGTGTGTTTTTCAAAATAATTTAGAGTGCTCAGAGCACGCTTGGTTCAGACCAGACGATGTTCAGAACATGCAAGGTAAACAAAACAATTTGGAATGTCAGTTTTGAGAATTTATAAACCTTGTTTCAAAAATCTTATTTTTGAAATATTAAATTAAAAAAAAAAAATTAGTTAAATATTTATTAAATTAGTTTAATATTAATTAATTAAATCCAAAATTTATTTTTTTTTCAAAATTTTGATATGCAATATTTTTAACATTGCTGGATGGAGCTTTTTTTAAAAAAATATTAATTTAAATTGGTTGAGGCATTAATGAGCAAATTGAAAGTAAAAAGTAAAGTTTTACCTAATGCAGGTACCGTTAATACCTAATAGTTTTTCGTGATTTTTGTTTACCAAAGAGTAGGGTAAACTTTCCAACAGTGAACCACTTTTCATTTGACTTGATATAATTTTCAAACTATTGGCTTAAACTTCTAGTGGTTTAAAGGTGCTTAAAACTTAGTTTATTAACTTAATATTTAAAAAAAAAATTCTTTAAAAAAGTCATATTTTGCCTTTATTTTTTTCAAAAAGCATATCAAGTGGTTCACTGTGTGACAGGGGGTTGCAACAGTGAATCACTGCGTGTTACCTAGGGCAGTAGCTAGAATCGGATTTTAAGTAGGGCAGTGAATGATAGGTGTATGGCAGAAATCAACATTTAGCTTGAAGTTAAATTAAAAAATAAAAATAAATTTGGTGGCGCAACAGCTCATGAAGAGCCAGGGCCTAGTGACTAACAACTCTCAACCATTCCTGCGTGCGTGTTTGTTGGCAGGAATGGAGGGGACCTACAATTTTTTGCCGAGTCCGAACGGCTAGATCAGAAGCACTTATTCATGACTAGTATACTCTTGGAGGATTTGTCAGTTCCTCGCAAGAGGCAGTACCTCGGAAAAAACATTTAAGTTTTTAGGTGGCAGTGGCTGGTAATCGAACCCAGACCTTTGGCATGACAGTCCTACGCACTAACCATTATGCCACGAGGTACTACTAGCTTGATGTTATCTGGCAAAAATATTATATAAATATTAAAAAATTTATAAATAAAATTTTGGACTCTAAATACACAAAATTTCAGTGATCTTTAAGCAAAAAATTTGCATACTTCAAAGATGATTATTTTTAGTAATCTATTTTTTTTAACTTTTTTGTTTATTTTTGGGCATATAAAATAAATTCAACTAAGAAATAGTTACTGTTCCAAAAAAAAAAAAAAAAAACAGTTTTTATCTTAAGACCCCGAAAATAAAAAAAAAACTTGAAAAAAGTATTTTATGGGATTTCAAATTCTTCGCCTAATTTATGGAGAAACCCGTTATGCTAAATCTTATCATTAGTACTATTTTCAATCCATCGTCCTAAAAACAAATTCTAGGAAACGATATAAAAGAAATGTTATCCAAAACACCTTCAAAAGTGGGAGTTGGAAAAAGTTTTGTTTAGGAAAACTACTTCAAATTGCATTTTCTACAATTTTTCAGGGAACACATCCCTCATTTATATCAAGTTGGGACGATTAGATTACCTTTTTTTAAAAAGTGGGCAGAAAGTTTCTTAGTTCTTGTTATTCTTTGATCACACGTGAAAATTTTATCTGAATCGGTTGCCTGCTTCAGATTTTATAAATTTAAGACCTTTCTATACAGCTTGAACCACTGTGTTGAAGACGTCATGACGAAATATTTTCGTTAGTTCAATCATCGTAATATTAAATTCAGTTTAAACATAAAAATGTCTTGTTTGACGTGAAATCAATATGGGGGCTATCGTGAATAAAATTTCCCACGGAATTTTTCTCATCGTCGAAAGCTGGGAACGTGAATAAGAAGTCATAGCTTCTCTCGGAATTAATTGGCATACAAAATGAATATTCTATAGCCACTGGGCTACCAATTGATCGAACAAATTTAAATCTGCAAGGAAAATCGGAAAATTGTTGGTATTTCCAATTTAAGAAGGTGGGAAAAATTCCGTAAGAAACCTTATTCACGAAAGCCCCCTATATAAGCCATTTTCTTAAAATGGGCTCTTTTTGGAAGTTAAAGAAATTTAGGAAAATTGATCCAATAGTTAATGGCATTTTTAAGGAAAGTCATTGGTATTTTATTTTTCCCCACAAAGCCCTAACGTAGCTACGGCCCTGAGTGAACATTATGACCAACAAATGTCAAAAATAAAGGATTATTCTTATCAAATCAAAATGCAAATAGTTTATCTAAGAATTTTTGTTTTTATTATTTTTAAGAAAATAAAAATAAGAAATAAAAAGTCATAAAATACTATTTACGACTTCACTTGTCTTTGTTTCGTGCTAAGTAAATATCAAAACAAATTATATAATAGAAACTATAAATAAAAATAAAACCCACATTAAAAATAAAATTTTCTTGAATGCACCATGGTCCACTCAGCAATTTTTAACGTTGGTTCATTGTTGGACATAGTGTCTTTTTGGAAAAAAAAAAATATGAAAAAAAGTAATACACTTATTTTACTTAATAATTGTTTTAAATTTATAATAATATCCACAATTTCAAAGTATATTCAACAAATCCCTGTAGACACATCACTTTTTCATCAAGAACACAAAGAAAATGAACGCTTTCTCATTTACATACTCTGCGCAAGTTCCCAACAGCTTTAACGCGTTTATATCTAGACTTTTTTTCAATTTTTTTTTGAGGTGTACAGGAAAGCAGAAAACTTTAATGGTTTCTTACTGTTGGAAGATTTTCCTTAACTGTATTATTTTTGGAGCTAGAAAAATGTCAATTTTTGCTCTGGACCAAATCGCCATTAGTTTAAAATTTGATGGAGATCACATCATTGGTTTAGCCTATAGATCCGGAACACAGCCAGACAGAATTTTGCCATTGACTTTTTTGGTGTTCTCTATCATCGTAATGTCATGTTTGATTGTTGTTTCAAAATATTTTGTTTGCTGGAATCTAAACCTTGCTCTTCTATAGCACTTATGTATAATCTATGCCACACTACTGAATCTAGCTGACCTTTTATAACCATTTGCTGAATTTTTAAGTGTTTTAATTGTTTTCTTTTTTTTAAATAAGGTGTCTTTTTTTTCTATGAGCTTGAGTGAACGTGAAAAAATCATTTATATTGCAAAATCTGTTGCTGACCACTTATTAAAACTAGTATTTGACCTTTTATGACGATCTAATGACCGTATGACCTTTCAGATAGTATACCTACATTTTGTGCTGCGTGACTTTGAAAAACTGTGATTACAAATTTTCTTTAGTTTTCCAAAACCGCAATTTCTAAAACCAGTTGACCGTTTCTGACCTATTTCTGGCAAATATCCCACATATGTAAGGTTCCAAAATGGCAAGATTTTAAGGCCTTGTGTTGTGGTCACAAAATCTGGAACAATTTGCTTTGAATTTTCATAAAACTGTCAATTTGTTGTTGTTTCGATGAGCGAGCTGGGAGCCTGTGTAAGTGTATGCCCTCTTCCTTCAATGCATGGTATCGGTATGGTTTTCTTCTCCTCTCTTCTCTTTGCTTGATATATACTCCTGTTTTTATTTTCTTGTCTTTCGACATAATAGCTCTGAATTTTACCGCAAAAAAGGAAATAAATGACAGTCGTCATTTGCCTCCCAAAATGAACGCGTGCCTAGGTTGGGAGATGGAGTTTACCACATGATCGATTTTGATAGCAGATTGATCATTTAAGGGATCCAGCTGTGTTCACATGGTCCGTAAATGTATCCAATTTTTTTTTTTAAAAGATGCCCATTTAAATGACCACTTTTGACCACCTTTTAACTCTTTTTGACGATCCACAGTTTTCGAGTAAATCGATTTTGAAAAATGGTGGGCCAAAAGAACGCTGCTCCCCAAAAATTGATTTTTACAAATTTGATAGATGTTTTTTTGAACATCATTGACCACCCTTTAATTTTTGAAGTATTTTTCTAACATTGGAAAATTTTGTATTTCAATTTTTTTTGTAGATTTTCTTTTAACTTTTTTAATTTTAGAATTTTGAAAGATGACCATTGTGGAAAACCCTATTATCTAAAATGGCCATTCTTTGAAATGACTCTTACTTTTACAGAAACATTTTTTTTAAGGCACAGCTTTCTTTTGGACCACCATTTTTCAAAATCGATTTTCTCGAAAACTGTATATGTGGTCAAAAAAACCTGTGGCCAAAAGTGGTCAGTCAAATAATCATCTTTTCCAAAAAAAGAAAAATTTACACTTTTGCGGGCCAAGTGAACACAGCTAACGGAGCGCCATGTAACTAGAACATTGTAGTTTGGGGATCCTTAGCTTTGGAAATCAATAGTTTTACTTATGAGCCTTTTAAGAGTTTCTGCAAAGTCATCTACCTGGTGGCTTTAATCTGTTGTCTTTTCGGGGAGGTTGTGCTTACCAACTAATTCGCCAAAGATGCCCGAGCAAAACTACCATGGTATTCCGGGAAGGCTCTGAAAATCGTTCCCAGCCTTAAGTTTTAATAAAGTGGGTAAAATTTGAACAACTTAATTACATTATTTAATACTAAATGCGTTTTTCAAAATCTCAAAATCAAACTCAAAAGTATGTTCTTATTATTTAATAGATGGAAAAAAAATTTAATGTAGCTACCTTTTCATGGTATGTTCTTTAATAAGAAGATGGAAAGAATGAGTGCCTTTTTGTCTACTTTAACTTTCGACAAATTCATCATTTATCCAAGGGAAGCTGATTTGTACTTCTCCCAACAAACATCCACTTTCACCCAGCAAAAAAATCTCAGAACTTCAAATAAGTCAAAAAAAAGAAGAAAATACTAAAGAGGTACATAGTACCCATTGAGTACCTATCCTCCTAACTCCTTTTAAGAAGGATGTCGTCTTATTTACCCAGAAAATGTTGAATGCAAAAGGAAGAAGATAAGAAGCTAGTATAAGGCAAATGGCAGAAAGATAAGTGAAAACTAAAAACAACTTTTAAAAGAACCATCTCCAACCAGACCATAGTACTCGTACCTACAATAAAGTTGTTCACAAACAAATAAAAGAAAAGAAAAAGAAAACAAAAAACAAAAAAAAAACAAAAATATATAAAATAAATGTAGGTTGAAATACCAAAAGAAAAACTTTTTCACTTTCGACTGTGTTGAGCCAACAGTTGTTGCGGTCTGTGTGTATAAAGCATTCGCGCAGAATGGCCGAGTTTTATAAGTTTTCTTTTCGGTCGGGCTGTGGATTTGTATGTGAAATCCAACAGGAATCCTTTGATATATAACGGTGAAATGTAGATGCATATATCATTGCGTAAGGGTAGTATAAGGGAGACAAATCGGACATTTTGATATGCTATACAAATTGCTAATGCTTAGTCTGAATTGTGAGGCTGTGAGGAATAAAGCAAACAGCATAGGTACCTACCTACAGCTAAACTAGACCGAGTGAGTATAAAGAGATAGAAATGAATTAGAAGCTGGAGAAAAAGTTTTAGATGCTATTGAAATTTTATTCAGAAAGTTTGTCTCTATACCTAGGTGAACAAAATAGAAAGTTATTGTTGGTGTGTGTATGGTTTGAAAAGAACTACAAACAAAATAGATACAAACAAACCCAAAAAGAACAAGGTTCTGATTTGAATGTTTAAAAAACTATTATTATTATTAATGCATCAAAACTTTTTTTATTCTTTTTCAATTAAGCTCGGTGTCTTTATGTATAAAATGTATGTATGGCTGTTAGGGTGGTCCGAAAGAATTGTTTGTGTTTTTTTATTTTATCACCCACCCACCACAGGATCTTGTTTCCTTAATCAATTGTGTAATCTTCACAAAATTTTCCAAAAGTGGCTTACTTTACTTAAGTTTTGCTAGAAAATCACCTGTTTTATTGTTCGTATAAACTGGGTATTTCAAAGCTCATGCTTGATGTTTTGGGAGATGATTTTTGGTTTCATTCTTAGAAAAAAATTGTATGGGGGAATTATATCTCCCTCCCTGAGGCAATGGTGGGAATTTTTAAAAAAATTCACCTTAAGGCCCTAACTACATAAGCCAAAAAAGTGAAAAAGTACAAAAGTGAAAATTTTCCAACTCATTTTGGAAAAGTGTTTTCTTGAAAACACTTGAAAACTTATAAAAATGATGCAGAAAGCTTAAATTTTGGTTTAAAAAAAATGAGTCTATTTTTTTCACAAATCAACTATTCCAGCGGGAAAAAAAATATTTGTAACTTGTGATTTCTTAGCTGGTTTGGTTTTGGCAACACTGGTTTTGACAGCTGACGTGTGTTTAGTACCTTGTGTCACAGTCAAACAGCTTCAGTTTGGTTTGCAATTTAACCGTGGATCGTCTTACAAATGAACAACGCTTGCAAATGATTGAATTTTACTATCAAAATTCGTGCTCGGTTCGAAATGTTCATCGCGCGCTGCTTGTGTTCAGCGATGAGGCTCATTTTTGGTTGAATGGGTACGTAAATAAGCATAATTGCCGCATTTGGAGTGAAGATCAGCCAGAAGCATTGCAACAGCTACCAATGCATCCCGAAAAAGCCACTGTTTGGTGCGGTTTATGGGCCGGCGGCATTATTGGGCCATATTTCTTCAAAGATGATGCGAATCGCAGCGTTACTGTCAATGGTGAACGCTACCGAGCGATGATAACAAACTTTTTTTTGCCCGAAATGGAAGTTCTTGACTTGCATGATATGTGGTTTCAACAAGACGGTGCCACATGCCACACAGCACGCGAAACAATGGCGCAATTGCGAGGCGAGTTTGGTGAACAGTTAATTTCACGTTTCGGGCCGGTCAATTGGCCGCCTAGATCGTGCGATTTGACACCATTAGATTATTTTTTGTGGGGGTATGTCAAGGCTAATGTCTATAGGGACAAGCCCGCTTCGATTGACGCACTGGAAGCCAACATCCATGCATTCATTAGTGAGATACCGGCCGATATGTGTGAAAGAGTATGCCAAAATTGGACTCAGCGGATGGGCTACCTGAGACGCAGCCGCGGTCAACATTTGCATGAAATTATCTTAAAACATTAAATTGCAAAGTTCAAACTATCGATTCAAATAAATATTTCATTCATTTTTTCGAATTTTTTTTGTTTTTTTTTTTTTAAAGTTCTAAACCTCTTAAGAAATCACCCGTTACTTTTGTAATTTTGCAAAAAGTGGCCAATATAGTTAAGGCTTAACCCGCCAACGGTAACCTATATGTCTGTGAGACCGGGTGTTCTTAAAAATTCGAATAACTTGTAACTTTGTCCTCTGTGGCTGATTTTCGCCGTGATTTCGTGTAGCTTCCACATTTCACATCCTTCATCGTCTGTTCACCACAAAACGGCAAAGTGAGCAGAAGTTTTGTACTTTTGGTACTAACCCGGTGCATGAGACCGTGCGTCACCGTTGATGTTAGTGAAATTGTCATATAGTTAAATAATTTTTTTTTTTTTTAATTTCTTAAGAAAATTGTTTCGTTTTTTTTCTACTTTGTTATTATTTTCACTATTTTATTGTATTATCCAATGATCAGGGAGCTTGTTATAAAATTGTATCCATGTTTTACCAAAAAAAAAACACTTTTTATTTAAAAAAAACAACCATTTTTATATGAAAAATAGTCATTTTTGGAATCGAGCTGTTGTTATTTTTATATGGAAGGATACCAGTTTTCGTTAATTTTTTAGAAATATCTAATGTGGAAAGATTCCTTGCAGTAATTTGTTTTTAAAAATATGTGATTTTTTTCTTTTTTTTTTTTTCTTAATTTTAAAAGAGTTTATTTTATATGCACCCAGTCTGTGAGACCGGCGGCGTCACCTATGATGTAAGTCAAATTGACGTCACTGGTGTGGTGGGTTAAGTGAAAAAAATAAAAAAATATTTAAAATTAACGAAAGCACATACAATTATGTAATTTATTTTTTTTTTTTTGTAAGCCACTATTTCATTCCTTTATTTTTTTTCAAATCAAGTTGTTTAAAAGAATAGTTTATGAGAAATTAAATTTTACATTGCATATTTTTGAATAAAAATTTGATTTTCTTATTAAAGTTGTTTTTTTTTTTACAAAATGAAGGGGTATCCTTATACTTCCCATTACGTGCTTTACTGGAAATTTTTATAGCGCCAAAAAATTACCATTCATAATTAATTATTTTGCGGGTTTTTTGGAAAAAAAAGTCTGATTTTTTTTTTTTTTTTTTTTTTTTATTTTCCCGTGGGTAGGTGCAAAACCAGCTATTCAGCCTCTATGAGGACCGAAAAACGTGTGCTCATAGAAGTGTGAGATTCTTACTACACTAAAACCATCTCCACTTCCCGATTGCAACTAAGTTGAAACTAATCTGGCAATTTTTTTATAACGAAGTTAAGTAACGTGTTGCAGATTACTTTCCGGTGAAAGTTCCTGCTTAATCCGCGATTTTAAGGCGGTTTTCTGTTCACCGCACCAAGTCGGAAGGTTTTGTTCTTCGCAGACGGCGTACTAAATTCGACTCGTCAAGAATGTCAATAATCGTTGAATTAGCGTGTTCTAATAGTCGATTTCTATGTTTTCGCGCGAAACTTTTTATTTCCTCCCGCACCGTAGGAATCCTGAGATCCCTATGAAGATCTTCGTTTCTTATATACCACGGAGCATATACAAATGACCTAAGCTATTTATTTTCAAACGTTTGTAAGTTATTTAAGTTTGTATCGCAGGTACAACCCCAAAGTTGTATACCATAAGTCCAAACAGGTTTAAGAACCTTTCGGTATAAAATCAATTTATTTCAATACTAAGCTTTGAATATTTACCGATTAACCAGTTCATATCTCTTAATTTACTTTTTAGTTCTTCGCATTTCTTTTTCACGTGCGGCTTCCATTTTAATTTCGAGTCTAGAGTCATTCCCAGATACTTTGCCTCATTTGCAAATGGAACACGAGCGGTATTAAGAAAGACGGGTAATCTATTTATTTTTGTATACGTAAAGTCCACGTGGACTGACTTTTGTTCATTGAGCGCTGTTCGCCATGTTTTCGTACACAAACGTCAGCAAACGTGGCTACAATAGTGTCATCTGTTTGAGGTATATCGCGTGTAAATAAAAGGTACAGAACTGGACCTAATACACTACCTTGTGGTCCCCCAGCCACTATTTCTTTGAAATCAGAATAGTCATTTCCGTGTCTTACACGAAAAAGACTTTCATTTAGATATCCGTTAAGAATGTTGTAAAGTCATTCAGGCAGAACTTGTCTTAATTTGAATTTGAGGCCTTCGTGCCACACCTTGTCAAACGCCTGCGACACGTCCAAAAAGACAGTCGAACAGATTTCCTTTTCTTCAAGAGCTCTCTCAATTACGTCAGTAATTCTATGCACTTGATCAATTGTCGACTGCTTGCTTCTAAATCCGAACTGATGTTCAGGTATTAATTGTTTCTCTTCTATTATCGGTTGCAGGCGCAGGAGTAGTATTCTTTCAAAAACTTTTGACATAATAGGAAGAAGCGAAATCGGTCTGTAAGACTTCTTTTCGTGAGATGGTTTGCCAAGTTTCAATACCTTTATGACTTCCGCAACTTTCCATTGGCTCGGAACATATTCTAACCTTAGAGCGGCATTTATTATGTAAAGGAAGTTAATAAACCCTTTACGAGGGAGCATTTTTAAAATCTCTGCCGTTATTAAGTCATATCCTGGAGCTTTGTTGGACTTAAGCTTCTTTAGTTCTCTTTTTAATTCGGCAAGTGTAGCATTTCTCGTTATGTAGCTTTCATTTGAGGTAAAATTCATATTAAATTTCTCAAAAAATAAAAATAATTTTCAATGTTCGACTAAAAATAAATAAAAGCATTAAAAATTAAAAAAAAAATACAGTTATACTTATACGCAAAATTTAGTAAAAATTCAACTTTTATACAAAAAAAAATTATTTCTATTAAAATTTATTTTCTCAAAAAACCATTCTTACAAACAACTTTAAATATTTTGTTTCCATTTTATGTAAATTTTTCAAAATTTTCCACCATTGCCTGGGGGGGGGGGAGATAGAATTTCCTTCCATACATTTTTTTCCAAAATACCCAGCTTACGTGAACGTTAATACCGGGGATTTTCCAGCAAAACTAAAGAAAAGTAAGTCACTTTTACACCACCCTTCATTATACTTAGGAGGTTAAAATTTAATTTTGGGACCATAAAAGAATTGATAGTGGCAACAAGATTTTGCTGTGGACGGGTCGTCATAAAATTAAAAAAAGAATTTTTTTTAACCACCCTAATGGCTGTTCTATGTTCAAGTTGGTTATATTTTTATATTTAATTTTTTGTTTAATTTTGTGAAAAGTTGTCACGCTGGCAATAAAGCCCCTATGACAAATTCCATACACCTTCTTAGAACTTTGAAATGGAATAAAACAAAGATGATTGTTTTAAATTTACATAAAAATTACTTTATTCGGAAGATAGTCTTCTGTGATTATAATTTAAATATGATTTCTGGTAAATAACTGCCACGGCTGGCTCAAACGTAGTCTAATCTGGAGGTTCAATTTTCGATGACTTATTGCAACTTTTGTGGCCACATATTGGCAATAACGTGGCGGATGTTGTCCTGCAAGTGGTAAATCATTTGGGCTTATCGGCCCAACGTCGCATACCAAATCCTGTTGTATGTTGTGTGATCGCTTAAGACCGTTTGTCAGAGATCTGATCAGCCCCCATTAGTGTGATCTTAGGCCCGGCAAATTAACCTTCGTTCAAATGTTCACACTCCGACAGATTTAGGAAAAAAACCTAGGAGTTTCAAATCCATACACACTATCTCTTTATCAATTTCAGAGTCGCGAATGATAGCGTAAGCAGAAACGAGCTGTACAAAGCCATGTGGCATTTCAGCATCCCTGCTAAACTCGTACGACTGTGAAGGATGATGATGGAAAAACTCGCTGCTTCGCCAAGGTCAGCAAGAACACAATACCACCGAATCCTTTAATGGTTTGAGGCAAGGCGATGCATTATCATGCAACCTACTCAACATCGTACTAGAAGCAATTGTCCGCAGCTCACAAGTCAACAACAGAGGTACAATTTTTCAACAGTCCGTTCAGCTACTTGCTCGTGCAGATAATATTGAAATTATAGGACGAACTAAGCGAGCTGTTGCCGGTGCGTTTGCAAGTATTGAATCTCAACATCGTCGACTCGGGCAAAATGTCACGGTGTATAGGTACAACTTCGAAGTCGTTAAGGACTTGGTCTTCTTTGTCTTTGAGTAGTAAAGCTTCCCCTCAAAGAACCAAGAAGACTTTATATAAAACCCTTATCATCCCGGTCCTGCTGCATAGTGCAGAAGTATGGACTCTGTCAAAGACGAATGAGAATCAGCTTGGGTGCTTCGGGTGATCTTTGGTCCAGTCTTAATCGGTACAACATCTCCATCGGAGAAGAAGATTTAACAACGAGCTCTACAGGCTTTACAGCGACGTTGACCTGAAAATACGGCGGCTGAGATGGCTGGGACACGTGCAGCGTATGGACACTTAACCAGCAGCTCGACGAGTCTTCAAATCCACCCCCGATGGTCTGCGCAACAGCGGAAGACCACACCTAAGGTGGGGTCTTACATAGGTGGAGAGCAACCTCAACTAACTTGGAGTGCCTAACTGCAGGCATCAGTTAGCTAGGGACCGCGCTGGCTGGAGGGGCTTGTTGATACCACATGTTAATCAAGCCCAAAGCATGCAGTTGTGGCGTTAAAAAGTTTTCAATCATATCACGATATCGCTCCCCATTCAAAGTTACCTGAGCACGGCGTCGAATTGAGGTTGATGGATTGTTTTGAATACTTCCTTGAGCAGCAGTAATGTTTTCAGCCGATATTGCAGTAGTTTCTTCGAAATCATTCACTACATGAAAAATAGTGCGTTTTATTGGCACGTTGTTTTTCCCAAAAATTTCACGTAACTTTCACATCGTCACAGTAATCTATGGTTGATTTTGATAAAATTATTGAATTATGGAATATTTTTCCATAATAAATTTGCCACGAGTCTATTTCACGACTGCCAAATATGAACTGTCAATACTAATGTTTACCAAAATGGCGGTAAAACAAGGTGTTTACCTTCCTGGCGGATACCCTGTACTACCTATCTTATACCTAATTTTAGCCATCAACCATAACTGTGTTTCATTTACTCTTGGATACAAATACTTTGAATAATAGCTAACCTTTATTCGTCTTTCTCTTAATAGTAACCTTATGACCTAAAAATATTGAACTATGCGTACTTTCATCCGTATATGTAACGTTTTTGTCCGAACGAAAAATATTTCATCAGTAGCTATGGGTGAACTACAGCGGAATTCAAAACCTTTTCAAAGGAATAGGTCTTTCCTTGGAAATAGGAAGAGTAAAAATCATTCTCTGGATTGCATTGTTGCATTGCAATTAATATTCGAATGTTTCTCCACTTCATTGTGGTGCAGTCAGCCATTAATTTGTTTTATTTTGTTACAGTTCAACGTCCATAATGGTTAACAAACAACATTGTTTTATTCTCCTTTTAATATAGGAAGAAATAAAATAATTTTTTTCTGACCACATAAAACTTAAATTTAAAATGTGTACAAATTTCTTAAACTTTCTTCACGTGTATTTATTGTGATTTCGATTTGAGGATTGAAGATGCTGCAAAACGAGAACACCATTGACCAGGACAAACGAAACAGGATTGCTGATTAAATTGATACAAAATTAAGTTGAGTTCTAATATACAAAGTTATATATACAACTATTCAAAATGTTAGTTTCTTGCAGCTTGCCCAAAGTATCGGTGAAAATTATTATATCTTCAAGAAAAATAACGCTGTTTCCCATAATGTGAACAGAGGTATCTTTAAGAGGCCTACCTTAACACCATCATGAACTGACTAGATTGCTCCCTTAATCTGATTGCCATTAAAAAAGTCTGGGACATGCTTCGCAGACAATTAAAGCAGCAAAATTCAAGGCCATCAACTTTAGAGGAGCTAAAAGTACTTCGGTGAAGTATGAGATCAAATTTACCCCATGGCCATGAGCAAAATATCGTCAATGTATTCAGAGGAATGTCAAGGAGAATTATTTTTGTTCTAAAAGACAAAAAAAAATGCCAGGTACTATACTTACGCATCAAAATTTTCACTTTATTTTCAAGGCTAAGTTACATTTTTTAAATCAACGAGAATAATAATAATTAAATACAGTTTTTTGTGATTTTTTCTAAAAAAAAAAAATTAATTGGTAAGTAGCAGATTTTTTTTTTTCCTTCAAATGATTGTTAATTGATCAAGTTGTTAAGTCTCATTAAGAAAAAATGAAGATAAAATTAAAATATTTTTTTTTTTAACTTCTTGCTGTGGGATTTCTTTTAACGTTAAAAAAATTAAGTAAAGATTGAAACAAATATTAAATTGATAATGACATTACATGGAATGTTGGCTTTCATAAACAACCATCTTAGGGATTTTTTTTTAAATTTTTTTTTCTATAACTCATAATATTTTTAAAACTTTTATGTTGATTAAAATAGAGACTGAAATTGGCTTTTCATTAAATTTCTTGCAAAGGAAAAATGTAAAAAGAAAAAGTACTCTGAATAACAAATCCAATATTACAAGAACCGACAGCAGATTTTGGGAGTGAAAATTTGTTAAAAGTAACTAATACTTGTTGTTATAAGTTCCTATCCTCTAGAAGAAATATAATTTAATTTTTTTTCTTATGAGCGATTAGTTTAAAAATATTGAAACTTTAAAAATTATCAAACTACGAATAAATAAAAAAATGATAAGGAGTATCATTTGTAACCTTTAAACCTAAAAAGTTTATAAGCAGGGAACACAGAACAGATGGTATGAGAGCTATCAGCGTCAAAAAACTATGTAATTTTGGCATGACTGGTGTTTTGATATCGGCAGGGCCATGTCTAGTGGTGGGATAAAAGAGTGCTTCAGGTGCTTTGCCATGAAAGGCACCGTATCGGGAATTGCTTGCCACGTTACATGTCAGGCGCCATCATGCCGTGAAGGCCGACACGAGGCGAGGTTACGTAGACAAAAATTAATTATTTTTGCTATAATACTCCCCAACTGAAATAGATTGGCTTTTCTAATAAAACAACGGCTCTGTCCATAAGGTCAATTTTTATAATCTACACAGAAATGTTTTAAAATGGTTAAAAAACTGACCGATCAAAAATAGACAGAAATGAACTAAAAATTTCGAATGTGGTTAAAAAATCGATATTTTAAAAATCGTGGGCACTAAATGCAAACTACAAAAATGTTCTCTTTAAAAACTACATTTTGCGGCATTAGTATTGTGTTTGCTAAAAATCACAATATGTATGAAAACATTATTTGTGATGCAGCTTAGCAGTTGAACATCTATAGTTGACGAATAAAATATTGAAAAGCCAGAGAGCTTGTTTTAAAATGCCCTCGCATTTTTTGAAAACCAAATTGACTTTTAATTGATCTTTTCGAAAACGCCTGATATGTTGATCAGTTCATCGTTCAGGGAATAGTGTTTAAATGCACGATTTACTTGTTTTGGATTGTCATCAGATATCAATCAAATAAAGCGATTACACTGGTCTGCAACGAAAATCGCCTTTAAACAAAACCATACTTATCTTATAGATTTTAGTTTATCTTATAGAATTGTTCTGGCACGTCATGTTTTTGAGATATAGCAACATAAACATGTTAAGAACCCGTTTTTTGGGTACATTTGAAGTCGAGTTGCTTGAAAACTAAATATTTTTTAGCAAAATTATTAGTGGAGATCTCAAAGAACTGTATTTCATCTTTTTAAATCAATTTGAATCTCTTCGAAATTCATTTTCTTCTCAGAATAGCAAAGTTTCCAAAAACAACTCGCTAAAAAAAAAAATTTAAAAACCTATATTTTGAATCTTTGCCGCTTTGCATCTTTTAAGGGTCTAACTGCAGAGAGTTGGATCTATGGCAACAATTTTTTAAAATTAAAAGCTTAATATTTCTTGTAGACACATTTCTTCTCCTTGACAAATATGAATTGAAAAAAATCAAATTTAAAAATAATAAAAGTTGGCTAATAGGTTGAGAAGCTAGAAGCGTTGGGAGGAGGAATACGACAATTTTGTCTGTTATAATTTAGACTTTGAGAAATAATTATATAAAAAATTCCAACCTGCAATGAATTTTTATGATGTCAAAACCTTGTATGACTGTACATCAGTGAATTTAAGTAATAGAAAAAACCCATTTTCGATTAATACGCGATTTTAATTCTCTGGTCTAAATTTTCTCCATATACTCGACTTTATGAATATCGAAAAAAAATTCCACTCTTTTCCAAAAAAGATGTTTTTGTTTACAGTGTAAGTCATACAAATTACAGAGTTTTTAAGTTTCTTCTGTTTTTTTTTTTAAATAACGGTTTATTGTATGAGTAAACATTGAAGAATGAAAACAAATCTGATTTCATATGAAAACTAATATTAAGGGAAATAACTCCTCCAAACTTGAGCTGATTAGTCACAATAGTTTTATTTTTTTTACCAGGAAAACTTAATCTTAGAAGGCTCTTTTCTGCAAATCATTTTTCAAAAATCTAGTAAAAAAAACTGGACCTGGTACAATTTTTCTGAAATAAGATTCGGTTTTAGATAAGTCAAATCTGTCATAATTTCAAAAAAATATTTAAAGGCGAAACAAAAGTTAATTTTTGCAGACCAGTGTTATTTGAAGAAAAATGAGTCTTAAACAGAATCTTAAATTTTCCATTCATTATACATTAATATATCTAACTGTTAAAATCCTGTTAATCAATGATTCGATTTTGTGATTGATTCTATGCAATCATTCCAAGCAGAACGTTGTATTTTAAGTTATGTAAGAAAGACTAGCAGAAAAAATGTCGAAAAATATACATACATACATAGCTATGTCTCAATTATCGGAAAAAATATCAACAAGTCGATAGTCTTGACTTTTTTTCAGGGCAATTAACTTTGTGCCTTAGGTCAATATTTTATAATTCATTAGAAAATAGGTATTTTAACTTATAATAAAGTCGATATGTATACACCAAAATTTCAACTAGAAATTCAACATTTTTTAGGTAAATACGATGGAAGTGACGCGGTTACTTTTTGCTTGCGGTATGAATACCTAAAAGCAAGTTTTGTATTCGTACATACAAAATTTTTGAGATAACAATCAAACATATGACATTACGATGATAGTGAAAACCAAAACAGTGGGTGGTACAATTCTGTCTGTCTGTCAGTCTGTCTGTTCGTCCAAGGCCTTAATGGTCCGATAAATTTTCAGCAAACTTCGTACATAGCGGTTTTTGATGATTATGTCCACACTTTTTTATCATTTTTTTAGAACCAAAAATAACGGTACCTGCCATACAATTAGCAATTTTACATAATTTTATTTTCCTCAAAAATGGCTGGACAGCATTTATAAGAAAATGGTTATTAATGGCACCTCCCAAAGAACCATTTTGTTAATTTTCGATTTTTTTCAAAACGGTATAAGTGATTTTAATATTTTTTCAAACAGAGGCTTCCAAAAACTATAAATATTTTTGTATACTTACTTAAATTTAAAAAATAAATATTTTTTGGATTTTTAAAAAAATGTTTCTCCATTTTTTTTGAAAATCAAATCAAATTGAAACTCAACACATAAGAGTTCATAGTTTTCTTTAAAACATTTTTAGAAAAAGATTCACATATGAATGTACATATGAAAAAAATAACGGTACCTTCTTACAAAAGTTAAAAAGCCGAAAAGGAAAATATTTTTTTCTCAAAAAAGCACTCTTACGATTTTGATTAAAACGTATTCCATATACTAAAATAAATACGATCTACTACAAAAAATTATACAATTTTTCACTTAGCAACTAATAATAGTTTCTATAATAGAACTTTTCTTATTTTGAATTTTCTCGTTACTGGCTGAACAGATTTAGATAGATTTTTTTTATAAAACTTTCAGATAAAATTAAATAATATTGCATATCAAAATTTCCAAAAAAATTTTTTTTGAATTTTTAAAAATGTTTTGTTTGAAAATTGGATATCTCAAAAGCGGATTGACACTTTTTTAATTTTTTTATCTGCACATAAATATATTCCTTAGATTTGCATTTTAAAATCTGTTCTTAAAAAGTTTTAAGAATTTGATATTTGATTTTCAAATTCTTTTTCCATACAATCATATTCAATCAAGAATTAATTTATCATTTAGAAATCTCAAAGAAGTTATTTTAGCTTATTTAAATATCGTATTTCATACTATCTGCATGTCTTAATCTTTAACACTCATCGTCTTGAACATATGTAAGAGCAAGTACTTGCGGCCCAGTCGTGTATTTTATTTTTATTAATTCTGTATTACCGAAATAGTCGGTTTCTCTCTCGTAAGACTCAGTCCTGTCTCGGTTTCGGTATCATTAGGCTTGTATTTTTGGGATTTTGTATATAGTACAGTAAGAAATTTCCAACAAAACGCATCCGCTCTGCCTATATTTTTGTATATGATATATGGTACGCCTGACAAGCTGTCAGAACACAAAAGTGAATTTAATTAAAGTTAAAAGTAGAAATAAACCCAAATTATTTATAAAACCAACTTATACTCAAGTAAAATGGGAAATATAACTATTAGTACAGGTGAAATAGCACAGAAAAGTCTACGAATAAAAAAAAAATTGATACCACCACGAAACTTGGCAAAAATGCTTTATGAACTTACAGGATGAAGAATCAAAAGAGTCTATGAAAATATTTTGCATCATGGAAGAGTGTTTTTTTGAAGCAATTGGAAAGTGTGATGTTATTTTTTGAAATTCTTTGAAAAAGATGGTAGCCTCAAGAAACGTGGTACAAATGTTTCATTTACTACGAGTGTGAACAGTAAAAGAAATTGGCAAAAATATCAAGGGTGAAAATATGTTTTCGTGGGTTTGAGTAAAGGCGGTGCTTCTTGTTTTTGGAAACAATATTTGTTTTTGAAAAAAAGTATAATACTTTCCTGCACCCGTACAAAACACCCTTTGAGTACAGATATTTTTATAGACTCTTTTGGTTCTTCATTCTCATGGTGTATTAAACATTTTTACTAAGTTTCATGATGGTACTATTTTTTTTTTGTTTTATTTATTCTACTTAACCTGTACTATATATATTTATATTATTTTTGATCTAAATTGAATGTTTACGTCTCTTTTTTCTTTCTTTGCCATTTCCAAACTCAAAAATTGATTTGGCAGCTATAAAAGCATAAAGAGGTATAGGGGTCCGTTGATAGACTATGGTCAAAGCAAAAAAATCGTCAATTAGTCTGCTATTACACGAGGATTTTTTTCTCGAAATTAAATGAGTGCAAGATGAAATCAGATGTTTTTTTTTATTTTTAAAATTCATAACTCAAAAGTTTTGTTTTCTGTGTTTCGTGTTCATTTGTTGCATACTTATTAGCAAAAATTATTTTGTTCAACCTTTTAAGTGTTTATAAATATTATTTTATTATATGAAAACAATATTTCCTCCCGGCTTTTAGTGTTTTTTAAATTATCATTTCATGTTTTTTTATTTGTGCTTGTTGTAATACAACGGACGGGGTCAGAGGGACGGCCGTCTTGAATTCCATCTGACAGTTCTCATTTCTCACAACATGCGCAAGATAAAACCTTAGATATGTGTACTGTGAGTCAAACCACTGAGAGTTGAGAGTCTAAATCGTTGAACCACGGATCAAAATTTTAACCAAGTTTTTACAACTATCCCGCCAAAGCAGTGAATTAGAATTGCTGAACATTGGGTCAAAATTTGAACCACGTTTTTACAAACTGGTCTTTATAAGCCGAGATTACACATGTAAGTTTTATTTACCATTTATGTAAAAAGCTTTTTATATTAGCTGCGAAAAGCGAACTGGGAATAATCATGAGTTTTTACATTATATTCACATGAGTAATTTGTTTGGTTGCCGATATATGGCGAAATGAGTGCTAAGAAAGTGTGAAGTTAAATTCGAATAAATTTTTCTTTCATAACGCTTAACAGTTCGCAGAATATATTTAATATAAAATTGCTAAATTTATCAACCATGTTTTATTAAGAAAGAATGGGATCATTTTTTACTTTGTCCAAAAGTTAAAACAAAACATAAATGAACTTATGAAATACCCTGTTTAAACTGTGATTACTCACTACGCCTTGGCCATGAGCTTATGGGTAAGATTTTGTGCTCACGGATTTCAGCTACAAAGCCATTATCATGATGAAGCCAAAAGTCATAATCTAAACGGAGCTCTATTACTCAACATAACTCTACTCTACGAACATAGCCATCGAGAATTCGAGATACATAAAAGTATCAATCGTACCAATAACGAGACACCAAAATTCTATTCAATTGAGTTCGATACTCGGACGACCGTCAGGAGTTTATCCGCAGCAGGATCCTACTTTACAATCTATCGGCAGCGATTCTGCTTGGAATCTGGATAGCTTTCCGAAAAAAACACGCCTATTGTCCGTATCGGAAGAAAATCCACAACTTTTTTATGTTTCATCTGAATGGGTTAAAATGTTAATCATATTAAAAGAATTGTTTGCTTGTATGATAATACGATACGATGCAATGTTAAAAAAATCCAGTTTTACTACCGAAACCAAACGATACTACCGAAAGTCTCATTAAATTTCAGTCCAAAAAGTACGGTATATCGACTCGGATGCTTTTGAGTTGCTATATATAGTCTCGATTTGGTCGAGATCGACTCTGGATTTCCGATGCCGATATACCAAATCCGTGAGCATCCCTAGCAGTCTGACTGATGGTAAATTAGAAATTTTAACTCTAAAAAAATATGGGACATAGAGTTAAAATTTTTAATTTTTGACCAAAATCATCTAGAACGATTCAGATACCGAGAAGAGACTTTGTTAAACGAGACAGATACCGATACCAGCTACCAAGACGATACTGAGATTTTTCGATTTTGAAGATACCGAGATGATACTTACCAAATAACAGTTTGGTTTGATACAAGCTATAGTACCTTACCTACAATGTTTGAAGTTTTTCGGTTGTTTTTTTAACATATTTTTCGTTCAAATAAACTATATGCGAGATAAACACTAAAAACCATTGCTAACTTAAAAATGTCAACAGTCTTTCAACAGCAACTTTTCATTGGAAAGAGACGTCAAATACATTTTTTAGCTTAAATTTTTAAAGATATTTTACAACGAAATCAATAAAATCAATAAAATCAATAAAAAAGAACTTTTCAAAATGGCAAAATGGCAGACAACGCAACATTCCATACCAGCCAGACAATCCTCATGCCGATCTAAGGAATTAAAGAGAACATATACAAGCAAGTGATACTAAAATTAATTCTCAAATATACATAAGCAGTTTGACGTCTTAAATATCAAAATTTGTCTAGACATAAACACATCTTTTATAACTTGTTTATGTTCAAAAAAATAAAGATGTTGCTAGCTATGTACCAATTGAGGATTGCGAATTGTGAGAGACAGGTATCATATCTCTATTTTTAATTTCTTTTTACAAGTACAATTACCATTTTGCCTTATTCTCTTTCACATTGGGATAACGGTTTTGTTCGCTTTTACTTAAATTAAAAAAGGGGCTCATTTTTTGTTTAGTCTTTTTTAGCGAACTATCATCTTTTAGAGAATAAACGAAGCTCTAAACACACCTATGAATAAAAAATGGTTCGCCTCCAGTAAATGACACATAACGGTATTAATAAAAAAAAAATGGAAACTGTTAAAGGGTGTTACAAAGTAAAAAATTTAAAATTTTGGTTCTGAAAAAATATCAAGCTGTGAATGCTTGAATACCATTTTTAACAACTTTTTCTTAATAATATTTTTAATCCTCAATCAATTTTAAACAATTCGATTTGACATTTAAAATAGAAAAATTTTGGGTTGCAAATTTTGTTGGTCGTAAATGTGAGAATGAGAGTTTGCAGGTAGATTTATCGAATACCAAATTCTGGCAGGACTTTTTTACGCTCGTGTTGGGAACTAGCGAGGGGTTGAAAATAGCAGTTTTTTAAATTGTAGACTCCGCATTTTATAGTATCTTATATTTATTGATTATATCTAACCCCCATTTTTGTTTAACAAAATCAATTCAGCCCTTTAGAACAGGTAAGGAGTGAAAAAATTGACATGAGACCTGAGAATGGTAACCAAAAATCTACCACGCCTTCATCAAAAGAATTGTTACTATTCTCCAAAATACCAACATAACTAAGCCAAAAACACCCTGCTAAGTGGTTAGGATATTTTGAATTCTTCATGCGAGAAGGACTTCGTGGAGTGCAGATTGCACGGCTAATTAAACGTGAAAAACCCCAAAGTATTTAGTTTATATACCAACTGGGGAAACAATTTAGTGTAAAACCCCTATACAATACCGCCGACCGACGATTATGGGGTTAGGCGGGCGACACGGCGAGGCAGGTAGAGTGTTGGGTGGCATTATACACGTAAACGGGATCTAGTTTACTTATTCTCTCGTATGTGCTTTATGTAAGATATGTGACTATAGCAGTTCGAAGGTGGAGAGAAGGTTTAAATGAAAATAATTAGCCAACGCGAAAATTCATATAGAAGGCAAACGGATCTGGGAAAAGGATTAAACAACCACGGGGGAGAGTGCGCTTAGTTTCATCTGCGGATGAGTTCAGTTTGGTGACATATTCTCTCTTTCCCACTTGGGGTTCGGTTGTAGGAGATGAGTTCTTCATCATCACCAGCACGTGAAGTATCATCCTTCAACACACATGTTCTTGCATTCCCGAGATATTTTATGATTTTTTTTTATTTTGTAAAAGCAAAAAAAAAACACATATATTCGAACAAAAAGTCGTAATTGCTTTGGGGCTCACGTCCTCGTAAACATAGTAACCGTTACCACCAGGAAGGGTTGAGGGGGGGGGGCAAAAAGAACGAAAGCTAAGAATGAGGACAAACAACATCACCTGAAGTATGTGATCCTTACAAAATGAAGAGAGAGGGCGAAACGACTTTTAAATATTAAACAGGCCAATCCGCAAAGTCTTGCACTTTGAATGATGATGGAAATTTACACAGAGACAATTTTATGTTGTATACGCTGCTGCTACTGCTGCTGTTCCTTCGTCGACGTCGTTGTTGAGCTTTGGGAAAAATAGTGACTGTAGCTAGTGACGAGAACAAGAAAAGGGTTGCTGTCAATCATTGCGTTTTAAGCACATCATGGCAACACGGATAGGAATCTATATGAATGAGATACAATCAGTAGTTTAAGTGACGGAATGTAAAAGGCTCATTCTCCTTATGCTTCTGTATTTCCAATGTTTGCCTTTTGCAAATACTTTCCCGAGAATGAATGCAAAACAAACAAAAGACATGAAGGAGAGATACCTATACATATATGGCTCATTGCCCTTTTCAAACGGATTTATCCTTCTATATGTTACGTCATTTCCTTTGGGCACTGAAAAGAAGAATGTGTTGACAACACTGCTTACTTACTTTTTTGTAAAACTAAGAGCTTGTTGAGACTTCTCTTTATGTTATTCGACACTTGACAGTGGTTGTGTAATCAACCTGAAAATTCAAAGTTCAATTTTCAAAAAAAAAAATATGTACATATGTAATTGTAGGATGATGTGCCAAAAGGTTCATACGAAACTGTAGTACGTAATCCATTACTTTGTATAAGAAAAAGTTTGGGGTAAAAAGAAGGGCTTTTGTATGAGTTTTTATTTTGTTCATAAAAGCGGTCCTCATAGTGTGTCAGTTTCAATACTTTATTTATTTATTTATTCATCTATCGAAACTTAATTCTCTTAGATTATGATATCTTTAACATTTTAATAATTTACTACAAGTTAATTACTATAAATAAATACATAATGGAAATTAATTAGAGTGATAAATAGACAATAGAATATAAGTTATACAATAAAATACACAAACAAAGTTACAAAATTATTTATAATACATTCTTTAAAGTGTTTTTAAATCTTTCTCTGCTAACATATAAGTCGACTACATCACTGACAGAGTTAAAGCATTGACAAGAATTAGTTATAGGATCATTTTTCCCATAGTTTGTAAAATGCCGAGGTAGACTAAATAGTTGGCGTTCTCTTAAGTGTCTTGAGGGAGCGTATATAGGATAAAGTGCAAGCAAATATGAGCAATCTATATGATTTTCCATAACATCTCTAGCGAGCATAATAAGATAATACTTTCTGCGTGATTGAAGAGTTTTTAAGTAAATTAAACTACATCTTTCCTGATAAAAAGGTAAAACATTATTGTTCCAGTTAAAGTTTCGAAGAGCATACCTTGTAAATTTTTTTTGTATCTGTTCAATTCGGGCTATACTATTTTGGTAGATTGGGCACCAAATAACACAAGCATATTCTAACACTGATCTTACTAAAGATATGTATAAGGATTTTAAAGTGTATGGATCACGAAAATCCTTAGAATTCCTCTTGATAAAACCTAATAACCTATTACTTTTAGAGATGATGTAATTATAGTGATAGTTAAAACTTAGCTTGGTATCAAAGATAACACCTAAATCTTTCTGTTCTTTGACTCTTTGAAGTGGAATACTACTTATATCATAAGAGTAAATAATTGGATACAAGGATCTAGTGAAGCTCATAGCTTTGCATTTGGAAATATTTAAGCTGAGACAATTAATATGACACCAAACTGCAACTTTCTCTAGGTCAGATTGAAGCTTTAGACAATCTGCACTTGATTTGATTTGTAAAAATAGCTTCATATCATCTGCAAAGAGAAGACATTTAGCATGTTCAATCGACATAGGAAGATCATTTATAAAGAGAAGAAAAAGCAGAGGTCCTACATGACTTCCTTGTGGAACACCCGAATGATTGAAAACTTGTTTAGATAATTGAGAACCAATCTTTACATATTGATAACGACCTGATAAATAGCTTTGTAGCCATTTAAGAAAGTTAGAGTGAATCCCTAATAATTCAAGTTTCTTTAGTAAAACATTATGATGAACTCTATCAAAAGCTTTTGAGAAGTCTGTGTAGATGGCATCCAGTTGACCCCCATGTTCCATACTATTTAAACAAAAATTTGAGAAAACGGCAAGATTTGTTACCGTGGATCGACCCGTTAAAAATCCATGTTGCTGTTCACTAATGCCTTGCTTGACATCGTTATACATACGCTTTTTTACAATAGCTTCAAATATTTTTGGAATCAATTGAAGTTTCGATATTGGCCTATAGTTTTTAATGTCTTGTTTTGAGCCTGACTTATAAATTGGATTTATTAAAGAGAATTTCCAGATATCAAGAAAATCACCACAAGAAAGAGATTTGTTGAATATCAAAAGTAACGGATGGGCTAACGAATTTTTGCACATCTTTAAAAAAATTGGAGCAATGTTATCAGGAGAAACTTTAGGATTTGCATCAAGAGCCTCTAGTTCCAACTCCACCTCTTGTTGGGTCAATAATAAGTTACCAATATCGCATATTGGTTCGATGTTAAAATTGATTGATGACAAATCAGTAGGTATTGACACAAAGTTAGCTTGAAAGTGAGTTGCAAACATATCGCAGATTTCACTTTCCTTACAAGTTTGAATTCCATCTAAAAACATTTTCATAGGAAGACCAAATGAATTCCGTTTTGAATTTAAATAAGACCAAAATGCTTTCGAATCTTTTTTAACTTTAGATTCTACTGTCCATAAATATTGATTGAAGAGAAAAAGATTCAAATATTCATAATCGCGCCTACATTTCTTATAATCTTCGGAATATGTTGGGCTTAGCTTACTCTTCTTACGCAATTTAAGCATTTTATTTTTTAGGTTCGACAACCTTTTATTTGACCATTTTGGCTTGCCATTTATTTTATATTTTTTGCGTGGAACGAATCTTATAATAGCTTCCTCTAACACATTAAGAAAAAGCTTATATGAATCTTGTAAATCAAGAAGATCAAAGATGTTTTCAAAATTTATTTGACTAAAGTGCGAGTTTAGAGCGTTGTAGTCGGCTTTAGCAAAGTCATATTCTATATAATCTGAGGTAATAAAGTTAAGCTTATCTAGATCAAGAATGTTTAAATCTATTTCGAGTGCCTTATGATGACAACAATTATTCAAAATCGGCAAGTAAGCTGCTTCAATTTTTGCTTCAAGTTCATTATTTATAAATACTAGGTCTAATATACGATTGTTATCATTTAAAACATTGTTAATTTGATGAAAATTCATTGCAAAAATAGAGTCAACTGTTTCATATTCAATATCTTTAGTCACATTTAAAGGACATAGAATTTGATCATCATCAGAATAAACCCATATAATATCCCCCAAGTTAAAATCGCCTAAGACAATTACGTGAGAATAATTACTATCAATATTATTTACAATGGATGAAATATTTTTTAAATGAGCGTTATATAAAGCAATAGTACTTTTAGGAGGAATGTATGAAATAAATACAAAAAGATTTTGCTGATTTTCTGGTAACAGTACCTGGATACAAAGTTGTTCAATGGTAGTATCTTCTAGAACGACTTGATGACTTAACAGCTCCGCCCGCACAGCAATAATAACACCACCACCTCTCGTTAGTCCAGTGGATTCAAAAGATCTATCTTTCCGATAGGTAATGAACGAATCATTAAACAGTTCGGATGAAGAAATGTCATCAGTAAGCCATGTTTCTGTTAGAGCCAATATTGTATAAGAGCTTGCGGCAGCAACAGAATAAAACTTTTGTGTTTTAGTTCGCATGCCTCCAATATTCTGGTAGTATACAGAAAGAGAATTAACACCTTCCTCTTTATTAGAAAGATTAACAACAGCATCAACATCAGCAACATCATGGATATCAACAACACTATCTGAGACAGGAGGAGCTTTCGTTACTTCTGCAAGATTTTTGGCCCTGCATGCTCGTTTTTTGATTGGAAACTAAACAAACGAACACAAATACCTTCTTGCCAAATAGTAGGGTCAAGAAACTTAGCGATTGCATCTTCAGGAACACCAAGTTTAAAGTTGACAAATTTAAGCTCACTTAATGTAGTATTTTCTTTGACCAACTTGTAGCATTTTAGTTTGGATGGATCCATAGAAAACGCAGTGGATACATACTTAATAACTGATTCAGTAGTTGTACAGGGCTTAAAAGATGATAAATGAAGCCATTTGTACTTGATTCGAACTTCTAAAACAGGTTGTAGGTTATTTTTTCCCACAATCCCTCGCTTAAATGTATTTGTTTGTTTATGATTATCTAAAAAAACATTTAAAGCAGCCGCAGAAGAACCAGCAACAACATCAGAGTATTTAGCAACATTATCCACGTCATCATTGAAATCTGCATTAAAACCAGCAACATCAACTTCAGCAGCAACAGCAGGCACATCAGTGTAAACGTCAACATTCAAAGCTGCATTGAAACCATCAACATCAACTTCAGCAGCAACAGTAGGCACACCATCAACAACAACAGAATATTTAGGGGCATTTTTCATAGTATCCTCACTCAATAGTGTATGATGATGAGCAACATTCTCATAAACAGCAACAGGAGGCAGATCAGCAGCAACATCAGAATATTTAGAAACAGAATCCACACCAACAAGATCCACACCATCAATACTAATATTCTTATTTGGATCAGCAGAAAACTCTTCGTCATCTGCATTGCCAACAATATTTGTATCAACAAATGAAAACAAATCTATTTCATTCGCAACCAAATCTGTAGCAGCAAACAAATTTGCAGCATCCGAATTAATAAGAGAAGCATTTTTGGTAGGGCGAATCGGTGACAAAACTTCTGCACGAGCATCAGCTGTGGAGTAAAGAGAGCCATCAGCATCCACATTTTTGGTTTTTTTAGGATTCCGTTGACTACTCTGAACTTTGTCATTAACTTTATTAGGGAGAGTTTTAGTTTTTGATTTATTGTTAAACTTAAATTGGTTTTTATGTTTTTTTAAAATATTAAAATAAATTTTATGATATCAAAGAGATCTCTTAATCGTGTTTAGTTGAAAAACACTATCTTATGAAATTTCACCGAGAAATCGACCGAGAATACAAAATTAAAAAAGACCTCCCTCAAAAATAATATTCGTATACCTATGTCATTAAATTTATCGAAATTACTCACGGTTATTTTTGAAGGTCTCTTATTAGTAAAGGTTATAAATACGCCACCATTGCCCAACCCCAAAAAATACCCTCTCACCAAAGATATTTTTATGGATTCTTCCGATCATTACTTTTCATGACCAATAACCCATTGATGCCCACTTTTTTACTCAAAAATAAAGTCATCCATACACAAAATGACCATAACTTTTTTCATAGATGTCTCATCGACTTGGTTTTTGACTAATTTGATTCAATTTTCAAAACTACGTAGAAAAAATGGGTTGTACCAAGGCTAATTTTCCTATTTGATATCTACACCACAACTTCCTCCCTTTTACCTCGCAAAAAAACGTAATTCCATATCAAATATTTGTATAGACTCTTGCGATTCTTAGTTCTCATGGTACCTACATGAAACGTTCTCACCAAGTTTCATGAAGGAACCCATTTGTTTTGTATTTTAAAGACTTTTTGTACTTTTTACTTGTAAAAGATTCAAAAGACAGTTGGTTAAAATCGGTACCCGAGCAAGTAGTGGAGGGATTCATCCTGCACTAAGACCACTGGTAAACTTGTACCAATTTAAAATTTCGACCGATAATTTTTCGTTCTTAATTTATAAATACACGTTGTGGGAAATTTAAAGGTTTTGGAAAAGTATTCCCATGAATTTTAGACCACCAGTTCATGACGCATCGTTCTTCTTAGTCTACTAAAATTTTCTCGTACATAATTAACACAGCTGTCTCCATTTTGAAGTTAATATGACCTTGCAGTCTCTGATTGTGTTATACAGTGTGTTTTTTATCACTTCTGTTACCATTTCTCTTAGAAGATTACGAAGTAAATCGCAAATTCTTATTTGCCAAAAGGCATTTATAACTCAAAAAATGAGTTTGTTTTGAAATTTTTAGATGGCTTCACATTTGTTTCTTTTTTTAGGTACAGGGTGGCGCACCAATCGTGCTACAATAAGAAATTCAAATAACTTTTTTTTTTAATCGATGTATTTCATTTATTTTTTTTTTTTATTGGCTAGAAAATTAAATTTTATTTTAAATAGTTAGTTGTTTTTAAAGATTATAGCCCGCAAATGACCTCCACGCTCTCCCACGCATATGCGGCTCCTGATCAAAAAATTATTCATTGCGGCCTGAAGAGTTGAAGTTGGGATCGCCTCAATTATTATCGTTATGGACTGCTTTAATTCAGTTAAATTCCTGGGCTTCGTTTTATACACCTCTTGCTTGACATAACCCCATAAAAAGAAGTCTGGTGCAGTCAGGTCAGGTGACCTTGGGGGCCAGCGAAGAGTGGAGTTCCTAGAAATTAATTTGTTTGCGAATTTTTTGTTTAGCTCCGCCATAATTGGTCTGGCTATATGTGCAGTTGCTCCATCTTGCTGCTTGCTGAAACCAAACGCTGTTGAATGGTATACGTCTTCGGCGCAGTTCTGGGTAAGAAAAACTCCTTCAACATCTTTAAATAACGGTCCCCATTGACAGTAACGGTTACACCGTTTTCTTCAAAGAAGTACGGCCCGACAATACACCTTGATGAAACTGCGCACCACACAGTGACTCGTTCTGGGTGCAGTTCCGTCTCATGGAGCATTTCTGGATCAGACTCATTCCATATACGGCAATTTTGCTTGTTTACATTGCCGTTAAGATCAAAATGGGCCTCATCAGACATGAACAAACAATTGATCAAAGTGTTGTCTTCTTCGGCCATTGATATCATTTTTTGGCAAAATTCCAGGCGAACAGGCAAATCCTGAGGGTTTAACTTGCTAGTAATTTGGACTTTGTACGGAAACAAGTTTAAATCGTCACGAAGTATCCGTTGTAATGACCGTCTACTAACTCCAATTTGCCCCGATAAGTTTCGGGTCGAAACGCTCGGATTAGCCTGTATTGCAGATGCTACTGCTGCGATTGTATCCTGAACCCGAACTTTGGCATCTCGATGGTACGGCGGCCTTTGTGCGATGCTTCCAGATTCGGCAAACATGTTTACAAACCTCATAATGGTCCATCTACTCGGGGGATTACCGCCAAACTCCCGCCTAAATTCCCTTTGGACGGAAATGACGGACTGCAAAGCATGGTACCGTTGCACTATCCAAATTCTTTTCTCCGTATCCCAAGCATCAATTTTTATAAATCTAAATAGTAACCTACAAAATAAAAAAAAAAAAAATAAGCCAATTACTCACACAGAAAAAAAGTTATTACGTTTTATTTTTGTAGCACGATTCGTGCGGCACCCTGTAGATAATGTATATAAATTGAAAATTTTTTGATGTTTTGTTTGTAAAATTTAAATGTGTCAATTTAGTGTTGTTAAACATGATAGCCATTGTTGCGTCCCATCATTAATTTTGCGACAGCATTTTGGAATTGTTGTGTAGCCTTTTGTAACGGATTTATCTGGCATCAATATTGCAGTATCATCATCAAAGATAGGCATTATAGCCTTGAAATTCACTGAAATATCCCTTGAATATATAAGATACGGGGTTGGCCCTGAATTCCCGGTAATTTTGGTCATACCGCACTCTTTGCTTGGGAATGTCCAGTTTGTACTCAAGCCCCAAGTGACAACCCTTGTCTATATCTAAGCTTCTTGTCTATAAAGATTGAGCAACATCCAAGAATAGAGCTGAATACACTTGTGTTTCTTCAAGACTTCAAGTGTCTTTCTCACAGCATTTGTAATTTGACGCACTTCATCTACCGTGTTATGATGGTTCGGAATACATGCTTCTTTTTTTTAATTTGCTAAGCTTTTTCAGGAGCAACTCTTCGAAAAATTTTCCAAAATTAATATTATGTTAGATTGACAATTTTCTATAGTGATGTGGTACATATACATAGCTATCTAAGTTTAAGGCGTAAGTGATTATAATAAATTGGAGTTTTTAAAAGGCTTTTAAAAGCAAGAGCAGTTACTAATAGACAGTACCCTGGTGAATTTTTGTTAGATAACTTATACACTTATTGTTTCTTACTTTTTTGAGCGTGCAAAATTAAATTAAGATTTTATTGCTTCGATCAACAAACTGTAAGTGATCTGTAGCTGTGTTTGCAGGGAATGGCTTGAAAACATTCTCAAGGTATTAAGCGAAAAGATAAGCCATCTATTTGGGTTTAAAATCCATTGTTCTTTTTTAGGTACTTAGCTGATTTCCATAAGAGGTATTGAGCAGAAGCATTACAGCATCAGACTTCTTAGGAACCTAAGTGGATTATTTTTGACTCACGGATCCTATTTTTTTAGTTTGTTGATAAGATGGTTAAAAACCTCATTATCATCTTATGACTTATTAATATTTTTTTAATAATATTTTTATTAATATTCTCGATGAAAGAAAAAAATCTTTTGCAATAAAATTGCATTTAATTGCACATCCGCAACGAATTCGCGCATGTTTTTTTTTTTGAACTGCAGCGTTGATTTGCTCCTCTCAATCGTCTTGTATTTTTCTGCGAATCTTTTATTGTTCAAACCATCCAGTGGCATAACTATGGGAGGGGTCAAAGGGAAAGACCATGCAAAAAATTAAACAAGCACTGAAAAGTGTCATAACAACTTAAGCCATCGTCAGAGTTGGTGACAATCGCTTAATATAGGTGTCAATCAAATCATCGATTATCTTGCTGAGAAGAAAAACGTCGAATGAACATAATTGGGCAAATTTTAAAATCCTATGAGATTTTACATTTGTGCTACTTATTCTTTCAACGTTTATATATTTATACAATAGTTCAATCATATTGTAATTTTACCAAGAAAATTGGGGGGTAGTTTTGATTTTTCTCCTGTTTATATTTTCGGAGGTGCTGAATCCGAATCTGGAGGTTTTGTGACTTTAATTTTCTGACGCAACATGAATAAGAAATACAAATTAACTTCTGTGAATTAAGCAGGGCAACTATAACCCTGGAAAACGGGACCTTTAGATTCTACTATCTCAACAACGTGAAGTGGTAGAGAAATTCTGAGGCCAGATTCAGTTTCCGCGTATCAAAGGCCATCAGAAAAGTATATCTTCCTTCATGTTAGAATTTTGTCAGACACTAAAATTAATTTGTGTTTTCAAGTGGATATTTGAAAACAATAAGAGTACGTCAACTCACAACTAGCGCTTGTACTTTCATAAGTAAAAATTACCCAAAAATTTGTTTTTAAATTTGTTTACAAATGTTGCATCAAAAAATCTTAGTCCATTCGCGAAAACATAAACAATTCGGTCGCTAAAAAATAATTCGGTCCCCCCAGAATAAAATCCTAGTAACGCCACTGGATCCATCACCTCAATCGATCACTTTTTCCACTTTGTGCTCATCAAATAGATGTTAACTTTGCAAATTTTTAAGACCTGCGCCATTGGCAGAGTTTCTTCGAATGTGGTATATTAGCTTAGGTATTTATCTTTAAGTTCAATGGCAATTTCAGTCTCACAATTTTGAGAAAAACTCACGGAACAAAAAGCCCTGAGCATAACAGAATTTTATTAATACAGGGTGGCGCACGAATCGTGCTACAAAAATAAAACGTAATAACTTTTTTTCTGTGTGAGTAATTGGCTTATTTTTTTTTTTTTTATTTTGTAGGTTACTATTTAGATTTATAAAAATTGATGCTTGGGATACGGAGAAAAGAATTTGGATAGTGCAACGGTACCATGCTTTGCAGTCCGTCATTTCCGTCCAAAGGGAATTTAGGCGGGAGTTTGGCGGTAATCCCCCGAGTAGATGGACCATTATGAGGTTTGTAAACATGTTTGCCGAATCTGGAAGCATCGCACAAAGGCCGCCGTACCATCGAGATGCCAAAGTTCGGGTTCAGGATACAATCGCAGCAGTAGCATCTGCAATACAGGCTAATCCGAGCGTTTCGACCCGAAACTTATCGGGGCAAATTGGAGTTAGTAGACGGTCATTACAACGGATACTTCGTGACGATTTAAACTTGTTTCCGTACAAAGTCCAAATTACTAGCAAGTTAAACCCTCAGGATTTGCCTGTTCGCCTGGAATTTTGCCAAAAAATGATATCAATGGCCGAAGAAGACAACACATTGATCAATTGTTTGTTCATGTCTGATGAGGCCCATTTTGATCTTAACGGCAATGTAAACAAGCAAAATTGCCATATATGGAATGAGTCTAATCCAGAAATGCTCCATGAGACGGAACTGCACCCAGAATGAGTCACTGTGTGGTGCGCAGTTTCATCAAGGTGTATTGTCGGGCCGTACTTCTTTGAAGAAAACGGTGTAACCGTTACTGTCAATGGGGACCGTTATTTAAAGATGTTGAAGGAGTTTTTTTACCCAGAATTGCGCCGAAGACGTATACCATTCAACACCGTTTGGTTTCAGCAAGATGGAGCAACTGCACATATAGTCAGACCAGTTATGGCGGAGCTAAACAAAAAATTCGCAAACAAATTAATTTCTAGGAACTCCACTCTTCGCTGGCCCCCAAGGTCACCTGACCTGACTGCACCAGACTTCTTTTTATGGGGTTATGTCAAGCAAGAGGTGTATAAAACGAAGCCCAGGAATTTAACTGAATTAAAGCAGTCCATAACGATAATAATTGAGGCGATCCCAACTTCAACTCTTCAGGCCGCAATGAATAATTTTTTGATCAGGAGCCGCATATGCGTGGGAGAGCGTGGAGGTCATTTGCGGGCTATAATCTTTAAAAACAACTAACTATTTAAAATAAAATTTAATTTTCTAGCCAATAAAAAAAAAAATAAATGAAATACATCGATTAAAAAAAAAACTTATTTGAATTTCTTATTGTAGCACAATTGGTGCGCCACCCTGTATGAAAAAAAGTATGTTAATCTTTTTTGTATAGAATAACATAAGCTACAATTTGAACCAAATGTTACCCCCTTTACCACCCACTAAAAATTAAGCCCCGGTCCAAATTTACGGAACTTTTCAGGAAATGCTTAAGACGTCAAAACGAAGATCTCTACCAAAATTCAGCTTTGTCGGAAGTTTTTTCGAAGTGAAAGTCTAATTTTCTTGGGCTATATTATATATTTTGAAGTATCTGTGGGCAAATTATCAGCAAAAATCAGTAGCATAACCTTCTTTTTAGAAAATCGGAAATCCAAAAAATTTCTGCGGATGAATTACTATAATCCAATTTTTTTGTCAGGTTTTTTTGTCAGGTTTGAACAAAATATCGAGATCTATTTCTTTCGAATACATAACTTGCCATGAAGTAGTACCTTCATAATATTGCAAGTAGAAATACTTACAATTTCCTCCAAAAAAAGACTTGTTAGCAAAAATTTTACATCAGCATAACACAAATATTTTGGCTATAAATTATGTAAGTTCTTGGAACTTGGGATAAAAACTTTTTTTCGAATTCTTTATTTAAAAAAAAAAAAACATACACGTGTTACTAATATTAATAGCTTTACATATTAAAATATCGTTGATATCTATAAAAACTTGGAAAAGATAATTCGGTTACTTAAAAAAATTATACAAGTAACATATTCTTTTGAAAAGTCAATTTGAATATTCATAATTCATCATTATTTTACAATTTTAACAGAATAAAATATTTGGGTGACAAAATATATAAGAACACACATCACACCCTTTTTGAAAAACTTTCCCTTTTGCACGTGGTTACAACCACGTACGCGAGGCACGTACTTCGTTACAGTTAGTGTGATGATGAACTAGCTCCTTCCTAATACGGTTCCAGTGCTGTGCCACAAAACTTTCAACGACGAATATAATGGTTAGAATATTCTTAGCTTTTCCTTCTATATTATGGACCACCCATCAAGCATCCACTACTAGATCCGTTGATAGTCGCATAATAAGGATGAATCAACTTCTATGTTCAGAGAGATTTTGTCCCTATGTCACACTAGATGAAGTTTAAGAGAATAGGTTTTGGTAAGGTTAGTTTTTTTTTTGGTAGTGGGTGGGTAGGGTACTGAGAGCTTTTATATCGCTCATGAAGTTCCCCAATCATGTGCACCCGGCGAGTGAGCATAGATTACACACACATTGTGTGTTGTGTGAAGCATTGAAAATGACGAACAAAAACGATAAAAATGATGGCATCCAGGATGTAGGCAACTCACGTATTTTATTGGCGAGAAGTATGTAGCAATTTGTTATTTGTTTTGATACCATAAATTATTTTGTATGCTCGACTCATTAGGGAAATAACTGATAGGGTTGTGCGTAAAACGGTACCTACAACAAATATATGTGGAAAAATTCAAGTTTGATCTCAGAAAACTATAGGTTTGCATTTGTATGAACAATTGTACCTACCTACATTATTATTCAATAAACAACACACAATACAATGAAAATCATCTATTACATAGGTTGTTTATATTTATTTTATTCCTTGCAAAATTGATATGCGAGAATTCTGCCAGAAGTAATGAACAGAACATAAGTATGTTTGATCTGCTGAATATACACAAATAGTAAAGAAACGTGTAGAAATAAAGGGTGGTTAAATTTTGAGGGCCGATGTTGAAGATGAACCACACCTAAACGTCAAGCTTTTTTCTGCATTTCATTTGACGTTTCTCAATTTCAGACTTACTCAATTTGAACCATGGAAAGATACACGATCGAGATACAATCGAGCGACGCGTTAAAGTTATTCAGGCTTATTATGAAAATTGGCAAGAAATGGCAACAGTGGATGACCAATTTTCGAAGAAAATCATTTACAGTGATGAGGCACATTTTCACCTCAGTGGATTCGTCAATAAGCAGAATTGCCGAATTTGGGCACATAATAATACAACAGTGATTGTCGAAAAACCAATGCACCCACAAAGAGTGACTGTTTGGTGCGGTTTATGGGCTGGCGGCATCATCGGGCCGTTTTTTTTCCAAAATGAGGCCGGTAAAGCAGTTACTGTGAATGGTGTTCGCTATCGTGAGATGATAACGAACTTTTTATGGTCCGAATTGGAAGACAAGAATGTGGACTGTATGTGGTTTCCAGGGCCGGACAGTCTTTACGTGCAAGTGCGCAGGGCGCTGAACCCAGTGGCCACCTTGAGCAAGCTTTAAAAAAGCAAAATAAATATTTTTCACCTTCTTTTAATTTGCATTTCTTTTTATAATCACCAATATTGATATCCATTTTATAACTACTAGCTTAAAGAGAAAAAAAAGCTTTGCTTTTTTTTGTTCTATGAGTTTGAGTTCCTCGCCTTAACCCTAGATGAAAATTTATTTTTTTAGAATCAAAATGCCTAACTCAAATCACTTTTCTAAGAAACTCAGATTTTGAGATAAGCCACTTTGCCTTTAAGGAGACGATATAAATATGTATAACTATTATCCCAAAAATAAGTCGACTTATGTACCCAATAGCACCCACTTAAAAAACACTACAATAAAAAATATTTGAAAAGTGCTAAATTTTTTTCGCCTCTTGGAAATAAAAAAGGCATTGCAAAAGGCGTTTTTCTTTTTTAATTCAGATCTGAGCACTGAACAGAGTATGAGTGAGCAGAGTAGAGTTCTGAGCGGAGTATGTTCAGAGCTATCTGATTTTATTATGAAACAACTTGAGCCCTGAACTCGACCTGTCATGATTTGATATGATAAATGTCGGACTGTCAACCGTAGAAATTTTTTAATCAAAAACAGGAAAACTTGTGTGTCGTTTAAAAAAACTGATTAAAAAACAGACATTTAATCTGTTCATTTGACGCCTGAAATAAATTTTATTCATAAAAATGTTATATATTATAAGTTCTTATGTCAAATTATTTTTCCTTTCCCACAAGAGCGATCAGCCTCTGCTGCCATTTTTATTATTCTGATGATATTTTTTTTTGTATTTGCCGACTTTCAAATTGCAAATCGGCTGTGATCAGCATTTTACTTAGTTTACTCTGCTATTTTATTCTGAACTCACAAAGTCTGCTCTGAAATTGTTCAGAACTAAAAAAGAAACACAAATTTGATGCTTTGAACGATCAGAACTAAAAAGAAACACATTTATTTTTTTGACAGTTCATGATCTGCTCTGAACTAAAAAAGAAAAACGTCTTTAGTCTACCCCTTTGTTAATGATGAAATGACTATTCTTCTACCAATAAAACCAATTGGGGGCGCTAATGATGAAGCATGCTCATGGCGCCAATTTTAGCTCGAGCCGGCCCTGGTGGTTTCAACAGGATGGTGCCACTTCCCACATAGCTAACGACATAACAATGGCTCTTTATCGCGACAAATTCAATGGCCGTGTTATCTCACGTGGTGGCGATGTCAATTAGCCGCCAGGATCATGTGATTTGACACCGTTAGACTTCTTTCTTTGGGGTTATTTGAAAGAAGAAATGTACGTCGATAAGCCAGCAACAATTCAAGAGCTAAGGTATGATATAATTCGTCACATTAACGGCATAGAACCTCAGTTATGCCTCAGCGTCATCAAAGATTTGGACCATCGGATGGCCGATATTTTTTTCCATACATATACCAATATTATCATAATATAAAGAAATGACAAAAATTTTCTAAATAATTTGTGTTTTATTCGAAATCAACAGCAGCTCTTAAAATTTAACCACCATATTTTTATTTACTAAAATTAATCAAGTTCTTAAAAAGTCGACCTCCCATAGCTAGTTTTTTTTTTTTTTAACATTCTCATTCGGCAGAACGGATGAAAATTAGTTTTCTTAACAGAAATTTTAAAATTTAAATTTGAATAGTATCAAAATAAAAAATAATAGAGAAAACAAATTTAAAATAAATTTTTCAAAATTCAATATTTCAAAAATAGTAATGGATATTTTTTATAAATTTTATTGTATTAATTTAACAATTTTCAATATTTTTTATAGTTAATGCTTGTTCAAGAATTCGGATATCATTCTTTTAAAACTAATTAAATTATTTAAGAGTCGTTGAACTTCAGTTAATACAACACTGAATCCGGTAAGACGCAATTTTAAATGGTTTTTCTGACCACTTTTTTAAATTGTAATTTTTTTACCTTAAAACGGCCACAGTTTTGGAAAATTTCCCAGAACAAAAATTAATTTTTTTTGAAACTCCTATACAAGATCGACGATACCCATTTCGAATATAAGAAATAAAAAATAATTCGGACACCCCTAATAAACATATAACACCTGGCAAACAATTTGGGTTCAGAAGCCATCATTGTACAGTTCATCAAGTACACCGAATAACTAATGATATCAAAATGAATCTTTCATTAGGAAAAAGCACCGGAATGGTGTTTTTAGATGTTGAGAAGGCATTTGATAAGGTGTGGCATGAAGGCCTTGTTCATAAGCTTACAGTTCTTGATTTTCCATTCTCTTTTATAAAAATCATAAATTCATTTTTGTCTGAAAGATCTTTTAAGGTTTCAGTGAGTAATTTGCTTTCAGATTTATGTGAAATTGTTGCAGGTGTACCACAAGGATCAGTTCTTGGTCCATTTTTGTATATGATATATAAATATGATTTTCCGTATTTGACAGACTGTAAATCAGCTGTTTTTGCAGATGATACATGCTTGTATTCTTCAGATTCAGTTGGTTTCAGCATTGAAGCCAACTTGCAATCTGCACTGAAAAATGTGCTAAAATACTTTAATGACTGGAAAATTAAATTTAATGCTGAGAAGACTCAAGCTGCCTTTTTTACAATGAAAAGAAAAGCTTGTTTCTTACCCAGCAACAGGCTACAAATCAATGGTATACGAACAGAATGGAAATCTAGTGCCAAGTATTTGTGAGTACACTTAGACAAAACACTGACTTTTGGACTTCATATTCAGGAGTCAATCAATAAGGTTAACTTGGCTGTAAAAATGTTATATCCATTTATTAACAGAAAATCGAAGCTCAGTACTGAAAACAAGCTTATTATATTTAAAGTTATCTTTCAGAGTATAATATTACGAGTATATGGATCACCTGTATGGGGTAAATGTGCTAATAGCCATTTACTTCGACTACAAAGAACTCAAAATTAAATATTTAAAAGTATGCTTAATCTACCATGGCATTACTCTACAGAAGATCTCCACGCATTGGCAAATATCGAAAAAGTCTCATTGAGAATCAGTTATTTATTTGAGCGATATAATATTTCTTACAGTTCATCCGAAAACTACTTAATCTCGAATCTTGCTATCTAAAAAAAAAAAAAAATTAAAAAAGAAAAATAAAACACAAAACATAAAACATAAAAAAAGGTTAATAGCCTTATATATTTATTTATTTGTTCAATGTTGACTTTATTTATTATTTATTTTGTTTAAATATTTGAAAATGTTTGATTTCCTTGTTAATTCATTTGTTAAATTATTTATTTATTTATTTATTATGTTTATATTTATTTATTTGTTTTAATTGGTGCAAAGCTTTATATTTATTATTTATTTATTTTGTATTAAACTATTTAATTATATATTTTTTTAATTATTTATTCATATATTTGTTTATTTTTGTATCTATTTATTTATTTATTTATTTATTTATTTATTGATGTATTTATTTATTCATTTATTTATTTATTTATTTATTTAATTCTTCAATTGATTTGTTAATAGGTCTTTCATTATGAAAAGCATCTCGATATTGTAATAATAAAACTACTTATTTAAGATTAGTACTTTTCGGTGCTTTCTTGCCTCCCATTCTCTCCAATCTTGGATAATACTTTGGACAGTTTAAAGAAGGTTTTTCTTGTAGCTTTTCCTTCTAGCTTTTACTTTTATTTCACAAAATGTTAATAATTTGAGCTACAATAAAAATATATCTATCTATCTTTCTATGAAGTTAATACAAAATATAGAGGATGTGTACCGATTATGGAATACCAAAACATAAACTAATTTTTAAACACAAAAAAATCACATTTTATTCAGTCTTTTGAATTGAGGTTTATAAAAATACTTTAAACTACTTAAAAAACAAAAAAAAACTTTTAAAAAAAATAATACTTCATTCAATAAATAAAAAATAAAAAGAACACAAAATGAACACTTTGAAAAAAGTGAACCTAATATGGACCACTGGTGGTTTTGTGTAAAATAGGACATGAAATTTAATTTGATGTGCAGAAATCACAAATAAAGTTATTGGATTCTGCGCCAGAGCAATCTACGTGATACCATTTTTGGCAGGGCAAGCATTGTATCCATTCTTCGCCGCCTTTATCATCTGTAAACAAGCCCAAACAATAACCGCATTCTGCCTCACCGTCGGGATCACGTGTTTGCAAGGTAGATGCAAAATCATCAGTTGTGGAATCGGATTGAAATAAAATGTCATCAGATTCTGATGAAAAAGATGAATCTGAATGCTGTTTCTTCTTAGACTTTTTTACCATCTTGTTCTTTTGAAGGCCACTTGTTGATGGTTGATCAAATATAGTTGGTCCTTTCATTGCTTCATATGTTTTCGATTTCGGTGAAATGTCATAACGTTCTGATGAGAAAGGCGAACCCGACTGCTGTTTCTTCTCAGACTTTGTCTCAGTCTTCTTCTTTTTAAGACTGCTCTTTGATGCCTGGTTAAAAATGCTTGGTCCTTTCTTTGCCTGATCCTTTTTCTGCTGTGTTGCTTTAGATATCTCCAGCTCAGCTTTGTATGGCGATGCTGTGATCTTGCATGTAAAGACGGATTTCCTTCCACGAGCTGATGTTTTTTTCTTGAGAGAAGGATAAGGTGAAATTATTTCAGGGCTTACAAATAGACTTGGGGGGGTTGTGTTGGCTTTGTGGGCTTTGGCGGCTTTGAAGTGAAGTTTGGGGACTTTGTTGGATTTGTGGGCTCTTGCAACATTGGGAGCTTTGTAGTCTTTGGGGGCTTTTGTGGATTTGGGGGTTTTGGAGGCCTTGGGGGCTTTGTGCGCCTGCCCTGGAAGCGTTTGTATCTTCACCCGGTGGAAAGTTTTCCTGCTCCAAACCTTCCTGCTCCTCATCTATAAAATCGGCATCCGTAAAAATATTCCGGTTCAAAGGATAAATTCCTTTAGCTTTGAAACCATTAACAGCTACTGAAGCGGATTGAATTCGTAAGTATGCTTTTCCAAATAGCTCCATTACATCATAGTTGCTCACAGGTCTTCCGGAATGTAAGAGCCATTGTCGGACTTCGTCACTGTAATAACTTTTTAATGCCCCCATAACCGTTTTATCCAATGGCTGCATTTTGTGCGTTGAATGGGGTGGCAAACACAAAATTGTTACATTGTTTTCACGCGCAGAGTCTAGGAGATCGATGTTACGCGTATGGCTGTAGTGTCCGTCTAAAATCAATAGGACAGGATGATCTGCTGTTGGTTTTGCAAACTTCAAAAAGTGCTGAAACCATTAAAAAAAAATATCGGTCTGTATCCAGCCTGAGGGGTGACATTTGGCAAAAGAACCTACTGGAGCTCCCTTCATTAGCAAAATATCCATTTTTTTCCTGGGGAAGATTATCATTGGCGGAACAAAGTCTCCAGGTGCGTCCATACATAAGCAAATTGTTATAAGACGCCCTCTTTCAGCGGATGTTAATGCACCAACCTGTTTCTTTCCTCTTGTTGCGAGAATTTGGGGAAGTTTTGACTGGACAATGGACAGTCCGGTTTCGTCTACATTATAGATTCTACTCGGCAAAAAATGCTTTTCTTGATATTCTTTTTCCAGGAAATCAAAGAACGATGAGACATTTTGCTTGTTAAATCCATGCATGCGTGCAAATGATGTCCCTGTTGGTTTACGCAAAGAAACTATATCTTTGTGACGGTTTAAGAATCCATTAAGCCATTTGCGGCCAGCCATTTCATTTTTAAAAGGGTGCTCCAAATTATTACGACAAGCCAACTGAAAAGCCAATATCTTAACATCTTTGCGTGTCAGACCGTAGTACCTCTTCTCCATTCCAAGAATTTACTGCACAAGTTGATTTTCTAAGGCTGGACTA
The DNA here is from genome assembly GCA_946251815.1 of Dasysyrphus albostriatus. Classification (NCBI taxonomy): domain Eukaryota; kingdom Metazoa; phylum Arthropoda; class Insecta; order Diptera; family Syrphidae; genus Dasysyrphus; species Dasysyrphus albostriatus. The sequence continues at coordinate 48,119,274 of OX276336.1, read as the reverse complement.
AGAACTGTTTTTCTGCCAAGCCGAGCATTGATAGCTTCATCAGAAGAGGAATTAAAAAGTCTGAAAAGTGTTGTACGAGGAACATTAAAAATCTTGAAACCCATTTCTTTTGACTTGACGGCTTCAATGGCTTTTCTCATGGCCACCTTGTCCCAGATCTTTCGTTTATTTTCTTTTGGTCCCATCTGAAAAATTACAAAAAAAACTTAAGTCAAAATTTAAATTTAAATTTTAGCTGGTTCCCAATATGGAATACTATTCCATATTAGGAACACTCTGATATTCCATATTAGGAACAAGACGATTCACTGCACTATGTAAGAATTCACTCTTTATTTCACTGAACTTACCTGAATACGTTTTATTATTCCAAAGTTTAAGATTTTTCCTAATGACACGCGAGAGAAATTATGTTTTTAATTTGCCCTCTGCCAGATTAACAATTATATAGAAAAAAAAAACTTGATTGATTAAATAATTAAAGAACAGTTTTATTTTAAAATTTTTCATTTAAAATTCTGCTTCTATAAGCTAATGCAATTTTACAAAACTTGAACATTTTGGGTACGTCTATTTCATTAAGGTATTTGAATGTAAGTTCCTCAGATAGTATGTCTTCGCCAAACACATGTCTTCTCGTTTCCTTGAGGACGGGGCATCTGCCAACAAAATGAAAAATGTCTTCACGTTCCGCCATATTACACATTTCACAAAGCACAGGTAAATCTTCGCGATGTGGAATGAAGTTAAGATTCAACAGTTCACCCCTTAATCTAAACATGCAGGATATTTCCTCTATAGTGCAGTCATCTCTGAAATAATTTAAACTATTTAAGTTGTGGTTTAGCTTGCTATATTAATTAATTTGGTGGCACAACAGCTCGTGGAGAACCAAGGCCTAGTGACTTACAACTCTCAACCATTCCTGTGTGCGTGTTTGTTGGCAGGAATGGAGGGGACCTACAATTTTTTGCCGAGTCCGAACGTCTAGATGAGAAGCACTTATTCATGACAAGTATACTCTTGGAGGATTTGTCAGTTCCTCGCAAGAGGCAGTACCTCGCGAAAAAAACATTTCTGTTTTTAGGTGGCAGCAGCTGGGAATCGAACCCAGACCTTTGGCATGACAGTCCTACGCACTAACCATCATGCCACGAGGTACTACTTGCTTGCTATATACCAGCCTGTAAATTGAGTTGCCTACCTCTTCTGCGTATCGAGCTCTAAAGCTATTATCTAGGCTTTCATTCATCTGATGGAGTGAGGGCTTCCAATTACTGTAATCGTTAATGTTTAATTCTATACCCGCTTCTTGTCCTAACTCCATCCATTCCTTGAACCATACAGATCTGTTACGGATCGCTTGGAGAGCTGCCTTTTTCGGAAGGTGATTATCGGGCATATTTAGCACATTCATGATATAGTGTACTTGCAGTTTCAATATCTTCGCCTTCTTGGACAAGAATGTGCACAAGAACATTCTCCTCATTGGCTTTCATCTCCAAGAACTCTTCTTGCCGTTCCAAAGTACTGCAACGAGTTTCAAAGTGATTAAGCTGTATTTTTAAGTCTGTGTTACCTACTTTGTTGGAGCTTTTGTACCTCCGTATGAATACAATCCCAATCTGTTTTTGTTGGCATATCCTTCAGTTTGAAGTCAAGTAATTTTGACATGGTTTCTTCGATCATATGCTGCAAATCCAGATTTTGAATTTGTTGCTGCCGCATTTTTATCCAAGGGTGACGTAGAAGCGACCACCATATGTAGCGTTTTCTGAGATTGCCTATATCCTGTGTTAAATGTTGCTGATTTAGTTGTTGGGGGTGTACGATTCGTTTTGTTTTTTCGCAAATATATATATATATACGCCGCCTACGATATTTTTATTTTCTTAATTTAGGAGTAAAAACAAGTGAACTCACCAAAACTTTTATTAATTTCAGTCGTACTAAACCTTTATAAACAGTTTCACACAGTTTTTTAAATTATTTAACCACCAGAATTGACTAATTTGCAAAACTTTTGAATAGTAACCGCAGGACTGTACTTTATTAAATCACACCAGGGTTGTCAACCAATTCAATATTACCATTGTATTATTAAAATATTATTTAATGAAATTAAATTTTAGATACTTTTACTGAAAATTAATACAAAATATATAAAAAAATAATAATAACGAAATAATATTTTTGTGACAATATTTATTTTTTAAGTCAATTAATAGTGGCTATTTTATTTATTGTTCTTCACATATATGAGAACCAAAATCTTAATGCAATAAGATTAAGATAAAATATCTACTAATTTGTATTTTTTACGGCGAAATATTTTAACGTTCCTTCAAATTAAAGCACATTTAATTATTTAGCAGAAAAAGGGTTGCCACGTTTGTTTTACAGCTGTTCTAATACAATTTGTATTAAATTTTAATACTCTTGTATTAAAAGTAAACGCAAGCTGATATTTAAATACTATTTGTATTAAATTATAATACTTTCGTATTAAAAACACATGCATCCCAATTTTTATTACAATATTTATTAAATTTTAATACTCTTTCTAGTACAATTTGTATTAAATTATAATATGTGTTTGCATTAAAATCCCGAACTTTTTAATACAATTTGCATTAAATTTTATTTTTTTTCCTTTCAAAAATATACGCGTAAATTAATTATTAAATTCTAATACTAAAGAATTATATTTTATTTTGTTGGACTACTTTTAAATCTTTTTCGTATTATAAATAATAATTTTAATACTATAAACTATTAGAATGTAATACGAAGTTATTAGAATTCTTTTAATACTATTTCCGGAGTATTAAAAAGTAACATTTTCTGTATTTTATACGGCTGTAATACAAAAGCTGTATTAAAAACCACCCTAGGATTGTGAATCGTGTAGCCAACAAAATCAGCCAGTAAATGTTTTTGAACCACAGATCAAAATTTAAACCACAATTGTACAGTGGGTCCTAAGGGTTTTGTAAGTTAATTAAGATTTTTAATTTTAAAAAATAATGTTTTTCAAAAAAACCCCTGTTTCGCCAAGGGGCCATAAATTAAATTTCGCATGTGCCTCGCTTCGATCTATCTCTAGCACTACATCTGCCTTATTTCTTACAAAAACCTTTAAATTTTATGTCTCTTAAATGCTATGCCTACCTTCTGGCCTGAGAAAATCAGAAAAATGTTACTAGGTTCAGCACTTTAAAGATGAAGAGCATTATTGACTTGTCTGTAGAAGAAAATAATGATGCTAAAAAAAGAGATAGATATCACCAATGAGAAAAGTAATTTTTCAGAGGAACAAATGATTTATTGACAAAAAAAAATTAGTAAACTTCATCTATGTGAATGAACTGTTTATAAGTAGCTCGTTTGGTAAACGTTGAGGTATAAAGTTTTTGTTATTCAATTTCTAGGATATTTCAAACTAAAATACAGACTTTAATAGTTGTTTTGTTCTGAGCTTTAGGTCCTAAAACATCTAATAAAACGTATCCTTAATATTCCATTCTGCTTAGAAATAGTTGTAGATATGCAACGACCTTTCATAACATCGAACAGATAAATTTATTTTCTTCCACACTTTAAATCTTTTTATTGAATTTCCTTGAGAACAGCATACACTGCTTCCACATAACACTTTAAACCCCTATGTAGATTTATTATATTGCCTGTCAACGAACCAAACATACCTAACCTATGCAGAATAAATTTCATTATCCGATGGTGTTGTTGATACTAGCGTCACACCTCGTCGTCGACGAAAACAACTAATGCCATTTTGCCCCGAAATGTGGAAAAATCCAATTATTAAGGTGAACAGGTATCCAGAGGGTGACTATGACGGTTGCTTTATGATGGAGCAATTTTTGCTCAACTTAAAAGCAGGGCCTTCCCATACATAGATATACACACAACAAACACAAATTTAAACATCTAGGTAGGATCTTACCACCAAAGGCGGCATCCTCTCAACCTTATAGTGTCATTAGAATTTCTCTCTATGTAGGTGAGTATAAAATTAATTTAAAACGAAACAACAAAAACAAGAAGGCATAATTCTAGCATCAAGGCCCATTTCATTTGGTAGAAACAACTATACCAGCAGCTAAATATAGGGAAAGGATACCTACCTATCTAGTATATTACGTAAAGGAGAAGTCTTGAGGGTTTTTATTTTTCCACCCAACTAACTTTCGCTGTGAGGCTTGGTAGCTCGTTTCACTTCTTTGCAGATTATTCTCATGTTTTCCTTGTTTTGCAAAACCCATACTCACACACATCCAAGACCATCACAGGGATTCTTTTTCCTTGAACGAATCTCTATCTATATTTATTTCGAAGAGATTCTTCCCGTCTATGATAAATGCTGCAGGCCTTATACATATATGTGCATGTGCAATGCTGATACCGTACCGTACCGTACGGAAGATCCCTCTAACAGCTCCTTATTAGTTGTGAACATGGTCGGGTGCATGTTTGTTTACCAATAAACTGCATCTATGCATATAGAGATATGTACCCAGACAAACTTGTACAGGAAACGTTATTTGAGTTTAGCATTAAAAGTGTTTAAAAGTTTTGCATGTTTTAGATATTTAGCGTCATCGTTCGGTTGGAGGTTGTTTCTAGAAATGATTCTAAAACTATGACTTGTTAAGACTCTCCCAGAGAATTTGGTTGGGATTAAAATTTGTTTAGAAGTAGCTAGTTTTAAAGTACAGATTCCATTAATTTTGCGTTTGAAGTTTCAATGAATTCATATACGCAATTTAACTCAAGTATTTTCCTATTTCTTGATAGATAATATTGACAATATACAAATACAAGGAAAGTTTTCATTGGATATTTTAGTTGGCTAGGAGATCTTTTTGATTTGAATAGAATATCTTATTAAATTTAAGAATGTTAAAAAATAAATGAGGACCTACATAGGTTCTTGAATAAATCTTGATATGGAATTTCATAACTATCCAGGAATATTAAATTATGTTAACAGAAATTAACAAATGAACAGGGTGTTATTTTTCAAAACAGTTGATCATGTTAAATATGTTAAATAAGACACAAGATAAAATTATGCTGAATTAAAGCAACTTTCTTGAAATATTACATTAGGTATTTAGTTTCAAAATGTGGAATAATTATGGTTTTGGATCAACAATAACAAATTCAAACTTTGTGTATTAGCTCCATCTCAAAGCCAACTCTCAAACCAACTTTTAAGTGACATAAGAAAAAATAAAATTCAAAAAATTTGCCAAGTGTACTTTAATTTTGTTTTTGAAATGAAAATTTTAAAACGGTTTAAAATACACGTGAAATATCATTATGTAAATATCATTGTTTTTCCACGTGAATTTTTGATACTCAGTTTGGAATTTTTAATACATACTTACTTTGAGAGGAAAAAAAAAATTGATTTTTATGAAATTTATTTGACTGAATCATGAAATATTTTTTGAAGAATATTTAATTTTATTTCGTATTTTGTTGTATTTCCGTGTCTTGTGTTATGTTTGTATTCTCGGTGGGCAATAAAATAAAATTAATTGACAAATGTCGGACTTTTCCACATCTAATTATTTTTTCCTAGTGGTTGTACATTGGGAAATGAAAACCATTTCGTGAAATATTTATCGAACCGGTTCACATTTCACTCTCAAATTAGGGTACTCACCTCTTGTTGCGAATTCCACCGCTGTGAATTAACCGGCATTTTTGTATGGAAATTTCATTTTCACTCGAACTGAGTACTAGACTTTATGAAAAAAAAAATGAAAAGTGAAAATATTACCTTGTGTTTCTAAGCTCTTTAATAAATAAGTCTAGCGATTGCTTTGGGATCAAAAATAGACTTTTGAGAATAGATTTGCAGAGGGCAAGAGCTTAGCAATGAAGAGATTCTGAGTTGGGTATGCATAGCGTGGCCACCTGTACTAAAATTACCAGAACAGTACCGAAATTTAACTACGTTTTCCATGTACCGAAGAATGCTTTCGGTGCCTACCGAAATTTTAAAATAAACTGAGACAAAATCTGAATAGTGTAATCATATCCTTTAAAATTTCTTTCCTTATAGCCTTTTCACACCAAATTAAAATCTAAATTTAGAGCCAAAAGCCCAAAATCTCATCAAAGCTAACGAGATTTCCCATACATTTTAAGATTTTGTAATCTGATGGATTACCACCAAATTTTCTCAAAATCTAATTGGTCTATTCACAACCAAACTTAATTACTCAATTTTTCTCTCGCGTATAACAGTTTGCCCATAGAAGAGAGAACAAAAATATTTTATATTTATGAATTATGAGTACAGAAGTGAAATATGTGCAATTGTTGCCTGAGACTTTGAGTGGTAATAACTGTTTTTTTTAAGAGTTCCTATGAGTACTTAAATCCTTTTGAAATGTCAAAAAAAGTCTACATAGATTATTTGTGGTGTGAACGATTCAAGCTGGGTCGAATTACCGCATCAGTTATCGAGTAATACGTGACTGAATTATGTGAGTTGGGTATTAACGCTCACGTTTCGAGCAATCAAGTATACCAAAATTTGAAGTGGTTACTCGTTTATTCGATCACTGATGCCACTCAATCAATCATTCACTGAAACGATAATTCGACCCCTGATTTTAAAATTTTGTTGCTCGAAATCGAGATTTCGGTTCGGTGTGAAAAAGCTATTACTATTGAAAAGATTCAATCATGGGAAGAAAACAGCGTTACTACTGGTCATCAGTGGGTGGAATTTTGTCAACATTTTGAAAAACAAAACATTCCATACTAAGAATCGTCGGGTACATTCTCTGGTACCCCAGGGACTTTTAGACACTGTAGTTGAGAGAGTGTTCTCTTTAATTAACAAAATATGTTCCACCGATAAAAGCCGGTTGAGTAATTCAACTTTGAAAGACCTTTTGTACGTTAGGTACTACATAAACTTGTCTTGTCTTGATTTCTTTGAGTTCTTGAAGAGTACACTAAAAAAACTTACAAAAATAGTGTCGGATAGAAAATATTTTCAAAAAAAGGATGTTTTCTTGTGTACGGAAATCGGATTCGAAAAATGTGGTCAGTATCATCTATAAGAAAAATTTAAACATTTTTGTTTCCTATAAAAACTTTAAATATGAATTTTATTTCAATACAGTCCACAAAATCAAAAATGAAAATTCATAACGTCGGCTTAGAGTGTAAAGCGGCTAACTCCACATTTTTTTTACCATTATATACCATTATAGACCACTTGAAAAATTGCTAAAAAATACAAAAGTCTATCAAATCTTTTTGATTTAACTGAATTTAGCAATAACGAGTGTTGAAAAATATTTAATGTAATTTTGGTTTTATTCAAGTAATGCGAACACTTTGTTTAAAATATTTGTTTGTAAAAAATGCAAAATAGGAGTTAGCTGCTTTACACTCTAAGCCGACGATAATTGTTTGTGTTTTTCCTTCTTTTTCTTTATTTTTCTTTCAATTATAATAGTCTGTTGAAAAGATTGGATAATGAGGGGTATAAAGAAACAATTATGTTCAAGTAATGAATATGTATTTTATCGGAAATAAAAATAACAACGAAACAATCAAACAATCACAGATTTATTATATTTTATATTAATTACAATATTTTTTTGCAGCAAAGATTCGCCTTTATGGCATGTAAAAAAAAGTTATTTTAATTTAAAATTGACAGTTTTTTTCCCCCAAAGCGTCTATTTTAGTTTAGTAGTAAAATAACTGATCTCACAATTTTGATGAAATGTGGGACATTCTTTGTCAAAATAGTCAACAAAAAGTTTGATCACAGTTAAGGTAATATGTTTTTTTTGGTTTGATTACATCAAAATAAAAAAAAATATTTTTTTTATATTTTTTTTGGACATTATTTCAAAATATGTACATAATTGCAAAAAATGATTTATTTTAATTTAATAAATTCAAGCATAATTTTTTTGACTTTAAAATTGATATTTTAAGCTCACTATTTAATTCTTTTATAAGAAAAAAAAATGAAACATAAAAAATAAAAGAAAAACTATTTAAGGTTATGAGTTTTTGTGTATAACCACTATCTGTGAAGTCAAAAACCATTGAAATTGTATAGAAAATTAAGTTCAATATCGCCAAAAGGCCATAAATGAACAAAGTCCTAAGAAATTTTTAAACATTTTTATTCTGAACATACATCATTGTTGGGTTTCGATTTTGAATTTTAAAGTATTTGTAGATACTTTAATGAACTTTATGCATACAAAATTTCATCTTTGGTAACTTATTATTTTCCATGCTAAGCTAATTTAAACAAAATTGAAGTTATTAAGTAAAAATTTAGTTTTGAGTTTTCAATGCTTTTATAAATTCATAATCGAATACTAAAACCTATTTTCTTAAATTTTTTCAAGATTTTGAGAAAATTTTAAATATGTTGCACATGGTCTTACGATTATTGAGTATATTTAAGAAGGTAAGCCCACAATTTTGTTTTGCTAGTGTTAAAATATGCTTCATGATTTACAAACTCAACGGCTGGGCCGATTAGTATAAGACATGGTGTGCAAAGATTGTTTAAGGTATCATGGAGTTCCAAAAAGGGAGGTTTTGATAAAAAAAATTGCTAGAAATGGTAAGGTTTCTTTTCAATTTTAAATTTAAAATTATTTTCATAATCATCAAATTAAAGATCTCATCCTCTATTATTGTTTGATTAATTATGCCTTCAACCTATATTTATTTCAAAAAAGTTATGTTAATATAATACAAAAATTAAAGAATCTTAGATTTTTTGATTTTTAATGTTGGTTTTTGGTTATTTTTTCCTGCTTAAATTTTTAAAAGAATTTTTAAAACCATCCATTTGGATAGAAATATTAATTTTAAACACAAAAATATACCCAAAATATTATAAAGTGACAATTTTTTTAAGAACGAATGATCGAATTTAGTAGCATTATTGGTTTTAGGCATGCTTTTGTGCAATAAAACCATATTAAATAATAAAAAGCATTGCACATCGATATTTTCCCGTAAGAATGTATTAAGCGACATTTTTAAAATTTTACAGGAATCGAAAAAAACGTCCTGCTCAGTCATTTGTGCATGTATTTTAAAGAAAACAACAGTTTTCGAAAGGGATTTTCAAAAGTAAAAAGTTAACAGCATTACAATACCAAAAATTTTAACATATAAGAAGTTTTTGTCGCTTGATACATTTTCGCAGTCAAGACATTGTCGCTTGATACAATGTTAACTGTCGCTTAAATCCTTGACATGGTCAGAAAAAATACAAATTTATAGATAAAATGTGTCGCTTAGTTAATATTTTTTTATTTCTCTTTTAAATAAGAATACAAAAAATTTAAACTTAACAAAAACAAAAATAATATTGATTTCAGTTTAGGGAAACAAAATTATAGGATCTTTAGTTAATATCATTTCCAGATACATCGTCTTCTTCATCTATCTCTGGCAATTGATCTTCTTTCTCGTCAACTGTATTAAGAATCTCTTGGTATTCTTGAACATACCTTTCAGGAATAAACATTTTCTTCAGTAGGCTTTCCAAATCCTCTCGTTTTGGGCCTGATATGGAGAGTTTTGAAGTGTATAAAATGTCAGGCTCATTAAATTCTTCCAGGCATTTTACTTGATTACGAGTTCGGCTAAAATCTAAGGTGTATGAACAGGTAGGTGTTTGAAATTATGTATATTTTATGTCAGGGGATAACTTTGAAAACACAAATACGTTAGATTCGGACATTTTAAAATTTGTTTGTTCCTTAGTTTTGACTCCTTGAGCTGGAAAATATTTAAGAGATTCTTTTTTCCAGTCACGAAAATCATGGTATTTTAATTCAATAACTTCATACGGCTTTGGATTTATTCTTGAATTAGCAATTACAGTTCCCCATTTTGAAGGTGTCCAAATAGTTCTTTTTTTAACAAAACGCTCTATAGTGGCATGGACAGAGTCAACTGGCATATAAGTATGGCCAGGAAGAAGAAAAGTGAGTTTTATTTTATATTCTTGGCTTGCTTTTGAAGAAACAAAAAAATCATTGTGATAATCTGTCGATTTTTATTTTGCCCTTTCTCTTTCATCGACAATATACAAATATTTATTTAGGATTGAACAAATCTCATTTGCTCCTCGCATTCCATCTATTTCACCCCAAAGAAAAGCATAACCATTCTGAGTTCCACTTTCACAGATTGTTTCGTTATAAAATGAGTATTTCCGTGAATATTAAAAAAGCATGCTTTGAGTGTGTAGGACATTTAAAACTTTTTGAAGGTCAAAACTAGCACAAGCGAATGAAGAGCAATTTCTAGCTTTTTCCTGATCTTCTATAAACATTTCTTTTCTCTTTCTTCTCAGAATGCTTGGAAACAAGCTCTTTTTGTTTTTCATCTAAGTCACAGGATTTGTGAGCTTCACAAAAGGTACACTTGTCTTTTTTTGGTACATGGATACCTATGTTGTAAGTTTCAAAAATCTGCCGAAATATTTTTTCTGAAACATCATTTTTATTTTCCTCTATTTGTTTTGCTCTATAATTCCTGTACAGATTAGACACGCTAAAATATTCCGTGGGCAGGTAGGTTCGATTTGTCCTAGATCGGCAGTAGTGAGATGGAACTTTTGGCAAGTTTTCAAAAAACTGCAAACTTCTGCTTTAAGAATGTTTGAAGAATCATTTCCCGTTGTTGCCTTACCTCTGTGGCCTTTTTCTGAAGTATTTAAGTTAGCTTTTTTTGCCAGAGCATACGTCACCACTCTACTCGAAATATTCAGGGTTTTTAATAAAAACTGCATGCAAACTTGAACTTTATTTTCTTTATAATGTATAAAATACTTTCTTTTCTCGGTCTTCTTTTCAACTTTTTTGCTTCGTCGTCTCTTTATAGGAACATGTTCGACACAAGACAAAATCAAGTCTATGCGCAGGGTATATGGCAATTCCCAATATAAATCAAATACTTCTTGCCTTTGCGGCTCTGTTAATTTGTCGCTACAATTATTTTGACAGCGCTTGCATGGATTCGCCTGTACCGATATTTTTGTTTTAACACGAGCCCTATTACATACCTCTGTAGCCATAACTTGCGACTCTGGTGTCTTCCTCACTTCTGGATTGTTTTCTGTTTCACTGTCACTTGAAATGTTTATAAAATCATCGTGCCAAGATGAGCTTCTATCAGTTTCAAAGGGATCACGCTCAAATTCAGAATTTGACTGGGTTTGGTTGGGCATTTTATTAATTTCACAACTATTAGCCTAAGCAAAATGTAACAAAAAGTATGTATTTTCCAAGCCTACCGCAACAAATTAATATAAGATGCTCTTTTACTTACTCCAATGCCTTCATTTGACTTTTTTTACCAGTTCAAGCCTTCGTCCTCCTCTTGAAGTGCACAATTTTGGCTTTTGCAAGCCAGAAGGACCTAGAATATTTGCATCCATATCAAAATCATGTCATTTCACGTCTTCACCACAAGAATGTCACAAAACAACTAACAAAGAATAAGGTAATTGCCTAACGAACAAAATAATTAACAGTTATCTATACAGCACTTTAAACTATAACAAATACGCGAACAAGTGACGAAAGAAACCACAACAAAACACATAAAAGAAGGCTACTTCATACAATAATTTACAAACAAAAAATCATAATCTAGGCAAAAATAATCTAAGCGACAAAAAATAAACCAACATCTAGTTTGACCATTGTTCTAAGCGACAATATTGGTTAAACTAAGCGCCATGCAACATAATTTTTGCCGGGGCACCTTGTCGCATATGACAACTAACTTTAATGGATTGGCGCTTAATATAATTGTTTTGGCGGAAAGTACAAATATTAAGGAGCAACATTTTTCAACACAGCAAACATGGTGGTTGATACAATTTTATTTTCCTTCTAGTTTCATTTGTATATATGCTACGGGAGCCACACCCAGACCAAAACGTGGAGCATAGCCTAAAATACAAGTCCACATCAAAAAGTCACTTTCGAAAAAAGTGTCGCTTAATACATTCTTACGGGAAGGTATTGACATAATTTTTACCTGCGATATAGGTACTATAGGGCAAGTTTTGGATTCGTGCAACAAAAAAAATTCGAGATAATAATCAAGCATTACATAACGATGACAAATATAGTGAAAAGAGTGGGTAGCACAATTCAGCCAGTCTGTCTGTCTGTCTGCCTGACCGTACATCGACCTACAGCCTTAACCACGGAAGCAATTTTCTTCAAATTTTGAACTTAAAGTTTTTTTTTGTAGTTCTCCAGAGGGGAAATCGAATTTTTTAGCACCAAAAATAAAGGCACTTGCTTTACAACTGTAAATGCAAAGCTTTTTTATGACAAAAATGGCTCTTATGATTTTGATTAAAATAATCACTGCATTATTGTAGGTATAGCGTACTTTTTGATAAGAAAAAATTAACGAAAACCGTTATTAACGGTACGGTACGGTTTTTTTAAACTTTTGATTTTCTCATTAATGGCTTTAGCAATTTCAGTCAAAATTTGTATGCAAAAATTCTTTTAAAATGTTAATAATATTGCATATCGAAATTTTGAAAAAAATTAATTTTGACAATATTAAGAAATTCTTTTTAAAAATTCCATATTTCAAAAATTATTTGATGATTTTTTTTATACTAGGTTTTAAAATATATTTCAATACATACTCAAAACTGGCATAGGTACCCACACTTTTTTTTTTTAAATGTTATTAAAATTATAAATAATAAAAAATTATTTTTTTAAGAAAACAGCTCCAACGATTTAAAATTTTCATTAAATCTATTCATATTTTTTCAAGTAGTCAAATGGCATATTTGGTTTCAAGCTCTTAGTTTTTTAACATGGTGCTTATACATTTAAAAGAATGATTTAAATGCTTTTTCTATATTTTTATACTTTTTTTTATAATTACTTTCATATTTTCTAAGTTTTTAACTAAAAGCAACATGAACATTAGAGCAAGTACGTGCGATCGAATCATGCATTTATTACTTTTCAAAATGTATATCCAATAGCCTATAAGTTGCTCTTCTCATTTTGAATGAATGTATTTTATCATTTTGTGCTCATTAAAATGGTCAGTTTTTTTTAGAGACATCTATTAAAAAGCTTAAACAAATTGATTTTGTTTCGTGATTTTTAAAAATTCCGTTTATAATTGCAGTTTATTTTTTGGTTGGTCCTAGGTACAAAAAGTCCTGTCTTTAAAATTTAATGCAGATAATTATGTCGTTGAATACATATACAGATTTAATTTTTGAAATAAACTTGATTTCGATAAAATTGCACTCATAGCCTCATATATCTATGGATTTTCATTCCTACTAGACCACTCCAAATTAATAATCTAAATTTCTAATTAATTAATACATTATAATAAAATTCTGCGGAAATATTCTTTTTCTAAAAAAAATCCAAAATACGACAGCAATCTGATTCCAGTCAAAAACTAATCGGATTAAAAAATATCAAGCTACCAATTATACTAAGCCAGTAAAAGTAAATGAATTAAATTATACATATTTATGCTTCTTATGAAAACAACATTTTGTTCCTCGTTAAATAGTAAATTACCTTAATTATCGAATTATCATATAACAATTTTTTATTGTTAAGCGTGGTAAAGGTAATTATAATCCAACCAACCAGCAAAACCTGTATGCATCGTCCTTGTGTTTCTGCTAATGAAACAGACTCAAAAGAACAACAAAATTCACATCCTCTATCCTCAAACGTCTATTATTCCACAGAATGGTTCACGTGAAGAGTAGCCTCTCATACATTCCCAAAACATGCGGTACTGGAATACCTAATTATATGTTGTATATGTGTCAATGTGAATACCATAGCAACTGTAGTGTTAGATAGAACAAAGTCATCCACGTAACAAGCTCCCAAAAATATAAAGTCCACGAAGCAACTCTCGTTTCATCAGTCAGCCATTCATCAGTTCATAATACATTATCGGGTATTGTGAGGTTGCCATGGCAGTGGTTATGTGGCATGGTAACTGAAATTTGCGACATCACTAAAAAAAAAAGGATTGCCTCCATCTGGTATCTATTTCAAAAGAAGGTAAGTGTAAATTAAAGCTTACTGTGGGTGCTAAGGGTGATATTCGTCTAATGCTTCTTTTTTTGAAGCATTCCATATTTATTTCACCACATAGAAGCATCAAGACTGGTTAGGTAAGGGTGATTTAAATATTGCGTAAAAGAAAGCTTGTCAAAGAATATGTTGCAGACTAATATGAAAAGAGCCCCGCTATCGAAATATGATGCTGAGAAGTGAGCTTGCGATGTCACATGTTTTTCAACGATGAAATTCTTTATCATTGTCATGTCAGGATAAAAACCTATTCACCAGGGTTTTGTTAAAAAAGTGTGAAATTTGCGCCCTCTTTCACAGTTACCCTTCTTCCCTCAAATGGGGTACGTAGTTTAAAATGTGTCCAGATAAATGCATACCTCCCAAATATTTAACGACTAGCTCTACCAAAAAAAAAAAACGTTTAAAAATAATTGTCATAAGTATCTTTGTTATCCGCATAACCACCTCTTTTATCGTAAGACTCAAGTTAATAACGGAATATTCTGAACCTCTCGCTTGTATAACTTACTTCCACCCTTAAGTGCCAATTATCTGTCTTATTTTCATAAAACTTTAAACGATGTTTTTTTTAGATGTGTGGTTTTCAGTCTGGCAATACTTTTTTCGGAGTTGGTCTTTTTGACAGCTGTCACTTGACTTATGCTCTGTTTGCATTGCCATTTCAATTCAAATATCGTCTCAGACGATATCTGCGTAGACAAGAGACTTCATTTAGCCCCACAAAAAATAACCCCACGCCGACGCGCGATAATGCACTCATCAAAAGTTTCTTTCAATAAATTGATTGTTTTGCGATACGTCGCGTGAACCAAACCATTATTTTGGTAATAAATTTGCACGATTTGCAAAAATGGTTCAGGAGTAAGTCTATTCATAATGAAATTGCAAACCAAAATGAGCATAAATCAAGTGACAGCTGTCAAAAAGACCAACTCCGAAAAAAGTATTGCCAGACTGAAAACCACACGTCAAAAAATCACCTTTTACTAGTAATTTTACCTTAAAGCACCTTGATACCTTTTAAAAATCGTTTCTGAGATTTGGCAGCACTTTTGCTTCTGGTTATAAATATAATTGGCAATGACTAGCGTTATTCTCATTTATAACAGTTCATCATCGTTAGAAGGATGATTGTATTACGGGGGCTTAAAAAAATATCTTTGGTGCTTGAAGTATGCTCACCTGTGTGCGGTAGAGGCAAGGCCCAGTCCCTATGGGGCCGCATAGATAGAGAATCTAATATCAGCACAACTGTTATAAATAAGCATTTCTCTAGTCACTTCAATTTTTTCGAATTAAAAAAAAAACAGTGGCTTCAATATAATATTATTTTTTACTAGCAAGTTTTTGAATCCGGCCATGCTTCTAAAAACAAAAACTGAAATCAAAAAGAATCAAAACAAAAAATAATATTGAAGAAAAGAAATCAGAGCACACTGATGCCACAATCTGTATTGTGTATGCACCTTCGCACCTTACAATCACATCAGTGTCTTCTACGACCGGAAGGATTACATAAATTCCACTCGCATGGATATCCCCCCGGGAGCCTAACCCATCCATATTTCTTTTTTTGCGCTTTGAAAAATCTCATTCCTTGAATCTTTGCGCTTGGGCTTTGCCCCACTGCCACCACGCCGCGCCGCGCCGCCAGAGTTTAAATTGAATATTTTCATTTTTACGGTCCCGAAGCCATTTCAAAGTTCAGTTGGGTTTTATAACGCTCCACTTGATTGCTGTCGGTATATGAAACATACTGAGAAAGTGGCGGCCAGATTGTAAGAGATTTCATAGTCATTGTTTGTGAAAGTTTTCCCTTTTCACCTGGCACACTGACTATGACTATGACTACGTCTACACTCGTCTTTGTCGTCGCCACCGTTGGTTGTCAGAATCGTCCTTGTTGCTATAGTCATATAACCAAGAGCATGGGATTCCTTTTTACGACATGAATGGTCGCACTGTTGTTAGGAGAATACAACAAGGGCAGCAGCACAAACGTATTACTACTATATACCTGAAAGGATTTTCAATTAGAGGATGATTCTTGGTCCTGTGAAGGTGCTTCAATTGTATCCAATTTTCCGGTAATGTTGTTATGCCATGTGGTTGGTATTTGATTTGGGTACGTAATAGTATTTTGCCAGAGTTTGACTTAAGTGTCAGGTTTAGAATTCAAAGAGTGAAATTGGATCTTTTTCTGAAAATCCAAGGAGAGTTAGCTATACAGCTACTCGTAGGGATAAAAAAAAATAAAATAAAAAACGATCATCCGTTTCAAATATTTCGTTCATTTTGATATCTTCTTTTGATGGGAAGGTAATGGTGATTATGGTGTATGTTTTATGGTATATGTTATCTTGTATTTTATGGTATATTAGTCTCATTAGAAGCAAGGAGTGAAATAGTTTTAAATCGATTTAAGTTTTTTTTTTTTTATAATGATTTCTCATCAAGTTAAGTGGTGAGATTCTGTAAAAAAAAAGTTTAACAAGTATTTTTAATCTTTTCAGTTACTCCTGTACATATGTAAATGTGTTCTTAGATTGACAATCCTCAAAAAAAAAATTATTGCTGTTGTAGTCAAACGAATTAAGGTAAATGTTATGAAAATAATTAATAACAATTAACTTATTTATGTTTTATTTCTAGTTCCACGATAATTTTTCACAAGCAAAAAGAAATGTATATATTACCTTTGTAAATTTTGTTGTTGTTATTAATTTATATTTGGATTTGTTTTTTTTTTTTAAATATTCAGGTTGACTTTAAAACACGAAGACGAACTGACACTGTCAATAAAATTTAAATTAAATAAATTAACTTATATTAACTTAAATAAAACAACATTAGCTACATAAATTAAATAAAAAAGTACTATTAAAATCAGTTCATAGCTCACAAAAATTAATAAGGACGTTATAAAGTGAAAAGAATGCAATTCAATTGAAAAGGAGGTACACTCAGGCGTATACATTATTTTTTTTTACCTTCAGCAAATTTTACTTTTTCTACAAATTTATGTTGATTGAGGCTTTCTTGTTTTAAAAAACCTCGTGGTTACTTAGTGCATGTATACTTTTTTTATGATTTTTTTTTTAAAGAAATAATAATGAGAAAAAGCTATTTTGGAAATCATTATTTAAAACAGCTTTCTTCCATTTTATTCTTTCTATTTAGAGGTGCATTATGTCTGTCTGTGGGCAAATTTAGCTGGTTTATATTAAAGAGGCTGGGTGTTACCCACAATGGTAACTTCCCCTTGGTGCCCGATGTGATTAAAAAAATCTCGAATTCAAAGTCTTTCAGGTGTTCAATAGCCCAGGAAAATAAGACAAAAAATGGGAAAACTACGAAAAATTTCTGACACAGCTGAATTTTGGTGGAGAGCTTTGTTTTGACGTATTAAGCATTTCCAAAAAAAAATTCAGTTAATTTTGGCTATGTCTTAGTTGTTACCTTAATTAAAACAATGCTTTTATAAATATGAATACGGCTGGCCACGACATCAAACCAAACGATACTTTTGTAAGTATCGTCTCGGTATCATCAAAATAGAAATCTTTAAGTATCGTCTTAAGTAGTACTCGTCTTGCACTCGAATAGGAAAGTGTTGTCTCGGTATCAGTACTGGTATCGGTATCGGTATCGGCCTCGTCTGGTTTCGGTCACAAACAAAAACAAATTGCACGCCTTGGTTACATGTACTTGATCTTGTAGTTGAACTTGCTTGATATTTTTAAGATATAATAAAAAATCATTTATAATTTCAGCTTGAAAATATCATAGCAGGAAAATAATGCTATTATAAAATCATTCGAGCCGTTTCTGAAGAACGAAGATATAAAAACAAATATGAGAGGCAATTGGTGGATTTTATTAAAGTCGTTTCCTCCAGCTTAAAAAAACCAAGTCTGAAAATGTCGTCCAAATGATTCGTTTCAGAGAAATAAAGTGAAAGAAAAATGGGCGTGGAAATGGGTGGTTCTAATTAAAATAAGCCTCCCTTGGTAAAGGAATAAAACCGTAAAAATGTCATTCAAACCATTAGAGCCTTTTCCGAAAACCAATAACGAGAAATGTTATTTTTAATAAATTTATTATTATTTTCAAAAAAAAAATTTTTTCTGTCAATAACAAAAGATACTACCGAAAGTATCGGAGAATGTCGATCCCAAAAATGGTTTGGTCTCGGTTTCGGATGCTATTAAAAAAGTTTGATGAAGATTTCTTAATCTTGAAATTAAAGCGTGTCAATCCTACACTTTTGATTTTGTAACAGTAACAGTTTTGGTAATATCTCAGATAATGTTATTTTTTTTTTTTCAAAAAATTATGAATTTTTATTGTTGCTCATGAAATTTATGAAAATTTATAGAATGAAACATTTTTTTGTGTGAGCACCCATTTTTTTGAGAAAAACAAATTTGAGTTTACAGTTAGAAAAAAAATTCAGATATAATACCTGAATGGTTTTATGCTAGGATCACCCATATGTCAAAATTTTTAGTTTTGACAAATAGGGCCTATGCACGACTGTGTTGCAAATATTTACTCTTATGTTGTAAGGTTTTCAGAACTGTATGTGTAGATAACGACATGAAATGGACATAAAGAGAAAAATGTACTAAAGAAAACAGTTCAATATTTTTAATTCGCTGCAACAATTCTTTTAATACTTTGAGATGAAATAATATATTGCAATATAAATTCTTAACTTAATAAAAGTTTATGAAACAAATTATTAAAAATCGTTGGTGTGGTTAAAAAAAAGAAATATATTGCTTTAAAATTTTTTAAACATTTTCTTAAGAAATATTTCAATTTTCAAATCTTAAAGGGCAACGATCTGTCATGGGTCTTCTTCAAAATTCAAGAATAGTGAATAATTCATTCGTCAACACTAGAGGCACAATTTTTCAAAGTTCTGTCCAATTATTTGCTTATGCTGATGATGGAATTTATATTATCAAGAGACCAATGCTTGATTTAAGTGGTACTTTTATGGGTTGATAAGGAAAAACTAAAAACATGGGTTCAACGGTGAATGAAGGCAAGACCAAATATATAATGTCAATAAGAAACGTTACCCAAGACCGATGCACGTCACTATACAGACACTTATAATTTTGAGGAAGTCAAGACTATAGGCTTCCGCTATTAACTCAGGGAACATTACCAGTGCTGAGATCATACGAAGAATTGCTTTTACCAATCACTGCTTCTTTTGGCCAAGAAGGATTGAGAAAAAAAGCTCTCTCTCGAGCAACAATCATCCTTCTCCTGATGTATGGTGCAGAATCATGGCAGGGTTCAAAGACCTCTATAGCAAAATTTTGGAGCAAATCTGTAAGGAAAGTGGAGTAAATCAAAGATTTCCGACGACGACTGAATCGGCTGGGTCCCTTAAGACGAATGAAATTCAATACCCTAGCCCGGAACATCTTTCATTCCAACCCTGTGAGGTGGCACAATTAAGGATGACATTGAAACAGGTGGCACACACAAGTGGAAGAATACCTCACCCTACTTGGCATTTTTTTTTTTTTATATAAATTCATTTTTATTTTTCAATTATCTTAAAACTACGAGTATCTTAAAGCTAGACAAAAATTCATAAGAACTAGCCTACTTATCAATATCTTAAAACTAACTTACTGGCCCCAGTCGGGCGCTCTAAGTTAAACTATAATAACTTAATGCTAATGCCTTTCGGCCTAAGAACTATCTTAATACTAAATCCAGGTCGGTTTTATTTTTTACCGAGAAGAATTTCCAAGAAACTCGGTATCATTGTCTTTATTTTTTTGGTTTTATATAAAACTTACCCTACTTGGCATGTGAAGCTAGGGATCGCCATGTAGCTAGAGACCAAGCCTGCTCGGCTGGAGGAATTTTGACGGTTGAGGCCTTAGGTCCACCCCTAAATTAGTAGGTGTAGTAGTGTAGTGCCACCTTAAATTAGTAGGTATGTTAGTAAGTAGATTGCTTTCAAACATACCGAAAAATTTGAATCAAAATCATAAGAACTGTATTTGAGAAAAATAATATTTCCCTTTACAGTTTTTTTTTAACATTTATGTATGGAGAGTGTGATTATTTTTACACAAAAAGTCATATGCTATTTCCTTAAAATATTATAAATAATGTAAAAATACTTAAAAGTACCGATTTAAAAGAAAATCAACATTTCATTTTCAAAATATTAAGTTTTCCAAAAAAAAAAATTAGAAGAACGATTTTTCTTTTAAGCTCAAAAAATATTTTTCTGAAAGTTTGTGTATTTAACGTACCTAACACAAACTTTCGAAAAAATATTTTTTGAATTCAAAAAATAAATTGTTTTTCCAAATTTTTTTCATACACAAAATTATTCATATTTTTAGAAGCTTCTGATCATTTTTTTTTTAAATCAGTCATTCGAGTTTCGAGGCTGAATTCAATTTCAATTTATTAATAAACGTTTAAATAAGATAAATTAGTTTGACTTTGTTTTTGTTAAAATAAACAGAAACGTTATAATTTTTAACCAATTTGTTTTTTATTTCTGGTTTCCCTCTTCATCAGCATATCAATATGGACTGCATGTGGACCTTAGCATAAAATATCTAGATCTCAATTGATAAAAAAGAAACAATTGGGACTTAACATAGATACATTTATCTCAAAAACTTAAAATCCTGAAATAAAAACACAGTCTTTTTATCAGAAAGCTGAAACATAAAAATATGCATATGTGTATTAATAGAATAACAAGAAACACATTCTCCTAACCATAAATCCATACCTTTTCTAGCTAAGGAAGAAATAGTATTCTTGTAAAATTTGGTAGGTATAGAAACCGGGAACGTAGCAATTTTAAACAGAAGCCGTATTTGTTTTTACCATTTTGAGTTTTCGTAATACTAACTTTTTAATATGGAATATTGAAAGAAACCTCCTTCTATGTAAAAGCGTTCTCATGTCATTTTGTCCTAGTGGCTTTGTTCTCATGTGACAAAGGATAACCCAAGTCTGTCCCACTAACATTGCTTTGCAAATATTGTTATGTATATTGTATCTGGCATCATATTCGAACCAACAGCAGTGTAGGGTTTATGTTATTAGATCTAGAGAAATATTATAAAAAAATATTTCCAATTTCATAATTCGCAGTGTATAGAAAATTTAGGGATACCATTCGCTATTTATTCTAATAGGTACTTGCATTTAGAAAGGTTTTTTTTTTTGCTTTCAGGAATAACTCCATTCAAGTTTTACTTAAAATACCACTTCAAATCATCCGAAAATATAAGAATGACAATAACTTAAATTAATTGAACTTAAAAAGAAAAACAAGTGTTATAGTCTTTGAATAACATTAATTTTACATTTAATTTTACTTTTAAAAATATGGTCACACTAACTTTAGAACAGAGAGTTCCACAGTTAGGAAATGCACAATACAAATCACGTGCTATTTTAGATTGAACGTGAATGAAATTTTAACACAATGTTTAGCATGCAGATGCAAGAGTCGCACAAATAGGTGGCGAAAGAACTGTTTGCGAAGAGTGAGCACGGAAAGAGTTTTGTTAAACAGATAGGTATACACTAGATTCCAGCTTGGATATTGTATCTATATTTGCTTGTTTTTTTCTTTATCATTGGAAAAGATTTTGGCAAATATAAATTTTATTGTTGTTTCTGTTGAAATTTTAAGCTTTTGGGTATGTTCGATTTTTAAGGAACAGATTTTTCTTCATTTTGTTGTACTTCCATTTTTTGTATTTGGTTCAATTCAATCAATTTGTTTCATTTTCCTTGTTCAAAATAGGAAATTCGAATTATTATTCATTTTTCTGTATATAAAATACACTTCATGCCAATTGAATATGTTTGAAGATAAGTGATTTATTTTATCCAAACTAAATCAATACTTACAGAAAAAGAGCACTAGATATTTATTAAATCTTGTATTCATGCTTTTTTGCCTTTAGAAACTAGTTATAACAGCAGTCACAATTGGAAACTGTATGATGACAAAGTGTATACACAATTGAGCCGAAATTTTGAATTAGACTCTGAACTCATTTTACGTACACAACAAACGTTCCTCAAAATTTTTAGCTAGCATCATAGAGGTAGTTTATAGTCATTTTTATTCTCCTAATTATTTCATACCAAAAATGGTTTTCAAAAGAATGTGTGGAACATTTTCAAAAATGCAAAAAATATTATTTGGAAAATGTAGGTAAAAAATAAATTTTTTAAGGCTTCTTTATAAAAAAGTTACTTTCATTTTGAAGAAAATTGATAGGAAGTACATATCATTAATATCCATTTTTGAAAAATGGTTTTCAACTCGAATGTAGCTTTTACTAAAATTAATTTATTGAATATTTTTCAAGAAAAAATTGGATTATGTAAAATTGGTTCTAAAATATATGAAAAAACACGTTGGACATTTGACAAAAATCGACCCAGCCAAGTGAAAGTGTCAAACAGATAGAATGTGAAATCAACTTTTTTGTCTTCCTTATTGTCATATCGTGTTCGATTTTTTTACGAATGAATAACTTGCCATTCTTAGAATTAGTTTTAGGTATTGTAAAAAAAATGGATCTAGGGGAGTGGGAAGACATCATTAATTAACCATTTTTTTTTTTTTAAAAGTTCTTCTTTTAAATGAAGCTAGGTTTTACTAAAATTAATTTTTGTACATAAAAAAATTGAGCAATTTAAAAAAAAAAAAAATAGGATTTTTTTGAATTATATGAATCAAAATTGTATGATTAAACGAAAACTTAAAAAAAAATTATTGGAAGTGACCAAAAAAATTAAATTGCCAAGTTTAGAGATAATCGCGACTAAAAATCGTAAGATGCCCAAAACCAAAGCGAAATTATAATCATTTCTACTAGAGTATTTAACAAACGTTGAGAGACTTAGTGTCAGATCTGGTAGTTCTGGTTTTTTGCCGAGTTTTTTGTGAAGTTGGCCCGATTATAAATCCAAGTTTTCAACCTCAAGCGCCGAACCCATCATGGTAAAAAAAAATTTGCGCTTAAAAATAGATTTAAAAAAATAAAAAAAAAAAATGGAAAACATTGGTAATATCTGGAAAAAAAACTCCCTTTGCTCCTTTTAGGTCGAAAATCCATTCTTCAATGTTTTTGTTTTTGTTTAAATAAAGTTATTTTGATTGATAGTTTAAAAAAAAATTGTTTTCATTTCAAGTACAAAATATTTCATGATCGTAATGGTTTTAATGCGCCAGTTATAGCTGTCATTGAAACTTTTAGTGATTGATTTTAGGACATTTAGAAAGTAAAATAATTTATTATTTTGATGGACAAATAAAGCTGAAGACTTAATTAATATTTCTAACCAAAAAAAAAAATCAAATAGGCCCAACTTTCCCCTGCTAGAGTTTTGAAGCAGATGCCAAGCACACTGTATTTTTCTTGATAACTGTTAATTTTACTTCTAAAAGGTGTATCTTGGAAACTCTTGGGGCTCAAAGTAAGTTTAAATAATTTTTTTAAATCATTGAGCAGTTTTTACATCAAAAACAAGTCATTTAGGTATAAAATAGACAGCTACTAAAAAAAAGCACGAACATTTTTGAATTGTTTACTCTTTTATTATTTGGATTATATGTTAAGCCAACATCACAACCAACTCAGCAAAGTACTGACGCAATTTCTGATGAATATACTCATAGTTACTGGACTATATCCCGAATCAACAATATTATCAAAGGAGAGAGCTTCTGGTGATAAGGAGTTATGGTACCCGGTGACGTATGCGTACTTTTTTAGTAGTTTTGTTCTATTTTCTTCATCGTTTATTTTGTTTGTATTCTCAACTGTAAATTTCGTTCTTTAAGTATTTTTTTTTATTTATTTATTTTTCTTAAAAATAATATATTTAAAATAAACTATCAATAAATGGTAAATAAGAGCACTACCAGCATAATACTATCGGCTCTAAGAATTATTTTCTAAATATGCTTCTTATATTTGTTATTCCATTTCGACTATCAAGAGGACAATATTGTTGCTATATAAATGTTTGAAACCCACTCATTACCATGTTAAGGTGCCACTCTATCTGTGGCTCTAGATGTCACTTATCTGGGAGTCAAATGGGCATTCAGTATGACCTTGTGCCCTCCGAGCTGGACCTGGAAAGAAAACTATCTAAAAGCATTAATTTGTTTTGTAAATTAAAAGAAAAAACTAGCAACATTTTTACAAGTGCAAAGATTTCTGGCTTTCTGAACGTGAATCGCTAAGAGTTTATAGAAAAGTAGTAGGAACAAAAAGAACTTTTTCAAAATTATCTAAAGATTTTCTTAAAGTTCTCGAAATTTGGATAATTTTTACGAATTCAAAACCAGCACCTTCGTTTCACTTGTTTTATCGTAAGATATAAAGGTTCTTTTATTGATAGATTTCTGCATTTTCAAAATATAAGCTATTCAAAAAATATTTTTGTTCTTGTGACAACAATTAACGTGGTTCTTCAAATTTATTTTAGCAAGAATTTAATATCGATACCTTCCCGCATGAATGTATTAGGCAACATTTTAAAAATTTTAAATTAAAATTTTAGAAAGCCTCTTTTTCAATAATTTATAATAACCAGATTTTTAAAGGGAACTTGAGATGAAAATTCCATTCCAAATCCATTTATTCATTAAAAATACAAAAATAATTAAATTAACAAGAAGATTTTTTTCGTTGTCTATAAAATTTTTTAAATGTCACTTAATGCATACTTATGGGAAGGTATCGAAATTTTGTTATTTACAATATTTTATTTAAAAGTGTTGTTTATTTTCTAGTTCTCACCTTTAAAAAATTCTGCTTAAGCCCCTACAATGTAGGTATAAAATTAATGAAATTTTCAACTTAATTTGTTTCCGAATTAATTGTGACGCTTTGGTAGAAATATGATCATTGAGTCAAGGACTTTTTTTGAGGTAAAAAATGATATTTTTAAAATCAATACAAATAACAATAATGATTTGAAAAGGTTCTGCGTAAAATATTTTTTTTCAAAATGACTTTGTCAGCATGATTTTGGCATGCTCTCTTTTTGTACCTAGCTATGTATATTTTTTCATTAGTAACAGTTGTTTGTTTTACTATATTAATTGCTCTTTATTTTGCATTTATGTAGTGTTGCCCTACGGATATGATAGTCTAATTAAATTTAAATATTTGTACGATTTTCCAAGAAATTTACAATTATACTAATGTGTGTACGTAACGTAACAGATAAAAAAATGTATGTAATTAAAAAAGAATACATATATACTCACAGAACACCTACACATTTAAATCCTCCAAACAGAACGCATATCAATAAATATAAACAAAAAAACATAAAATTGATGGTTTTTAAATAAATGGATCTAAAACCATTTTTATTGGTTTAAATAACAAAATGAAGAATACAAAAAATATTATTTTCAACACCATCGATAAATAAAACAAAAAAAAAATGGATAAATGTGTGAGTAGGTCGGTAGGTAGAGGTACTAACATATCACTGATAGGTAGGTCGTACCAATACCTATAAGTATATGTAAATAATGTGTGTTGCCACAGAAGTATCGATCCGTTTTGGTCCTTTCCGGATGAGTAATGGCAGTTTGGCGGAGCAGAAAAATGGTTCAGCATTCAAAACAGTGCCAGAAATGTGTCCCATGGATGTAATAAAAATGTTATCCCTCAGCAAGAATGTTACTGTCACACGCAGCCATACACACTCACATCATTTGAACCCACATAGATACAAACATTTCGTATAATTTTGCTTGCGTTTGAATTCAAATCGATCCAAAATGACATATTATTCAGCTTGGCGCTCAGTGTCTCTCTGGGTGATAAATACAAGGATATGTGTCGATTTTTCAAAAATGGATTATGAATAATCGTCACACGTTGTTTGCCACTTACGGCAAACGACAGCGGCATATCCAAATATCCATATCCATGTATCCATGTATCCACATCCAATGCATGGCTTGTTTTCGAGTGTCAGTGTATAATGGGATAAGGGAAGAGCACTGCCTGTCCCGCAGAATTGGATTGGAATTTGGTTTGAAAAATAAAAAAAAATACAAAAAAACGAGTTGCTCTGCAAAATACATAAAGAAAAAATGATGAATTTGTCCCATATACCGTTTTAATGGTTAAGGTAACGATACCATTGCCGTTCTCCAGCCGCCTCTGTCACCGTTGTTCGGAACACACACAACATACTCGTACTCGACTTAATTCGAACCAACGCAACTTTCGAGAGCAAGGATCGGGATAAAGTTTTCGATTAATCGAATAATAGTGTTGCTGGTTGGGAACTTGGGGGTTTTTGTTTTTGATTGATTTATCGGAGTTGCTATATTTGGCCCAATATGTCACTGGGGATAGGCGAAAAATGAATTTTAAGCTCTCAACTTTAGTGCGGGAAGCTAGATATTGCAATTATTTTTTTTTTTTAACCCTACTCCTACTTCTGCTGACGGAATATACAAGTTTGCAGTGTATAAAAATTTCCATTCCTCTTCAATTTAGCATTCATGGTTTTCTTAATCGTTGATTTTTGTTTGTATCCAGTGCGAATCCAGCACCAGTGATGTGCATGAGTTTTTTTTTGTTTTCGATGACGATGACGGCACATTTCTGTATGTGTATAGTTTATATTTATGCACATCATGAATCCTTTAGATGATGGAAGACATCCTGAATCAGAGACTTCAACAAGGAAAGGAAAGGCTGCCATGCCGATGCCAAAAGTAATTATTTCTGTTCGACATTGCAGCAATTTTTGGAATGCTGCAGAAATTTTTCACGGAGTCAGGTGCTGCTGTGAAAAATGAATCACGATGAGATGGTGGGGTGCAAGGTAGTGAATTATTGCACTGTGGGTGTTATTGTTGGTTTGAGAGGAAGAGAGCTTTGACTGGAATTAAAAGCCCTCTGGAAAAAGGCTCTTAATTACAGTGACGTTGAATAAGCGGAAATTTACTGTCTGCTGCATCTTGGCACATGTATGATGGCAATGAAGAAGAAAAATATTGAACATAAAATTATCTATTTTTTCTTTTAAAGGTATAGATAAAGTTACTGGTATGTTTTTTTTTTAAGAAAAGCTCCAGTTGAATATCTTCACCTGATTTGAAAATTAAAGTACCAAAAAAACGTACGATGTACTTCTAAGAATTGTACTTCTACAGATTTGATAGTCAGCATTCAATGAAAAATTTCTTAACTCTGTTTTTTTTTTATTTTGTTTCGAAATATTTGTAGTGGCAATGCGTATTTAGTAAAAAGAATGTTTGAAATGCTTTTATTTAATGATTTTTAAATATTCAAATATAGAAACCCCCTGCGGGTAAGGGGAAGAATATACCCGAGGTAGGCATGTCTGTCGTAAGAGGCGACTAAAATCCAAACTCCGTATACTGAGATTGATGTATACATAACTATGCAATGAGCAAAACAATAAGTTATAGTACCCCAGGTGGCAGTCCAGGTTCACTGGAAAATCCACCCTCTTCGGAGGTCGGCTCTATGGATTCTGGGGAGAGCCAATTATTGCATTTAATAAATCCCTTCCTAAGAAGTGCAAGGGTATCTCGATCACCACCATCGAAATCGAGTGCAAAACCATCAAAAGAGTTCACCCGTCAAAAAGTCTTGAAAAAGATAATAACGAACTTCGACAAAAAATTTATCAAGTAAGGGAACTTTATCAAGAGCTAAAGAAAGAAGTCGATCTTCTTCGAAAAGAAAATGAGATATTGAAAAGCGAAAATCCTCCAATAAACTCAAAGTCTATAGCTTGCCACAAGTCAATAATTGTATATATGAAACGGACGAAGAAGAGCTAGCACGTGAAACGGAGAAGTCCCCAAAGAAAAGATTGAGTAAAAATCGTAAGGCTGGCTCTTCACCTGAAGCAGCCTCTTCTTTTGAAATAAGAGTTTCACCAAAACATGCGACAGTAAAAGAAAAACCTGTTAAGGAACGGCCCCCACCACCGATAAATGTTATCGGTATTGCGGAGTATAACAAGTTGCCAACCATATTAAAGGCATTATTACCATCGGCTTTTAAAATTATTTCACTTAACAACAACAAATGGAAAGTTTGTGTGAAAGACCCCGAAAGTTGTCGTCTTCTGTAACGAAAACTAAACGAAGAAAAAGTAGAATGGTATACCTATGAAAATAAGTCGGAAAGACCCTACGTGTTGTGGCAAGAGGTTTACACGCATCATGTTTAAAAGACGATATTATTAGTGATCTAAAAGAGCGCAACCTCAAAATCTTAGATGCGACGAACATTGTGAAAAGAGAGAAACAGAAAAAAGAGGGTGAAGCGATAGTGGTACAACGTGGTCTCCCACTATTTATACTTTCGTTCGATAAGACTGAACAATTAGTCTCCATGTGTGAGAGGTTCCCAGTTCAAAACTAAGTAAGTATCACAAAGTATTTTTAATATAAATTTCTATACAGGGTGGCGCACCAATTGTGCTACAATAAGAAATTCAAATAACTTTTTTTTTAATCGATGTATTTCATTTATTTTTTTTTTATTGGTTAGAAAGTTAAATTTTATTTTAAATAGTTAGTTGTTTTTAAAGATTATAGACCGCAAATGACCCCCACGCTCTCCCACGCATATGCGGCACCTGATCAAAAAATTATTCATTGCGGCCTGAAGAGTTGAAGTTGGGATCGCCTCAATTATTGTCGTTATGGACTGCTTTAATTCAGTTAAATTCCTGGGCTTCGTTTTATACACCTCTTGCTTGACATAACCCCATTAAAAGAAGTCTGGTGCAGTCAGGTCAGGTGACCTTGTTGGCCAGCGAAGAGTGGAGTTCCTAGAAATTAATTTGTTTGCGAATTTTTTGTTTAGCTCCGCCATAAGTTGCTCCATCTTGCTGAAACCAAACGCTGTTGAATGGTATACGTCTTCGGCGCAGTTCTGGGTAAAAAAACTCCTTCAACATCTTTAAATAACGGTCCCCATTGACAGTAACGGTTACACCGTTTTCTTCAAAGAAGTACGGCCCGACAATACACCTTGATGAAACTGCGCACCACACAGTGACTCATTCTGGGTGCAGTTCCGTCTCATGGAGCATTTCTGGATTAGACTCATTCCGTATACGGCAATTTTGCTTGTTTACATTGCCGTTAAGATCAAAATGGGCCTCATCAGACATGAACAAACAATTGATCAATGTGTTGTCTTCTTCGGCCATTGATATCATTTTTTGGCAAAAAACCTGAGGGTTTAACTTGCTAGTAATTTGGACTTTGTACGGAAACAAGTTTAAATCGTCATGAAGTATCCGTTGTAATGACCGTCTACTAACTCCAATTTGCCCCGATAAGTTTCGGGTCGAAACGCTCGGATTGTCCTGTATTGCAGATGCTACTGCTGCGATTGTATCCTGAGCCCGAACATTGGCATCTCGATGGTACGGCCTTCGTGCGATGCTTCCAGATTCGGCAAACATGTTTACAAACCTCATAATGGTCCATCTACTCGGGGGATTACCGCCAAACTCCCGCCTAAATTCCCTTTGGATGGAAATGACGGACTGCAAAGCATGGTACCGTTGCACTATCCAAATTCTTTTCTCCGTATCCCAAGCATCCATTTTTATAAATCTAAAGTAACCTACAAAATAAAAAAAAAAATAAGCCGATTACTCACACAGAAAAAAAGTTATTACGTTTTATTTTTGTAGCACGATTCGTGCGCCAACCTGTACATAGTAATAAATTTCAATGCTTTCAGAATAATGCAAAATGTATTGGATGGTAAGCAGTGTTTGAGATGGGACCTACAAGCATGGATCCAAGACATAATAGTTACCGTATACAGGATACAGGGTTAATTCCACATTAAATCATGTTAAATTAACAGAACGTTGAGCATTTTATTGATGTTTTGAACGAGATTTTCATGTAAAGTTCACTAGATGTACAGGTAAAAATAGCAAGATTCTCAGGTAAAATTTACAGTTTTACCTTTTTAAGTTTTTAAAGCAGTGTTAACTTTACCTGAAACCAACGTTGATTTAACACGACATTAAAATCAGGTATCTCATTAAGCAGTTAAAGTTAACCTGATATACCAAGTTGAAAAATAACAACCTGAAAATCAGGTAAAATAAACCGAAAATTGATTATTTATACCTGTGTTTTTCTCTGAGTGTATAAATTGTAATGTAGTAATTAAAATTAAAAAAAATGTTATCCCATACGAGTTATTAGTCAAAAGGTGGTGTGATTTAAAAAGGACCAAATATCCACAACATAGGCTTTTCATGTACATCTATCTCGTAAGCGGTGATTATCATCGAACGGTAGTTCAAGCTTAATTTGAATTTTTTTTAGTCTTTGGATTTTTTGGATTTGGATTACAATTACAATGACATCACTGATCTATTTTCAAAATATTTGTTATAACTCGGAAACTAAGTTGAATTTGACAATTTACCTCTTAAAACTTTTGGTTTAAATTAAATTTCCTATTAAAAAAGATAATTTAAAAAATGTTTTAAAAAAAATGAAGTGACAAAATCGAACAAAAACCAACACACGAAATATTGAAAAATCAATCATTTTTAATTTTGTTCTCTAAATTGCACATCATTTTTCGAATCAAAAATACTCTGAAGATAAATAAAGTAGAGGCTCAAGGCTTTAATATGACATGCTCATGAATCAAATTTTATTTTAAACTTACAAAGATATCCATAGTTATTCAAACTTTACCATTCTTCTCATTTGTTTGCAGTTATTTTCAGTTTTTGCCAGAAAAACTGTTTTTTTGTACTACACCACAAATTTATCAACCTTTGCACCTATTACCTATTAAGTCAGCTTGTCAGCCTTTAGGTCTGGAAGCCAGAAAACAAAATTGCGGTCTTACCTACCTACCTCTAATATTCTATCTTGACTTCAAATCTAAGAAGAGGCTTTCGGACCTAAGTTGCTATGAATAGTGAAATAAATTTTTAAAAAATTGAAAAATTTGTCTCTCTTGAAATTGACGTAATCAATATTGTTGACTTTTTCCTACAGAAAATCCATGTTAGATGAACTCAACTTAAAAAATGGCGTATGACGAATGCCTTGATTATTAAGTTGATATAAGCCCAAATGAGATCTCTAATTTTTTTGATTGACTCAATTCATTTATTGTTAAAATCGTACATTTAATTTCAAAAGGCATTTTGCACTTATTAAAAGTTGTCAAATTTCAAAATGTCATAGAAAAACTTCCTTAAAAAAAATCATGAACTCAAATGATTATAAAATTAAAGATCCACGGTTCAACAAAATTGAATTTAATACTTTGAAGCCTCCCATTAAATGTTCATGATGTTTAAAAAGTGAACATAAACATTCATATCCACATACATATGAACATTTACATATATATAAGTATACATATACATAAAATGTAGAATTTCCCCACACATCATATTAAATTATTTAGCGGATAGCAATATGGTTATACGAGCTAGGCTATAGGTACCTACCCCCGTCACAAAATATGTCAACATGAATCTAGAATCTTACGCCAGCAATTAATTCAAGATGTTGTGTTAGTTTTAGTTTTGTTTCCCTCTACTGAGGTTGCGGTTGTGGTTATGACAGGACAACTGCTATAGGAGTGATTATGTCCTATGAAATATTTCAGAAAATAAATTAATTTGTGCCAGTGTTGGGTGTTTGTATTTATGTATGTATGCATATTATGTACATATGAGTAGATAAGATATATATCTACATACATTCTTTCCTTCTCTGAAATTGTCTGAGGTATTATAATGTTCATGAAGTGACCTATATTTATCCTATTTGTGGTTATTTTGAACGGTGAATAAAAATCAAAATTTGACACGTTTTCCAAAGAACATATGCTTATGTAGTTATATATATTTTTGTCAATAAGTAAAATTATAGCAAATGCAGACACCGCAACCATGTCGAATACACAATATACCAATAGATACATATATATGCAGAGTTGGGGCCTAAGAGTGTAATCTGCGGAAAGTTTTGCGGGGGTTTTGAAAATTGTTTTTTTTTTTTTTGTATAAATTTAATATTTAAAGGGGATTTTTTTTAACATTAACTTTGCCATCCAAAATATTCCAATGAACTATGAGTTAATTAATAAGAATTATTTATAAATGGGAAAAAGAATTTATAAATAATTCTTATTTATTAATGCGGTAAGTTCCGAAAAGTTTTATAAATTTAAAATATGTAATAAAAATTATCAAATTAAATGTATTCAATTAAAATCGATGTTTCTAATGAAGGAATGAGTCATCTACCTTGTTGTAACCCCTTAGTTTTTTTTTTTTCGCTTTCATCAGATATTTTACGGAGAATAGTTTGTGAAAGAAACTAACCCATTTCTCTTTTTGCCATCCTTATTTCATCTATCTCCAAAGGACTGCTATACCTAGTCAAACGTTTTGAGTAGATGCTGTTGTTGAATAAATTTGTTGCAAAATTGATTTGAGTATAGTATTTTTACTTAAAGCCATTAGACTATTATAAAAGGCAAAATATAAATAAATGGACTTTTAGTGATTGTCAGTTTAAGCGGCACGAATAGTTTTATTTTATTTGTTTTAAATTTTTTTACTCTTTTTTGATATTAGACCGAGAGTTTGCAACATATTTTTCAGAGGAAAATAGACCATATTAATGTTACATGTAGTCCTGGTGAAGGTCATAATGAATACGTTCATCTACCATCAGCACATAACGGTCCCGTTTAACAGAAAAAGTGCATCAAAAGGACAACTTTGTTGGAAATTGAATTAGTGAGGGTAACCATTTCAAACGTTATATATCCTGAAGCCCTTGACTCACGGATTACAAATTTGTTTTTGACGGACGTCAAAGTGGGCCAAAAACCCTTGACAGACGTACCTGAAAGTGCAACCACTAAAATATGTCTCAAATGAAAGTTCTTGTCTCCCTGAACGAATTCGTACGTGATAGACGTTAAAGCGGACTCAAACTCAATAAAACTGCGATTAAAGTTGGCTCTGGCCTTTTGGCATATCAAATAGGTATGGGAAATTTGATATTTGAGAATTCCATCAAATTGGTCAGAAAAGGTTAAATAGTCCTACAAATGGGTCAACCCTAGATAATTAGTAATAAAGGCTTAAATTTTCTCAAGGTCACTCAAGGTCACACGATATTTATAAGAAATTTACTAAAAAAAGCATATCAACTGAAAGACCTCTAGATTTTGATAAAAGGTCAATTATTTTCATAAATTTTTTTCAATGAGTTTTCAAAATTCGTTTCAAGGTCACAAAAAAACTTTTGGCACCTTATTTGAGTGATTCCAAAAAATTGATTATGCCATTTAAAAGGCCACTTAATGGTCATAAAAGGTCAGCTAGTTTCAGTAGCTGGTCAGCTATACAGTTTTTTTTATAACACATACTTAAGGGGGTTGTTTGGGTACCCTTAAAATGATTTAATTCAGTGCGAGCATTAGGAAAATAGGTAAGGATTGGAGGGGACATACCGATGCACATTGGTTTTGTAGTTTTGAATATCAAAATGAGAAGGAAATACAGAGTCAGATAAAGCATTCCACATTCGGGTAGTGCAACTAAGGAAAGAATCTTTACACTTGACAGTATGTCCCAAATAAGGCTCAAAAGTAAACTGATGTGCATTCCTAGAAGTTTGAGTATTACGGTGGAACTGCTTAATGGGAAGAATGCAAAGGGCTATATCACTAGAACACTATTTGGTAAAATACCGATAAAATAATGAAATGCACGAAACATTGCGGTGGTGTAATAGAGAAGTCACCTCTTTATTAAATACAAAATAAATTTGGTGGCACAACAGCTCGTGAAGAACCAAGACCTAGGGACTTACAACTCTCTACCATTCCTGTGTGCGTATTTTTGGCATTTCTGTTTTTAGGTGACAGCGGCTGGGAATCGAAACCAGACCTTTGGCATGACAGTCCTACGCACTAACCATCATGCCACGAGGTACTGCAGTCACCTCTTTACAAAACTAAAAAAAGAAAAAAATAAGAACAGACAAACTGATGTCATATACAAAATTGATTGCAATTGCACACCAAATGAGCCATGCAACCTGTGCTACATCGGCACCACAAAGCAGTTTCTTCACCAACGCATCTCCAAACATAAATCCAATAATAAATCTAATAATCCTGCAAAGACAGTCCTGGCAAGCCACAATATCAAAAGTGGTCATTCACCAGATTTTGAAGGTGTACAAATTTTACAGACCACGAAAAATGTATCAAAACGATACACTCTTGAAACCCTACATACGAGTATAATCAATAACAACAAAAACATGAATACAAATCAAGACACACAAAACATCTCTGCTGTCTATTGCTCTTTGGTCTCATCTCCGTAAATGTCGTTTTAAAAGTTTCTTGGTTTATAACGGGTGATTTTTTAAGAGGCTTAAGACTTTAAAAAAAAAAAACACAAAAAATTCGAAAAAATGAATGAAATATTTATTTGAATCGATAGTTTAAACCTTGCAATTTAATGTTTAAAGATAATTTCATGCAAATGTTGACCGCGGCTGCGTCTCAGGTAGCCCATCCGCTGAGTCCAATTTTGGCATACTCTTTCACACATATCAGCCGGTATCTCACGAATGAATGCATGGATGTTGGCTTCCAGTGCGTCAATAGAAGCGGGCTTGTCCCTATAGACATTAGCCTTGACATACCCCCACAAAAAATAATCTAATGGTGTCAAATCGCACGATCTAGGCGGCCAATTGACCGGCCCGAAACGTGAAATTAACTGTTCACCAAACTCGCCTCGCAATTGCGCCATTGTTTCGCGTGCTGTGTGGCATGTGGCACCGTCTTGTTGAAACCACATATCATGCAAGTCAAGAACTTCCATTTCGGGCAAAAAAAAGTTTGTTATCATCGCTCGGTAGCGTTCACCATTGACAGTAACGCTGCGATTCGCATCATCTTTGAAGAAATATGGCCCAATAATGCCGCCGGCCCATAAACCGCACCAAACAGTGGCTTTTTCGGGATGCATTGGTAGCTGTTGCAATGCTTCTGGCTGATCTTCACTCCAAATGCGGCAATTATGCTTATTTACGTACCCATTCAACCAAAAATGAGCCTCATCGCTGAACACAATTTTTAGATAAAAAAGCGGATCCTCGGCCAGCTTTCCAAGAGCCCATTCACCAAAAATTCGGCGTTGTGGTAGGTCGGCTGGCTTTAGTTCTTGCACCAGCTGTATCTTAAAAGGCTTTACGCCCAAATCCTTCCGCAAAATTTTCCACGTAGTGCTGTAACAAAGGCCTAACTGCTGGGAACGGCGCCGAATCGACATTTCGCGGTCTTCTGTCACACTAGCTGATACGGCCGCAATATTTTCTTCACTACGCACAGTACGTAAACGTGTTGGTGGTTTAATGTCCAACAAAGTAAATTTGGTGCGAAATTTGGTCACAATCTTCCGAATAGACTGCTCAGAAGGTCGAGAATGCCGACCATAAAATGGAAGCAGCGCGCGATGAACATTTCGAACCGAGCACGAATTTTGATAGTAAAATTCAATAATTTGCAAGCGTTGTTCATTTGTAAGACGATCCATGGTTAAATTGCAAACCAAATTGAAGCTGTTTGACAGTGACACAAGGTACTAAACACACGTCAGCTGTCAAAACCAGTGTTGCCAAAACCAAACCAGCTAAAAAATCACCCGTTATTTTTAGATATTTTAGATTTATAAAAATATTTTAAGAAAAATACGTACAAACATTGAACTTATTCTTTTGACTGCTTAAACAACCTTTAATATAGTTAAAAGGTTAAAGACAAGAACCCCCTTTGATAATAATGCGAACATTTTTAATTATGCTAACAAAAATTTAAAATTCATGCAGTGGTGTACTAAAAATAAAATTTTTTGAATTGATCTTTTAAACTGAGAAGGTAAGGATTGTCACAATTTCATAAGTCTTTGTTGCCTGTGATTCGTTGAAAATAGTTTGGTTTTCTTAAGAAAATCATTTTTGTTTTAAGTTTACTTATTTTGAATATTTATTACTAGGATTTCCAGAATAAAACTCACCTTTCACACGAGGAAACTGAGTTGCTAGCAACTTTCAGGTCATAGGTGAAAAGGGTAGGAGGAAAGAGTGGTGAACAAAATTTCCCCGGTCAAAGATTTGAAGATATTTTTTTGACACTTTCTTTCACATCTAAGTTTAAGAAGTTCAGGAAATCTCGAAATTGCCTAGATTTTATTTCCACGTGTGAAAGGTACAAGATATTTTAAGGAAATCAACCCATTCTCTCTCATTGTACTTTTTAAAGTACAGCAAAAAGCTTTGACTTTATTAAGTCATTCAAGCTGGGCTTTATATAAAAATTGACTAAATAACGTTTTGACTTCATAAGGCATTTTCAGAAATTTTAAAAACATTTTTTTTCTTCAAGTCACTGGCAGGTGTCTGTCAAATTTGCTTTTTACACAGGAACTTTTTAAAATTATTTTTATTTCGCTTCACCAAAAAAGTAAATGCACCAAAAAAAAGTGAAATCAAAGAGGTATTTTATTTTTTCTGCAAAATGCATTAAAAATAAATATAAATTTGAGGAATAAATAAATCTGAAATTAATAATTTGTTTATATTCTGAGGTAAGGGGGATGAAAGTTAGATGTACTTTTTATAGTACAATGGGATCATGAATACAAATTTTCTGCAGTTTTTTACTTTAGTAAAATTCCTAGAAAATATTTTTAATGAATATTGCGATTCCTTCTACCAATCGTCTATGCCAATATTTTTCAAGTGCTGGAGCCTTATTTAACAATGGATAAGTCAATATGATAAAATATTTTGACTTACATTCAAAAATCTATACGAGAAGAGCATTTGAGATTTGATTTGATTTTACAAATTGAATGCCACAAATGTGATGATAAATGCATGCATCAAATTGGTGCACACTGCGGGCCTTAAAGCTCCTCCTTTATTTCTATGCGTACACAGGATGATTTACTTTTCAACTGAATTTATGAGGCAAACATGTTCGAATTGCTTTTACAATGTAGTGTGATGTAGTACCTCGTGACATGATGGTTAGTGCGTTGGACTGTCATGCCGAAGGTCTGGGTTTGATTCCCAGCCGCTGCCACCTAAAAACAGAAATGTTTTTCCCGAGGTACTGCCTCTTGCGAGGAACTGACAAATCCTCCAAGAGTATACTTGTCTTGAATAAGTGCT
Source organism: Dasysyrphus albostriatus (assembly GCA_946251815.1). Taxonomy (NCBI): domain Eukaryota; kingdom Metazoa; phylum Arthropoda; class Insecta; order Diptera; family Syrphidae; genus Dasysyrphus; species Dasysyrphus albostriatus. Next base: position 48,081,771 of record OX276336.1, on the reverse strand, counting down.
TCTCATCAAGCCGTTCGGACTCGGCAAAAAATTGTAGGTCCCCTCCATTTCTGCCAATAACACCCACACAGGAATGGTTGAGAGTTGTAAGTCACTAGGCCCTGGTTCTCCACGAATTTAAATTTACACAGGATGATGATCAGGGGAGGGAGGCAGATTCAATGAAAATTAAGTATTGGTATAGAAATCTTACTTTGAGATGCATCTAAAAAAAGACAAATTGGATAAAATGTATGAACAATATTTGATTACGGAATCAGTCCTGTAAGCATTCAAGAACACACAAGTACCAGTCAAGGGACTGGGTACCCTTCTGCTTGTAATTGTACTTAAAAATGAACTTGTACTTGGAACTAGGGACTTGAAAAACACCAAAATGTTGCCAGTGTTAATCCAGATGAAAAATTATTATGTCAGATGAGCAATGTTATAATTACAATGAATTAGAAAATACGCTTTTGAAATTTTCAAGCATATACAAATAAATTGAGTATACATGACCCATTTTGTAATATAAAAATTACAGGTCTGTAACTTCTAACCTAAATTTTTTTCAGACGTAATTTTTTTGAATATGTCTTAAATTTAAGCTGAATAAACAAAAAAAAACTTTAAGAGGCTATTTTTTTTAGCACCTTTAGGTGTAAATGGGTTAAAAGAAAACGTCAAAAAAATATCCAGCAACTTGTTTCTTTGTGTGAAAAGGGACAAAACAAATTAAAAATACTTTTTTAGCCTACTTTGAGTGAGCACATTTGGTTTTGTTGATATCCACCGTGAAAACATTGCTAGTGGCAGCTGATTCCAAAGTACTTAAAATTTCTTAATATTGAACTCGGCTAGTTTCTGACACTACCAGTGCATTCATATTTCATATATTCTAGTTCTATACTCTAGATATGGGGCGAAATATACGGTCTTAAATGCATATTTTAAGTTGCATATTTTTCATTTTTAAGGGCACTTTTTAAGCGCATATTTTCCATTTTTAATTGCTTGAGAATCCTATAGTCCTATTAATTATTATTTATTTGAAAACCTGGTTTTCAAAAAATTTACTAACTCACTTTTGAACAATTAAATTTAAAGAAAAACAAATATTTTTGTTTCAAAATACACACTTTCTATTTTTTCAAAATTTGGATTTTTCTGTTATTAAATTTAAAAATGAGCTTTTGAATGGAAGTTTTGATTGAAATAAGTAAGACAAAATTGATAAGATCGAAATCTAAAAAAAAAAAAATGCTAAACTTTCGTTTTTAGTAGAAATAAAATGCGTGATTAGATAGCATATACACCTGCTCTTATGTTCACGTTGCTAGGAGTGAAGAACTTTTAAAATATGAAAGTAATTATAGAAAAAAAAAATTGAAAAAAATAAAAAAAGGCATTTAATTCGTTCTTTTAACTGCAGGTATAAACAACTAGTTAAACAGCTTAGAACTCAAAACAAGTATGCCATTTAATAACTTAAAAAAAACATGAATATATGCAAACAAAAATTTAAAATCGTTGGAGCGGTTTTCTTACAAATTAATTTTTTTTAAGGTATAAAATTTTGGTTACATTAAAAAAAATTTAGTATGCCAATCTTGAGTATATATTAAAATACATTTTAGGCCTTGTTTCAAAAATATTCAGGAACTTACTTTTGAAATATTTAATTTTCAAACAAAATTTTTTTAATATATTCTTAAAAAAAAATTATTTTTTGCAAAATTTTGATATAATATTATCAAAACTCTAAAAGATCTTTTGTGGGAAGATTTCGACTGAAATCGTTTGAGCTAGTAATGAGAGAACCAAAAATTAGAAAAACCGTTATATGGCAGGTACTGTTCATAACAATTTTCGGTAATTTTTTTTTTTCTTATCAAAAAGTACACCATACCTACAGTAATACCCTATTTTTTCTATTAAAATCGTTGAAGCCGTTTTCGAGATAAATTAGCTTTTTCTAAACGGTTGTATGGCAAGTACCACTATTTTTGGAGCAAACAAAATATTTCAATTTCCCTTCTGAAGAGTTCGACAAAAACGTTAAGTTCAAAATTTGAAGAAAATCGCTCCGGTGGTTAAGGCTCTAGGTCGAAGTACAGACAGATAGACTGAAAGACAGAATTTTGCCACCCGATCTTGTTTTTTTTTTTATGAATCCAAAACTTAGTACCCAAAAAGGGGTTATCGGCTGAGATAATTAATTAATTAATTTTTATATACAAATTTAAAATAAGATTACAAAATATTGTATATGAAAATAAAAAAAAGCTTTTGAGTCTTTAGGAAACTTTGAAAGTTTTGAAAATTTTGTTTGAAAATTCGATATCTCAAAAAAGCGTTGAGAATTTTTTTTTGAAATTTTATTTTTATATGCAGAATGCACATAAATAAATACAATTTACATAACAAAAATTTTGTGTAAAAATGTGCTAAGAATTTAATATATAAAAATTATTTTTTAAGAAAACCGCTCCAAGGATTTTGAATTCTTTTTTTCAATACAATTATAGACCAACAAGAACTAAGATGGGATTTTTTTTTTCATTTAATAATTTCGAAGAAGTTATTTTAGCTAGTTTAAATATCGTATTTCGTATTATGGAAATTATGAGAGAAAAATGTTTAAAAGCATACATTTTTCTCTCATAATTTCCACGACCTTACAATGTTCTTGAACCCTCAGTGTCTTAAACATAAGGGCAAGAACGTGCGACCCCAGTTGTTCATTTTATTTTCTTCTATAATCATTTTGTTAAATGTGATTATAATGTCAAGTTTGATATATTTTGTTTTTTTTTTTTTTTAAATCAAAATCTTGCCCTTATGTTGAAACCTATATATGTATTCGAAGTAATAAGCCTGAAAATTTATTAACTTGTATCCATAATGTGTGTATATATTATTACTGGTGCATATATACTCCACATGAAATAAGCATGGAAAATAAAAAAAGAAAAATATTGGCATAGCATTTGTCATTGAAAAAAACCTAATACACGAATGCCGAAGATAAATCAGGTGACATTTCAGACCGCACTATATGTGGATGATGCTAAACCTTTAACCTCTTCTTTTTTGTTAAATACATTTTTATAAAATGTTCCTATTCCCATACAGCCTCATTTTTCAAGTGCATTTTTAAATATTACCGTAAGATTGTTTAATTTTTTACTCTCTAAATTTAACTATGTGAATCACTCGTACACTTGGACATATACGTACTTTTTTAGTATGGTATTTTATAGGTATGTATATGTTTTAAATTTTGAAACTGTTGTTTGTGTTTTTAAGTTTGCTTTATGTTTTCATCTCACTTGGGTTGAAAAGAAAGATCTATTTAAAATTTTCAAATTATATTTTTTTTTCAGATAAGTAATTATTATCCTAATTCAAAACGAAATTATTTTGGCAATAATGACATTTTTTTAATTGAATACATTGAAAAATGATAAAGATTTTTTTAGATATGTGGATGTGATCAATAAAATTTTTCCTTCAGCTTTTTGTTGGTTACTGTGTGTTTTGGCAATGAAACAACTAAGTTACATTTGTTTTCCCGACGTTTCGGCAGGGGTTGCTGCCATCCTCAAGGGAGCTTTACCAAGACAAAAAATGCATTTATTCCAAAGTGTGTGGTAAGAATTAAAACATTAAGAAATACACTCACAATTTGGGTAAATAAGTTTTAAAATTTAATAGTTTTAATGATTTTTAAATCATTAAAAAAGAAAAGCTAAATAAAACTTCAAATGAAGAAAGAAATAACGGGTGATTTTTTAGCTGGTTTGGTTTTGGCAACACTGGTTTTGACAGCTGACGCGTGTTTAGTACCTTGTGTCACTGTCAAACAGCTTCAGTTTGCAATTTAACCATGGATCGTCTTACAAATGAACAACGCTTGCAAATTATTGAATTTTACTATCAAAATTCGTGCTCGGTTCGAAATGTTCATCGCGCGCTGCTTCCATTTTATGGTTGGCATTCTCGACCTTCTGAGCAGTCTATTCCGAAGATTGTGACCAAATTTCGCACCAAATTTACTTTGTTGGACATTAAACCACCAACACGTTTACGTACTGTGCGTAGTGAAGAAAATATTGCGGCCGTATCAGCTAGTGTGACAGAAGACCGCGAAATGTCGATTCGGCGCCGTTCCCAGCAGTTAGGCCTTTGTTACAGCACTACGTGGAAAATTTTGCGGAAAGATTTGGGCGTAAAGCCTTTTAAGATACAGCTGGTGCAAGAACTAAAGCCAGCCGACCTACCACAACGCCGAATTTTTGGTGAATGGGCTCTTGGAAAGCTGGCCGAGGATCCGCTTTTTTATCGAAAAATTGTGTTCAGCGATGAGGCTCATTTTTGGTTGAATGGGTACGTAAATAAGCATAATTGCCGCATTTGGAGTGAAGATCAGCCAGAAGCATTGCAACAGCTACCAATGCATCCCGAAAAAGCCACTGTTTGGTGCGGTTTATGGGCCGGCGGCATTATTGGGCCATATTTCTTCAAAGATGATGCGAATCGCAGCGTTACTGTCAATGGTGAACGCTACCGAGCGATGATAACAAACTTTTTTTTGCCCGAAATGGAAGTTCTTGACTTGCATGATATGTGGTTTCAACAAGACGGTGCCACATGCCACACAGCACGCGAAACAATGGCGCAATTGCGAGGCGAGTTTGGTGAACAGTTAATTTCACGTTTCGGGCCGGTCAATTGGCCGCCTAGATCGTGCGATTTGACACCATTAGATTATTTTTTGTGGGGGTATGTCAAGGCTAATGTCTATAGGGACAAGCCCGCTTCGATTGACGCACTGGAAGCCAACATCCATGCATTCATTCGTGAGATACCGGCCGATATGTGTGAAAGAGTATGCCATAATTGGACTCAGCGGATGGGCTACCTGAGACGCAGCCGCGGTCAACATTTGCATAAAATTATCTTTAAACATTAAATTGCAAGGTTCAAACTATCGATTCAAATAAATATTTCATTCATTTTTCCGAATTTTTTGTGTTTTTTTTTTTAAAGTTCTAAACCTCTTAAAAAATCACCCGTTATAAGCAACTTCTTGCGATTAAGTCGTGCATTTAATTTAATTTATTAACGCTTAGCAGTGACCACAAACTAGCTACAACACTGTATATACGAATAATATGAAAAATTAATTATTACTGTATTAGCTTAAAAAGTAGTAATACTAAACAATTTAGCAGCTACCAATTTTTCAAATATTTGTCTATAATTCAAGTCTTTTTCCATGTATTTAAAAAAATATTGCAATATTTTAACATTGCTATTTTTTTTTTGTATATCCCTGCCAAAGGAACCAAAAAAAAATCAATTGATTTTAGCTGGGAATTGGCACAAAGTGAACTTTGCTTCCGTTTCTTCTATTTTCCTGTTTCTGCTTCGATTCAAAAGTATTTTGCACATTGTTTTCCGGTCGGAGATTACTTTTTAAAATGATGTCACCTAGATTTTTTTTTTTGTGTAAATAAAACAAAAAAGAGTTTTTTTTTTAAAGCTGGCAATATAAGGGACATACTGAAAGTCATACATAAATTACAATTTAATTTATTTTCAAGTCAACGATTTATTGTTTGCTTTAGAGTTGATTTTTTTTGTTATGTTTTAATCCATGTGAATATATGATATATGAAATATTTAAATATGGAAATTGAAAGGCATGGAAAAAGTAATCCCTCTTCTATATACCTACATATATAAACAGTTAACAAAAAATCGCTATGAAAAAGTTTTGTATGAATACATTTCATGCGATTGACATTCAAATTAAATAAACTTGTTACTTTTTTTTTTGTTTGATATAAATACAGAGAAAGATATTAACATCACAGTTTATGTTCAAAAGAATGTATAAAAGTATTTTCCCCCTTGACGATTTGTAATTCTATTCATTCATAACAGTATCATCTGACGGCATATCGTTTTATGGAAGTTGGCAAAAAAACAAACGATTTAAATGAAATTTGAAATATTCCTTCTGCCCTACGGTCTATTGCGGTACTTTGGGCTCTTCAAGAGTTCAGAAAGTTTTTAACAACTTTTTGATTTATTTCAAAAGATTTGTATCAATTAGTGTAGAGCGTGAGAGGAAAGAGTAAATGGGGAGTTCGTCTTTTGTTCCCTTCGGGCCTTATGGGTGGTTACATTTACAAAGCACAAAAAAAAAAACAGGCTGTTATCATCACACACAGGATGAGCTTCTGGAATGCATGTGTCCCAACGATGTCATGTGGAAATGTAATAAATTTCAACGGGTGGCAGACATCATCGTGTGAGCTAGTGTCCTGAACTGGTTCTCTCCCTATTGCCGGATGTCAAATGCCCCATCTATTGTCGAGAGCTACAAAATTTATTGCAATGAAATGTATGTATATTAAGGTTTTTCATTCTCTCGATTAACAAGTTCAATTGGCGATTTAAAATTAATTCAACATGGCACTATTGTAACTTTTAGTAAAATATTAATAACCATCATTTGAAGCAATTTTCAATTGCACCTCTGGGGACCAAATATTAAATTGATGCTGTATGAGATATTATTAACGGTTTCAAAATATATGTAATAGATTCATTCTAGAATACCATTACAATTGAATTATTGTGAATTATTTTCTTGAACAAAAAGTAATTCATTTAATTTAATTGGTATTTACAAAAGAAATTATGAAATATTTTGATTAATCACTTCGCCATGTTTGCTTGTCTGGTTTTATTCTTCAATTCATATGATTCCTACAAGAAGAATAAAACTTTCTCTCCATAGAACAACTACAGTAAATATACTACAATCTATACAATGATAAAGCCAAGGGCGGATCCAGACTTTGCCCCAGGGGGGGGTCACGTTTCTTAAAATTTCAATAAAGTATTGCACCCAAAAATAATTTTTACTTACGATATAAAACAAGTTTTGTATTCGAGCAAAGTGGGTGGCAGAATTCTGTCTGGTTGTTTGTCTGTCTTTTCCTTGACAGCCTACAGCTACAGCCTAACCACTGAAGCGATTTTCTTCAAATTTTTAAATAATTTTTTTTTTTTTTAAATTCTTCGGAGGGGATATTTTTTACCTTTTAAAATTATGGTACTTGCTATACAACCATTAAGAAAAAGCTTATTTATCTGAAAAACGACTTCAACGAATTTGATAAAAAACAGTAGATTACTGTAGGTTTTTACCTATCAGAAAAACTGTTAATAACGATACCTGCCATTTATGGGTTTTTGAATTTCCATTTGTTCAAAGAATTTCAATCAAAATTTGCATGCAAAAGCTCCATAAAAATCTCAATAATATTGCCTATCAAAATAAAAAAATAAATGTTGGCCTTTTAAGAAGATATTAATTTTTGTTTTGAAAATTCAATATTTCAAGAACGCGTTGATGAATTGTTTTGAAACTAGTTTATAAATATATTTTAAAATTAATTATTATTTAATTTAATATACAAAATAACTTTTTGAGAAAATCGCTATAACGATTTTAATTTTTTTTGTGCTTATATTCATATTTCTTCAAGTTATCAAATTGGTTTTAAGCTTTAAGATATGTATTTGAAAAGTTGTTAAACAATTAAAAGAACAATTTAAATGCCCTTATTTTATATATTTTTATATTCTTTATATATGTAATTAGTGGCATTTTTTTTAAAGTTCCTAATTACAGGCAACTTGAACAGCAGAGCAAGTACCTGCAATACAGTCGTACATTTTAATTCCATTGAAAATATTTTTTTAAATAAATTTATTAATTAAGGAATTAAAGCCAGAACCATCATGCCACTAGATACTAAAAATATAGTTTAGGAAAAGTTTATTTTTGCCCTTAAAATCTTAACTCATTTACAATAAGATCATATTTATTCTACAAGATCTATTTTGATCTTTTGCCTGGCAACTAGAAGCTACTTTTGTTATACTTACCACTTTCCTTAATGACATCCCCCGAACAAAACAAATTCATGAAACGTCAAAATTACAAAACAAAAAACTTTGTATTCCCAAAATGGTGCACCCAAGTTAGTGGGAAAGCGTAAGCAATTACTGTCTTGGGAAAACGAAGTAATATGAGGTAGTTTTTCCATAAAAGAAGGCTTGCTACCACTCATGTCTTCGAGTTGCTCTATGCTTTAAGTTACTTGATAGTGCAAGAAACTAAAAGTTGATCGCAATTAACAACTTAGTTGCCTAATGGTTGCTTGACCTTGATTTTGAGATTAAGCAAGCGATGTGTCATTTAGGATATTTGCAAGAATGTATGCGATCAGTAAAAAGTCCAAAAAGTTTAATTTTATAAATTTGTTGAGTTGAAAATTTTGAATCAACTGTAAAAGTTTTTCTAAGTACCGACCAATTTTTCGCACTTCACTGTGAGAAGTTTGCAGGATACCAAAATCTAAAATATCGAAACTGCATTATTTACAGATCTTGAAAAATGATATCTCACACTAAGTAAAAATAAAACATTGCAAATGTCAACCAAAATCTCGAAAATTAAAATCTCGAATACCTGCTCAAAATTGAGTGGTCACATAATTAGAGGGATTTTTATTTGCAAGATCTCAAATGCGAGTTTTTCATTTGCATGGTTTTGTTATTTGTGCCCAATTCAAAAGGCCGTTGATAAGGTCAACTAAAGGGTGATTTTTTAAGAGGTTTAGAACTTTAAAAAAAAAAAAACACAAAAAATTCGAAAAAATGAATGAAATATTTATTTGAATCGATAGTTTAAACCTTGCAATTTAATGTTTAAAGATAATTTCATGCAAATGTTGACCGCGGCTGCGTCTCAGGTAGCCCATCCGCTGAGTCCAATTTTGGCATACTCTTTCACACATATCGGCCGGTATCTCACGAATGAATGCATGGATGTTGGCTTCCAGTGCGTCAATCGAAGCGGGCTTGTCCCTATAGACATTAGCCTTGACATACCCCCACAAAAAATAATCTAATGGTGTCAAATCGCACGATCTAGGCGGCCAATTGACCGGCCCGAAACGTGAAATTAACTGTTCACCAAACTCGCCTCGCAATTGCGCCATTGTTTCGCGTGCTGTGTGGCATGTGGCACCGTCTTGTTGAAACCACATATCATGCAAGTCAAGAACTTCCATTTCGGGCAAAAAAAAGTTTGTTATCATCGCTCGGTAGCGTTCACCATTGACAGTAACGTTGCGATTCGCATCATCTTTGAAGAAATATGGCCCAATAATGCCGCCGGCCCATAAACCGCACCAAACAGTGGCTTTTTCGGGATGCATAGGTAGCTGTTGCAATGCTTCTGGCTGATCTTCACTCCAAATGCGGCAATTATGCTTATTTACGTACCCATTCAACCAAAAATGAGCCTCATCGCTGAACACAATTTCCAACATTTTGAACATTTCGAACCGAGCACGAATTTTGATAGTAAAATTCAATAATTTGCAAGCGTTGTTCATTTGTAAGACGATCCATGGTTAAATTGCAAACCAAACTGAAGCTGTTTCACAGTGACACAAGCTACTAAACACACGTCAACTGTCAAAACCAGTGTTGCCAAAACCAAACCAGCTAAAAAATCACCCGTTAGCTATATTAATTCGTTGTGGATTTGTTCTAATGGGATTTTAAAGTTTTTTTTTTTAAAGTCATTCCAGGTCACTGAACAAAATTTGTAGGTACCTTTTTCAGGTTTACTTAAGAAACAAATATTTATATATTTATAGATTCATTGGTGACATACATTTTTTTTAAATGAATTTTCAAAGTTCTTTCATGGTTCAGTATTACTTTTTGAAAATTCTATGTCTGAAAAATTATCTGCTGTTACCACCTGCCCTTTTATGACTAATAACCTTTCGAAGAGTACACATACGGGATGCGATGAAATTTGTCATCTGATTCGGTGTTCGGTGTCAGAAATGTTCACAAAATCATCAAATCAATTTCAAATTATTTTTACGGTAAAACAAAAAGTAGAGTTCTGTATTATTCTTGAAATGAAAACTTTTATTGTTTTTCTGGCGGAAGAATTATTTTTTCAACTTTTCACGAACGATGTACATATTTTCGGCCTTCCGGCCTTCTGTCAAAACCTAGCAAGTCCTTAAATGACATTTTAATGTACTTTTGGTCAACAAGAATTACTGAATTCGAATACCAATGTCTAGTAACTGTGCCATGGTTTCTTTTGGCTCTATCAACCAGTTTTAAAACCTTTCATTATCTTAAAATTCCATTTTATTACCTTTTTAATCGGTGTTTTGTGTCTTCTAAGCAATTTTTCAAATTTGAAATTTGTTTTGACAGAAAGCCCACGATATGTATTTTATACTTTGATTTTTGTGTTCTATAACTCTTTAAATACTCACGTTCAATTAAAATAAATTTGAAGGCGGATTATATCCTTTGAGCAGTGAAATTTTTTGTTTATGATTGAATTCATCGGTCTAATATTTTATATCTGGGAAAAGCACCCCCTTGCATCCGCCAATAGATAAAGCAGTTCAATAAATTAATTAAAACAGCATTTATTTTGCAAAAAATACATATGAAGGAAATAAAATGCTGATGTTTAAGAAAAAATATAATCTATTTTTGCGTTGTTTTTAAATATTTTGGAAATTGTTCACAAAAATGAAATTTTATTTTGTCCAAAAGTACTTCTAGCAAAATAAAATAAAATCGCATTTCAAAAAACTTGTTAGTTACTTGTTAGTACTTATTCATATTTGTTCGTTAAAGCAACAAACAATCAACAAAATCATAAATGAAGAATTTAGTTCTACTTTTCGTTCTGCAGTACGCTGCCCGATGAACAAAATTGATTATTTTACCAGATCATTTGGAGAAGTCTACACTCTTTTTTCGCAACCAAATAATTACAAAGACCGTTCATTGTGTGCGAAAAAATGGCCTTGGTATATTTTCGTGTTTATTTATACCTATTGTTTTTTTTTCATCAAAACATGGCTGTGATTTTTTTAAATTAACAATTGTTTTAATTTTTTTTTTTTTATTTGTCCAGCTGTCAACGAATATCTGTCCGCTTCGGTTTCGTTAGTATTTCGTTGTTTTGTTGGAGACCAACTAAATATTTCATTTCGCATCAGCTGCGAACTGGGCTTAGCAATGTAATTGAAATACAAAACAACTTAGTCATGTACGGGTTGAATTTTAAGAGCAAGTTCGTGGTATATATATATATATGGTATATTAGGTATAGCACAGTTTTATTACTGTCTGTCTGTTAAGCTACAACCTAAGCAGGTTGGATTGATTTGTTTTAAACTTGGTACGTGCTTCTTTTTGATCAGTTCCTTCCACACCTTTTTAAATTTTTTTTTCAACAAAATAAACCAAACTACAATTATTTCCCTGGGTAAGGTTCAATTTTTTATTTCCATGCAAAAACTTACTCTACAAGGCCTTTTTTGAGGTCTTACATTAAAGATTTGCATCTTCAAGACTGTATTTTTATGAATAGCTTCTTTGAAACTTATTAGAGGTCTACTTATACTCCCAAAACATTTTCAAGCTTATGTTTTTAATTAATATTTAAATAAGGCTTCCTTAAACTCATTAATAGAAACACAAGAATTAAGAGCAAAGAAAAGCTTTCTTTTAGAAGCTTCATTTAAGAATTTTTTGAATCCTATTCCAAGAGTGGACTGGGGGTAAGAGGGCCTTCCGGAACTCTTAGAAAAAGGACCACAAAATACAACATACAAAACTTATTGATATATTAATTGTATTAAGTTTTATTTTGAATTTAATCTAATTTTATTGAAATTTTTTTTTTTTAATTTTTGGTTGTGCAGCAAAAGTTATAAACTAGAGTTTTATGTACATAAGTAAGCATACGAATTCCAAGTATCTTCTATTCAGTAAAATAATATTAAGACATTTTACGACTTCAATAGAGTATGGCTTTTAGTTCAGTCTTAACAAATTTACACTAGTCAAAATAAAATTAAGGAAGCCAGTTCATTTATACAGGGTGGCGCACCAATTGTGCTACAATAAGAAATTCAAATAACTTTTTTTTTTAATCGATGTATTTCATTTATTTTTTTTTTTTATTGGTTAGAAAATTAAATTTTATTTTAAATAGTTAGTTGTTTTTAAAGATTATAGACCGCAAATGACCTCCACGCTCTCCCACGCATATGCGGCACCTGATCAAAAAATTATTCATTGCGGCCTGAAGAGTTGAAGTTGGGATCGCCTCAATTATTGTTGTTATGGACTGCTTTAATTCAGTTAAATTCCTGGGCTTCGTTTTATATACCTCTTGCTTGACATAACCCCATAAAAGGAAGTCTGGTGCAGTCAGGTCAGGTGACCTTGGGGGCCAGCGAAGAGTGGAGTTCCTAGAAATTAATTTGTTTGCGAATTTTTTGTTTAGCTCCGCCATAACTGGTCTGGCTATATGTGCAGTTGCTCCATCTTGCTAAAACCAAACGCTGTTGAATGGTATACGTCTTCGGCGCAGTTCTGGGTAAAAAAAACTCCTTCAACATCTTTAAATAACGGTCCCCATTGACAGTAACGGTTACACCGTTTTCTTCAAAGAAGTACGGCCCGACAATACACCTTGATGAAACTGCGCACCACACAGTGACTTGTTCTGGGTGCAGTTCCGTCTCATGGAGCATTTCTGGATTAGACTCATTCCATATACGGCAATTATGCTTGTTTACATTGCCGTTAAGATCAAAATGGGCCTCATCAGACATGAACAAACAATTGATCAATGTGTTGTCTTCTTCGGCCATTGATATCATTTTTTGGCAAAATTCCAGGCGAACAGGCAAATCCTGAGGGTTTAACTTGCTAGTAATTTGGACTTTGTACGGAAACAAGTTTAAATCGTCATGAAGTATCCGTTGTAATGACCGTCTACTAACTCAAATTTGCCCGATAAGTTTCGGGTCGAAACGCTCGGATTGGCCTGTATTGCAGATGCTACTGCTGCGATTGTATCCTGAACCCGAACATTGGCATCTCGATGGTACGGCCTTCGTGCGATGCTTCCAGATTCGGCAAACATGTTTACAAACCTCATAATGGTCCATCTACTCGGGGGATTACCGCCAAACTCCCGCCTAAATTCCCTTTAGACGGGAATGACGGACTGCAAAGCATGGTGCCGTTGCACTATCCAAATTCTTTTCTCCGTATCCCAAGCATCCATTTTTATAAATCTAAATAGTAACCTACAAAATAAAAAAAAAAATAAGCCGATTACTCACACAGAAAAAAAGTTATTACGTTTTATTTTTGTAGCACGATTCGTGCGCCACCCTGTATAACAAATATTAATGATTTTTTGGAAATTATTTATTTGTAGCTTAAGTTATTGTGTAAAAAGTGAAATAATAAAAAAATCGCAGTAAATATTTTCTAAGAAAACAAAGAATTGAAGCTTAACTATTGATGATCTGTAGAGGCCATCAACCGAGGTGCACAGATGTCCAATGATCTGAAGATGCCACAAACTGAGTTCTGGGGGCCTCCAAAAATCTGTTGAGGCCCACCAACTGACGTATGAGGGCCTCCAAAATACTGCAAAGGCCACCAACCTAATTCTAGGGTCATTCAAAGATCCTTAGAGGCTACCAAACGAGTTCAAGGGGCCTCCAGAGATCCGTAAGAGCCACCTACTGAGTTCTGGGGGCCTCGAAAAGTCTGAAGAGGTCACCGACTGAGCTCTGGGACCAAATATTCATTTAAAACTAAAAAAAAACTTTATATTTGGTGAGAGTCAAATTTTAATGAAAGGTTTAAGAAAAAAAAAACAGGAAATGGAGGCAGAAACTTCTATACACTTTTTGCATGCTTCGGGGCCCACCAAGGGCAAAATCCTGGTTAATTTGAATATTGTATTTCATGCTCTTAAACATTTTTCCCTTATAACTTCCGTGCTTCTAGTATAAACAATTTTCTTGACCCCTAAGCCTCGCTTGATCATAAAAGGAAGTATGTGCGAGCCAGCAAAAACTTAAGTTAGGCTTCGTGTCCTTTCAAGAAATAATGGAGTTTTTTGAATTTTTTCAAAGTCAGAAACACCAAATATCAATTGGTTTTTTGATTAAAACTTAAAATTGATAAGACTATTGAATTCTTAGAACTCAACCAAAATTAATTTTGTTTTTGACGAGATTTTTTAAATCTCAACTATACCCATAATTTTTCAATGTGCATAACAAAAAAAAAAGGAAAACAAAAGAAAAATTGTTGTATAAAACCTTACCAATTTACATTATTTAAAATAAAGAGTCTAAAAGAAATTATTTTGTGTATGTACATATTTCATTTATAAATGATATTTCAGTATTTGTTGTGCTCATAAACTTTCTACGGGCGCCTTAGGTGCGTTACAAGCAACTAGTTTTAAATTTATTTTGTAAATATGTAGTATGTACTGAAATTCTCTTGTTAAAATTCTATCAAATAAACCAAAGATTGTATTTTACTTTTTGAACATTTGTAGAGCTACGCAAAACAAAAGAAAATTCCTCTACAATTTACGAAACCAAATTTTCTAATATTCCCCACATATACAGAAAACTCAAAATTACAGTAACCTAAACAAAGAGTAGAGCATGGTTTCAGTTGGTTGGTAAAATTTACGGATACATAATCTGTAAAATTAGATGTGGTCCATTTAAATTTGCACCAACAGCAGCAACATCATCAGCAAGATAACTACACCTAATTCCATAAATTATACAATCTATACGAATCTAATCACATAACTTGTTCACTTAAGAGCACTCTCTCTGAAAATAGACCAACCTTCGTATAATCTACTTTATTAAATTGATAAATCTTATATGCGGCCAGTTATCCATATAGAAATACACATCCATATAGATATAGAGGTAGGAAAATATAACAAACAAACCATTTTCAACAAGCACAAATTTGCACACAACATTGAGATTTAACAAAAATGAAAGTTCTCTATAAATCTACTTCATAATACCAAGGACATAAATACACACAAACACGCACATACACCCGCATGCATATCTTTCTATAGCAGCCCCACTAGTACTCATAGTACACTCACAACAACATACATTCCTCAATTACGGTTCCTATTTTCCGGTGCATTTAGTGAATGGAGGCCCATTTTCCAGAGGACCAGAAGAATATGCACTCCACCAGCGTACTTCATCATGTCACGTATAATTTTAATCTTACTTCGTTCCATGGGGTGCAATGAAAAATAAAGGACACTCTTCGCCGAGCCAGCTCGGCTGCATGAGCAAAGCCCAATCCACCCAACTACTTCACTAACACATTCAAATGTCCTGCAAACTTTGGAACAGCAAAATATTTTCCATCGTCGTCGTCGTCGTGTCGCTCGTCGGTGTCGTTGTATAGTCATCATAGGTTGGAGCTCCTCTCCCCATCATCCCCCCCCCCTTCAAATTTTACTTCTTCCTCTCCCTATTGTAGGTGCTCCAGATAGAATCCCTTCGAAGTGCACTTGTGAATGTTTATTTCAACGTTGAGGACATTTCGAGAGCGCTTATGGTTGGCGCACTGGCGACAAAGTCCATTCCTAGGAATAGAACAAAAGATCAGTGTGCTTCAATGGTCTGGATCTGTACCACCGCAGGATGCTTCACTTTTATGATATTGTCGCACTTCTACTTGTTTCCTTTTTTTTTTTTTTTGCTTTTCTCTTACACAATCTTTACGGGGGTGGTCGATGGTTGGGCAATTTTAGTTTGCTTTTCAAAAAGGATGGAAAAATAGTAGGGTTGGAACGTTAGAGTACTACTGAATACATGTTTTAAAAGCGGGAGCGGTTCGATGAAGGTTAAAAAATTAAAAACCTCAACAAACTGAACTGAACTCCAGTAACAAAAAAATTGTTAACAAGTCATAATTCCATAAGACTGGATAAAAAATATTTTGTTTGCGAAAAACTTTGAAAGTTATAATTTAAAATCTATGAATTTAAAAAAAAAATGGTCAATTTACATATAATACATAAATTAATGTAATGTCCGTTTATGTAAAAATTTATCTTGAACAAATAAAAATAACCGAGAAAAATCGAATTTAAGAAAATGTATAAATAATTTTGAAAGTTTTTCTTGTTTTTGAAAGTTCTTTTTTATACAATATGAGTAATTAAATTTGTTTTAAATTATTGTATTATAGTTTCTTAGGAACTCCTAAATAAAAATAAAAATAAATGAACTCTTTTTAATCAGGTACTTTTTTTATAAAATAACAGAACAAAAATGCCTTTACCTACTCCTATGTCCAAGAGGCTTTGGGTTACAAAAAATTGTATATACATGAAAATTATGGGAGTAAAATTTTTAAAATCTTAAAATATAATATTTTAATTAAATAAAACAACTTCTTATTTAAAATGCCGCCTGAATTCTTGATCAAATTTTATTTTATGAACCAAATTTAATTGTTGGAGTGGTTTTTTTAAGAAATAATTTTTTATACTGCAACTTCTTAAAACATTTTTTAGAAAAAAATTTAGTATTCAAATCTTTATAAAATCGTTATAAAGGAACTATTTATATAAGCTGCCAGATAAAATTTTCTCAATTTCGGGACATCAGGAACCAAAAATCGGGACAAATTGAGAGTTTTTAAAAAGTCTCGATTTGCAATTTTAGAAAAATATTTTAGGCTAAGACAGCAATTGTAATTTTCTGTCACTGCGACTAAACAAAATTAATCGCAACACAGTTTAATTTTTTGTGTTATGTTCTTTAATTCGAATTTAAACTTACACAGCACAAAGTTTATTTTTCAAGTGTTATACAAATTTATTTGGTCAAAAACCTTTGACCCATTAAACCTGCTTTATTTGAAATTTTGGGTGGCAAAATAAATATTTTTTTAGGGTGGCAAGAACTTTAAGTTTCGCACTGATCATGTCTAGTCAAGGAACTAGAAATTTACAAAAATTCGATCGAAATAAACCAAATACCTAGATACTCTTTTGTACAAAAGACTTACATATTTTTCCAATTTTTTGAAATCAGTTTAATTAATGAAACTTAATAGTTCTTTGACATAATGACAAATATTTTTCATGTGTAAAAAAGAAAATTTATGTCCGTCTGTTTGTACCTGGATCTACAGCCTAAGCCAATGATGTGATCTTCTTCAAATTTTGAAATTAAAGCTTTTTGGTGATACTCCAGAAGGGAAATTGAAATTATTTGTTAAGCTTAAAAAATAACCGTATACTTGCCATACAATCGTTAAAGAAAATCTTATTTGTCTCAAAAACGGATCCAAAGATTTTGAAAAGAAAAAATTGTGTATTATTGCACATATGGTGAAATTTTTGGTTAAAAACCAAAAACCGTTATTAATGATACGAGCCATAACAGCGGTTCTTTTATTTTAGATTTTCTTATCAACGCCCAACCGATTGGAATAAAATTTTGTATGTACGAGTATAAACTCCTTATAAATGTCAATAAATTCACTCATTGGAAACTTGAAAAAAATTAACTTTGGGGTTTTTTAAGAAAACATTTTTTTTTTAAATTCAATTTTTCAAAAACGGGTTGATGAAATTATTTGAAACTAGGTTTGTGAATATATATTAATAAATACTCATAATTGGCCTACCAATTTTTTAATTTTAAATGTTACCGAATAAAATTAGTTTCTAAGAAAACCGCTCCAACGATTTTAGTTCTTTTTTTTCATATGGGGGATTATACAAATGATGGAATTTTTGACGGTTCCGTTGATATTTTAATAACTGTTCAAGTATTCTATCTGATTTTTTTTTCATAACTACAAATCTAATTGATGTCTACATGGCCAGACAAAAGTATTAAGATCTGACATATTTTCATTACTCAAAAAATTCTTCAAAGAGTCCAATGCTCAGTCCCCTGACGTATCCCCTGCTCGTTTTCGAAGGGAAAAATTCTTACAGTTCTCTTATTTAAGTTCCAAAACCAAAATAAACTTTCAATTATTGACGTTAGATAACAGATCTTCTTAGGATGAAAATGAATATTTAGTACCATTACATTATATCACACAAAAAAAATCATTTATTTTTGTCCCTCTTTTTCTCTTATCAGTCCCCTGACCGATGAAACAGTCAAAAATATTCTTCAGTTATGCGTTATGTCGAAATTATCATAATTTTATTCCATTTTTGTAGAATCACCCATACATTCATATTTCTTCTAGTAATTAAATGGCATACTTGCTTTTGAGCTCCAAGTATCTGACGAGTTGCTTATACCACTAAAACGATGATTCGAACGTTTTATTCTATTTTTCCATTTTTGTTTCTGTAATTACTTGCATATCCCACAAGTTCTTAAGTTGCAAGCAACTTAAAAATTTTTTTTTATTTTTTTTATGGCTATGTCACAAAATCATATTTTTTCTCTAAAGCGGCATCACAACTTAAAAGAAAAAAAAAATAATAAACTTTTTTCAGTAAAGGCTACCTTTCCATGGGAAATCGTTTGTCAAAAAATTGTCATAGGGCGGGTCAATAAGTCCGTGACTTTTGGAATAAAACACAGATTTTTTGATAAAAAAATAATTTTATTTTTCAACGTAGTCTCCCTTGAGCTCTATACACTTTGTCCAACGCTTCTCCAATTTTGTTATCCCTTCCAAAAAAAATGATTTGTCGAGGTCCTCAAAATAGGCCTTTGTTTGCGAGATGACTTCATCATTGGAGTCAAATCTTTTTCCACCAAGCCATTTCTTCAGGTTTGGGAACAAGAAGTAGTCGCTCGGAGCCAAATCTGGAGAATAGGGTGGATGAGGGAGCAATTCATAGCCCAATTCATGGATTTTTGCCATGGCAACTGCACATGTGTGCACCCTTGCATTGTCTTGGTGGAAAAGAACTTTTTTCTTGGCCAAATGAGGTCGGTTTTTTTCAAATCGTAATAAGTTGGCATAATATTCCCCATTGATTGTTCTTCCCTTTTGAAGGTAGTCAATGTGGATTATCCCGCGTGCATCCCAAAAAACAGTCGCCATAACTTTATTGGCTGACAAACCCACCTTGGGCTTCTTTGGACCCGATTCAACCTTAGAATCCCACTGTTTTGACTGTTGTTTGGTCTCTGGTGTGTTGTGATGGATCCATGTTTCGTCCACGGTTACAAAACGGCGCAAAAACTCCTCCATATTGCGATTAAGCAACGCCAAACCTTCCTGTGAAGTTGTTACACGATTGCGTTTGTGGTCAACTGTGAGCAAACGCGGCACCCATCTTGCGGAAAGCTTTCTCATGCCCAAGTGATCATTCAAAATTGAAACCACTGAGCCATGCGAGATCCCTACGGCTTCCACAATCTCTCGCACTTTCAATCTTCGGTCGGCCAACACCATATCGTGAATTTTTTCGATTGTTTCGGGTGTAGAGACCTCAACTGGGCGTCCAGGATGTTCGGCATCTTCAGTGCTTGTACGGCCACAACAAAATTCAGTAAACCACTTTTTTACCATTAAAATCGATGGTGCAGAGTCCCCATAGTATTTATCAAGCCTAGCCTTGGTCTCGGCAATGGTTTTTTTTCGCAAGAAATAATGCTTAGTAAGCACACGAAATTCACTTCTTTCCATTTTCTCCTCAAATTAGTGAGTAGTCTGATAAAAATACTCGTAGCTGTCAAACACAAACTAACTGACGCAGCAAGTTTAAATTTTGACAGGAGTCAACTGACAGATGCCTGTTGACAGGAGCAGTGTTGCTGTTTCAGTAAAGAGGTCAGAAATTCAAAAAGTCACGGACTTATTGACCCGCCATCTAGTATATAGATATTTGCCTTACGAAAATTTTCAAAAAAATATTTTTTGGATTTTTAAAAAAATGTTAATTTTTGTTTTTGTTATTTTAAAATCAAATATTTTAAAAACTACATAGTCGATTTTTATAAATAGAAATGTTGAAAACTCGTTAATGAAAATATCCTTTTTCATAAAAACAGCTCACACGCTCAAGTAGCACAAAAGTCCAAACTACTTCAAAATATTTGAGGTATTTTTTGCACTATTGCACCTTCGCCTACGTCTTGAATATAAAAGAAAATATACCACTTTTCAGTGCAATTTTTGGACATTTAACTTCGGTTCAGTGTAGTATTACCTTATTCTTGTCAATAATTTACACTGGCTGTACTAAAATCATACCGATGATTCGATGGAAAAATTTACCAAAATGTACACCAAAGTTTATTTTTTCAATCGGAAACAATTTTTATTTACACTGTTGGTGTATTTCCTATCGAAAATGTATGTGCAAGAGTTTTGAAATCTGTCAATGATTTTAATTTTTTTACCATAATAATATCGACGCAAGAAAATCATGAATAAACCTACCTACCTTCAAATGGTGTAATTTATCTACAAAATATAGAGTAAAAAATATATCATGTGGGTTGGTTTGGGAATCGAATAATTGTATACACTATTAACTGTATGAAAAAAAAAAATAGCTAAAATATGGTTCAATTTTTGTACCATTAATGGTATTTTATAAAAACAACTGAAAACCAGTTAATTTTTTCACCGAATTTTAAAAGAAATATTGAAATTTTGCACCGAAAAGACAATGGTGTAATTTTTATACCGGTATATTTGACAAATACACCAAAACGCATTATCATTTTTTTGAATCTTACACAACAGTTCATGAACATACATCAAATTATACACAATTGTGCCACTTGAACGATTTTTACTAAACTTTTTGTGTATGCTAAAATTTGTGCGATATACAACCAAAAATTATATTATAGAAAATATTAAAAGTGCTTCTCATAGAACTTTTCTTTTAACTTTGAATTTTCTCATTAGCAGCTGAACAGATTTAAATGTTTTTTTTTTATAATTTTATTTTTATATCCACATACATAAATACTTATGATTTGCGTACCAATACATTTTCTTAAAAATGTTGTAAGAACTTGGTATACAAGAAATTTTGTTTAAAATCGCTCGAACGATTTAAAATTTTGTTCCCAAAAAAAATAGGTAAACAAATATTTTTTATTGTTGAAGGTTTTATATAAAAATATTTTTTTAAATTAGAAATAATGTTTTGAAGAAAATAAAAGGAAAACAATTCTTTGGGAGCTTCTATTAATAACCATTTTTGAAAAATGGATTTCTTTCCAAAGGAGAGCTTTTGATAAATTATTTTTCGTTTATAATTTTTGTAAGAATAGTTTTGGAGCCGTTTTTCAAAAAGATTTGTAAAATTAAAAAAAAAAACAAACTATTTTTGGTTCCAGAAAAAAAGAGAAAATTTATGGGAGGATCTCAAAAAAATCAACTAGTGCATTTTTGAATATATATTGTGTTTTCAAAATAAAGCTAAATCTAAAAAAAAAAATAAATACAAAAATAAATTTTTTTTTAAATTTAATATATGTATTTTAAAGATTTTAAAGAACCTTTTGTGATCTGCTACAACTACATTCCAATGACTTTTCAAAATTATATTAACAAATCTTAAAAGCTTCAAAATATTTTCAAAGAATAATTTTCAGATTACAAAAAAAAAAAAAAAACAATAAAGATTTTTCGATAGGCCGCCAAGATCATGTGATTTGACACCGTTGGACTTCTTTCTTTGGGGTTGTTTGAAAGAAAAGGTGTACGTCGATAAGCCATAAATAATTCAAGAGCTAAAGGAAGAGCTAATGCGACACATTAACGCCATAGAACCTCAATTATGCCTCAGCGTCATCGAAGATTTGGACCATCGGATGGCCGATATTTGTTTCCATGCAT
Organism: Dasysyrphus albostriatus; assembly: GCA_946251815.1. Classification (NCBI taxonomy): domain Eukaryota; kingdom Metazoa; phylum Arthropoda; class Insecta; order Diptera; family Syrphidae; genus Dasysyrphus; species Dasysyrphus albostriatus. The sequence goes on along the minus strand of OX276336.1, from coordinate 48,059,976 downwards.
CAATGAACCATACCAATATTATCATAATAAAAATAAATGACAATAATTTCCTAAATAATTTGTATTTTATTCAAAATCAACATCGGCCCTTAAAATTTAACCACCCTTTAGTTAAATTTTATTCAATTCAAAAATTTGTACATGAGGGTTATTGTTAGAGGCTCAAGCATGCATATTGGATTTTAAGTATGCAGTGATAAGAAGGATAGGATGGATAAGGGGATATAAATCCTTGAAGAGATAAGATTTTTCTAAACGGCTCCCGAAAAAAAATGGAAACTACGAGTAGTCAGAAAATTAATATATTTTGGATTATTTTAAAACTTCATTTTGGAAAGAAGACCCAAAATTTTGTTTATATTCAAAAAACAAAACTAAAAATATGGAGTAGAAAAGCAACGCCTCCCAATTTCCAAACTACTCAAAAGTAAGAGAACTTAAATTTACATAAATAAATTCACAGCATCTCATTAAACTTAATGTGCAAAAAACACCATTACCGCTTTAAGCTTTCATTCTTTAACTCTCATGCTGACTGGGCTGTCAATTTTTGTGCAGGGAAATTTCTTAGACAGAAAAGCACAGAAAGGAAAATTTTCTCTCTCAATATCGAGCTATCTCTTTTTTAAAAAAAATCTAGATTTCCTGTCTAAAGGAATGGCTAAGAAGACCACAGAAATTCAGAATAATATAGCGGATATGCAACAAAAACATAAAATTATGTTACAGAATGTAAGCTTGCATGGCACCTACTAGTAGCAAAACCTGTACTAAACATAGCCGAACTTTATTTCTTTTTCTTATGAAGGGCATTTTTCCAAAATTTTTGTGCAGGCCCTTTTCCAGTTTTTGAAAGAGAAAAGAAAATATCACACACTTTTTGGAAATAGAACCTGAAATTCAGGAAAAATACCAAACATTTTGGGATTTTTTTTCCTCAAAAAAAAATGTGACGTACATTGTTTATACATTTTTACCTAAAATCCATTACGCTGCTGATGTGAAACAAAATTTCATTTCAAAACACGGCAAACAAATATTAATGGAGAGTTTCACCAATTTTGATAAATGAAAACTTTTAGCCTCATACATGGAAAATATTTCGCCCGAAAAAATTTGTTCCCTTGTTTATTTTAGGCCATAAGAAGCTCGGGTGAATCTCTCATTAAAGCTTTTAAAATCTATAATGAGTTTTACCTGAGTTTCTGTTTGCCTAAAATAAACAAAAACACTTGCGCAAAGTGTACCGCAATATCCTCGGTTTTTCTTTCGTTCACCGTCAAAAAAAAATAAATGACAATTTCAGCACTAAGTTTCGAGACATTTTGCGCGAAATGAGTTCTCACAAAAAGGGGAATTATCGTTTTTCGTGTGAAATCCACAATAGGCGAAAAGTGAAATGTCAATTTCCCAGCGTGGGTTGTTGTTCACATGAAACTCACAATGAGCTAATAAGCAAACACAAAAAATTAAAAAACAGAACGCCCACCATGCTTTAATTAAAGAAATAATAATTATGTAACACGAAAAACTCAAATGAACACAAAAAATGGTTTGGGATATTCAATTTGGGCGAAAAAACAGTGGGAGTTTCTCCAAATAATCTGCTATAATTTTTAGAAAGAATAGAGGGATGAAGTTTGTTTGTATAATATTTTTTCTTTTCATATCAGCAGCTTTCTAGGCTGGCATCCCCAATATGTCTACTTTAAAGTCATTCTTTTTCAATTAACTTCCTAATTTTTTTTTTTTCAAAGTCATTGCAATAACAGTTTGATGATGATAACTAAAAAAATTATACGATCTCTCGAATAGCACCTCTTGCTGAAGCACCCTTTATTTTAACTTGCTCTTTTCCAATATGAGGCACTAAACCTTGGTAATTTATTTATTAACAAGGCTCGGTTCTTAAAATATACAGCCCTGGTAGCTCAGCATAACGATAACTCCCACAAGTTTGGGCTAATGAGGCTTAAGGCATCAGGCAACTATACTCTTCGAAGCGTACAATACACTCACGACTCACCAATCAAATGATATCCTTAGGCCCTCGTTTACTGCTCCTTTCTGCAAAAAATATGATAAGATTCTTCGGATCGCGCGATTTAAGTACGAGTATCTGTGTACTTCCTGCATTAAAACAAAGAGGTAAACAAAATCAGTTCCAGCTGTGTGTGTTCGATAGGTCCTCAGCATAATCTATGACTCATTGAATATGCCTTAAAGTTCTCTGCGGAAGGATGCTATATAGCCTGCGGATGAATACTTCTCTTTCGGCCTCAAAACAGTCTCACAGACTGGAGAATTTAAATTCTTTTGTATGCACATTCCCTTCCTGTTCCATCCGTTCTTAATGCACAGATCCATCTCCAGCTTTTGCTTGCATCACTACACACCCCACCCCATAACTCCCGCAGGATCCGACCCCCAAGCGCAAAAACCAAGTAGTTTTGAGAGCTCCAGAGTCCATTGTATTCCCACAGTCCTTCTTCGTATAAAACTGGGTGCGCCTGTGACTGGGGACTGGGAGTCATTCACCGCTTAAGCCTTTCAGTCTCTTGGCGTTAGGTAATCTTCATTTGCATACACTTTAGTTACACCGTGTTAATGGTTGTGTGAGTATTTTTTGTATTTCAAAAAAAATATTCCTACTCTCGTTCCGAAAAATAAATTGTTTGCTCTGCGCTCTATGATGCAACATAAAGACGAATTGCATGAATGAGGTTTTAATTTTAGCTGAGCGACAGTGGTGGAGGCTGGAGGGTTTTATAGAGGGTGTTGGATAGAGAGCTGGTTGGCTAAGGTAGAATTGGGGTGGTGATGGTGAGGTAAGGTGACTGTTGCAAGCCTCTAGAGTTGGTATACATAATTGTTGCATGAAGTGCTTACAACAACCTTATTTGGATTGTGTGCGAGTTGCACTAGTTTTTTCGGTTTAGTAGGTTGCTTTAAGTGCAATTTGCTGCAAGTTTAAGATTTAAATTATTCGAGCAAGTACCTTGATGTGTATAATAAATGTATAAATGGTATAATATGTACGAGTATATATACACGAATGTAACGTTTAAATATATTGTAAGAACACGAAGGACACACTCAGAATCATAAATAGATGTGGGACTTGTCTTCGAGTTAAATATTTGTATATAAAAAATAAGAGATTACATACATACATATATCTACCTGCATACATGTGTATGTTTTTGTTTCAATAATATTGAATATAGGTACAACAACAAAAATTGTTAATTTAAGGATTATTTTTAAATGGCATATGAAAACTAAATGGTTGCCAAGAAATCTGGGTAAGACAGATTTAATTAACGAAATCTATAATTTGATTTTGACTTTCTTTGTAATAAAAACTGACATTTTATTTCATACGTAAACGGTTAGGAATGTTGTGTGTGAAATATAAAAGAATTTGAGTGGGGTTTTGTTTGTAAATTGAAATCTCCTAACAAACGCTGTATACATGCTGCAAGGAATACCTCAATTTAAAAAAACGAATTTATTTACTTATGTTCAAAGCATATAAAAAAAATTGAGACTGTGTGAAATTTGACATTGCTAAAATGGCAGCTGTGAACTGGTTAGGTGGTTGGCATGATCCATGGGTCCATGATTGCATGGCGGTTTATTAGCATAGACTTGTAATAGCGACCAAAACACGTTGAATGAGTTCAAATTACTCAAGCAGAGTGCTTAAGATGCAGTCCTGATAGAACCACATTTCGTTAATATCGGAGACCGGAAGCACTCTCCGTAAAAGAATTTTGGAAAGTATCCCACACTGCAAATACATTGGTCTTTGGTAAGCCCTGTGTTAATTGGAACTGTTTCATACCCGGGAATTTTTATTTTGTATGTACCAATTCATCCAAACATGGTAGTTGTCACTCAAGACAACTTTTTTTGGCTGAAATTGAGGTCTTCTTCAAACTGCTACAAAACGCAGTCAGCGAACAAACAACCGATGCATTGTGTAGGGTTGTTTTTCTTATGATACTGGATTATTAGGATTCTCTTTGGATGAAGGCCAAAGTCCCAAAAGAAAATGCGCCGAGTTAATGGATGCGAAAGGTTGAGTTAAAGTGCATGACCGCCTTGAAATTGACAGCCTCGGGCTTTTTGGTACACTCCTATATATAAAGCAGCCATGTTTTCAGCAAATCTTGATTTTTGTTGACGTCAATTAAAATAGGCAGATCTTATTCACAAGAAAACACCGATAAAAAGTTTTATCGTTTGCAAATTGCAAGAAGAGTTGTCCGACCATGTAACTTTTTTTTGAAAACAAAAAAAAAAAAGAACTTTGAAAAGCCGAATTTTGAAATCAGAATTTTGACCCACTCCCTTTTTATGTTTGTAATCTATATTTGAAATGCTTAGGATGTTATCTTTTTTAGGAGTCATAATTGACTCCTGTAGAAAATGATAAATTAATCCAAAACTTGTAGACTACTAAGAAAATTTATACGATCAAAATAACGATTGATGTCTTAAAAGAAAGATTTTCAGTAGACGCATCTTCGGGGAAATTTCAGTTTTGGGTAACATACTTTTTTTTTTAAGTCAACGGATGGAACCTCCACTTTTTATATTCTGAACATGCCTCTAGATGCCAAACGCGTGTTCACTTGAGAAAAAAGCAGGTAAAATTAACCAATTTCTGGTTTATTATACCTGATTTTCAGGTTGTTATTTTTCAACTCGGTAGATCAGGCAAACTTCTTAACCAGATACCTGATTTTAATGTCGTGTTAAATCAACGTACGTTGCAGGTATCTGCATCACATCATGTAAATTTAACACTGTCTTAAAATAGTAAAACTGTTAATTTAACCTGAAAATCTTGCTAGTTTTACCTGTAAACTAGTTGATTTTTTTTTATGAAAATCCAGTTAAAACATGAATAAAATATTCAACGCACTGTAAGCTTAATATAAATATCTAGTTAATTTAATACGATTCAATGTTGGAAGTCTTGGGCTTCAGAAATGTAAGCGAGCGCCTGACCACAATCCGCATTAAAGCTAAATTCAAAAACATTACGTTGTTTTGTGCCCATGCCCCAACGGAAGACAAAGATGACTCAACCAAGGAAGACTTCTACGATCTCCTCGACAGTACGTATGATAGGTGCACAAAGTACGACGTCAAGATCATTCTTGGCGACTTCAATGCCAAAATCGGAAAGGAGGGCATCTTTGGTTCGATAGTCGGAGGACACAGCCTGCACGACAACACTTCCGGTAACGGACTCAGGCTGATTGACTTTGCGGCGGGGCGGAATGCCATCATAGCTAGCACTCGATTCTCATACCTCAATATACACAAAGGTACCTGGCGGTCTCCAGATCAACGAACCGTCAACCAGATTGATCATATTGCGATAGACGCCAGACATACTTCCAGTATCCTGGATGTCCGAACGTTCCGAGGGACCAACATTGACTCGGACCATTACTTAGTTGTAGCCCAACTACGTATGCGGATAGCTTTGACGCCACAACACCGAACGGATGCTGTGAAAAGATTTGATGTCGCAAAGTTAAAATCGCAAGAGATCGCTAGGACCTTTGCGGACCGAGTCTCCCGTAACCTTTCAGCAGCTCCGCCATCAGCACAAACTGCAGAGGACCAGTGGAAACACTGTCAACAAGCCATCAGAAGTGCCGCCACTGATGTGCTGGGTTTCACTAGGCGACCACAACGAAACCCCTGGTTCGATGAAGAATGCCGGCTGGCGCATGCAGCCAAGAACGAAGCCTACCAGTCAATGCTGCAAACTAGAACCAGAGCTGCTGAGAGGGCAGCCCGTGAGCTCTACGGGCAAAAACGAAAGGAGGAACGCCGACTTCTCAGAAGGAAAAAGAGAGAGCATGCGAAGCAGGCGGTCGAGTCTATTGAGGACTGTAGCGGCAGGGAGGACGTTCGAAAGTTCTACCGAAGGGTGAGGCAATCTACCCAGGGTTACAAGGCTAGAACGGAAGCCTGCCGAGACGAGAGTGGGAATATGGTGGTAGACACACAGTCGGTGCTGAGGATCTGGAAACAACACTTTTCTAGACGGCTAAATGGCGATGATAGTCCAAAAAACCATTTGTCAACGATCTGATCGGCCCCTATCAGTGTTGTTTTAGGCCCCGTAAATCAACAGTCGACCAAATGTTCACACTCCGACAGATTTAGGAAAAAACCCAGGAGTTTCAAATCAATACACACCGATTTCAAAGTCGCGTAGGATAGCGTAAACAGAGACGAGCTGTACAGAGCCATGTCGCATCTCGGCATCCCTGCTAAACTCGTACGCTTATGCAGGATGACGATGGAGAAATCTCGCTGCTCCGTCAAAGTCGGTAAGAGTACCACCGACCCCTTTGATGTCGAGAAAGGTTTGAGGCAGGGCGATGCATTATCATGCAACCTCCTTAACATCGTACTTATAGCAATTGTACGCAACTTGCAAGTCAACAACCGAGGTACAATTTTTCAAAAGTCCGTTCAGCTACTTGCTTATGCAGATGATATTGACATCATGGGAAGAACGAAGCGAGCTGTTACCGGCGCGCTTGCAAGTATTGAATCGGAGGCGGCGAAAATGGGTTTGGCTATAAATGAGGACAAGACGAAGTATATGCTATCATCGAGAAAGGAATCTCAACATCGGCGCCACGGGCAAAACGTCACGAAGTTGTCAAGGACTTTGTCTACCTGGGCTCCACTATTATATCGCAAAATGACATCAGTGCAGAAATCAAACGAAGAATTACTCTGGCCAATCGCTGTTTCTTCGGGCTAAGAAGGCATTTGAGTAGTAAAACCCTCTCTCAAAGAACCAAGGAGACTTTATATTAGACCCTTATCATCCCAGTCCTGCTGTACGGCGCAGAAGCATGGACTCTGTCAAAAACGGATGAGAGTCTGCTTGGGTGCTTTGAAAGGAAAATTCTTCGGGTGATCTTCGGTCCAGTCTGTATCGATGGAGTATGGAGGAGAAGATTTAATAATGAGCTCTACGGGCTATACAGCGACGTTGACCTGAAAATACAGCGGCTGAGATGGCTGGGCCACGTGGAGCGTATGGACACCTACGCACCAGCCTGACGAGTCTTCGAATCCACACCTGATGGTCTGCGCAGCAGAGGAAGACCCCACCTAAGGTGGCGCACACAAGTGGAGAGCGACCTCAACTAACTTGGAGTGCGTAACTGGAGGCAGTTAGCTAGGGACCGAGCTGGCTGGAGGAGCTTGTTGGTTGAGGCCGTAGTCCATCCTGGACTGTGAGCGCCATCTAAAGTAAAGTAAAGTAAGCAATGTTGGAATCAATCATGTATTCGGTAATTATTATTTCTTGGATCCATGCGTCTAGGTCTCATCTCTCTAATCATTCAAATCCAATTCATTTTGCATTATTCTGAAAGCATAGAAAGTTATTACTATGCATATTATTTAATTTTAAAAATACTTTGTGATACTTACTTAATTTTGAACTTGGAACCTCTCACACATAGAGATAGCACGCATCCCCTAAGACACTTCGCTGCACATAAGACTTGTGCCAAATATCAATAAGCTCATATTTTTGTTTGGATAGCATGTGTGTGTATGTGCCTTAACACTGGTGTCATTTTGAAGTGAACTGACAGAGTGTTCCTTTAATATGAAGCCAGGTTAAATTTAACAAGTAAAAATTGTAAAAATAACCATATAAAACGTGACTTCAACCTGATTTGTGGTAAAATAGTAATTCACAACATACAGTGTTGAAAAATACGATCTCAGTTAAAACTAGCTCTATATTTTTGTCAAAATTTCTTGTTTACCAGAATTTAGTGCTAAAATAACAGGTCATCTTCTTAAATCAATTTGAATATGGTAATATTGGCCACAAGGCTGATTTAATAATATAAGATTATTAAAATCAGGTACATTTATGAAATGTCTGGTAACTTTAAATAGGGCTCAGTTTAATTATTTACCTGGCTTTTTTCTATCTGGGAAATAAAAATTGATATTTAGAAAAATAGGTGTAGAGTAGACACTTTCTTTCGTTTAAATTTCAATGCTGCCACTTTTTTGACCACTTTCCCTTTTTTGGATATTGGAAAAATAACGGTTGACGTTGTAAAAGACAGGTGTAAAGTAAAGCGCTTAGTACTTCAGTTTTACTACTTTTCGGGAACATACTTTCTTGAATTTCGAAGTGTGGAATTTTCTCTTTTTTCGTAATTTTTAATATTTTTAACAATCGTTTAGCATCTGGAAGTGTGTTTTTGGAACATTTTTCATATAAAAAATATTAAAAATGAATAAATAAAATAAAAAAAAGTATGTTCCCGGAAAGTGACTACACTGAAATTTTACCCGAAGCTGTGTTAACTCAAAATTTTTCTTAAAGACATCAATTATTATTTTAAACATTATGGTCTTAATTAAATGTACCTTAATCTGGAAAGCTAATGGTATGAAATTGATGCTTTGATTATGATAATTAAGACAAGAGACTGATCACAAAATAACTCATTTCATATTAATAAAAAAAAAATATATACAAATATAAGTACATAGATAATTTTTTTATTTTATAATTTACACGTTTACATTATTTACAAACTAATTTTGAATTATTTTTCTGTAACTATTCTATAGAAAATAATAAATTTGTATCACCAAACCATTGTTGTCATTAATGCCATTAAAATAATACAAAATACTTAACTAGAAAAAAATTTAAACAAAATACCTTTAGAGATAATTTCGATGCAAAACTATTGTGATAAAACGAAATTAGGTTTCAGGATAATCTTTGTAATTACAATGTCCATAAATTCCTGTCAGTAGGTACCTAAATCCAAGCCATTTAAATATTTTAGCTTTTATTGCAATTTCCGCTCTTAGTTTAATTTTTTTTTGCTGCCTACATACTCGTATATTTTGCTATGCGACTGCCAAATAAATGGAACAAAATTAAATAAATGTTGTCATATGGTGTGAATTCCACACCAGTTAGTATCCTTCGTGGAGCACCATAACATTGTATCAAACCGCACCATTGCAAATGGACTTCAAAATATTTCAGCATCTGAATACAGAAGTTAATTACATTGGCCACTGCATCCTAAATCGAAGGCAGTATGCCAAATGTATATTGCATGCCATTTTGTGGCAAATACAGTAGTTATACTTACACACAAACACATCAAAAACGCCCTATATAGAAAAACTGTTAATTTCGAAACACAATGCAAAATTGGCATAAAGGATTAAATTGCACAAATAGAGACTAGCCCCGAGGGGGTTAAGAGCTTATACCACTTTTATATATTTTGTTCTCTTTTAGTACCATTAAACAGCTTCGATAAAATTCGGGTGAACAAAGAGTAAAATCATGTTTTATGGAGCAATTTGCACACAAATCAAATTTTTTTTTTTTTGCCAAAAATGATGAATTTGTTCATACATATACAGAGTGTATATTCAAATCGCTGTAAAGCCATTATGGCCTAAGAGAGAGGGTTATAAATGACATTTCAACCCAGTTGATTTAAATACTGATGGTCGGTATAGTTCTCATCATTCGAGTTATGGGGTTTAAATCTGACCTGTAGCTGCGTTGCGCCAATAGCAGTACAGTTTTGCTTCCTATAGGATAGGTTTTTTTTTAAGACATGTAAACTATTTATTAAGCTTATACAAATGCATACACGTTCATAACTGCAAAATGTTACCTGAGGCAAAACTAAAAATTAATGGAATGAATTGATTCAATACCAAGCTTTTGTTCGTTTTGTTCAAAAAATGGCCCATAAATTGGAAAAAATTCCAAGCCGCGTTGGTTTTATTTCACAATGTTTTTTGTAAAAGAATAGTTATTTAAAAATTGTTAATCAATTGCTAGAATTTTGGTATATTATTATCGAAGCGCTTGGGAAAGGCTTGCACCTACACGTGAATTTGTTTCTTATTTACTTTTTTTTTATGAAAATGAACATCACTTTATTGACTAAATAAACACACATAACGAGTATTTTTAGAAATGTAGAAACATTTCAGCATTTTTTTTTTAAATGTTGTTTAAGGATGTAACATATCTGTGTTCCATCACCTACCTATGTGTATAAAAGTATAACAACAACAACAAAAAAAACAAAAAACCCATTTAACGAAAAACATTCCGATAAAATGAAAACAAACTAGGTATACCTGCCTATACCTGTATATATATATGTATATCGTGATTTTGTTAGCCATCATTTGGTCCAATAATAAACACGGCATTCCACTTGTTCATTTTCACTCCAGAGGAGCAATTTCGCACAGATTCGTTTTCCTGGGCATCCATAAAATTTCAATCACGTTCCTGATTTTTAGGATTCCAACAATTTCTATTCTCTTTTCTACCTTACGGCTCCTACAATCCTTTATATGTATACCATATGCACTGCAGGGTGGCTAATTTCGCAAGGGAATACAAAAAGGAATCTATATAAAAAAAAAAACGAAAAAAAAGAATACAAAAAGAAATTTTCCTTAACATCAATATTGATTGGGTTGCTTATAGCTGATGATATTCCCAACGCGTTTGATTTTCTAAATTGGAACTTTACTGGTTTTCTCTCGAAGGTTTACCTATCCTACATTCATTTTAGCTTTAAAATCTTTTACTGATTGATTTCATGCCAACGAAAGGTGTTACATAAGTTTATTTTTTTCTTTCTTATTGAGAAGCTATATTAAACAGGTTAAATTGATTTGATTTTAGTTGTTATTTGAACAGGGTGTTAAAGAACAAACTTGTCATTCCTTAGCAATATAGTTTTTTACTAGAATAAGCTCAAGAAGTTTAAGATTAGTTGCACTGAAGACTGAGCAATCAATCATCCATCAGTTATTCAACCATCGAGAACCCGCTTCATTTATTTTCTCTTTTGTAAAAACCTTAACTCTAGTTGATTGAAAATACCTGACCATAAGTTCGGATTTAGAAGCAAGCATATTCGACAACTTTAACTTTTGACAACTATAATTAAAAAAGCTTTTAGATAAAAGAAAATTTTGAAATATTTTGAAAAATTCTAGAAGAATTCCTATAAAATAGACTTTTTTTAAGTAAGACATGGAAATTAATATATAAGAATTTCATATACATAAATAGTGGCTGGGGTACCACAAGTAAGTGTTTAAGGTCCAGTTTTTTACCTTCTATTGCAAAATTGCTAAAATCAGCTTGTTACAATTCAACTTTTCAAATTGTGTTTTACAAAAGAGTTTGTTGCTGCCAAAGCTGAATTTTAGGACCCCTCGATAAATTGAGAAAGGGGGAAAAAGAAAAAGAAAAAAAAGAAAAGAAAAGACAAGAAAATATTTTATTTTATTTAATTTATTCTTTAAAGTAATGAAAAGACATTTAAAATTAAATAGAATTAAAAAAATAGATCTTAAACATATAGCAAACAATAATTATTTTTTTTTTTTTGTATACCTGTGTTTGGTTAAATTTCTTTTTACTTGCGATATAGGTACGGTGATCATACGTTCATTATTATAATGAACAGTTCTGTATTTGAGGACAGTGTTCTTTACGAATTATTTTGTATACAAAAACATGTAAATGTTCTGTATATCAGAAGTTGTGCATTATAAGTTCAGTATTCCAGATAAATTCTAAAACACTGTAAGGCAAACAATACAAAATGAAAATTCAAATCTAATTGCAAAAATTAATAATGATTGCGTGCGCTTCGCCTACCCACAGAAGAAACGAATAAAATATCTAGAGCAAATAGGGATGCTACATTTGAAAAATTTCCTTGTGGGTCCAAACTTTGAAAACGTACCCTTTATGAAACATTGAAAGGTCCGTTTGCTTACAAAAAAAATATATTTTCATAAAATACCGACCGTCTAACTCCTTAAACTAAAAATGCTTTCAGAGAAAAAAGCAACATTAGTTTCAAAGTTCTTGGAACAATGAATCAGTATTAACTTTTTTTAATTTTAAAAGCACAATAATTTTTAGATTTTTTTCAAACTCTGGTTTATTTTAAGAAATTTACAGTCGTAGCATTTATAAATTTTGTCTTACTTAGACAACCCAACTCCAAAAAGTTATTAACAAACTTTGTTTACTTGTAACATAAAAGTTGTCTAACTTTTTTCGTTTACTTTTTTGAAGTTTCGACAGGGTTCCTGTCTTCAGTAAATCAAAAATACAGTTTATAATACATTATGTAATATAAAATAATTATAATACAAATGCAATAAGTGGTTAAATTTTTTTTAAATTATGTCATAACACAACCTAAAGCAGTGCTTCCCAACTGGTGTTCCGCGCAACCCTGGAGGTGATTGACACCGCAGATGTATTTACGTCCTACAAAAATGCAGCAAATTAGAGGGTGCGATTTTGATAAGGGGGGACAAAATCACCCTTTTTGGTTTTTTGCATATATCTTGAAAACGAAGCAAAGTTTTGAAATAATGCTTAAAATCTTTTTTGTAGAGAAGAAAATTTATCATTTACCAAATTTGCATTTTTAATCAAAGCATTTACACATGTTTTTGAGGTAGTTTTAAATACTAAATCACATGACATCAAAATTAAGTCGATACAACCTTCGTAAAAAAGTAATTGTAATTTTTTTGTAAAGGTGAACTTATATTCAATATTAAAGCTAAACACAAATTACCCACCGAAAACCAATTGAAAATATCTGATATCCGCGGTTCATTTGTTATGTTGGCAAAATAACGGCTGAGGAAAATAATTCCACGGGCATCTGCTCCACATGAGAATCTATTCCATCTTAAGTGGGAATCTGTTCCACTTCTCACGACGAGAGGATACTTACTACACCCGAAATTTTGTGGAATTTTTTCCCACCTAATATTTGGAATTTGATATATTATGGGTTGGCTACGTTTTCCCGAATAACGTTTTCCCGAATCACGTTTTCCCAAATAACGATGCATTAATTGGGTGATAAACAATGAGGCATGTATCGGGGGGCATGCTGCCCCCCTGCAAACTCCCTGCTTGGGCTCATTACAGGATTTGGGGTAGGTGCAAGGCTGGATTTAAAGAAACTTTGAATATATCCTTTATATCCAACAATACTTGTAACTGTATCATTTTGATATCTTTGCTTTGTATTCAAAAGCAGAGGCATGGATCATACTTTCGCAGTTCTAATAACATTAAAGACTCCATGTTGTACAAAAAATACCTCCTAAGTACAAATGAAAGAAAAAGAATTGAAATTGATTCTCATACCAAGTGGGCAAAAGCTCCTCTTTCCAAGTGGAGATCTTTCTCTCTAAAAAGTGCAATAAATTCCATCTCTCGGTGAGAATAAATTGCACTTTGAAAAGTGGAACGGACTCCCACTTAAGATGGAATAAATTCCCATGTGGAGCAGATGCCCGTGGAATTATTCCCTTCACCCAAAATAACAAATGTTTTATTTGCTTTTAGAATGAAGAAGAGTCTATAAATTTTTTTTTTGATAATCATCCTTCATCACCCCCGCCCCTCCCCAAAAAAACGTAGCTTCATTTTAGCAAATTTTTACATTGTCACTGTTTAAGTTGTGAAAATATTCGAGATAACCTGAAGAATTGGTTTACTTTGAGTGTAAGCCTACCAGACGTCCCCTTTTTACAGGCTTAGTCCTCTTTTTGAAACAAAAATATCCGTCGTCTTCTTTTTGGAAAATATTGCATTTTGTTCTCTTTTCTTATTTCTTACTGTATTTGTTTCCTTTTGCTTCAAGCGAGCCTTTTATAAAAAAAAACACTTAATATAATGTGAGAAGCCTATAACGAAAGCTAATGTTGATAAATTTTTAATACATTTTATTTTCATAGATGTTCTAAAGAGTGTTAAGAAACCAAGTTTCAAAAATCGGTTGATCAGCTTCCAAAATATTGAATTTTCAGAAAAAGTTTGTTTTTTTTTAAATAAGTACAATAAATATTTAATTGAAATTTTATTGGTACATAATACTATTTAAGCTTTTTGTGAGCTTCGGCATGAAACAAATATCAAATTCATTCACACTATTTTCGAAAAAAACCAAAACCAAAAAAGGTTCCTGAGGAGGAACTTGAAAATCATTTTTCTGAAAAAATTATTTCCCGCCCAAAAATAACTTTTACTTAAAAAAATATTTTGATTTATTTTCATAGAAAAGTTGTGCAACCGGTTTTTTTGTTTTTATAAAAATAAGATTTTATAAAATTGCAAAACGAAACTATTTGGCAATACCGTTATTTTTGTTTGGGAGTGATCAAAAACTACTATGTACTAATTTTGAAGAAAATGAATCGATCCGTTTAGTTTGTCTTCCCTAATAAATAAATAAATAAATAAATAAATAAATTAATTAATGAATATAATGACAGGCCTGATAAAAATCTCGAGTTAAATTTCTTTTTACCAATGCATAATTTTCCATCCATGTGTACATATTAGGGTGGTCCTTATACTGGGTTTATTTGAGATTCTGAGATGGTTGGCATCAAGTGGTTCTACACAGAAAAACATTTTTTTCCTAATTTTTAAGATTTTTATTTCACCCCCTGGTTTCCCTATTTTCACTAAGTATGGGGTTAGGGCGATTCTTATAAAATGCGAAAAAAACAATCTAAGAGTATAGATAAGATTTAGACGAGAAAAAAAAAGTATTGGAGGGGGGTCTTTTTCCCCCGTTTAGGCGGGAGGGGTAATTTTCTCAAAATTTGGATCAAAACAGAAAAAAATATTTATAAAAAGCGGAAACACTTACAATGCCTAGCCTTAGCTTTTTTTAAGCAACGATTACATTCTATAATATGGTTTCTAAATAAAGTTTTTATTTCAAATAGTTTTTGAAAAAATATTTTTCAAACTTAGAAATTAAAAAATAAAAATCACATTTTTTTTAAGATTAAAATTATTTTTTTCAAAATCTTTTTGAAGTAAACAAATTATTTAGGAACCATATTATTGAATGTAATCGTTGCTTAAAAAAGCTAAGGCGTTTTTTTTTTTTTTTTTTGAAATTCATTTTTATTTTTCATTTTCTTAAAACTATCTTAAAGCTAGACAAAAATTCATAAAAACTAGCCTACTTATCAATATCTTAAAACTAACTTACTGGCCCCAGTCAGGCGCTCTAAGTTAAACTATAATAACTTAATGCTAATGCCTTTCGGCCTAAGAACTATCTTAATACTAAATCCAGGTCGGTTTTATTTTTTAACGAGAAGAATTTACAAAAAAAAAACTCGGTATCATTGCCTTTATTTTTTTTTTTTTTGATTTTATATAAAACTTACAAACTACATAAAACTAAATTAAAGCTAACTTAAACTAATTAAAACTACTAAAAGTTACTTAAAACTATTTACAACTAATTATAAGCTAATAACAACCTACTTATAAGCTACTTACAGACTACTTACAAACTAAAACAGCCACAGCAAGCATTTTTCCGATTTTATATTTATTTTGTATTTTTGTGGATTTTATAATTTTTTTTTTTTTTTTTTTTGTGCCACCCTGACTGTCCCTACTTAAAACTAACTACCTAAGCCTATGTAAGTCGGCGATACAAAAGAAAATAGCAAGGTCAACTATTAAATGTCTGAAAGATCTTCATCTTCGTTTTTCAACCACCAGAACTGGTTCTCCTGCTTTACCCTATCTCTTCGGTCCCGTTCGGACACAGTCCTACTGAACCGAAGGTGCTCAGCTCCGTCTTGCGCGAGGACGTCCCGACTGTACAGGAGCCGCCGATCTACAGTTCTCCGGCAGACGTGGTAGATTAGTGGAACTGCCGCTCTATCCTGGATCAGCCCTCGACTGTCTAGGTGGAGGAATGCATCCGGCGGAATAAAGCCGCTTAGACGCACACTCTCGTAGTATTCGTTGTTGGGGTAGTAAGCCCCAAAAATTAAGCTGTTAGACGAGGACATCGCTCTTGCAATATGACCTCGAATAAGCTTCAGCAAGAAATTATCTATCCTGTTTATGTTGGCCCCGTTGTATAGAGCCAGGTTGGAATAGTAGTGTTTGTACTCCGACTCTGGTGTTCTGTGCAATCCAAGGCAGCGTCGAAGACACTGCCTCTCAAACACCCGAATCTTTTCCATTTGAGATGGGGCAACGTTGAACCAAACCGGGCATCTATAGGCAATCATCGGCCGGATAAGGGCCATGTAGCAAATCACCTTAACCCTGCTGTCAAGCCGGTTGCTATAAAACAACCGTTTCGTCAGGGCAAAAGCTCCCCTAGCCCTGGCCAGGGCAGCATTTATATGTCTGTCGAAATACAAATACTGATCCATCCAGATGCCAAGGTACTTTACCACACTTTTACTCGCCAGTGGATGTCCATTTGGCCCTACGATCACCAGCTTGCGCCAGTTCTTTCTCGTATCCCTTGTGGCTCCACGCAACGGAGTCCTAAACAAGATAGTTTCTGATTTCTGAAAGTTGATTTTCAACTTCCAGTCATCACAATATCGTTGAATCTCATCGAAGTCACTCTGCAAAAGAATCCTGATGTCCTCGACTTTTGCAGCTGTTCTGTACGCAATTAGATCGTCGGCATACGCTATTGCCTGAGTTAGACTACCTATCAGATCGCTGGTGTAAATGCTGAATAGAATCAGTGAGTTGACCGCTCCCTGCTGAAGACCATTTTTAATATTAAGGGTTGTGGCAGAAGTTACATTGCCACTTTTGACAACAATCTTTCTGCCATTGAGCATGTCATAAAGCATATATGTATAACAGTGGTTTACTAATGCCAAGTCTGGTCAGCTTTAGATAAAGACCCTCTAACCAAACGGTGTCGAAGGCCTTCTCCAAATCAACCAGACAGGCACCCGTACACTGCTTCTTAGATTTGTTCCATTGGACATCAGAAACGAGTTTCGACGCGGCATGAATGGTGTCATGTCCCACCTTAAACCGAACTGATTGTCCGGTATGATATTATTGTCCTCTGCCCACTTAGACAGAGCTCTATTGATAACTTTTTCGAATACCTTGCTGATACTCGGAAGAAGACTTATCGACCGGAGATTCGCCGGATTGGAGTTGTCCTTTCCCTTTTTCGGGAGAGGATGCACCACAGCTGTCTTCCACCGCACTGGATAATACGCATTATTCAGAGCGTTGTTAAACAGAGTGGTATAAATGTCCACTGCTTCTTGAGGTAAATGTCAAAGTACAACGTTGAAAAAAAAAAAAAAGCTAAGGCTGTAAGTGTTCCCGTTTTTTTTTTAAATTTCCAAACAATTACGACTCCCACCTGAACGGGGGGAAATAGACTCCCCCTACGATACAATTTTTTTCTCGTCTGAATCAAATCTATACATTCTGATTTATTTTCGTTTTTTATAAGAATAATCCTTTACCCATAATTAGTACCATAAAGTTAAAATAGGGAGACCAGGGGGGTGAAATAAAAATCTGAAAATATTAGGGAAATTGTTTTTCATTGTTCTGAATCAAATGGGGGCTATCCAAGACTATGTCCAATTGAAGCACCACCCTATTGTACATATATACATGTACATTAGGGCTCGATTCATTTTCGACAAACTTTGTACATAAATGTAGTAGTTTTTGATCATTCCCAAACAAAAATGACGGTTTTTCCAAATAATTTTGTTTTGAAATTTTACAAAATCTTATTTTTATAAAAAACAGCACAATTTTTCTTAAAAAAAAACTAAACATTGTGTTTGGGCAGGAAACTATTATTTTTCAGAAAAATGACTAAAAGTATTCTTTGGTTTTGATTTTCTGTAAAATAGCGTGACCGTATTTGACAGTTTTTTTCATTTACAAGGTCACAAAAAGTTTAAATTGTGTACCAATACAATTTCAATTTAATATTTTTTGTATTTAAAAAAAACTGCTCATTCGATTTTTTGTTTTTTTTTAACACTCTTTAGAACATCCTTGAAAATATTTTATTTATTTTTTTTTGGAAAAATAATAATATACGAACCTATTTATGTAAATTATTCAAAATTGGTAACGTCACAATGGTAATTTTAAATGCGGTTTTTCTTATCACTTTTTTGGTTCGTTATTTTTAGCTATAATTCACTTTTGGAAAATGTCTCTTCATTTTAAATCCCGTACACGATCTCAGATTCTGTATTTGATTTCCACAATTTAAGTGTTTGGCATTCAAATAACGGGCCATGAGAAAGTGTAGACAAGTGTAGACATTCGAAAAGTTTTTCAAGCTCTGTTATAAAATCAGTTTACTGAGGTGATTCCGTATTCGATTCCCCTGTTGGAGAGGAATCCATACGATGCACGCCTTAGATTTTTATTTCACCCGCCCCCCCTGGTCAGCCTATTTTCACTTAAAGGTACTAATTTTCGGGTTAGGGTTATTTTTAAAACACGCAAAAAAAGTCTAAATACATATATAGATTGGATTCAGATTCTTCCCGTTTTAATCTTAAAAAATTGGATTTTGTATTTCAGTTCTCAAGTTTGAAGATAATTTTTTCAAAAACTTTTTACAGTAAAAACTTTATTTTATTAGGCATATTATAGAATGGATTTTTAGCTTTAAGAAAAGTTATAGCATGGCATTGTAAGTGTTCCCGTTTATTTTAAATATTTTTTTTCTCTTTTGAGCTAATCCCTTCAGTATGAACGGGGGAAATAGAACCCCTTCCGGCTCGATTTTTTTCCGTCTGAATCTCATCTATACAATCAGAATATTTTGTTCGTGTTTTATAAAAATCACCCTATAACCCCATAATTAGTGCCTTAAAGTGAAAATAGGGTGACCAAGGGAGTGAAATAAAAATCGGAAAAAATTATGAAAAAATTGTATTCTGTGTA
This sequence comes from Dasysyrphus albostriatus, assembly GCA_946251815.1. Classification (NCBI taxonomy): domain Eukaryota; kingdom Metazoa; phylum Arthropoda; class Insecta; order Diptera; family Syrphidae; genus Dasysyrphus; species Dasysyrphus albostriatus. The sequence continues at coordinate 48,041,108 of OX276336.1, read as the reverse complement.
GTCATTGTATGCCTATCCATTTGGAAATAAAAAAAAAAACAAAAAATATAACGACCACCCTAATGTACATACATAAGTTTTCCTTTAATCTTAGACTCAAAGAGAGAAATTGAGAAAAGTTGAATTTTCCTTAAGTTTATAAGTAAGGGAATAACTACGCTTTTCAATACGCTATTTTTTTAATTATATTATGAATATTTGTACCAAAATTTTAATTTTTCAACCAATTATTCGTAATTATTTCTAAAAATTTAACCATTTATTAAACATTTTACATTCAAATTTTTTTCGTTTTGGCAGACGGGTAAACCGTAAAATAAGAATCTAAAAATATACACGACTTTTTTCATTTATTTGAATGAAATGGGGGTGGCGCACCAATTTCAATTAAACAATGACCTTTATAAGAACCCCTCAAAATACATATAATAGCAAGTAAATTATAGTTCAAAAACATTTTAAATTATGTTCTACAAACCTAATCTTACCTACGCCCTTAAATATAAATTGAATTCCTCTAATGAGAAATTTAATTTGAAAACCGACGCGTGAATGGACGCGACCATGGCACGTTTAAAAAACATTATGACAAAACCCATTTTGTTGGTTTTTCGCACAGATCGAAATGTTTTGTAACTTTCATTTTCTTCTTATCAAGGAATCGATGACAGGAACATTTTTTTTTTGTTTAATTCTTATTTGTGTATTCTTTTGAGAAGCTTCAATTTTATTTCATCTCAGAGACTTTTTTTTTTACAATAAATGTACCCACGCTGGCTGGCTGGTGGTGGTGTTGTTTATTTATGTTAAAATGTATCTGTGAAAAATAAAATAATCATGAAATACAAATCTGTAAAATCTGTTGTGCTTGTCACGTGTCAAACCGAATGAAAAGGATATGGTAATTTAAAAGCAATAAATTTACTGAATTTTTAATGATTACAGACCGAGGTATAGGTACAAATTTTTTTTTTTTTAAATTAGATTTCTCACTTCTGTGTTTATGAATATACAAAGAATTTTATTAACGTTCTTTTTTGTTTAATTTTTGGTTGGTATAGATAAATGTCTTTTAAATAAGAATGTTCAACAGTAAATAAATTTTTTTTTGATTTCAAAAAAAAATATAGGAGGGAATCACAAATAAAGGAGTAAAATAGTTATCAAATGTTGTCAGTTTCGAATTTCAAAATCATTCAATTTAAGCATCAAGAAGTTGCTTATTATTTGTCTGAAGCGCTCGTCGAGTCATTGATGATGATATGGCAATACACCGATGATTCTGTCAGAACAAAATCCGAGAACTAGCTATAAACAGTGAAGCACTTTTTATAGGGTATGTTATTATTAGTATAAGCCCACAACTTTGTATATGAGACCAATCACTCAAAATTAGTGTAAGAACCAGACGACATAAATAACCGTAATAATAATTTTTAACTTTTTGTGTCAAAATCCCTGTAAAGATTATAAAATATAAAAAAAAAAAAACGAGTTAATTATGACTTTATTATAGAAAAATTAACATAACGAAATTCGGTAAAAATTCCATAAGTTACCTTCATTATCAAAATTTCAAAATCTAAGCTCTTTCTTTGCTGGAGAGTTCCCTGTAATTTTGTGTGCTCTCTTTTTCAACATAACATTATAACATTTTATGTTATGAGCAGAAAGGTCTCTTTCAGCAATCAACAAAATCCTCTGGTTTCTTGTACATTGCCTAAATACTATCACTGACATAGACACTTAAGTCACTACCTTCTATAAGTAGGTAAAATACATATAAAACTATAGCTATGGCTTTTCACTACTTAAGCAGAGCCGGATTACAGGCTATGAAAAACCATAAGACTATAGGGGCTACTTTTTTTTAGGGGTTTACCAGGAGGAGACAAGAAAAATTGATTTTTATGTTAGCACGGAACGGTCAGTGGTCATATTTGTCACTTTTCAAATTTTGGGTGTGAATTAAAAACTAAGCCAAGTTTTGAGAATAAAACCTAAGAAACTTTTTGAAGGGAATCAATTCTTGTATCAAAATGGTTAGAGTACAAAGTTTTATTAACAAATTTAAGCAAAAAAAGTTAACAAAAACCCTAAGCCTAAGATAAAAATAAGCGCGTAAAACATGTCCATGCTCTGCTAAAAAAAATAAGAGGCAGGAATTTTGTCATTTTTGTGCTTTTGCTCTTAAATCTCTGTTTAAATTTTAATGTAGTGATACTCTTTCATAAACCGGTACATTTTTACATATTAAAATTTTTTCCATTCTCGAAATTATTTTGATTCGAGATTTTGATCAAATATGAAAATACTTTGATAGAGAACGCGTAAACAGTAGGCGGGATCTTGGCTTTCTTTGCTGTAAAGTAGCTGGTTGAAGTGATCTTACCAGGAGCCGAATTACGGCTTCAGTGATCAAATGAGTGATTGCCATCAGTGATCGAATGAAATAGTAACCATTTCAAATTTTGGTATACTAAATAGCTCCAAACGTGAGCGGTAATGCCAAACTAACATAATTTTGTCGCGTAATGCTTGAAAGCTGATGCGGTAATTTAAATTTAGTGCTAGATTTTTAACATTGACTGTGTTTTCACTATGGAAGGAAATATCCTTAACCTAGCAGGCTCCAGGGCAGCTAATGAAACCTGTTGTTTTTTTTACTCTTTTGTAGAAATTCCGCATATGATTTCTGGAAACATCTCTAGATCTCCTTGACTTCACGCTTTTTTTTCAATTTTTTCTGAGCAAGCAGTTTTCATCCTTTCCCTCGTCAACATAGAGATGACTTGTCTTCATTTGCTGCCACGACCTGTTAGATAGTGCCGTCTTTTGAACTTAAGAGGCCCTATGCTAAAAACGTTGAGGGGCCCATAGTTTAGCGTTAATGTTTATTGAATCTGATATTCTGGATTTTATTGATGTTGGAAAAATAGTTATTGACTTTTCTCACCAAAAAATGAGAAACAAGATTGTGGCCGCATAAAGAAAGATTTTCATTAGTCTTTTTCATTTTGATTTTACCTTAAAAATAAATTCTTTTTTTTTCGTGGTGGAATAAAAAATAATTTTTTACACGGGGAATCGTTAAACCCCCAAATTTGGTGCACAAAGAAAACTCTTGTATCCGATTGAAAAAAAAAATGTAATCTATCGTCTATGGGGGTCCGACCTCCTGCGTTTTGACTATAGCGTTTGTGGGGTTGATAGCTTTGGGGAGAGCTGTTTAGTTTTATTTTTTTTTAATTGTCCTGAGAGCTTGTCCTCTCTGAGCATTGGGTTTATCGTTTATGGGGATAATAGCTTTGGGGAAAGCAATTTAAATTTTTTAAATGTACGAGAACTTGGCCTCTCTGAGCTCCGAGTTTATTGGGTTAATAGCGTTAATAGGCCCGTACAAGCCTGGGGCCCTAGGCTTAAGCCTACAGAGTCTATGCATAAAGACGGCACTGCTGTTAGATAAGCCAGTGTTTTGGCTTTATTTGCCTGAGGGCATTCAGAGTTAAACAAGGGTACCTCAGTGGTGGCTGTGAGAATGGTAGCACCTGTTCTGTAGCTTTTCTGATGGTTTTTTGGGTTTTAGCTGCCAAAGAGCTTTTGGGCCGATCTCATTGGTAGTATGGCTTATCGCAAGCTCTACGGATACTTGGAATGGCATTCGCTATGGTCGTCTCTTCCCAAAGTAGCCTTCCAATGTTAAATTGGTTGCTCCTCATTGATGTTCACCTAAAAGTTTCCATTGATATTCGGACTCATAGCTTGGCACCAACCAAGGTAGTAATCCGAGACAATTTTAACTTGTCTTGCTAGAGTAATTTTCGTCGATAGCAATATGATTGTTTAGATTGCAGGTTTGATCATTGGAGTGCAATAGTCAACCCCATTCTTTCCCGATAGATAGTTGATGAGCTTGACCCCACCTCCAGAAGTGATGTCGTGCATCTTGGAGAATTGCTAATAAGTTTTTGCAAGGAGCACATAGAATTCTTTCTTGGAAGTGTCATCCTTCTCTTTCGTAGGAGCATGTACATTGTAAATTGTAAGGCCCAAGTGGTGGAATATGGGCTTGATGCGAATTGTCGACACTTTCTCGCTGAAACTAGGAAATCTTAAAACTTTTTCTCTAAGTTCTTCTCTCACAGTACATGCCTACCTAATCAAACACTTCCTACGAGAGGGTAGGTACTTCCCAAAATAAATTTCTCAGACTTCGTTCTTTCTTTCACTCTTTCCATCCCATTGCATCTCCTGAAGCGCTAAAATCAGCTTCTATATTGGCAAAAGCATCGGGAAAAGGTTAAGCTTTGTGTGTTTGGTGAAATGTACTCACATTCCATGATCTATGTAGAAATTCTATTAGTCCGTCCATCCGGGGCTTTAACTCTAGTTTTCTTCGCGTCTGTGAAGTTAACAGAAAGATTTTAAGCTTGACCAATGACCCCACGGCAGATATTTGCAGTTTTTTGTTGTATTTTGTATGCGTTTCTATTCTAGATTTTGTAGTTCACCAAATAGTTGGTGTAACCCACTAAATTACTGCTAACTTCACTGTGAAGTTAGCAGAACAGTCGTTTTCTCAGAAACGGAGCTAGATAGAAATTTGCAATGAGGCTCCAAATTTGCAGTTTTTTATTCACTTCAAGAAAAAACTCAAATCAAATTTGACAAAAATTTTGAAAAATACATTTTGTACTATTAGTTTCACTGTGATGTTAGCAGCACATGTCCTTTTTCCTGCAAATGAGTTAGCTAAATAATTGCAGTCGTGCCCCAAGTTAGCAGTTTTTTATGCACATCTTTTGATCCTACTTCCTAAAAAGATAACTCAGGTGACATAGCCCTGGATCCGATGGATACTTATATGGTCATTAAAAAATTTAATTATTTTGAAAAACAGGGCCCCCTAGTGCTACTTTACCCTAAGTTACTTGCCTTCTGTACTTTATTGGTATTCCAGCCCAGAAATTGCGGCAATAGCACTAATGCATTTAAACTTTCCTCTTTCAAATTAATTCAGTTCACGTTTTTGAATAACTCTATACAGAAGAGCTCTTTTGTATTTCGTATCGTTGTATGTGTTTGTATATGTATGTGTACCTTCGCGGAATAGAAGGAGTCATTTCAGGAATGGAGCATCGAGCGTGTGCGACTGGACTCCCATTAAGCGTACTTTGTTGGTCCTTTCCAATTTTTTTAATGGTAAAATTAAGCGCTAAATAAAAGCTTTATTTTATGACTTGTTTCGTTCTTTTTATGACTTTCGTATATAATATGTATGAAGTTCGTCGTTGTTTGGGATTGACCCTTAAATAAAAGGATGACAAAATTTTACCTTCAATGAAAACCATCATAAGAGAAAGAAGATCAAAATAACAAAAATGCAGAAAACACACTGATACCGAGAGCAATGACAAGAAAAAAAATGTGTCGTTTTTAGTACAGCAGTTTCGACGGGTATAGTGCTATAGCTATTTATCGTTGCTGAAAGTTGAAGGGAAATAAAATGAAATTTCGAGTACCATAGTCTGGCAGCGTCTGATGACCATCCGTGCTTTGGCTTCCGAAGAGAAGGTAAAACAAGCCACACGACCTTGCTTTTGAGCTTATCCTTTTTTATATCTATAGCTGCTTCTTGTTATTTCAAATTCACAGGACGTCCAAACGAACGAGGACGAATGAACGAACAAACGAACGACCGACAACGACTATGCTTAAGGTTTGAAATTTCGGTTAATCCAATGCAAAAAAGTTTGACATAGTTTTTGTGGAATGTAAATTTATATGGGGATTGGTGGTAGCTGCAGTATAAAGGATAATGGCCAGACCGCATAAGTAACGATGTGCTATAAGTGCACGAAATATACATGTCTTTGTTGTTAAAAAAGGATAAGTTTACTTTCTAGAGTTTGAGTTTTGGAATAATGGTTTAAGGTTATATGAATGTAATTTAGCACGAAATTTTGTTAAAACTATACTAATAATGAAGTTAAACGTAATTTTTGTGCAAACACGTTAAACTTGTTTTTATGCTCAAAAAAATGTCACGGAGTGTTAAGCGCTTCCTACTGCAACTAAAATCACATTTATTCTGGAAGGACTTTTTCCGACATCCTACCAAGTTTTTTAAAGAAAGCATTTCACTCTGTTTAGTTATTCTCTCAATATTTAATTTGAGCCACAAGATCTTAAGAATGTTATCGAATGATAAATTACCTATACATAAATGCTATTTTCAATTTTTTAATTGTTACAGGAAAGTACTTAAATTTTATTAGTTACCACCACTTTGGCCCCAAAAATGTCACACAAAACATGCAACTATTTTGACTCAAATTAATTTTAGTTTTTTTTTAAATGGCAATTTGTTATTTAAATTAATTGAAAATCAGTGCACGCTATATTTTTCAAAGTGCACATCTAAACAGCTGTTCTACGGGAATCCTTTTAAATTCCTTGTAAAATATTATTAAAGCTGCAATCTTTCAATCAACCCGGAACAACTCTAATAGCTATAGTAATATTGTGACCACGAAAGTAAAGGCAATCTTATGCATGAATACACTTAGAAATTAAATGGTACATAGAGAGAGAGGGAGAGTAAAGAGAGCTAGAGGGCATCTATTACCACGAACGAACGTACTGCGTTTGTAAGTTAAACACGCTGTGCTAATAATAATTAAGGTCCGAACAAAGTATAAAAAGACTTTTTTAAATGAGAAAAAAAAAACGGTACCTGGGTATGTTGTGGGTAGGTAGGAAACATGCTTTTTGCTGTACGAAAAACAGCCAGGGTTGTTATAGATGATATGCGCTATGGAAAAAGTGTGTTAGAAGGTATGAAGGTATAATTATTGGTTTTGTTGGCAAAAGAATTAGGCACGCATTTATTAAAACTAAAATGACGATTACACTCAAGGCAACTAAATTTTTTCGTCATATGTTAGAATTTACCTATTTAAAATTTTGATTTTTTTTTAAGGAAAATTTGATTTTTTATCGGAATAGATAGTTTTAAAAAAATGCAAAAAAAAATCAAGCAAGATAAGTTAGTGAAAACCACCAAGAAATCAGATATTCCTTAAATCTTTACTTAATTGCGTGTAATTTTTTTTTTGAATATGACATGTTTTCAAAAGTATTTTCTTTTTAAACAGGAGAAGATAAGCCATCCGTACTTGTACTAATAATTTTTTGCTGTTTTTGCTTGGATTTTTTTTTAATAATCGATTTTATATAAGTTTTCGAGTTAAAATAAACATACTGAAAAATTAGCCACTGTAACCATTATCTAATAAGCTTAAGTGTAAATTAAGTAGCAATTTTATTTTTAAGCATACTTCTTATATCCCAAAACAAATATTTAATTCAATAATAAATATACCCCGTGAACATTATTCAAGAGCCTAATGTAAAGTTAGAGGTGAAAGAAGAGCGCCATCAAATTTCTTAAGCAAAAACAAATTAAGAAAATTTAAATATTTAGTTGCTGCGTTTTTGTTATTTTTATATGTTTTACATAAAATAATTAAAAGAACTTTAGTATGCAAAATTGTAATTTATTGGTAGGTATATTCATTTATGTATTGAGGTGGCACCTATTTGTTTTTCGTAAGCGATCAAGGTAATTAAAACAAAAAATTTGAAATTTTTTTGATTGAAATTATATGTAATCTAGTCTTCACAAGTTGATTTAAATGAAAGGTGTCTTCAGTGAAAAAGTTGTAGATTAAGTATGTATTTTGTAATAATTTTTCCGAACAAAACTGTTTTCATTACTCTTTTTTAGGGGCGTTCCCAACTAACAATTTAACTTGTATAAGGTTCTATACAAGCTATTTTCAGACTGCTATAGAAATAGTAAAAGGCCTTATACAAGTCATTTTGGCACATTTACCCAAGCAAATTAACTGCCATAAGACTTTTGTTGACAGGTCTTATAGCAGCAAATAGCTTTTCATGAACTGTTATTAGCTTGGCTGAACAAGCTATAGCTTGCCTTAGATGTTTATATAAGGCCTTACGAAAGCCATTTTGACAGCTATTGCAAATAAGCAATCCATTGAGAGAAAAAAGATTTTCTTAGCAAAGCTGATTCTGAAATAAATTAAATACATTTTTTATCGGTTTTTTATTTTATTTTTCTGATGTATTTTTATTGTATTTTTTTCTCCTCAGTCAGCTTCCAAACATTTTTTTCTGTATTCTGTAATGAGTCAAACGTTAATTTAATTATAAAAATGAAAAGTTTTTTTTAGCTGGGATTTGAACTCGATTCCTTCCTCGAACCAGTTAAGCACTCTACCACTATGCCAATTTGCTGTTGAGGAAAACGTAATCAAAAGTGAATAAGTTAAAACCATATACTTCACGTTTACGCAGAGGGAACAGTCAATAACTGTGCGCATCTCATATCTGTTCCTTATTCTTCCAAACTTCTTGAATGGTCTCTGGCTGTTTTAAGAATTGCTTTTCTGTTTTTTCTCACTTGTCTTTGGTAGGTTCCAGATGTTTTAAATTTTTGCCATGAGTTATTCATTTTTAAGTTTTGCTTAAAAGTTCAATGTTACTGTAAGCACCTCTTTTCTGTTTTACGATGTTCAATGGGTACTTACCGTTCTTATTTATTTTAATCTGATTTTTTATAAGCACAATATTTTATAAGACACTTTTGTTCATCTTCACTGATTATTTTAATTTGTATAAGGCCTTTACAAACAAACCTTATACAAGTTGTTTGCAATGATTTGTCGTGAAGAGCCTTATAGTTGCTATTATTTTAAACATTTTCAGCAAACAACTTTGGCAGGCCTTATATAAGCCATTAATAATTTATATTTACAAGTCTTGTTTAGAGCTTGTGTAACTTATATTTTAAGGTCTTATGGCAGCTATTTGTTTAAATTTCAAGTGGAAAATTCTTGACTTGCTCAAGATTGCCTTATACAAGCTCTATACAAGCTATTACTTGCCAAATTCGAAAAATTGTACCTTATACCAGCTTAATTGTTAGTTGGGTTTTTTGATGTAATATTTATTTTTTTAAAAATGTTGTACTAAAACAAAACAAACTCCCCAAATAAAAAGTTAAAACAAAATAGGATACACACAAATTTTGCCCCGCCCACACTTGAGGACAATTTCTTTTTTTTTCCTAAAAAAAATATAAGAAGAGACACCTAGAATGAAATGTGTAGGAATTGCATTTTGTTTTAAATAATGTCAAACAAAGTTGTTACCACCCCACTTTTAAATGATGTGTGAAGTAGTGTATACTAAAACTAATAATATTATACAGCAATTCGCTTTACATTCCACAGTAAATTTCATTTTGAGAGTATTTTTTGAAAGCGATAGAATTGATATTAAATTATTTTTGTTTGAAAATTCAATATTTCAAAAATGAGTTAATGAATTTTTTTGAAACTTCGTTTAAAAATGTATTTCAATACATACTCAAAATTGACATGCCAAACATTTTTTTTAAAATGCTATTAAAAATTGTATATATAAAAATTAATTTTTTAGAAAACCACTCCAACGATTTAAATTTTTTTTTTGCATATAGCAAATTCATATTTTTTTAAGTAATCAAGTGGCATACTTGGTTTCGGGCTGGCTCTAAGTTTTTTAACTAGTGATTTAAATAATTAAAAGAACGATTTAAATGCTTTTTCTATATTTTTTAATAATTACTTTCATATTTTAAAAGTTCTTAATTCCAGGCAACTTGAACATAAGATTAAGCACGTGCGATCCAGTCATGCATTTTATTTATTTTATTTTTTGCTTCAAAATCACAGAAATTTCATTTATCTGGAATTTTATATTTATGGAAACTGATTTCATACAAAATCCTGATTCTAATAATTAAACTATTACTTGATCAAACTTAAATGTCCAATTATTGTTGTTCGTTTATTACGTCTATTTTTATATCTTTTTCTGTTTTTATCAATTTGCTTCAAGCTTGGTACAGAGCATTTGTAAGTGGTTTCTTGGAGAAAAATTCAAATTTTAACTTTTTAAAGTTCCTAAAGAACATATTTAAGGATTTACTTTTGAAAATACCAATACAATTCAATTCCGAAATTTTTCAAATTATTTTTTTTAAGTAAGTATACAACTTTTCAAATTTTGGTTGTGTACATTTTTTATTTTGCAAACAAAATCTCAAGTTCCATGTAAAAGAAAACACAAATGCCAAACGAACATTTTATCCCCAAAAAAAATGTCAGATCTATAAAAAATTTAATTTAGTTTGAACTTTTTTTTTCTCGACGTAGCCGTTCATAACATTTTTAAAAGTTATTCATGCAACAGCGTAAAGTCGTTGTAAAGGTCGTAAAGTTGTAAACAGCGTAAATCTGTTAAAATCTGTTGAATATTCTATACAATTTGTGACAGAATTACGAAGTTAAGAACTTTACAACGTTTACGACGGCCTTACGCTATTGTATGAACACCCTTATTCATACTCGTATTAGCATGCATTCCAAAAAAAATTATCAATCCAGTTTTTAGATATCCAATTTTCAAAAAAAAAAAATCTTGAAATTTTTTTTTATAATTCAAGAAGTATTTTTTTGAAATTTTTGATATGCAATTTTGTTACTAAAACATTTTGGGAGTTTGTGTTATGTACTGTTAGTAGTTACCCAATGGATTATTGTTTAGGATTAATAGCAGACTTCACTAATTTTAGCTAGTACAAATTTTTAAATCAATTCGTAAGATTTGTTTTCGAGAAAAATTTTATTACGATCAACGGTTTTTTAAGCATTTGTATGATAAGTTAAAATCCTTTGACTACCATGATAATCGTTTGTATATCAAAGTATTATTTAATAAAATTTGCGTTTGGCAATTAAATTAAATATAAATTTTATTGTTTAAATTGAAGTTTTAAAGACAAATAAAAATAAGCTTACCAAAAACTACAATTATTGGCAACACGATATAATTATTGGCATCCAAAAAGAGTACAATTATTGGCACCATTTTTGGTGGTAAAAATAAGATATTTTGATTTTTAACGTTTATTTTGCAATTTTTCAAACTAAAATTAATAATGAATGCGTGCTACAACTATTGGCAGTACTAAAAGTATAATTATTGGCAGTGCCAATTATTGAACCATATTTTTCTTGGACCTAATTATTGGCACCCACTTAATTAATAAATCAATGAATATTTTATATTAATTAATAATAAAAATAAAATAAGTTTTCATCAAAAAATTTATCCAAAAATTGCAAAAAACATCATACCAACTTTGCGCTTTTTTTATATTATCTGGCATGTACTTACACTTTTATTTAAAAAAGAAAATTTAAAGAAAATATCTTTAAACCAAAGACGTAGAAAAGTGATAAATATGGGCAATATTAAATAAAAAAAAAAAATGACTTAATCAGACCAGGGGTTATTGAGAAAACCGCTATTAATAATAGGGTGCCAATAATTGGGTCAAAAATTTGGGATGCGTATCCGTTACGCTATTGACTTTTTCGTTTTCAAAATATTCAATTTTTCAATAAAATAATTTTAAACATTTTTAAAATAGTTTGGTACACAATATTATTTAAACTTTTTGAGAGCTTCTGCATAAATAAAAATTATTAAAATAAGTTAAGTACATCATTTTCAACAAAATCGAAAAAAACTAGATGATTTTTAATATATTCTGTTCTATTTATTTATTTGATCATATTGTAATTTCAACACGTGCTAGTCATCAGTTCAATAAAGCCTATTAGTAGATTTTAAATGCTAGGTCAAACTCATGATTTATTATTATGAAATTCTTTAATTATAACAACACTGGCAATGGCCTCTAATTCTTTGGTCAGGAGAGAAAATTGGTGCAAAAGCAAATAATAATTTTGTATTCCGTCTACATTTGTGAGGAAATGACTTTTTCCATTATCTATCTCGACACTGTGGTGATCCTATAGTAAAAAAAATAATAAAAGTACCAGAAATAAAATGTCAGGTAAAAAACTAACGACCCGAATTATGTATGCACATAGGTATATAATGGCTTTTTATTCTGTCTTATATTAAATGGCTAAAATATTTAATTTGTACTTTTTTTTAACTACACAAATAAGTCCTCACTTATTTTGCTTAAGCAAAAATAAAAAATATTAAAGATTTAAATATTATTGTAAAATGAGTCAATATAGTATTATATTCACTGACATTAGGAAATACAAATAAGTGTTAAATTCAAAAGGCTTTTGGGCTTTTTTATGGGTTCAATAAATTTGTGATTAAAATTTATTGTTAGTGGCTTTCATTGCCTGCCAACTAACACAACATATATACAGGAGTGGTTGAGAGTGTAAGTCACTGCGGGTCCTTGATGTTCTCAACGTTAATAATTTATTTATTTATTTTATAGGCAATAACTTTGAATTAAAGTGTTTATTATTCTAAGGTTCCTGAATTCTCATTAAAAATATAGTTCACAATCATGTATTTGTTTAATTTTGTGTCGGTACTCACCGATCAAAATATGCATCCAACCGATTAAAAGGGTTGTTAAAGCTCTTAATTGAATTTGATTGTAATACCCACCTCACAAAAAAAAACTTTGTTTTGATAACGGGTGATTTTTTAGCTGGTTTGGTTTTGGCAACACTGGTTTTGACAGCTGACGTGTGTTTAGTACCTTGTGTCACTGTCAAACAGCTTCAGTTTGGTTTGCAATTTAACCATGGATCGTCTTACAAATGAACAACGCTTGCAAATTATTGAATTTTACTATCAAAATTTGTGCTCGGTTCGAAATGTTCATCGCTCGCTGCTTCCATTTTATGGTCGGCATTCTCGACCTTCTGAACAGTCTATTCGGAAGATTGTGACCAAATTTCGCACCAAATTTACTTTGTTGGACATTAAACCACCAACACGTTTACGTACTGTGCGTAGTGAAGAAAATATTGCGGCCGTATCAGCTAGTGTGACAGAAGACCGCGAAATGTCGATTCGGCCTTTGTTACGGCACTACGTGGAAAATTTTGCAGAAGGATTTGGGCGTAAAGCCTTTTAAGATACAGCTGGTGCAAGAACTAAAGCCAGCCGACCTACCACAACGCCGAATTTTTGGTGAATGGGCTCTTGGAAAGCTGGCCGAGGATCCGCTTTTTTATCGAAAAATTGTGTTCAGCGATGAGGCTGATTTTTGGTTGAATGGGTACGTAAATAAGCATAATTGCCGCATTTGGAGTGAAGATCAGCCAGAAGCATTGCAACAGCTACCAATGCATCCCGAAAAAGCCACTGTTTGGTGCGGTTTATGGGCCAGCGGCATTATTGGGCCATATTTCTTCAAAGATGATGCGAATCGCAGCGTTACTGTCAACGGTGAACGCTACCGAGCGATGATAACAAACTTTTTTTTGCCCGAAATGGAAGTTCTTGACTTGCATGATATGTGGTTTCAACAAGACGGTGCCACATGCCACACAGCACGCGAAACAATGGCGCAATTGCGAGGCGAGTTTAGTGAACAGTTAATTTCACGTTTCGGGCCGGTCAATTGGCCGCCTAGATCGTGCGATTTGACACCATTAGATTATTTTTTGTGGGGGTATGTCAAGGCTAATGTCTATAGGGACAAGCCCGCTTCGATTGACGCACTGGAAGCCAACATCCATGCATTCATTCGTGAGATACCGGCTGATATGTGTGAAAGAGTATGCCAAAATTGGACTCAGCGGATGGGCTACCTGAGACGCAGCCGCGGTCAACATTTGCATGAAATTATCTTTAAACATTAAATTGCAAGGTTCAAACTATCGATTCAAATAAATATTTCATTCATTTTTTCGAATTTTTTGTGTTTTTTTTTTTAAAGTTCTAAACCTCTTAAGAAATCACCCTTTATAATACTGTGAAACTATAAAGTTTTATCTTTTATACTTATTCCTTGACGTTTAATTTTATCGGATTTCGCAAATACAGACGTTTAATTTCCAAATATATATCTTTATAGCTTGTATAGAAATTTAATAATAGTAACTCCTTGGTCTTTAAGGAAAAAAAAGCCAAAAAAAAAAAGAAAAGTCCTTTTTGTACAGCAATAGTATTTCATTTCCTAATCCCTGAATACTCCTTTCCTGGTTTAACTTGCAAAAAAAAACATTTACAAAGCAATTTCTTGTACGTTTTAATTTAAAATGCCTTACGTTATCAAAGGGTTTAGTCCAGTCATATTGTATTTTTATTTTGCAAATTGAGCGATGGTTTTGATTTTTCCCCTCGTTTTTTCGTTTTCGGACATGCTGAATCTGAGGTTTGCGACTAAAATTTCGTGACGCAACACGCAAAAAATTCAAAAAAAGTTGCAAAAATGCATTTTTTTTTAAAGTTTTCACAAATGGCTCGAAAACTACCAATTAATTATTCGAAAATAACATCAAAGTACCACTGAAAGTATACACAAGTTTTAATAAATATCTGTTTAAAACTTTCAAATCCCTTTGGCTGTGACTTAGAAAGAAAAACTTTTATTTCTATCCCCGACAATATAAAAAGTTTTATATCTGAAACCCTTTTCAACATTAAACTTTGCCTTTCCATTGATCAATTTTTTTTTTTGTGTTTCATTGATCAGCGAAAGCGACAATATTGCAGGCATTTCATCATTTTTCAATTCGTAAATAACGCATATTGTGATTGAAAAAAAAAACTCAACAAAAAAAAAGTCTGCAAAATATTCCTTGGGACACGTGCCACAAGTGATTTATACGTTTTTAAAGCGAAAGCGAAAAACATTTCTTTTTCGGAATAAATCCTGGCAAAGCAGAGCAATTTTTTTGCAATTTACTCCTCCAGATATATTATTTCTGTTTCAATTCAGGTGAATAGTTTACTATACTCTCTCAACTATCAGTGCCTCCTAACCTAGCCTAGCCTTGGTCGCGCCCCGCAGTACCAAGTCTGGAAATCACATTAATTTTCGTCTTAGAATCTTGGATGAAAACCAGTGCAGATTTAATTTCCTTGGGCATCAAACACAAAATCGAGAAACGTTCCCCAATACTAACAAACATCCTTATATCCACCCCTTTCTGGGCGGAGATGTGGAAGACTAGGTAGAGGTTAGGTATATTTGCTCCCTGCGATTTATATATATTGAAATGCCACCAGCATTTCATCAGATTCTAAAGAAGAACTTTCGCTGTAGGTATATATGCAAATGGAGCCTTCTTGACGATACCCTTAATACATAATGTGCCAAGCAATTCGTTAGCCTGTCAGCGAAGTCGATTTGTTTGACTACGTTTGCTTGCAACGCAGGAAATGGATACTTATTACAAAAAATGTCTGATGAATATTGAAAAAAAGTGTTTTTTTTTCTCCTTTATGGAAATAATATCATCGTATTCAATCACCTTAGCAGAACCAATTTATTTCAATGAAAAAAAAAAAAAATAACATTTAGATACTTTTCTGCTTGATGAGGTTAAAACGTTTAAAGATATTTGAAGAGCCTCCATTTTTGATGTAATTTCTGTTGTTTAAAGAGCAGTTTTTAATAACAGACATATTATTTATATTTAATGTTCTAATTTTGTTTTATCGCTTTGAGTTTTTATTATAAGCAACACGAGGGAAGGCGACTCCGCTTAGCTGAACTTAGCTACAACTATGTACTTTGAAGTAACTTTAGAAATATTTTGAAATAAAGATAATTTTAATATATGGGAAAAAATATTTTACCTAATTTTTTCATAATGCAAGACATGAATTTGTATTGAGAACATAATATTATTGAAACTGGTATCTATATGTAGGTAGTTTGTGTTTGATTATTCAATGAACAAAATGCCGCCAGCACCTGAACAATGTACAAGTGGTCTGCTCAACTTGGATTTTGTAAGAATTATTCAAGCCGTTGCACAGTGTGTCGATTGTATGGAGATGGTGAACAAAAATCAGTTTTCCAAAACTAAATTGACTTGCAAGAAAAATTTGTTGTAAATTTATTAAAATAGAAATTTTCCAAAATATGACGAAATTTTTACGACCCTGTCTCGCCCACTTTTGTATATATGATTAAAATCTAAAAAAAAAGAGCTTGCACGATTTCAATAAAAATTAGGGAATTTGATTTTCTAGGTGAGTTCAAAAATACAAAAAAGTTTCAAAACCCGCCCACCTCCACGCCCACTTATTTATACTGTTAACTTTTTTTAAACCCTTTGTAAGATTTGAATAATATTTCAGCAATATAAATTAGATGCCTAGCGAGTTTAAGAAAACAAAATATTGTAAATTCTGCGTGAAAAATACATCAGAAATACAAATATTCAAATATTCGCATATCTTCGTTTTTTCGTTTTTTTTACGCTTCTAAAAATAGGCTATGGCCTATGGGGTCTT
Source organism: Dasysyrphus albostriatus (assembly GCA_946251815.1). Classification (NCBI taxonomy): domain Eukaryota; kingdom Metazoa; phylum Arthropoda; class Insecta; order Diptera; family Syrphidae; genus Dasysyrphus; species Dasysyrphus albostriatus. Next base: position 48,024,713 of record OX276336.1, on the reverse strand, counting down.
TCCGAATAGTTCCTGGTTCATCAAGAGGCGATAAATATTGCAGATGGATTGAAATGTTAAGACAAGCCTCATGGCGCTTCTTGAAGGGAACATGATTTCATGGACATTGCTTCTATCGTCATTCAAGGTTTGAGTCAAGAAAATCAATTTTTGACTTTAAATAAATTTTTGTTTCCAAGGAACATTTATTTATCTTCAATTCAATTCAAAATGACGTTAAAATATCTGTAATTTGTGATTTTTTATCAGAAGAAGAAGTTATTCATTGATAATTTATTTTTTTAGATTTGATATTTTCCTACAAAAAAAATTATATTTTGAAGGTTAGCAAAAAGTAGCATGAAAATTTTGCATTTTCTCAAAGCAAAATAATAGATAAATTGAATGGGTCTGCTACACTTTTTTAAAAGCTTAATCAAATTGAAAAAATGCCTTTAAAATATAGTTTTATTCGATAATTCACTGAACTTACAAATTATTTCAAAAACCAAATAAAACTTATCATACCAGCTCTAAATAAATTTTTAATAATAACCATTACCCAAAAAAAATTTGCTTCTTTTACTTTTCTTTTACCAGCTATATCACTTGGCACAAAATCGCGTTTCATTTTTCCTCTCATTAATTTCTATCAGATTCTAATGGCGCCAGTTATACTAGTAGCTATCATTGAAACACATTGTTGAAAACTGTAATGATTGATTTTGAGGCGTCTAGAGAGCAAAAAATCATTCATGTTTTTTTAGAATTTAATTAATATTAGCCAAAAACAGAAAAAATCAAAAAGTTCCTATTTTCCACTTAAAATTACTTAATATTTCAATGATCATTGGTAAGAAAGTTGAATCCTTGCAACAATAAAAGTCATTTCATTTCATTCATTAGCATGTTATGTATTTGAAAAAAAAAATTTGGCTGAAAATATTAATTAAGCCTTGAGCTTTATTTGTCCATTAAAATAATATAAACATTTTTCTATCGAAATGCCTTAAAATGGTCAGTTTCAATGACAACTAAATATAACCCCAAGTAACATTTTTCCTCTTATAAGACTCTACCAGACTCGAAGTTGATTAATTTGTGAGAGTAAAATGTGCTCTGGTAGTCTACAATCAGATTTTTTACCGATAGCTATGAGCGTTAAATGGCCTATTTACTAGAGGCAATTTTTATTCTTATAGCAAGAGTAAAAGAATATATACGAAATTTGTTATTTCTTTTTTTCTTTTGTATTCTATTTTTTGTTTAGAAATAAACGAATGAGGTAATGATATAATGTGTAAGTGTGCGTCAGGTAGAAGATTATAAAGTATTTTTGCTTTGATATTGATCTTGTCGTGCGTCAAACAATAATATAATAATCGTGATTTTTTCCGCAAATGGACCAAAATTTAATGGTGGTTAAAATTTTATCAACTAATTTTTACATTTACCCCGCAAAAAATAACGCACTTTCAAAAAAATGCATTTTTCAATTAATTTGTTTTCATTTGTTTAGGGTGGAATTTTATTAATGTCGTCAGTTTCCCTTTTTTGCAGTTGAGTTTTGTTAAAAAGGCTTTTGAACTCACATCTTATAAATTGTTGAACATTTTGCGCTTTCCTTTAAATTATTGGCAATCTATAATTGTTTTAGTTTGGGTGAGGAAGAAAATTTTTTTTATTAGGTCTTGTAACTCCTATTAGCTTCTTGTTATAAAAATACAAATGCTATATTCTTCATCTCCTTCATTCAACTCTTATAAATGTATTGTTATTAGATTATTGATACAATAACATTGCCTACAGAGTTCAGATTTTGTAATAAAATTCTTATAAGACTTCAAGTTTATAAACACATACTAAAGCTTACTATAGGAGGAATAATAATACTTTTAAAGATCTTTGGTCTTATGATAAAAATGTTATGGGAGTAACATAACTATTATAATAAGATAATTACTCTTTGTTTAGTAAGAAGACTCGAAAGAGTCTTATAAGATTGAATTTTCAATTTCTAGAGCTAAGCTTGGAAGAATATATTAATTGGGACTGGAACTTTAGTAGATTATCTTGTGAGAGTGAAATGGACCCTGGTAATCTACAACCAGATTTTTACATGTAGTTATGAGCATTAAACAGCCTGGTGCCGATTCTGGTTCTGTGAAAAAGTGAATGAAATAAATTTATTTTACATTTGCTGCCAAGCATTGCTTTTACTTTTCCCATTTATTTGGCACACATAAGTTATTTTAATTCTGTAAATGAGGACTATATTATTTATGCAAAAACAATTTTACAATATCTCTTTAAACCAGAGTGATTTTCTCAATTTTCTTGTGTGAAAGAAAATTATTAATATGAAAGTTTTTGAAGCTTGGTTTCATATTTTCGCAAAATGGGAGTTGGAATTGGTGTGAAAACATGAACAAAAATTTCGTTTCAATTTTTCACAGAACCAGAACTGGCCCCCTGGTTACTACAGGCAATTTGTATCTCATAGCAAGAGTATAAGAATTTATATGAGACTTATGAGGAAGGATTTCTGGATAATGGGAGCTCTGAAGAGTATGTTAGTTGGGTGACGATAAGTAAGACGAAAAAAGTTATGGTCTCACTATCTATGTTCACCTGCACTATTTCTATCTGTCTCGTAAAGTTTCATCTCTGCCAGTTTCTTTTATCCATTTCAAGTTAAAAAATATGTGCAAGTGAAATATACCGATTTCATAAAAAAAATAAATATTTTCTTATTCGGGATGATTTACTTCGTATTTTGAACAAAATTTCCACGATCGAAATAAGTAAAGCCCACATCAAAAACCATATTGAGTACCCACTGTTTTAGCATAAGAAAGAGTACATCTACCAAAAATGAAGATACACCAAATTGATTTTAAAAAAGAAAAAAAAAACATACCCAATGGAATACAAAAATTGGTCAAAATGGTCTATTGGGTAGATCTCAATCGAATTTATTCATTTCAATTTGTTAGAAAATCTTTTTCAAAAAATAGTTTCTAATGGAACAGCAAATCCTTTTAGATCTTTTTTAAAATGATATAACTGAATTTAGGATGTTTTGTATGCAAAAGCTTTCAAAGTAAGTACTAAATATATTTAAGTACCTACCTACCAAAATTATTAAAAATAAAATTTTGTGGATTTGAGAAAAAAATGAATTGTTTCCTTGAAAAGAAGGTGTTCGAATTATTTTTTTAATTTTTTTACATAATGATTTGGAAAACTTTTTTCAAATAGGTACCTATGTATTAAAAAATAAAATACATGACTGGGTCATATGTACTTGCTCTTATGTTCAAGACACTGGTGGTTTTAAAACATTATGTATAGACTTGGAAACTATAGGAGAAAAATGCTAAGAGCATGAAATACGATATTTAAATTAGCTAAAATAACTTCTTTGAAAAAAATTACATCTAAACTCTTCTTAAGTTAATATAATTCTATGGAAGAAAAAATATTTAAAATCGTTGTAGCAGTTTTCTTAAAAAATAATTTTCTTATAACTTTATCAAGTTCTTAAAACATTTTAAGGAACATTTTTGGCATCCAAATTATATGTATCTTATGTTAATGAAAAATTAAATTTCAAAAATTTGTTTGATATTTCGAATTTTCAAATAGAATTTTGGAATTTTTTTTAAAAAATCCATTTTTTTTTTTAAATTTTGATAGGCGATATTTTTTAATGTTATTTAAAATTTTTATATAAAAAAAAATTAATCAAAATATGTTCAGCCGATAGCGAGGAAATTTAAAATAAAAAATGTCTATGAGAAGTACTATTAATAGTTGTAATTTGTAAATTTTAATCATTTTTGGTAGTAGTTATATTATTGAACTAATTTTAGTATAAGGAAAAAGTTTAATAAACATCGTAGGAGTCATTTTTAAGCAAACTAATATTTTCCTTTACGGTTTTTTTAACATTTGTATAGAAGGTACCATTAATCTTTTCATAAAAGTAAATGTTTTCGTTAAAATATTCTACAGGGTGTAAAAAAAACCCTTAAATACCGAGTTTTATAAAAATCGATCATTTAGTTTTTAAAATATTTGATTTTCCAAAATGAACATTTTTTTAAAAGCGAAAAAAAATTTTTTGGAAAATTTTGGTAAAAAAATAATTTAGAAATTTCAGCATGAAAAAGATTATTGAATCGAAATAACCGTTTTGAAGATAGTCGAAAATAAAAATTGTTTTCTGGGAGGTTTTTGTAAAATGGTTTCCCATCTAAAGGTAGCTTTTTAGAAAAGTAATTTTTTATATTTCTTAGGATAAAATGTGGATACGTTTTTGAGAAAAAAAGATTTCGTAAGATTACTAAAAAAAATGTATGGCAGGAACCGATATTTTTTGTTCTTAAAAAAAAATTAAAAAATGTGTAAACAGAATCAACCAAAAACCACTACGTACAATATTTTAGGAAAATTGATACAGCCGAAAAGGCTTTTAGTACCTATGTATATCACAAGTAAAAGATGCTTTTATGCAAAAATAACGGCCTAATATCTAAATGATTAAAACTCACGCTAAGTTCCTCAAAAAAATTATTGGTTATATAATTTTGAAAAAAAATTTAAGCAATTTTAAGCAGTTAAAACTCCTTTCACAACACCGATTTACTCTTTAACTACAGTAAACTCCTTATAACGGTATTTTTTTGGTTTTCAATTTTACCGCTTTCAGCTTAATTGATTTATATTTAATTTTTTTCCAAAAACTTCGAAAAACTATTTAATTCATAATGCCTTGATGCAACGCGATACCCTTCAATCTTTAGACCTAAAATACATTTCATAAATATTTATTTTTTTATTTTTTGGGGAGCTTTGTTCCCCGGCACTACTGGGTACTTGTTCCCAGGAACAAGCCACATCAAAATTTAAAAAATTGTTAATGAAAACTGTAAAAATGTTGCATACGGGTTTTAAATATAAAGTAAAAATATAAATATAAGTTATTTATACATCTTTTTTATTGTTAAAACCTTCTTAAACTTAATAAACAATTTTGTGTTAAATAAATTGAAAATTTTTGCACAATGCATTAACGAATTAATTCCATCATCGACCGTATTTTAAGTTAGAAAACCTGCAACAATATTAAGCTTTATACGACTGACGATGGAATTCATTCTGAAACGCGTTTCGTAAAAATATCAAAATGTTCTTAAAAGTATATTTTTTTTTAATAAGAAATAAAAACATTTCTTTTTTAATTCAGTATCTCAAATTTGGGTTGATAGTTTTTTAATTTAACTTAAATTTGCATCTTGATTCTTCAGTCTTTACATTTGAAGGCCAACAAATGTTTTAAAAATTTTATGAATAGATAAAAAATACATTTTTAAGAAACTGCTCCAACGGCTCAGAAAAAGAATTTAAGAAAAAGAATTCACCTCAAACCAGTAAACAGAAGTACATACTGGCATACCCACCAACTGGCAAAAATGTTCATGTCATGTGAACTGTTATAATTAAATAAGCTTTTTCGTTCCTATAAAAAGCTTCAAAAACATTCAATAGAAAAAGAAGGTTTCTCTTTAATTAACCTTTTATTTATTTACTCTGTTAAAAATACCCATTATTTAGTGCTTTGTTTTTCCGCTAGGGATTTTCTGTAAAAGAAAAGTTTTTGTAAGTTTAGCAAAAAGCTTAAGATGTCCATGTTTTCTCAAGGTTTACACTGCACAGATGAACCTTATTTTGTATGAGTAAGTTGTTTTTTTTTTCTTTGGTGTGAAGTTATCTCCCTTAAAAATATTTCATTATTTTCCACTTTGTTTATGAAGATTAGACAAGAATTGCCAAAGTTATGGGAAATTTGCCATTAGAGAACACGACACAAAAAGTCAAGTCATTTCCGTAACATTATAAGTCATATCAATAATAGCTCTTGAGTTATTGAACTAATAAAAACACGCCGAAGAGGTGTACAATTTGAGGTACATTTTGTTAATCGATTTATTTTAATGTCTATTGGTCGAAGAGAAAAATTGTGCACACAAGTAATATCTACTTAGCTTGCAAAACTTTCAATTTTGAACAATATTGTTGTCATAGGTCAAACTCTCTGAAGTAGTCCCTTAGAACCTCGGTTCCCAAAGTGTTCCACGGAACTCTATAGGGTTCCGCGAGACAGTCTCCAGGGTTCCGCAAATTCTTGAAGAAAAAGAAATAATTTCAAAATAAAAACTTCCAAGGTGAAAATTGCCATTTTGTTGTATACAGAGGTATAATGTAAAATCATTGCACCAGGATGTGAAAATTGTAATTTTCGTGAAAAGGCGTCCTCTCCAGCCAGGATTGGCCCAGAAAGTGTGCAAAATCTTAGGAGCTCAGTACCAATCATCTTTACTTTTTACAATTAAATGGCTTTCTTGTGGAAAAGCTGTAACCATCAGGTTATTTGAAATTCATGATGAGTTGAAAGTTTTTGCAACTGGATCAAAAATATAACAGCGATATGGCTGTATCGCGGGATGAGCAATTAATTTGTGAAGATTCAATAAAACTGCTACGGCTTTGATGGGATAATCAACAAACAAACTGGTAGCTTTCAGAAAAAATCAATTTCTGATTAACTAGAAAGATTTTTTTATTGAAAAAAATGTTGAGTATTTTCCAATTTTATAAAAATTTTGCTAGGAAACAAGCTGGAGATCCGAGCTGATATTCGCAATGATATCGCTGAATACTATATATAAGCCTAGAAGGATATTTACAAGATGAGTTTCCATTTGAATGAAAATTCAGCCTACCTTAGGTAATAAATAAATATATATAGGAATTACAAACACTGATATTTCTTCTTCATTATACTCGTAATGAGTGTATGTTTTTGATTCTGTACGATAAAACCAATTTTGGTTTGGAATTAAGAGTTAATACCCTGGGTTTGCCAAAACTGCTACATATTCTAATTTTGCTGCCTTTTATCGCAACGCCAACGTATCGCTGGTGAAACTGCCTTATCAACATACTCTATGCAAAAACTGAATGTGGATGGTATCCAAGATATGCGAGTTCAACTTTCAGACATGGTTTAAAAATGTTTTGTCTTTGATTTTTTTGCTATCGTTTAATATTGCAGTTCCGAAATATATTTGTGTCTTTTTTAGGGTTCCAAATAATAAAAAGTTTGGGACTATCGCTGCTTTAGAAGATATAAAGCGGCATTTGAAATAAATCGAACTCTTTGACGGGTGCTAAGGTATTCAGGCACGGGTATTTTTTTTACCACCTCAAAAGCTATTAATGAAAATTGTTGACCCGTTTTTTAAATGTCAAATTTCAAAAAAAAAAAATGAAAATTTGTTTAAAATTAAAAAAAAATAATTTTATAGGTATATAGGTAGGAATATTTCTGTTATTAAAAATGTATACACATAAAATATATATTGATAATAATTTAAGCAGAGTAAACAATTTTGATCAAAATCGTAAAAGCCATTTTAGAATTAAATGCAAGATTACCTAATACTTCTTAAAATTTGTATGGAAATATTTTCTTAAATATTTTTAAAAGAGTTAAGAAACCACCAGTTTCAAATAATTCAAAATATTGTCAGTGTCAAAATTTAAAGTTAACAAATAATAAAAATGTATTAGTTTCTAAATTTTGTTACACAATACTATTTGTGTAGTTTTTAGAAGCTTATATAAACCAAATTATTTAAATCAGTACAAAATTTTCAAGAAAATCGAATTTCAAAAATCAAAAAATGGTTCCCAAGTAACCATAACCTTTTTTTTGCATAATGGGCTTGCGTCTTTAGGAAGCCTTTACTAAAAATAATTTAATTAATTTCTTTAAGAAAATAGATGGAATTTTTGTATGGAATAAGATGATGATAATTTGGAAATAAAATTTATAAGCAAAAAGTCGTAAAACCTTACTATATATGAACTTTAGAACTTTCTTTCACATAGTTGAAAACGGCCAGGGAAAAAAATTAAAAACAACAGTTTTATAGCCTTTTTTTGAAAACAGTGTTCCAAAGAACTGAACATTTTCTTAACTTTTTTATTTTAAGTGAAATTTTTAAGAAAATCATTCCCTTTACCTTATTGAGGCGGAAATATACCCCCTCCAACACAATTTATGCAAAACACCCTGTGTAAATTATCTTTAAATTTCTTTACCACTTGAAAATAAAAGTACGTTCATGCGATCGAGTCTTGCTTTTTATTTTACATGTATTTAGGAAGAAAATCAGCATTTTGTGAGCATTTTAGGGACCTCAAGAGATAAAATAAGCTATTAAAGGTCAGGGGACTGAGGCCACGGGACTGAAAATTCTATAGTTCTTGCCACTGAAACATGTTAACGCAGTGTACGAAAAAAAAAAATAAAAAAATTATATAAGCAAGGTTTTACTAAGCCTATATACAAATGCTAAAATATATGCCTGCTTACGTATAAATATTTTCTATAAACACTCATCAGGGGACTGAGAAACTGATCGGACAATCCATGACCTCTCCCACAAAAGCACAAAGGATTTCTTAACAAATGAAATAGCAAGCAGGCGTAAGATACGAAAATGGTTTTACTGTCACCAAACTTAATGCTTCAAGCTGCAGGATCTGAAACTTGGATAGTTTTCTAAGCTTAGGATATTTTTGACTGTTTCAATCCGTCAGGGGACTGATTAGAAATCCAAGGGACAAAGTTAAATGATTTTTTTTGTAATAAAATATAGTGGTACTAAATATTAATTTACCTATCATAAGAACATCTATTATCTAACGTCAATAATTGAAAGTTTATTTGGGTTTTGGCACTAAAATAAGAGAACTGTAAGAATTTTTTCCTTCGAAAACGAGAAGGGGACCCTTTGAAGAATTTTTTGAGTAATGAAAATATGTCAGCTCTAAATAATTTTGTCTGGCCATGTAGACATTAATTTGATTTGTTGCTATAAATAAGATAAGATCGAATACTTTAACAGTTCTTAAATTATCAACGGAGCCGTCAAAAATTCCATCTTTTGTAGAATCACCCAAATATAGATAAGAAACTAAACACCAGTAAAACTAAATATTATGAATTTCTCTTACCATTCTCGGATTTTTAAGTGATATTTTTGTTTCATAGTTATAATTTTGTTTTTGTTAAATAAAATATATTCAAGTATACATTTTTGTGTACGTATTTTTTTTATATTTTTCTGAAATTTGATACTAAAATTTTTCAGAAGAATACCTATTTTATCTATTAATTGACCGACTGGTGCAACTCGTGTTTCGCTTAATTGAACATGTCGGTCCCCCCAAAATTCTGAATGAGTTTCCACCTCCCCCCTTAACCAAAACCCTGCTTACGCCCTTTCTAAAACCCTTCCCCAACTGGAATCGGGCAGGCACTCTGATGAAAATGCTATAGTCAAGGTCCTTAAGACATTTAAGTTATTTTGTTAAATATTATGTGACGTTTCATATCAGCTGACAATCATATTTACAATTCCTTCAGCTGCATTTAATGTCATACTAAACCTAGCTGCTTGCTGTATAGACGGAAATTATTCTATTCACATAACTATGTATGTTTACATGAATATATACAAAGGGAGACAAAATCAGTCAATGGTTAATGTGAAATCAAAGAAGGGTAAATCAAATTAGTGATGACATATTCTGATGACACAATTTCAGTTCATTCATCGGACTAAGCTTAAAAAATGTTAAGCAAATACAAAAAAACAAATCAGTATTATTGTAGATAAAGCAAAATGATGTGATAGATAAGATCATTTTCGGAAGACCTACTATATATAGGTTTGCCAGGGATTTACTGCGACAGCTCAACCAACCGGTATGGTGGTGTCCACAGTCATCATCAACTAACAATTTCCAATATAAAAGTGGTTGCTTTGGTGTTTGGTGACTATAAAGTGGGCTTAGATATAGGGTGGTTAAGAGCTTAAGGCTAGCAATAGGTATATATGCATAGACCATATTGTTGATAAACTCTGTCATTTGTTCACATGGGCATCGGACTTTCGTGGAACATTCATGTATTTATTTTCCAGTATTTGCTGTCAACTTGTCATTATTTATAAATTGTAATTCTTTGCTTTATTTCCCTTTTGTATGAATCGGTTGGTTTTATTCAACAAAAACAACCAATCAATGACCATGTCACGAGGGCTTGGGATTCTAAATAATATTGAAAGGCTTCATTTGGGCTAAGAATGAAAAATCTATATGTTATTTACAGATTTCCTTCATATTAATCGAACCTGGAAGAAGTGTTGGCCCAGTTTAGAAGTAAAGTTAACCAGTTTGACTAACACGCACATTTTTTTAATTTCTGATTTGGTATAAGTATACCTATACTTGCAAAGGCACCCTCCAGAGAGGTCAGTTTGAGTTCGTTTGAAATGTAGACGAAAAGGAATAGCTAAAGGGTTTTTCAATAACCGCGGGTAGATGTTGAAATGGAACAAAACAAGCTGTGTGTGAGGCATTAACAAAATTCTGTTTTTATTTGAAATGCCTATGTATGCCATTATGTATGGAATATGACATCGTTCAAATGCCCTTCCCGCCTTCTTGCGGTGGCACATATCTGTGTGGTCCAATTTTTAATGAATCTTCCGCATAGGTAAGGTTAAATTTGAGCGATGGCCAGTGTTATGTTGACTTTGAGGACATTACGGATTATATTGGTATACATCTTTGACTTCAGAAAACCCCACAATGTTGTCATCTTGGATAATAGACAGTGAATTTCTAGTCGAGTCCCACCATCTAAATATTTATCGACTTCAAAGTCCCATATGATAGTATTCATCGTCAGGAGAACTTTATGGCGATGGCTAAAGGTAAGCGGAATCTTGGAAAACTAATCCAGAAGTGTAACGTGATGCATTGGAAAATACGCAGAGCAATGTGAAGCAGGAAAAAGCCCTTCCAAACTATTCCAATCGTGTTTATAGGTTTTGCCAAGAGATATTATGCTCTAGCATGTGATTTTTTTCAATCCCAATTCAATTTTTCAATGTAAGATCTGCTAGGAAAAAATGTCACTGTTTATAGCAACAACTTCAAGGTAGTTAAGAATTCATCTACCTTGGAGTAAGCTCTTACATTTTAAGTGAAGATCTAATGAAGAACTGCTCTCTAGCAAACCAATCGGTACTAATTCGGTTTAGTACAATAAATGGGCTTAAAACTCGTTAGACGTAAGGTGAAGTGCACATTCTACAAAATCCATATACTGACAGTCCTGCTTTATGGTGCTGAGTTATTGGGTGATAAACAGCAACGAAGAGTTGGTACTGGGATCTTTCGAAAGAAAAATTCTTCGATGGATATTTTTGGTCCTGGGTGGGCTAGAAGGGCGAATGAAGGAGAAAATATAACCTCAAACTCTAGGAGCTACAAATGGTCGACAAAATAGAGTGAATGGGTAATAATGTTACAGCCAAGAGACTTTTTGAATTCCTAACCCCAGGTTTGAGAGACCAAAGAAGACCGAACCTCTCGGTTTAACTACCAAGCACACAGAAAAATACTAAAAAAAATTAAATAAACTGAATTTTTTGAACTACGCAGTCTAAAACAAAGACTAAGAATCTCTCGAATAGGAATAAGGATATTTGAAAAATTCAAAAAGAATTATGAATTTAAATGCCCTTGCTTTAGAATGGCTACAAACATTTTTTCGAAAAAAATAATACCTCGACAAAAAATATAACCCCAAATTTGCATACAAAAATGCGTGTTTTGTATATCTTTCTATTTGAATATCTATAAAACGTGACATGGTAGAGCAATTTCAAAACCAGATTCAAACTCAACGCATCAAAGGCCATCAGAAACATAGACAAAAATTTTTAAAAATTCACATAAAGTATTTACTTAGTGCTTTGGAGTGGATTTTCGAAAACAGTAAAAAAAAGGTCAATTTTCAACTAGCGCTTGAGTCCAAATGGATTGTCGCAGAAAAAAACCCTTGAACAGAGATTTATTGAAAATTGTGTATACTTTCAATGGTACTTTGATGTAATTTTCGAATAAATTGTATTTTTCGAGCCATTAGTGAAAAACTCCCAGAAAATGTATTTCTGCATCATTTTTTGCATGTTGCGCCACGAAATTTTAGTCGCAAACCTCAGATTCGGATTTACCACCCCGAAAACTTAAAAGAGGGGCAAAATCAAAATGACCCCATAATTTGCTCTCTAAGAGAGTTTTTGAGCACAAATTGACTGGACTAATTGCATTGACTAAAAAAAATTAAAAATCGCTGGAGCGGTTTTCTTAAGAAATTAATTTTTTATATACCAAATTCTTAAAACATTTTAAAAGAAAACTTTTATGTATGCAAATCTTTAGTATTTATTTATGTTTTTTGAAATATCGAATTCTCAAAAAAATAAAAATTTGAAACTTGTTTTAAAAATTCAAAAACTTTTTTTTGAAAATTTTGATATGCAATATTATTTAATCTTATCTGAAAATTTATCTAAATCCGTTCAGCCGGTGATGAGAAAATTCAAAATAAAAAAATACTCTTTGAAAGGTTCTACTAATAGTTGCTAGGTCCAAAATTGTATAATATTTTGAGAAGATTATATTAATTCTAATTTATGAAAAAGTCTTATCGTAGGAGTCGTTTTTGAGAAAAATATATTTTCCTTACCGGAATTTTTAACTTTTGTATGTTAGGTACCGTTATTTGCTCATATATCGTTTTCGAAATATTTGATTTTCAAAAAAAAAATTGAAACATTTCTTAAAAATCCAAAAAATATTTTTTTTTTTTAATTTAAGTACAAAAAAATATTTATACTTTTTGGAAGCCTCTGTTTATAAAAAAATATTGCAATCAGTCGTACCGTTTTGAAGAAAATCGAAAACTAAAAAATGGTTCTTTGGGAGGTACCATTAATAACCATTTTTAATAAATGGTTTTCCGCGCAAAAGAAGCCTTTGCTAAAATTAATTTATTAATTTTTTTTTAAGAAAAGTTGTTTAGCCGTTTTTGAAAAAAATACGATTATGTAAAATTGCTAAAAAAAATATTGTATGGCAGGTACCGTTATTTTTGGTTTTAAGAAAAAATGAAAAAAATATATGGGCATAATCGCCAAAAACCTCTATGTACCCAGTTGGAGGAAAATCGATTGGGCCGTTTAGGATGTAGACGAGCAGACAGACAGAATTTTGCCACCCACTTTTTTCGTGTTCTTTATCATCGTAATGCCATGTTTGATTGTTATTTAAAATTTTGTTTTGCGCGCGAATCCAATACTTGCCTAACTAAAAAGTTCCTACATTTTTTTCGCAAGAAAAAATTACAAAAATCAAAAACAAATTGCGAGAAAGATATCCTTTTAAATGAAAGGATTTTTTTTAATTAAGTTCTTCAACCGTAGGTCTTGGTTATACAAATTTATATTCAAAATAATTTTTGGCAAACTGACTGACTTTGACTTTGACTGCGGCGGCGGTGGCGGTGGTGGCTTTGGGCTGATTGGTAATATTTTCTTTTTTATTTTTTTACCTCCATCACAACTGGGAATAATTTCTTCTTTTTCAAAAGATAATTACTTTGACATTTCCCCGTGATAGCTGTAAGAAACAAAAACAAAAAAAATAAACGCAAAGATACGTATAGCGTAGGTATCTACAATAAGGAATTCGAATAAAATGAGCTACTTTGGGAATCCCTTTGAAATTGGATTCGATTTAATATAACTCATACCAAAGCATAACCCAACTGAAAGATGAACTCGAGATCCATTCGAGGTATGTATATCTATGTACATAATATATTTATATATATATATATTAATATTTTCCACACTCTTGCTCTATGTGTAAATAATGTTACAACTGTGAGCAAATCTGTCTGTGGCTGTGGCCCGTCCAACCCTCGCTATTAAAATGACAGTATATAAATCGAAAAATATAATTTTCCACATGAGCGCCACTAATGAAGGGGTGTGATCTGTATTTCCAGCGGGGCGCGTACCTGTGATGCTGATGCGTCTTCTTGCTGTTATTGCATTACCTTTTGCTTCCATCTGAGAGCATCAATGTGATGGTTGTTGATAATGTGGTTGTTGTTAACAAATATCTGTATATGTACCTAGGCAGGTAGTCGGGCAGGGCAGGTGCGTTATGGTTGAGATTGGAGGTTGGGGTGGTAACAGATTGCATAGCAACCAATTTTAAAAGTTAGTTGAATATTTTCTTTATGAAATAAATTAAGTGTGGCCTCTAGGATGATACAAAGCTAAAAATGTGTCAAACGTTATGTGATTACTGAAGAAAAGGAAGCTGATATTTCAATGAATGAAATTTTGCATTAAATGTGCGTTTCCATTTGAGAGTACTTTCATACAGCAAAACTATCGAGAGTGACTCTCGGATAGATGGGATAGGTAGTCAGTCGGTGAGTTACTTTGATGACTGTTTATATACTTGCGAGTTGTAAGCTGCCTGAGAACTCCTCGCAGTTTTTTTTACTCTCAAAAGGATATGCACCTTAAACCCCTTATAAGATAATCAGTTCATCTTCGAGAGCTAAATTTTGGACATTATTCGAACCTACGAGGAAGAATATAAATCGATCCACACTTCTGTTTTTGTCGGTCCGAGTGATCATGTCGGGTGGTTAATGAAAGAGCAAGAATTTCATTGAGATTTCGCTAAGGAAATTCCAATACAAATTGACCTGTTAGAGATTTGCCCTCGCAAGTGCAAAAATTTATTTTAGTTTAGTTAGCTTTCCTCCAAGTTTCAAGTGACGCATATTTGTCTACGGTAAGAATATTGTTTCCTTCAATGTCAACTTTCTGATCTTCCACTCTGTCGACTCTCGGCAGCTTCTTGAAAAATATGAACTACTTATATTTTGAATTTCGTGTTTTTATTTGATAGTGTTCAAAGCATGTCATCATAATACTTAAAAACTCAAATGTCGTGAACTACATTAACAAAACTGTATTAACTTAGAAGTTTTCTCTCGGGAGCTGCTAGAAAGCTGCCCGCAGCACTTTTACTCTCAAATGAACACTCATCTTATAATAAAATAATGTTCTTGGATATTGTGTTACAGAGGGTACTTAACGCTTTCAAAAATGTGAAAGGACGGTCTTAAGTTCAACTATGAAGTTAGTTATTACGTCTATTTGCTTCCAAAAATGTTTTTTTTTCGAAATAATCATCATTTTTGTAGAATCACCCAGACAAATCTAAAACTAATACAAATAAAACTGTATATCAAACTTTCAAACAAATAGAATATTTGAGTTTTTAAAAAGTAAGTTAAAATTCGTTTTCTCAAAATTGGTTGAATTTTTTTTTATTTTATTTTGTTGCACATAATTGATAAACGAAAATTGCGTACCCAAAATTTATCATAAAAATATATCACAAATGTTGTCCTTATAAAAAAATATTTTTGTAATCTGCTCCAAAGATTTGATTTTTTTTTTCATTCATTCATAATTTAGAACTTTGATGCCATTTTTTTATTGCAACCTGTCTTTTTTCTTAAACATGTGTTCCAAATAATTAACTTGAAAATCTATAAGGCACCTACGTCCCCAAATAACTTTCAAATAACAAATTGGTTAATGATATACAAAAATGTTATGTCAAGTGCATTTTTAATTAAAATCCCTCTCCCTCGTCTTGTTGAATCCTATTTGCATGAAAATTTGAGAGAAAAAACGCTGCGAGTAGCTGTCAAGAGCAAACTCGCAGTTATTATTTGATTACTCTCAGCATTATTTGAAGTTCAAGAGAGTTGTTCTCAAGTTGACACATACGAGTATTTAAGACAATCACAGTACCTTTTACAAGGCTTTGATTTGGAAATATCACCATCAAAAGACATGAAGGTAGGATACGAATTATTCCTCAATCAGGTCATGATAAAAAATTTGGATTCGATGTTATGATGAGTTTTTTTTTGAAAAGTTGGTAGTCCATGCTTTTAGTCGAAATCTACATATGAAAAATGTGTGTGATTTTTTATTTTTGGAAAGATGTGTTAATTTCCTATTCAGAACTGAAAACTGCAAAAATTTTGAAATTTTGGTTCGTTGGATACCAGGCTATTGATTATGACCTAAAAAACAGGAAAAGTTTTGGATAAAAATCGACCGAGAAACGGCCCCGGAAACTAATCTGATTTTGGGATTTAAAAATAAAATATATGCCATTTATGACTATTTTGAGAAATTTGTATGACGATACTATCAAACTGGGTTTATGATTCATTCTTGACCATTAATGTGAGAAATAATAGAGAAATTTCAATTTTTTCGCAGTTTAAGGGTTGCCATTTATTTTTTTTTTTGTTTCAAAATTTAAAATAATTCCCAAAAAAACAAGCTTGCTCCTAAAACCCCAATTTTTGAACATATGAAGGTTAACTATACCTTCCTGAACATGAACAAAAAAATAGTGCCATGCCAGTTTTTCAGCCGAAAGCACTTGCTATTCGAGCTCAAAGTTCTTAAAGCAAGTATTATAAGAAATTTCAGTTTCGACAGATAAACTCATCTGGCACTATTTTTTTCAGGTCTAAGATGGTATAATTAGCTAACATATGTTCAAAAACCGGGTTTTTAAGAGCAAGTTTGTTGATTTTGGCATTTATTTTAAATTTGGAAAAAAAAAAATAAGATGGCAACCCTTAAACAGCGACAAAATTGAAATTTCTCTATTATTTGTTACTTTAATGGTGAAAAGTGAATTAAATACCCAATTTGAGCGTATAATCTAACAAGTTTCTAGAAATAGCCATAAATGCCATATATTTTACTTTTAAATCTTAAAATCAGCTTAGTTTTGAGCGGCCATTGCTCGGTCGATTATTATCAAAAGCTTTTTCTGAATATGTAATTTTAAAAAAATGTAATCATCTTTCTTTTACTTAGAACGATGCTAATACCTATCCCTGCAGGTAAAAAAGTAAGAAAATGAGTTAAAAAAAAAAACAAAAAATGTAATTTTTCACTGTTTTTTGCATTGATTTTTTTTATTTAGGTAACTAAAAAATTAAAAAAAAAAAATATTTAATGATCCATTTCGATGGTAATTTTATTGTCTACAAAAAAGGTTTTCAACATTATTTCGAAATTTTGTTTCGTTTTTGAGTTATATGCAAAAAACTGAAAAGGAGATTTTGCCCCCACCCCTCCAAAATGCACCCTCTAATTTGAAAGCATTCATACATACATTAAAATTCATTAAAATTACATTAATTAATGAACTAGACTATAGGCTTTACCAAGCTCTTGATTTTCAACAGCGGATAGTTTTTGAATAAAGAATGTAGAACGTCCAAGGATTGGCGACGAAATTATACCTAACCATTGAAATTTTGAAGCTTAATGCAAATAATGTGATATCGTTGGATTATGCGTATATATTTCAAATATTTCAACCATGCATCCTAGAAAGTTCTGGTTCTCCATCTCAGCTTTGGAAAGCTCTTGAAAACTCCTACCATTTTTTTTAACTTCTAAAAGGCTTCGTTTCCGAAATATCTCTATCCAAAGACATTACCGGAGGTAAGTAGTTACTAGCAGAAAATAAGTAAAATCACTTTAGACGAGTCACGTCGATAGGATATTAGGTATTTGACCTTGTCATTAAAATCGGTAATTGAGGGCAGAAAATCAGTTAATTCACTTCAGACCATGACAAAAAAATGTGTGCTTAGACCTGTGTAGACGTAATAAGCATGAAGAAAGCACCACTTTCTTGGATTAAAAAAAAAAAGATTGTGCTGTAAAGTGCCCACCTTGTCCTGCCATGTGCATTGTGCAGTTATAAAAAAAAAACGGTTTTTAGAGGGTACCCATTTTTTAGGGTGAAGCTAACATTGCCATTTTCTATTTTCCAAAACATAAAAAGGCTGTATTGTGCTTAACTTGTGCTGACTCGTGCCGTTAACATTCTTGAATAAATCACAAATTTGCTAATTTTAGGAATTAAATTTTTTTCGAAATTTTAAAATTTCAATACAAAAATTGAGCTGCCTTGAGCCACCTTGTGCCGTTAATGCTAAAAATAATTCGCAAATTTGCTTATTTTAGGTGTGCTGTTTTGTGCACAATTTATGTTGCCATATGCACAAGAGGTAAAAAAAATAAAATACTTGTAACTTTTACAAGCAAAAAACAGTTTTTTTTTATTCATTTCTATTTTTTCATTTTCTTAAGACTAGCTATTCTAAAATTCATAAGAACTAGCCTACTTATCAATATCTTATAACTAACTTACTGGGCCCAATCGGGCGCTCTAAGTTAAACTATAATAACTAAATGCTAATGCCTTTCAGCCTTAGAACTGTCTTAATTGTAAAATGTATGTCTTTATTTTTTGGTTTTGGTCAAAAAACTGCTAAAACTTTTTTTTTTAATCAAAATTGGTGGTGCCACGCTTTCCTGGCACCACCAATTTTGATTTAAAAAAAACACGCAAAATTTGAGGATGATAATTTTTCAAATTTTGCAATTTTGCAAAAATTTAAAGTTCTGCTGTGTTGAGCTCAATTTGTACCACCAAATTCGATAAGTGGTGCTAACTTTACGCTTCGCAAAACGATTTTTTGGACGTAAAAGTTACAAATATGTGAATTTTTTATCTTTTTTAAAGTGAGCACAGACACAACTTAGAATTTTACAAAATTGCAAGATTTGAAAAAAATTATCCGTAAAATTTGCAATTTTTTTTTAAATGTTTATGACACAAGGCATTACAAGTTGAGCACTATGCTTTTTTTTTAAATCGCAAATGTGTTGGTCTATTTTCATACGCTTCAGCCCTTCGCAAAGTTTTGTTTTGGCCGTAATAGTTGCAACTTAAGATATAAGAATTCTTTTTTTATCGTTTTGTTCTTGGTACCATTTTCCGAGTACAAAGAAGTACAATTTTTTAAAGAGATTTTGAAATTTCAAAAAAAATTTCATTCATCAAATTAGCAAATTTGTGAATTTTTCAAAAATATTTACGGCACAAGTTGAGTACAATACAACAAATTTCTTTTTTCGAAAATCAAAAAGATGGCTGTGCTAACTTCACGATAAAAAAAATTGACACTCTCTAATAACCAAATGCTTAGTACGACTGTTTTTTAAATACGGCACATGGCAACACAACCCTTTTTTTTGAAAATCCAAAATGGCGGTACTTGACGTATAGGTCTGCGTAGGCCAGCGTAGAACTGGGTAAACCTGCGGAGACCTGCGTTGACTTGCTTAATCTTTTGTAAATATTTATAAAATAAATCGTGACACCCGTCAAAAAAAGATCTTTTCAAATCCTATTCGTGTATCTTAACTAAATTTTTGTTCTTGGTCTAGTTCAGGAGATATTTCAATTTTTCAAAATTAATGAAATAACTAAATAGTAAGTTAGACCCACCTTTTTGATTTTTCCCTATCATCGTTATAACAAGTTTTGTCAAATTTTGGAATTAATTGTTATTTTTAAAGAATGCATTACTTGACATTACAAAGAACCTTGTAGATATATGTTGTAGGCATATCGGAAGTTAAGCCCACAAATTCGAAGACGTTTCGTTATTTTTTCTTTTTGATTTGTTAATAAATTCAAATGGAAAACCTCTATTTATAAATTTATATTTTCCTTGTTAGAATATTACTTGTTGCTTTGTTATTTTAACTGAGATATAAAGTTCCTTGCCATCTCCTCTCAAGACACACAAAAACACAAGTTTCTTCAACTAATCAAAAGAATTGGTATTCTTTTACTCAAAGAAAGAAGGATTCCAATGAATTCGTTTGAAAAAAAACGAAGACGACTCCGGCGACGACGACGACGACGACGCATGCCAGCACAGAGCATACCTTCCCTTTGCAGAATGTTGTTAACTGAAACTGAACTGAACCCTCGGGACTTCCTTTGCCGTGTAATTGAAAACAAAATTGGTTTGCTTTTCTTTTTCGTTTTTATTTTAAGTTGTATTTGCATATACTATTTTCCCATTACATGGTCATTATATTGTTGTAAAATTATCAGAATCAACTTACCCACATCCACCCTCGCACCCGCCGTCAGAACTTTTCCTTATAATTTGGGCGAAGACAATTATTTAGTGCTTGCTCATTGATTCGTATCGATCCGCAGAATGTGTCTTACTACAAGGAAAATTACTATTTGTCAATCACTTTTAGCTTCAACTTGAAACCGAGCCGATTGTAATGTCAATTATTTGTGGCAGTCCACTCTGTGATCACGATTGTTGTGCCACCAATTATCCTATCTCCAAATATCAATACAAACACTTCGCGTCCCCCGGTCGTCGGTGTGAGGGCTGGCCATTGGTGGGTATAATATGGGGGAGCCCATTGTATATGCTCTTGATGCTATAGGGTTTTTGGTAAGTTGGTGGTAACAAAGTATTTGCCAGTCATTTGCCTGTCAGTGTCACCCATCGCCATCACCATCACCATCACTATCGCCATCGACCATGTGACTATGCCGGTGCCCATCGTGGACATTTCGTGTCTACGTCCACCACTCAGGTCCACCCAAAGTCCTGACACAGAAACAAAAACCCAGACCAAGCGTTCCGAATGTTGAACAACTTGACAAACACAACGCCATAATAATAGACCTGTTGGAAATAATTAATGGTTTTCGGACGTTGTGACAGGAAGGACTCGGCGCGGCGACCGTGTGGTGGCCAGTGGTGAAGCGGCTTCACCTTTTTGACATGTTCCTGTTCCCATGTCTTCCTCCCTTCGCTGCGAGTTGTTCTGTTTGTGTTCTGGGTTCGTGTTATGGGTCCAGTATACGGAAACATGGACATTTTGCGATACTATTCATTTTTGCTAACACTCCAGACTTCAGGGCAATTCGGGGGTGGGCTGGCGTTTTTATTTTCATCCGAACATGAACCTCGGTGCTCGGTGTGTGTTTTGAGAGCCGGAGAGACGTCCGTTCGTCCATCAGTGCGTCCGACGCGACGGTTGCCCTGTGTTAACGGATGTTTCAATTTTCGGCCATTTCAGGTGTTGAATTACGCTTCAAAGGAGAATTCCCTTCACTTCACACATACATATGTTTGAAGTCTTATATTATAGATGGGCATAGGCAAGAAGGCTGCGCCCTGTGTGTATTGTATAGCTTTTGGATAGAGCAAGTGTCAGCAACAAAAAATATATACCTAATATGAAATGTTGTGCCTAGTCGTTCCTAGTATTGTTCCTTGGTGCGTCATTATTTCAATTACATGTTCGGGTGTATACTGTCAAATTTAAGAGGGTGCGCCCACCACTGCCATACTTTGCCATTCAAGGCGCCTCTGGGAAACAAATTCATCGTTAGTTTTTGAGAACTTGGTATTTGTTTGAACAACTGAAGAATAGTTGATTTACGTTGTTTTGACATTGGATCACCTACAAAGTTGGGATATTTCTGATTCCACTTTTTATGGAAGGATATTGGAAAATTTTCATGTTCTCATATCAACGGATAGGGGCTTTAAACTAATTTAAGTCAATCACTTTAAAAAAGGAACGGTTATGTTGAAAGGTTTGGTGTGAATATAAAATAAACCCAAAGTATCCCTATTTTTAAGAACGATATCTTTTGATTTTTCAGCTTTGACCTCTTAATTCCAGGTTTTGCAATATTCTGCCATCATAAGCTGAAGGACGATATCTGCTTCCGCGATAATAATGTCATCTGCATAAAAAAATACTTAAGGATCTCAACACCACTTTAAAAGTGTAACAAATTGGCACCCAACGGTGGACCGGGACCTAACAAGATTAAGAGTCTTATGCTCAATCGACTGAGTTTGACTGCAATCGGCATTCTCTCATTGATCGTTTTTCAATTTGTAGAGAAGAAAACTTTAAATCGTTACACGAAAAGAATTGAAAAATCACCAATTGCAAAATTTGCATTCCCAATTTACGAATCAAGTTTTATCCGTAAATCAAAGCATTTTGATCCCAAATCAATACAAAAACTGGAAATTTAACATTCAAAACGTAGCAATTTGCAAAATTTGTTTTTTTGTGATTTGCAATTAGAATTCATGATTCAAGCTTGTACTTTTCATAGAAAAATACAACTTTTTTGGTGTAATTTACTCTCCAAAAGAATAATTTCACAAACAGCATTTAAAAATATTGATTTGTGATAAATATCTAGTAATTACATTGCTTAATCACAGATTTACGTTTTTTTTGTCGCAATTTGCAACTCAATGAAAATAACTGCAAATCACTAACAAAAAATTCTTAAATCTCGACTTTCTTATCGCAATTTACTTCTCGAAGAGGTAAAGCACCACTACATGGTATGTATATGATAATGATTAATGACACCAACGATCTGTAATGCAAATTAGCCTAGTGGTTGCATGCTCGCTCCGCAAGTCGAGGGATGTGAGTTCAAATCCAAGTAGAGTCAAGCGTAAAGTATTTATTTCAAATGAGTTAAATTAAATTTGTATACCTGCCTGCAAAGGAAGGGTAGAGTAAGATAAGATTGATCTTTCAAAGTTGCAATATCATGAAATAAAAGTGGTGATCATAAATCTTTTTTGCAAATTTACAAATGGGCGATTGATGAATATTTGGATCAAATTTCGATTTGTTGTTCGCAATTTTTGATACTTAAGAGTGTTGCTCTAAGATTTTTGAGGATCAATATCTTCATTTTGCTCAGTTTTGCAAATTGCAATAGTCGTAAATTACGAAATCTCGAGCCAAGGTATAAATCGGGACTCATTTTTCGTAATTTGCAGCTCATTTTTCATGATCTGATCCAAGTATTCTTTCTTATTGTAGGAGAAGTCTTATCAAATAGAAGGAGCCATTGTATTTTTTTTTTATGTAAGTAAAATTTTTTCTTAAAATATTCAAAAAAGTTTGAATATTTAGAAGGTAAGAACAGTTTAAAAAAATTTAAATTGTTCATGTCGTCTTCTAAATATTTAATTAAAAAAAAAAAAACAAAATGAATTTTTTTTTTTTAAATTATATTCAAAAATATTTTTTGAAAATTTCGGTACTTTTTATTCGCGTTTCTTTAAAAGAAAAATGAAGGTTCTTTATGCAGTGCAGGGTCAAAAATCCATTAGCCAAAAGTCCATAATGGATTTTTCTTAATGCTTGCTCAAAATCCATATGAATGAAGGTGGACAATATTTCAAAAATTTGGCTTCAATGTATTGAAAAGGGTGAGTATATGCTTTTACAGATTAAGAGCTCACAAGCAAGAAGAGGAAAGGATAAACCCTTAGTAAAAATAAGAGTTTTTTTTTAAATATAAAATTTGTTTTTTCAAAATAATTTGTTTGATTTTGGCAAACTTTAAAGGGAATTAATTCTCGAACTTAATTTTTTTATATTTTTTTAGTTCAGGAAAGTAGGGCTCTGGACCTTTGGCACCTCATATATGGGAAATTTGATATTTTAGAATGTCATCTAATTGGTCAGTAATTGGTCAAGAAAGGTCAACTAGTCCTAGAAATTGGTCAGCCGTTGATAACTAGTTATAAGGACTTAAAGTTTCTCAAGGTCACTCAAGGTCCCGCGTGATTTTTGGCACCTCATTTATGGGAAATTTACAAAAAAAAAGATGCCATCTGAAAGATTTGTAGATAGTGATAAAAGGTCAACTATTTTCAGTAATTGGTCAGCTATAGTTTTTTTTCGATGAATTTTCAAAACTCGTTTCAAGGTCACAAAAAAAACTTTTATCACCTCATTTGGGTCATTTCAAAAAAACAAGTATTCCATTTGAAAGGCCATTTCACGGTCATAATAGGTCAGTTTTTTCAGAAATTGGTCAGGTATAGTTTTTTTTTAATGAATTTTTAATTTATTTAAAAAAAAAAATTCAAGGTCATAACGATTTTTGGCACCTCATTTATGGGAAATTTGGGAAAATTGCATACCATCTGAAAGATCTCTAGATCTATATAAAAGGTCAACTACTTTCAGTAATTGGTCAGCCATATATTTATTTTTATGAGTGTTATATTTTTTTTTTATTTAGGTCACAGTAAAGATTTTTGGCACCTCATTTGGGTTGTATTTGCGTGGATTAAATTTTGTCAAAAAATTTATTAAAATTTCCATAATCGATGAGTACGATTTGAGTTTGGCTACATCTCTTCTTTAAGAAACCATGTTTTTGAGGTGCCCTAGGTAAGGGAATGGCCGCCATCTTGAAAAAGAAAGTGTTTGGTTTAATCCACCATGATTTTCTCAGAATCTATTGCTTGTATGAAAAAAGTATATTAATCTTTTTTGTGTAGATTGACATTAGCTAAACTTTGTATCTTTACATTTTTTTCAAAAAAAAACTTATAATTTTCGAGAAATAAAAAAAAAAAACTGAATTTAACCCCCTTTAACACCCCCAAAAATTTAAGCCCCGGTCCAAATTTACGGAACTTTTCAGGAAATGGTTAACACGCCAACACAAAGTTCAGCTTTTTCGGAATTTTTCGAAGTGAAAGTCTAATTTTCCTGGGCTAAAAATTGCTGGCAAGGCGACACCTTCGATTATTACCATTGCCAAGCTCTTATTAGCGTCAAAATAATTTTTTCTAGGGTTTTTTAACAACTAGATTGTTTTTACAGATGCATAGGTAATTTGCGCGTGACTAGGCATTGCTTTCATGTTCAAAATTAGCTACTAACATTCTCTTATACTACTGACGAAAATTCAAAAACTCATACAAAAACGTCTATGGCTGACCAATTACTGAAACTAGTTGACCTTTTATCGCGATCTACTGGCCTTTTAGATGGTATAAATTTTATGCAAATACACCCCAAATGAGGTGCCAAAAATCTATACTGTGACCTACATAAAAAAAAATATAACATTCATAAAAATGAATATATGGCTGACCAATTACTAAAAGTAGTTGACCTTTTATTATCGTTAAGTAACCTTTCAAATGGCTTACTTTTTTTTTTTAAATTTCCCCGAATGAGGTGCCAACTATCTATACTGTGACCTACATACAAATACTTTAAAAATTAATTTAAAAAAAATATGACTGACCAATTACTGAATCTAACTGACCTTTTATGATGACCGAGTAACCTATCACATAGTATATTTTTTTTTGGAAAATTACCCAAATGAGGTGCCAAAAATCGTTCGTGACCTTGAATTTTTTTTTTTTTTAATCGTAAAAAATAATCTATCGCTGACCAATTACTGAAACTAGCTGACCTTTTATATAGATCTAGAGATCCTTCAGAATATATGCAATTTTCCCAAATTTCCCATAAATGAGGTGCCAAAAATCGCTATGACCTTGAAATTTAAAAAAAAATTATTAAAAAAAATTTATCGCTGACCAATTATTGAAAATAGCTGACCTTTTATATAGATCTAGAGATCTTTCAGGTGGTATATATTTTTTGCAAATTTCCCATAAATGAGGTGCCAAAAATCACGCGGGACCTTGAGTGACCTTGAAAAACTTTAAGTCCTTATAACTAGTTATCAAGGGCTGACCAATTTCTAGGACTAGTTGACCTTTGTTGACCAAGTACTAACCAATTAGATGACATTCTAAAATATCAAATTTCCCATATATGAGGTGCCAAAGGTCCAGAGCCGGAAAGTAGGTTTAAAAATTTGCACGAATTGAAGTTTTGTAATAAGCGATTTTTAATAATTTTGGAAATGATATTTGTAAAATTTCAAATTTTCAAAAATTAGAATTTTACAAAAATCAATTTGAAAAATATAAAAATTTCACTTATCACAAAAGTCAATAGCAAAATTTTAAAGAGAAATAAAAGTTTATTTAATTCCTATATAAGTTTTGCAACAAACGATATTTTAATATTTTCGATAAAATATTTTTGAAATTGGAATATTGAATAGTTCAAATTTCACAAGATTATTGCAAAAAAAAATTAAAACTTTTAATGAAATAGTTTTATAAACATCTTAGGAGCCGTTTTAAGAAAAAAAGGTAAAATTATTTTTTCTTAAACGAAAATATTTTCAAATATGTAAGAAAAACATTATTGTAGCTTTCAAAATATTGAAACTTTTTTAAGAATCTATAAAATATTTATTTATTTTAATTTGGGTTCGAAAAACTATTTATATTGCTTAGAAGCAAAAATTATAAGAAAATTATTTAAATTACAAATTCTTTTGTGAATAAAATCGAAAATAAAAAAATGGTTGTTTGGGAGGTATTTACTATTAGTAACCAATTTTTGGAAAAATGGTCTTGGGTTCAATTTTTTTCTACGAATCCATAACTTACCATGTATATGTATAACCTGTATATATCGCAAATGAAAATGTCAGTCCAACTCAAGAATTATTTACACGAAACAAAATGTTTGCATTGAAAAAAAAATGCACGACTAGATCGGACGTACTTGCTCTTATGTTCAGTTGCTTGGAATTAACAACTTTTAAAATATCAAAAGTAATTATATAAGAAAAAATATAAAAATGTATAAATAACTAGTTAAAAAGTTTAGAGCTCAAAAACAAGTTTGTCATTTTATTACTTGAACAAATATAAATACAATGCAAACAAAATTTAAATCGTTTTGAGCCGTTTTCTTAAAAAATAATTTTTTATGTATAAAATTTTGTTAACATTTTTAAAAAAAAGTTTTGGTATGTCAATTTTGAGTATCCATTACTATATATTTTTAAACATAGTTTCAAAAAAATTTATCAACTCGTTTCTATATATTTCACCAATTTAATTAAAAATCCAAAAGTTATTCTTTTCAGAATTTTGATATGCAATCTTTTTAAAATTTTAAAAGAACTTTTGCATACAAATTTTAATTGAAATCTTTTTGAGTCGTTAATGAGAAAATCGAAAATTAAAAACAAGCAGGTACATACTGTTAATAACGGTTTTTGGTATATTTTTTTACTATCAAAAAGTAAACCATACATACAATAATAGACTTATTTTTTTTTGTCAAAATCGTCAGAGTGGTTTTTGGGTTCAATAAGCTTTTCATTTATGGTGGTAGGGCAAGTACCGTTATTTCTGGAGCTAAAAACATTTCAATTTCAGTGGTTAAGGCTGTAAGTCAATATATGGATAGACGGATAGACAGACAGACAGAATTGTGCCACCCACTTTTTTCGTGTTCTCTATCATCGTAATGTCATGTTTGATTGTTACCTCAAAAAATTTTTTGCACGAATCCAAAACTTACCCTATGTATATCGCAAGTAAAAATGTATACCTATGTGCATATGTTAAGATGTTAACGCAATATGAAGATGGGAATATGACGTTTGCCCGTAGTTCTGTTTCACTAATCACGTTTGCCCGAATTAGAACTGTTTTGGACGTCGAAGTTTACAGGCCAGAGTCAGGATGCCGACGATTGATGGCATCGACTCTTTCTCTCAGCGTTATCTCGCTTAAGTCTCACTGTGGTCATCCAAACGTTGTCGCCAAGACATATAAACGTGGTTTTTGGCATTGAGCATGCCTTGATGTCATCTCGATTTGGTCTCGCTATAATCTTGCCAAGTTTTGTTTTTTTCAAAAAATGGTTTCAAGTGTGCTCGTCACGAAATCAGTAGGAACACGATAGAATATGGGTGAATATGGTGAAAGCGAGTTCGAAACGTGATCGCAAGCTAGCTTTTGGATCTATTGGAGGGTGTTTGGCTGTCAATTTTATATGCAGAACGATTTCTGTTCTAAGCTCTTGATAAAGTTTCATTACTACATTGAGTCTTTGAACTTCGTTGTTGTCTCTTTTAAGATTTTCTTATTAATCTGAGTTCTTTTCTGGGTGATAACGACGGGTGAACTCTTTTCCCGAAGACACTCAATTTAGATGGTATTCTCTTAGTGTTAATTATTTTTAAGATGGATTGGTTTTTTTTAAAAGCAGATTATTTTATACTTTTATTACAATTTTTTTTAAGCAAACTATTTTTGAATTTGTATTAAGAAATGGATTTCTTATAGCAAAAATATGTGTTTGAAAAATGTCGGTGAATGTACTTGTACAGTACCAAGTAAAACTGGATTAGTTACATGTCAAAAAAAGTTAAATTTTTAATAAAAAAATAAAGAAGTTATTTTTATTCTCAGAAGTTCAGTTAAAATTGACTACAATTTTTGTATTTTCCAACTTTGACAATGCACCTTGTGACAGCTATAGCTCCAAAATCATTGTAATCAGTCAGCTATGACAATATTCCCTTAAAACACCGAGTTCAATTTGTTTGTATCATTGCAAAAGTTGGCATAATTGCTACAATTTGTAGCAATCAATATGACAGTTCGAAAATATAAAATTCAAATGTACTGTACATAGATATTTCTATTTTTTTAAAATGATTTAAATTTAAGAGGAAGAGAGAAACAAAATCCTTAACTAATTTTTAACTTAGATCATTCAATTTGAAGGCTTTAAATCAAGAATTCGATATTAAGCCTTTTCTCATATAAAAAGAAAAGTTATTACCAAGTTCACTTGCATATAACTAGTTGCAATTTAAAATTTTAAAATTAAATGAATTCTAGATCTATAAACCCGAAATAAACTAAATAAACAAAATACAATCATTTGCCAATCCAACGAACCTTGTTAAGCCCACCAATTTGCAATGCTCACATTGGCAGAAGGCCCATTCAGAAATGTCTGGCGCGTAAATTGGCACTGCACTCGCATTCACATTACTCCATGGCAACATCCAGGAAGCGGCAGAATTGCATCAACTAAAAATAGGCAAATCCTTTGATAACCAGCAGTAAAAATAAAAAAAAAAAACATTTAAAAAAAAAAAGTTTTGAAAATCGAGCCCAATGCATTGAGGGCATCGAGGTGTTTGTATTATGTGTGCTCGACTGACAGGAGAATTCAGATTCGTTAGAACTATAAAATAGTAACGGGCTTCTATATAGTTACTCCCACACGCAAATGCATTGCCAATTTAATATTTATTTACAACACTGGAAAAAAGTCATGTTCGGGTAATCGGGATCTAAAATCAAATTAAATTTCATGCCATTTTGGATTAGGAAATCAATAAATTTAGTTGAAATAGCCTCTTCGTAAACCGACGAATACATTTATTATTTTTGTCACATTTTTTGTCATGATGCAAAATTGTTCATTTTTCACCTACAGGTCGCCTTGGAAAAGTCTAGCAAAATCAATTATCTCAGATATATAGCTTTCCTATATAAATTGGACCAATGATTGAAATAAAAGTGTTGAATGGATTTGAGCGAGTGGTTATTTATTTCAAATAAAAAAAAACTTCTACTTTTTGAACCTCACATATGAAATGCAAAAATAGTTTGAATTCAAATTAAAATGGTATCGATTTATGATTTTGCTAACGAATCACGGCTATATTTTAAAAGTATCTCGTTGTTAATTGCGAAACTTTGTTAACTTCAATGAGAAAACCCAAATTGGTTTCAATTTATTTAAACTTTATTGTAGGACCTGTATCTTATGTGAGCAATCCAGTAGACGTACGTAATATACCTTACTTTAAATACTTAATACTGAATTAAAGAAAATGGAGACTATACTATAGAATTTGCAAAAGTTGTCCTTACATGTGAGGAAACGATTGAAAATAATGTTTAGGTTCCTAGCAGAGTGCTAAAATATTCAACGGTTTCGTAATTTAGCTTCAGTGCGCTGAAAACCCGGCTAAACTAAATGTGTACGATAGTGTTGGGGAAAGTTTTTGATTCACATTTAAGAATGTGAATTAAGAAGCAGGTCCTCATCCTCTTTCATTAAAGCTTTGGCATCATTTTCATTTTGAAAGCACATCAGCACATCCACACATTATCAGCGTTAAAGTGAATTAAGCAATGTTTAACAACATGTATGGTATCCCATTTATGAAAAAGTATCCCATTACGAAAAGAAGAGCGGCCCAAGGATGGATCCCTATGTAACTCCAGATAAGACATTAATAAGTAAAGGCAGAAGAGTTTCCATTATTATATACACATTTTTATACATTCTTAAAAATGGACATTTGGAAAAAATAAATAAGCTGCTCGACTGAGCACATACTTAATTTAAAATCGTTGGAGTGGGTTTTTAAAAAAATTATATTGTTTAAATAATAACGAACTCTTAAGATATTTTGTAGTAAATTTTAGTTTGCAATTTATGTGCACATAAAAATAGAATTTCCAAAAAATTGTTAACCCGTTTTTTAAAATACCGAAAATTAAAAAAAAAATGATTTCTTTAAATTTTGATATATAATATTAATAAAACATTTAATCTAAATCCGTTCAGGCGATAATGAGAAAATTCAAAATAAAAAACTTGGCATGAAAGGCGCTTTTTATAGTTGCTTATGAAGTTTTTATAATTGTTGGTAGTAGTTTGCACTAATTTTAGCATACACAAATATTTTTATAAAAATCATTAGAGCCGTTTTTAAGAAAACTAATATTTTTCTTAAGAAATAGTTTTTTAATATTTTAATTTTTTTTTAATGTTCTAAAACTAGAGCCGGATTTCCCAAACTGTACTCCGGGGAGCACTTGGTAATCCACGAAAAAAAATCCATGTGCTCCGCAGAAAGACCGACAAAAAAATCAAAATTCCATTTAACTATTTAATTTTGCTCTTTTGAACTTAGCAATTGATCTCAGAGACCTCCACAAATTTTGCTCTATCAAATAGTGAGCAAGCGAATACAATATTTGTGTTCCTAAGTAGTTTGACAGCAAAGCTGAAAAATTTTGCAGATGAATCCTGTCCACAAGACTGAGATTGCTGAGGTCTGAACACAAGGCTGTACGCAAGGGGACAGAGAGAAGTGCTTGCCACCTAATTTGCTAATTTTTCTTCTTTTAGATGCATCTCAAAGCTAGATCTCTATAACAAATCAATTTCCTTGGTCACGCCCTTGTCTGAACATGCCTATTCATTTGAAAGAATTTATTACATACAAAAATGGCAAACTTCACGAAATACGACCTTAGGTTATAAGGCTATTTTTAAGGCATGGTGCGAAAACATGGGTATGAGTAGTACGTCTTTACTTTTTTAGGCAGAAATGAGGTGTATGTCCTGTGGCAAAACACTGATGTGGAATTAAGAAATGAAGGTTGAAGTCAGAACCTTCATAATTGACAATTTTGTTTTGTGGACAGGTTACAAAACCTTATGTAGATCCCTTCTCCATGCAGAATCTTCAAGATCAGAAGTCGAATACGTAGTTTTCAAAAAAATTGATTTCTAAAATATAAACATTTTTTAAAAATCCAAAAAATATTTTTTTTAAACTAATAATAATATTTTTAGTCAGAGTTTGTTCTAAAAAAATTATTGAAATCAAAAAAAAAGAAACAAAATAAAATGTACGACTGGTCGTACTTGCTTTTATGTTCAAGCAGCTAAGGATTTAAGAAAATTATATATGAAGACATGGAAATTATGATAGAAAAATGTTTAAAGGCATGAGATAGGATATTTAAATTAGCTTGAAAAAATTTGGTTGAGAATTTAAGATAAGAAACAAGAATGCCATCTTAATTCTTTATTAAACATGATTGTATGGATAAAAGAAAATTTAATTGTTGAAGCGGTTTTCTTAAAAAATAATTTTTTTTACAGGGTGATTGGTATAAGGTACACCAAAAAGCTGGAGTAAGTAGGTTGGGCTAAGACAAGAAAAAAATCG
Source organism: Dasysyrphus albostriatus (assembly GCA_946251815.1). Lineage (NCBI taxonomy): Eukaryota > Metazoa > Arthropoda > Insecta > Diptera > Syrphidae > Dasysyrphus > Dasysyrphus albostriatus. The sequence continues at coordinate 47,993,036 of OX276336.1, read as the reverse complement.
TACTGGAGGGGGGTCTATTTCCCCCCGTTTAGGCAGGAGAGGCAATTTTCTAAAAACATTGACATAAAACAGAAAAAAAATATTTAAGAACAACGGTAAAATTTACAATACCATGCTATGCATTTTAAGAAAGCCAAAAACTTCTTCTTTGATTTTCATTTTAAATTAAGTTGTGTTAGCGAAAATATTTTGAAAAATTGATTTTCAAACTCGAAATTTAAAAAAAAAAAATAAAAAAAAAACTTTCAAATTAATTACATATTTTCAAAATTTTATGTAATGAAGTACAACTTTTTTTCAAAATTCAATGCTTTTATTAATTTTCAATAAAAAACAGAAAACCAGATGTTAAAATGTTTCTCAGTTTATTAGAATTTAAAAAAAATAAAAGTTACTTTTTCCAAGAAAAATTTTTAGGAAAAACTTTTGGTACACCAATCGTAAGTTATTATTTATATACATGTAAAACTAAAATTTAAAAAAGAAATTATCAATTCGTTTTTGAAAAATCGAATTTTCAAAAAAAAATTTGAATTTTTTTTTAAAAATTCAAAAAATTTGGTATGCAATATTATTTAATCTTAAGCCGATAAGGAGAAAATTCAAAAAATTGGATCGTATTAATTTAAGTTTATGGACAAAGGTTTATCAAAATCCTACGAGTCAATTTTGAGAAAAAAAATTTTCCTTTCAGGTTTTTTAACTTTAGTATGAAAACTACCGTTATTTTTTCATATGCATCCATATGTAAAATTTTTCCAAGAAATATTTAGAAAGTATCGATTTTCAAAAAAAAAAAAATTTGAAACTTTTCTTAAAAATCTAAAAAAAAATATTTTTATTTTCAAATTTAAGTACTCAAAAATATTTAAAGGCTATTGGAAGCCTCCGTATAAAAAATTATTGAAATTAGTCAAACCGTTTTGAAGAAAATCAAAAATTAAAAAATGGTTCTTTGGAAGGTACCATTAATAACCATTTTTTGAGAAATGGTTTTCCACCCGAAAAAAGCCTTTTCTAAAAGTAGTTTCTTGAATTTTTTTTAAGAAACTTCGTCGAGTCGTGTTTGAGTAAAATACGATTATATAAAACTGCTGAAAAAATTGTATGGCATGTACCGTTATTTTTGGTTTTAAGAGAAATTGAAAAAAACATGTGGGCATAATAAATAATCATAATAATAAAGTATCATCGTAATGTCATGTTTTATTTGTAATCTAAATTTTTTTTTGGCACGAATCCAAAACTTGCCTTATAGTACCTATACCTCAAGTAAAAAGAGCCTGGGTGTGAAGGCGACCAACACTTTCCATTAGTGCCCTCGGAACCTAGAAGCCCGCTATTAGATATTTTATTCTTAAAAAGCAAAAAAAAAAATAGTGTAAATGTCACGGCGAGAACAGACTGAGATTAGGGTGAGAACCACAGATCCCTGTGTAAACGGACCTAGCGTGAACACAGCAGGCCGAACGCAATCACCAACACACTGAAGACCCCGTTCGGAATTTTAGCCACGTTTTTAGCTTATTTAAACCATTTGAAAAAACAGCACTATAGCGAGGCCAAAGCTAAATAGTCGAAAACATTCTTAATGCCAAAAACCACGTGTAAATATCACGTTAAGACCAAACTGAGACTATAGCGAGAACACCACGACACCCAAATCTCTGTGTTAACGGGCTTCATAAGATCACAGCAAGATGATAACAATGACTAACACACTGAAAACGAAGTTTGGACTTTAAACCACATTTTTAGCTTAGTTAAGACTTTAAAAAAATTTATTTTGAAAAGAAAAGGAAATTTGGTGAGTCTATAGTGAGAGCAAAGTGATATGGTGGAAAAACATTCTAAATGCCAAAAACCACACAAAAATTTCCATGTTAACGTTTACGGCGGAACCGCAGCGAGACGAACACAATGACTACAATAATATAATCACGTTTGGACAACCATGGCTAGACTTAGTTGATTTTTATTTCTTATTTCCGGTATAAAATTGTCAAATTTGTCTTAATTTCCGAATTATACCTACCAAACATATTGAAAAGTTGCCAGTGTGACCATACCTCGAATTGTTAATTTACACCTGTATATACCTGTTTTAATTTCAAGAAGCTTGCATGCAAATCGCTCCTTGAAAATGAAAGAAATCTTGTAGGTATCTAGTATCTACTTTAATTCACAAAAACACAAAATGAAACAAATTAAATCACACAATCTATTTCAAGATATAATAGAATGTCGACACTTATAAGCCTTTTTTTTCCTTTTCTTACTATTTTTGTCATTTCAAAAAAGCCATTGCCTTATAATTGCATACATGAACCTACGAGTATACAACCACATTCACATATTGTGCTCGGCTTATTTTGATAGGTCCAATGTGATTACCGGAAAGTCCCGTCAAACTGACTGTTGGCACATGACCAGAGCCAATCCCAAAACAAGAAAATGCTGCTTATCTCAATGTGTGCCTCGAAAATAGACACAAATCCCGGAGCGAGCGGTATTGCGGCGATTGAAAACTTTTCTGAATGAAAAATCATTTAGCCTGCTCTCACCTCTCGCCGGGCTCACTTTCGAAGTGTGCCTTTGAAATAACGTTTCTTCTCGCCGTACACCGTGCTTCGCCTCGTCGCTATGAGTCTCCTACTCCATAACTAAAATAGACAATAATTATCAACTTTGCAAGCACTCGGTTCATTCCGCAGGCTCTGCCTTCCGTGCCTGCCTGTAGTTGCTCACTCCTTCATCTATTCTTAGGAACTACTATGACCATGCTCCATTCATTAGTCGGAATTCCCAATATATGGATGCTGCCGTGGCGTATACGAGTAATGCTGTTTGTGGAGTTACACTGATGATGGTCCCAAGGGGAGGCAGAAATGATATGCCGAGGATAGTGAAGCGGTCCGCGATTAATTTGAAAATTGACAAAAACCATAGACGTCGTCGAGCACGACCACGGGAACAAATACTCTGGGCCCGGGCATGCTGCTATGATGCGCTCGGGAACCGGAAACCCTCAAATTCCACGATATGTTGGAATTGATGACTTGGCATCAAGGCAGTGTTAACGCTGCTGCTGGAAGGAATTTTTGGATTCCATCATATATGTTGGCACACATCCGACTACGATGTAGATGTACTACAAAAATGTATAGTACTACATATATACCGACTCAGTCACACGAGTTCGGTTCGGTGATGGCGCAAATATTTAACAATTTGACATGGCAGGTACTAAATCTTTGCTCCGTTTCACAAGGAAAACGAAAGGGTTGCAAGCACACTTAATCCTCCTCATACGCCGCAATTCCAAAACGAGTGGAGCTCGTTGACAAATGGGATAATGTCGTCCAGGCTGCGAGAAGGCACTTGCCGTTTTATTTTAATTTTATTTTTTATTTGGTTCAGGAAACAAGCACAAATTCAGCACCAGCTTATTATGTACGTAGATGTACTCGTATGTATGTTTGTAAGTTGGATATTGGCAAATGTAAATTATTTAGATTAATATGATGATTGATGGAGGTAGACAGCAATGTAAAACGTCTTTTCGTATACATAATATTTGGGGATGGATTATTTTTCGTCTTGATTTATTTGCGGCTCATGAATATTTTCTATCGAAATTAGCAAAATTGAATTTTTAACATTTTCTTGGCTGATAACCTAAATTGGTATTTGAAGTGTGCGGTGTCTAAAAACATTACAGAAGGAACTTCTAATAAGGTTACAATAGCAAAAAAATTATTTCATTTTGTAGGTAACTTTTGACTTTTTCGTGTAAGACACGGAAATGACTGTTCTGATTTCAAAGAAATAGTGGCTGGGGTACCACAAGGAAGTGTATTAGGTCCAGTTCTGTACCTTTTATTTACACGCGAAATACCTCAAACTGAAGACACTATTGTAGCCACGTTTGCTGATGATACTGCAATACTAGCAGTAGGCAAAACGATTAGCGAAGCTACAATTAAATTACAAAATGCTCTTAATAATGTTAATGAGTGGACGAAAACATGGCGAATAGCGCTCAGTGAACAAAAGTCAGTCCACGTGGACTTTACGTATAAAAAAATAAAAAGACTACCCGTCTTTCTTAATACCACTCGTGTTCCATTTGCAAATGAGCAAAGTATCTGGGAATGACTCTGGACGCGAAATTAAAATGGAAGCCGCACGTGAAAAAGAAATGCGAAGAACTAAAAAGTAAATTAAGAGATATGAACTGGTTACTCGGCAAATATTCAAAGCTTAGTAGTGAAAATAAATTGATTTTATACCGACAGGTTCTTAAACCTGTTTGGACTTATGGTATACAACTTTGGGGTTGTACCTGTGATACAAACTTAAATAACTTACAAACGTTTGAAAATAAATTGCTTAGGTCATTTGTAAATGCTCCGTGGTATATAAGAAACGAAGATCTTTACAGGGATCTCGGGATTCCTACAGTTCAGGGTGAAATAAAATGATTCGCGCGAAAACATAGAAATCGACTATTAAAACACGCTAATTCAACGATTATTGACATTCTTGACGAGTCGAATTTAGTATGCCGTCTGCGAAGAACAAAACCTTCCGACTTGGTGCGGTGAACAGAAAACCGCTTTAAAATCGTGGATTAAGCAGGAACTTTCACCGGAAAGTAACCTGCAACACGTTACTTAACTTCGTTATAAAAAAATTGCCAGATTAGTTTCAACTTAGTTGCAATCGGGAAGTGGAGGTGGTTTTAGTGTAGTAAGAATATCACACTTCTATGAGCACGCCTTTTTCGGTCCTCATAGAGCCTGATATATGGGGAAAAAAAAAATTCTAGTTAACAACCACCAAACATTGGGCTCCGAGATCGTACCAGCTCAGGGGATTTAAAAAAATTAGTACCAAAAGGTCAGTAATTGGTCAAACAAAATTTGTTAGTTTCAATAACTGTGGTTAGCTATTTATTTTTTCCAATGATTTTTTCTAAGTTTTTTCTAGAACAATGAGATCATTGTCATATATGGGATATTCAAAAAATAAGAAGGTCACCTGAAAAGTCACTTAATGCTTACTATTAAAGGACTATTAGCGTTTGTTACAAATCAGTCATGGGTAACTTTTCATGGATTAAAAAAACTGAAATCGAGGTGGTCATTATGATAACAGCAATTAATTTGTGGGATTTTCAAAAAAAGAAGTAAATTTATGTACTTGTCTTTTCGAAAATCCTGAAAATTAATTGTTGTTATCATAATGACGACCTCAATTTCTGTTTCATTTCAATGCCACAAATGGTTATAAAAAGTCATTTTGTTTATTTTATTAGCTATAGTTTGTCAGCCCAATGCATTTTTTCAAAGTTAGTAATGGTGGAATTTTCAAAAAAAAATCTATGCCAACAGAAAGCTCCAAAAATTGTCATACAAAATTATTTTGTTTTAGTAATCTGTCATAAACATTTTCATATATATTTTTGAAGTTTTTTTCAAGATCACCTTTTAAGATGATTTAAAACTGAATTTATGGGTTTTCAGAAAAAAAGGAATAAATCTACTGAAAAGTCACTTACAAAGCCAAAAAAGAGTTAGTAAGTTCTAATATAATTAATCAGCCGTATGCAATTTTTTTTTAAATAAATTTTTAAATCTTTTCTTAAAGTTTACCATTCTCAGATCTTATAGTTGGGATATTCAAAAAATATTATACCATCAGATCAAAAAAGAAATGATCCATCTGAAAGGTCAGTATATATATTGTTGTATTGTTGGTCAACTACAGAATTTTTTGTAAATTTTGAAAAGTTTTTCAAAGCTGTGATTTTAAAAATTTATAAAAAAAAACAAATTAACCAACAATTTTTTGAAATAAGCTGAAATTGTTTTATTTTCTATTTGTTAATCCTTCAGATGGAAAATTTCTCAAACTTGAATATCCCACAGAGAGGTGCTAACCATTTCTAGATATATAAGCAAAAAACTTCAAAAATGTATAGTAAAATTATGGCTTACCAAAGAATGAAACTGATTGAGCTTTTATGACTAATGAAATACTGACCCTACGGAAGGTCCGTCAAGATAGCACCGCCACAAACGAAATTCCAAAATCTAATGATGCAATAGTTAGGTGCTAGTTAGGTGCTAATTAAGTGCTGCAATCTTAGCTGAGCACTTAATTCCCTTCCCCCTCAAACCTGTGGCGGTGCTAACTTTACGTCAAGATAGCACCGCCACAAAAGAAATACAAAAATCTAATTATGCAGAAGTTACCTCCTACTTAAGTGCTAATTAAGTGCTGCAATCTTAATCTCGAAATGCAACTCAAAAGTGCATTTCAAAATCCGAAAATGCCTAAAAATTATTTTTAATTAAAAATTCTTGGCTCAAATTAAAGGTCCCTCCAAATGCTTTTCAAAAAAGTGCATATCAATTTTTTACCCCCACTCTTTCATTCCCAAACAGGCTTGTGGAACTTGTGGAACTTGTGGCGGTGCTATCTTGACGTCAAGATAGCACCGCCACAAAGAATTTCAAAAATCTAATGATGCAGAAATAACGTCCTAATTAGGTGCTAATTAAGTGCTGTAATATCAACGCAGCACTTAATTCGAGTGACCTTGAAATGCACCTTAACAGTTTAGCCAAATAACCTAAATCACTTAAAAAAGACCCCACTAAAAAAAAAAAATTGCCATGCTCAAGTACTTTCCGAGTTCTTTTCAAAAAGGTACAACTTGAATTTTTATTCCCACCCCTTCATGGTCAAACAGGCCTGTGGACCTTGTGTGGAACTTGTGCTGTTATGGGGTAGGCGTCAAGATAGCATCGCCACAAACGAAATTCAAAAACCTGATGATGCAATAGTTAGGTGCTAATTAGGTGCTAATTAAGTGCTGCAATATAAACGCAGCACTTAATTCGCATGACCTTGAAATCAGATGCACAAATGTCAATAAAATTGTAGACTTTTTAAATACCACCTTTACCAAAAAAGTTGAAACACCAAAATTAAAGTGCTGTCCAGTAGGTTGCAAAAAGTCATATTTCATTTTTCTAGCTCAACCCATTCGCCCTTAAAGGGCCAAATAACATTTTTGAAGAATGCACTTTCGTCAAGATAGCACCGCCACAAACGAAATTTAAAAATCTGATGATGCAATTGTTAGGTGCTAATTAGGTGCTAATTAAGTGCTGCAATATAAACGCAGCACTTAATTCGCATGACCTTGAAATCAGATGCACAAATGTCAATAAAATTGTAGACTTTTTAAATACCACCTTTACCAAAAAAGTTGAAACACCAAAATTAAAGTGCTGTCCAGTAGGTTGCAAAAAGTCATATTTCATTTTTCTACCTCAACCCAGTCGCCCTTTAAGGTCCAAATAACATTTTTGAAGAATGCACTTTTGTAAAGATTGCGCTACCACAAACGAAATTTGAAAATCTAGTGATGCAGAAATTACGTCCTTCCTAGGAACTAATTAAGTGCTGTAATACCAACGGAGCACTTAATTCGGATGACCTTGAAATCGGATGCAATAACTGCATGCAAGTTGAAGACTTTTAACAGACTGCATCTATCCAAAAAGTCGAAACACCACAATTAAAGTGCTGTCAGGTAGGTTCCAAAAAGTCATATTTCATTTTTCTACCTCAACCCATTCGCCCTTTAAGGGCCAAATAACATTTTTGATGAATGCACTTTTGTTAAGATTGCAATACTACAAACTAAATTCGAAAATTTTATTATGCCCTAATTTCGTACTTCTTTCCTTCCTTCCTTCATTCCTCAGGATCAAGTATTTATCTCGAGAAACGGAGAAAGGTAGCCAGGTTATAACGGGTGATTTTTTAAGAGGTTTAGAACTTTTAAAAAAAAACAAACACAAAAAATTCGAAAAAATGAATGAAATATTTATTTGAATCGATAGTTTGAACCTTGCAATTTAATGTTTAAATATAATTTCATGCAAATGTTGACCGCGGCTGCGTCTCAGATAGCCCATCCGCTGAGTCCAATTTTGGCATACTCTTTCACACATATCGGCCGGTATCTCACGAATGAATGCATGGATGTTGGCTTCCAGTGCGTCAATCGAAGCGGGCTTGTCCCTATAGACATTAGCCTTGACATACCCCCACAAAAAATAATCTAATGGTGTCAAATCGCACGATCTAGGCGGCCAATTGACCGGCCCGAAACGTGAAATTAACTGTTCACCAAACTCGCCTCGCAATTGCGCCATTGTTTCGCGTGCTGTGTGGCATGTGGCACCGTCTTGTTGAAACCACATATCATGCAAGTCAAGAACTTCCATTTCGGGCAAAAAAAAGTTTGTTATCATCGCTCGGTAGCGTTCACCATTGACAGTAACGCTGCGATTCGCATCATCTTTGAAGAAATATGGCCCAATAATGCCGCCGGCCCATAAACCGCACCAAACAGTGGCTTTTTCGGGATGCATTGGTAGCTGTTGCAATGCTTCTGGCTGATCTTCACTCCAAATGCGGCAATTATGCTTATTTACGTACCCATTCAACCAAAAATGAGCCTCATCGCTGAACACAAGCAGCGCGCGATGAACATTTCGAACCGAGCACGAATTTTGATAGTAAAATTCAATAATTTGCAAGCGTTGGTCATTTGTAAGACGATCCATGGTTAAATTGCAAACCAAACTGAAGCTGTTTGACAGTGACACAAGGTACTAAACACACGTCAGCTGTCAAAACCAGTGTTGCCAAAACCAAACCAGCTAAAAAATCACCCGTTAGTAGGTAGTTAGGAACCAGATGTAAGTGTCCGAAATTCTAAAAAGCGTTTGATGAAAAAACATAAGAACTTATAAATACATAATATGTAGTTACATTACATTTGTTGTATTTTTTTTTTTTTTTATTTCATAGTTCTTTCTGGAATTTCATTAAAGGTAAGAAACATTGTAAGGAATGTAACTACAATATATGTATGTAGATACTAATGAACTCAGGTAGAGATTCTTCCTAAAAATATGCAAGTTTTTTCGGTAACTATTATTCTCTGACGTGAATATATATTGCATGTATATAAATCTATGCAAATTCAAACATACACATACCTACATAAAAAATAACAAATTATCCTAGCCTGTGAATGTTTGCCATTTTGTTTCATTTAACTAAACTTTTTTCGATTCGTTTCGTGGATTTTTTTGCCAAGCTGGAAATAACACGTTAGGAAAATATTTCATTCCACATTAAATATGGAATTGAGATTAATAATTTAAGTTGAAACTCATTAGTAAGGGATACAATTGTACTATTTATAGTTACATATGTAGGTACTTTTGAACTATTTGTATGAGCAGTGAAACAGACAGCAAATTTTCGGAGTGGACGTATAACCAAAATCTGAGTATGAGTGATTATGGATCTAGGTATCGTGATATGAAATACCAAAGCCTGGCAGGTTTTTTTCTCAGCCTTAGGGTGGCGGAGATTACCACTGATTTTTCCTATGCACGACGCGACGACGGTCCGATTAATACAACATAAGATATAACCATATGATGGGAACTTTATCGCCGAGACTTTATTTTGTTGATTATTTTTTACTAACATAAGAAAAAAAATCAACAAAATAAAGTCTTCAAAAAAGGACAGTAAGGTTTTCTTAAAAAGCTATAATGGGTCCTATATTGATTGTATCATCAAGATATAAGTCTTAAGACTTGGGAAAAATGACAGAGCATCACTTCTTATATTTTCTAATAGTGATTACTTTAATGACCCTAACACATAAATAAATATCCGAGCTGGTTTGAACCCCTCATCAAAGGCTGAACAAAAAAAAAACTGCCAGACTTTTGTATTTTATACCACAATTCATACACCTACAACCCCTCATACTCATATTTTGGTTATACATCCACTCCCAAAATCTGCTGTCGGCTCTTATGGTCTAATAAGGCTATACGGTTATAGTGGATGGGTGTTATGATGGATGTATATTCAAACGAGCATTGTCTGACAAAGGTGCATTTCGAAAACTAAACAAATCTATAAGTTTTAATTATAGTGGGTCTCAAAATAGATGAGTTTTGTTCGTCAGATACGCCACAAGTTCGTCAGGAGCAGAACAGTTTCATCCTTTAAGCTGTTTTCATTTTGTTAAAGCACTCGTCAGAGCCTTTTGATGGACAGTCACAAATTATGTTGATAATTTGACAGCTCTTATATAAAAAAAGCTTTCTATCATTTTTTTCATTTCAACATACATATGTGTGGGTAGTATCATTTTAAAAATATTTAGCTCGGAAGTATCCCGCAAAAACGGCTCCACAACTTTTTTTTTTATAAAAATCAATAGTCATGCCTTAGTCTTACAAAGGCTGAAAAACGGCTGGGCCGATTTGGATGATTATTTTCATAAGATCCTTGGTAGCCAGTTGGTGTTTGTGTGAAGTTTTGTCCAAATAGGTTTGGCGGTTTGCCAGCAAAGGGTAGCAATAGGGTAGGGTACCTAATTTCTTTGCTCATCTCATTGTCCATCTCAAAACCACGAGTGTAATTTTGGAAATTATCTATGTTTGCAAAGTTAAAGCTAAAAATGGTTGTTATCCTACTTCAATCACATACTAAGACTGGCAGCATATTTTAGGATTGAACACATAACCAAAAAATGAGTATGAGGGTCTGTAGGTACAGGCATTTGAATATCTAATTCTAAGGGCTGGCAAGATTTTTTTGGCACCCGCGGTAAGGACGAGGGGTTGAAAACAGCGGTTTAAATTAATAATAAATTAATAATTAAAGTCTGTTGACTTAAATAAAATGACAGGGCATCTTTTCTTATTTTTAATAAATTAATTGATATGGATGTGGCCCCAATACAATAGTCTCAAAACCGCTATTTTCAACTCCTCACCCTTACCACAGGCCCCAAAAAAATCCTGCCAGACTTTTGAATTTGAAGTCAAGATGAATGCACCTACAGACCCTCATACTCATTTTTTGATTAAGTGTTCAACCCAAAAATATGCCGCCAGTTCTTAGTTTATCATGATTCGGATTGGTGAAAGGTCTTTTTTACGGACGACGACACCAATATAATTTTTGTTTACTTTTCAAACAAAAAAAATTATCGAGATATTAAGATTTAAGTCAGAAAATTTAGTGTGTTATTTTCATGTTTTCAATATTTACTTCAAAAAAGTGATGGTTGAGCATATTAAAATGTTTGGTGTGCAAATTCAACTTTTATTACCTACAACTTTATTCATTATTATTTTTAGATTTTTCAATATTAATTTAAAAAAAGGTGGGGATGAGCAAATTATAATTTTATATACGCAAATTATCATTGATGTGCAATTTCAATTAAAAAATGGACAAGTTTTCAAATTTTAATTCGATTTTATACTACCATTTCCCATCTTCACGATAGAGGAGCACCAACAAAAAACCAACAAACAAAAACAAGAAATTCTCATCTCATGTTTTGTAAAGAAAATAATTTAGTCATAAAAGACAGAACGTAGGGAAAAAACTTTTATAAGAAAAAATCTAAAACCAAAAGTAAACAAAATCCATTTGTTTGTTGTTATTCTTGACAGAACACAGAACACTGACAATTATGTTCAAACATGTTTTTTTATTTTTCTGATTTCATTAATCTTTAAGGCCAACGAAATACCAACTAGGGCCTACATTATAGGCCAGGGGCCCAAAAAAGTTAAAAATGATGTTTCCAAGAATTTGGCAAATAATTTTAGGAAATATACCAATTAAAAAATTATATAAGGGAAGATACCTAACGTAAAATAAAAATAAAAATCAGTTTAATTAAATTTTCAATTTGTTTTATTAGTTTTGAGTCCCAACAAATTTTTCAAAAATTATCAACTTGATTTGACTATACATATAATAGAGCCATAACAGAGTATTATTAGTACTTCCATTGTATTTGATAGCTATTTAAATCTCTTATTAACATTAAATACTTATTGACACAAATATTAAATTTTTCATCAAATAATAATTTATTAATAACGAACAAAACCAATAAATAATGTTCATGAAATTATTAGTAAAACGATTAAAAGATTACAAATTTGGAAGAGCAACTAAATTAATAAGTATTTAGAACATTGTTAACTAGTATCATGTAAAGCTTTTCCGCTAGTATGCTTACTTTCACAATATTTAATGTGAGCTTCTTTAAGACTTTCATAACAAACTCCATAAAGGTACATTTGGAGTGAAAAATTTCGCCTTTTCACTCTATGGAGTCTTATGCAATGATTATATACGTAGCTTGAATGAAAACGAAAAACATCTATGGAGCAATATAGATGCGAAATTTTTAGTTTTGCACACAGCAAAAATATGAAAACTCTACCCACATACATACATAGGTATACCTATATTTCTGTAATAAAAAAAAAACATTTAGTCTCAAATGTCAAAATATTTTTAAGATTCCTTTAAATAACCTTTCAACGTGGCGAATGCCATTTTAGTTAAGATGCATTTAAGAAACGTTGCTTTAAAGTGAAAATTGATTAAAGATACCGATTTAGCCTTTTAGAGCAATTAAGGGGCATTTTAAAGTTAAGAAGCCTTTAAATTTTCTTAATAAATACGGCTGATTGTACCTAAGAGTTTTGGAAGATTGTTCAAATTATACAAATCATTTAGGTACAAATTTCAAGAAAATCCAAAAAGGGGTTCTATGGAAGGAACCCATTTTAAACAGCTGAAAAAATAGAAAGGCATATACTGTTAGTTTTGGTTCTCAACTAAGGACTTAAAAAATTAGGTCACTCTTAGTTAAAGGTCGAATCGAATCATGAACCTATCATAAATCACATTGCACAAAATTGCACCACTATTAAAGCGTATACAAAAGTGTAATTAGACAGTCGTATGGACGAGAGCGTTTACAGCTATAAGAAATCATATTGGAGGCAAAATGTGACTTAAGTGGTTTTTTAAATGACCGATTCAATTAATTAATTTAAGTTTTATTTTTTCAATTTCTCTGTCATCTTTTCTACCCATTTGTTAATTGTTCTATCTAATGTTAAATTCCTTACAACTAAAAAATCGATTTTTTTTCTATTAAAAAAAATCACTAAGAAAGATTTTACAACGATTACACATAAGCAATATAGCGAGATTACATATTATTGTTCTAGAGTTTAAATTTATTTGTCATTGACTTATTGTGCATAGCAGACGCTTGATATAGTGAAGCAATAAAACCAGGAATGTTCTATTTCGATTTGATTGGTTTGGACAGTGAATTTTTTGCAAATCTTTATTTTTGACAGAAAATTTCGTATTTGTGTCTTCAGACATTATAAACTTGATTCTTCTTGTCTATGAAATATAATCGCACTGGTGTGCAGTGTACCCGGTCATAAATTCTTTCCGACAAATAATAATAAAATCAATCCAAGGACAAATGCTTCTAAAAACTTTTTACCTTTTTCGAATAATTTCTTCTTAAATCTTAAGGATACAAAATCTAAAGAGGTGTTTTGAAGTTTCCTTTGAGAGTCTTTTAGTTGAACGCAACTTTTATGAAGTGGGAAAAGAAATGCCAAAAAAGCCTCTTCAAATCGTCGACCTGGCAAATTTTCTTCACTTCCCTTTCTTCGTGCTTGTCTTGCCTAAATCCTTAAAGTTTCTAGAAACACAATTTTTTCGTGTTAAATGGGACTAACATTACACTGAACTGCATTTTTGAACAATTTTCTGAATAATTGATTTCAGGTTTTGCATCGGTACCTCAGAATTATCAAGGACGTAATTTTATTTTTAATTTCGTCAAATTGCTTATCGATATGAACAACAAAAAATAATCGTTTGTAGGTACCGACCATTATTTTCTGAACCAGGGAACGCCTACTTCTTGTTTCGATTCCTGAAAATTCCACGGCTGCCAAAATTTCAAAGTCAACTATATTATATAATAATTATACATACCTATACGGTTTTCTTTGCAGTTTAGGATTCGGATGCCCAAATGCAGAAAAAAAAACTTGAACAGAGATTTGTTAGATATTGTGTATATGTACATACATACTTTCAGTTGTACTTTGATGAAATTTATGTAGTATACTTTGTAGTTTTTGAGACGTAAGAAATAACTCCCAAGAAATGAATTTTTTTTCAATTTTCCATAATAACTCCCAAGAAATGAATTTTTACAATTTTCCATGTTGAGTCACGAAATTTTAGTTGCAAGCATCAGATTCAGATTCAGTTATAGCTACGTATCATTTAAACTCATCATTGAAAATTTTAATGTTTGGACTCTGAGACGTTAAGAAAGCAATTTATTTTGATGAGCGAATGTATAAAGTTTAAGGGGTTGGAGTCGAAATTCTGATGGGGTTAAAATTATTTTTGTTAAATTTTGGTTTCATAATTCTACTTTTCAAAATTCTGCTTACAAAATTCTGTTCGTCAAAGTTCTGCATTTCAAAATTCTGTTTAAAAAAAATTCTGCCAATAATAAAAAGAAAGTTTGGAGAATACTTAAAAGAGTGCGCTTTTTAACATTTTCCAATTGTTCTTTTCATTGTTGGCAGTATTTCGTAAATCAATTTTCTTTATTTGGTGTAGAAGTGGTATAGCTGATTTAAGGTTCTCCCAAACCAACCCAAATGCGGAGCGACGACGAATTTTTGTTGTTGTTTAGCATTGTGTATTTGTCATATTTTGTAATATTGTGAATGATTCGCTGCGAATGCGGAGCGATTCGCGTTGGTTTGGGAGAACCTTAAATTTTTCTGTGTTTTACTTTCATTATGTCTGTTCGCTTACCTCCCAAAACTACGAATTTCTACGAATTTATCCCAAATTTCTGTCAAAGCTCGTATAAGAAAAAATAAAATTCGTAGATATGGGAAGTACACGAACAGACTTATTAATTCGTCAAAATCCCTCTAAGATCCCATTGTAAATTCTTAAGGCTCTCCCAAACCAACGCGAATGCGGAGCGATTCGCAGCAAATCATTCACAATAGACAAAAATATGACAAATACACAACGCTAAACAACAATAAAAATTCGTCGTCGCTGCGGATTCGCGTTGGTTTGGGAGAGCCTTTAAAGTCTAAGTTTTTCGAAAATATGACCTACATCAATTTCCAATTGAGTAATATTATGCTATGTTCCCACCAAAACCAGATTCGATTTTTGATATTTATAATTGATGGAACAAGATTTCATGAAAATTTAATTGAAATCTCGATGAGAACTCCAGATTACAACGAAATTGTATTGAAATTTGAAATCTCTAAAGAAATTTTGTTAAAAATTTTATAGAAAAAGTGGGTTACACCATTTATACACTTCAAATTACAGCCTCAATAACCTGAAAATTATAAAAATAAATGAAAAGATAAAAGGCTGACCCAAACCAACGCGAATGCGGAGCGATTCGCAGCGAATCATTCACAATAGTACAAAATATGACAAATACACAACGCTAAGCAACAACAAAAATTCGTCGTCGCTCCGCATTCGCGTTGGTTTGGGAGCGCCTAAATTGAGCATGGCTGGAAATTTGTTTTATTAAAAAAAAAATAAATCAATGTTAAGATTACAATTGGACATGGTACAAACCAGAAATAAGACAAATGGTTTACGAAAAGTAGAACTGTTTTGTTTATTTTGTTATTTGAGAAAAAGCAGAATAGGCAGTTTTATTTTTAGAAATGTTATATGACAAAATTTTGAAAAGCATAATTTTGACAGACAGAACTTGAAAACACTGAATTTTGAAAAACCATTTTTTTTTTTAAACTGAATTTTGAAACATGGATTTCGACCAATATTTCTGTTAAAATTATTAAAATAGGCCAAACTTTCCACTATGCTAGTTCAATCATTGAAATTAGAAAAGTCTTTTTTTGTGGAAATTTTGTTTGCCGCATGCATATGCGGCACTGACGTACATCGTGTGGCTGTCACAAACATGCCGATTACATGGTATGCGGCAATCGTTAAGCATATATGACGTAAAAATGACGTCACTGTGTATAGACATGTGGCATTAGGCTTTATTTGTCCATCAAATAATAAATGATTTGACTTCCTAAATGTTTTAAAATCTATTACTAAAATTTTCAATGACGAATTTCAATAATAGCTGCAACTGGCACCTATACCAAAATATTTGAGAAAAAATGCTCATTTATGTTTTTAAATTCTTCTTCGAAATTTCAAACCGGGCAACAGCCATTCAAGGGTGTAACCCAATTAATTGGTACTTTTACCTAGCTTAATGGTAAAACATGTTTGCAAATTGTATAGTTTTTCATGGTTCATACAAACAGTTCAAATGTATATACTACAAACAGTACGATTCAGTACCAATAATAATATTGTAGGTACCAAATACAAAAATTTCAATTCCTTTTTCAAAGAGGAATGAATTGAGTTGGATAGATACTATATTTACCCTCAGGCCCCACGAGGCCACGAGCGACTACTCGTAAGCGAGTTACTTAGCTTGCCTTTTTTGTAGCCACTTGAGGAGTGACTAGAGCAGCGATTATTTGACAATTGATGTTAGTACAATACAACTCGATCGTGTGGCCTCAGGTCTCAGTATAGTTTCAAAATTCGATACAATTGTACTTTTTTCGATACACTTGACTTTGCTTTAGTACACAAATACACTTTTATAAAATTCGATACACTTTTGCATTCGATGAAAAAGACAAAAAGTAAATTGATTTAAAAGAAAAATATATGACTTTTCAAATGTATTTATGCACCAATATACTGTGGAACCGAGGTTGAATTTTGTATATAATAGAAAAAAATAATAAATAATGCTGATATGTAGTTTATTCGAGAAGTCTTAAAAAAAGGATTGATTACGATGAAAAGAGTATGAAAACTCGCTAATCCTAATTTCAGTCCAGTCAATTTGTGCTCAAAAGACGCAACATGGAAAAATGCAAAGAATTATGAAGCTGAAGATCGCTGCACCGAAAACAAAAAATATTTTTAGGAGAGAATCTGGACGTATTGTGAAATGATTTTTCAAAAATTTCAAAAAAATGTGTTGGGCATGAATTTTTCTAGACGTGATGTCTTCTATTTTTTTAACACTTTGGTGTTTAATATTTTTTTTTTAAATCAAAAATCGTTAAATACTCGTAATCCCTGCCACAAAAATAATTTTATGAAAAAAATAAAATATGTCATATGTAGAATAGCTTAAACTACAGACGTGATGTTCTTATTTTTCTTTTTTTTTTACTGTTGAGACTTTTAAGTATGATTTCTTCAATGTTTACAGCAAAACTTTAAACCCTTAAAGCTTAGAGATGAGATATGATAGGAAGAAAACAAGACCATCAATATAACGGCATTTTAGAAAAAAAGTGTGAAAATGAAGAAATCATACTAAAAAATCTTAACAGTAAAAACTAAGTAAAACATCGCGTCTGTATCTTAAGCTACTCTACATATACCTTTTTTTTCATAAAATTATTTTTTTGGCGGGGACTCTCTCCTAAAAAAAAAAAAAGTACATGATATATAACGATTTTTGATTTAAAAAAATATTAAACACCAAAATATTAAAAAAAAAATAAAAGACATTACGTCTAGAAAAATTCATGTCCAACACAATCCTTTTTAAATTTTTGAAAAATCATTTCACAATACGTCCAGATCCTCTGCTAAAAATATTATTTGTTTTCGGTGCAGCGATCTTCAGCTTCATAAAGAATTATGCGAAATTGCATTCTTTTGGTTTTTCACTTACGACTCGAAAACCATCAATTATTTTTATACTTGATCAAAGTACAATTGGTAAACAAAATTTCCAACGAACAACTCAACCGCAAGATGAAAATTGACGTATTTCTAATGTTTCCGAAAATTTACTCGAAAGCACTAATTAATTACTTTGTGTGATAAAATTTAAATTTTTGATTTTATCATGAACCAAGATATCTACACTTTTCTGGTGGTTTTTGATTTGCTGAATTAGAATTTGGCGTCAGACTTGCTGTAACGCACTTTTTCCATGTTTCGGGCAATTTGTATTTTTGTCTATTCGTTGGGATTCAATAAATTTTATTTTTATAAATTTTGGAGATTTCGTTTTTCAGATTCTTAAAAAAAATACGAAATTTCGATATTCGAGATTTTGGTTTGCTGGATTTTGTATCGCCTTGACTAAGCTTTGTAGTTCTGGTGAATATGCTTCCTCGATTTCATTTACTGTACTTAATTTATTTCCCTAATGAAAACCTAAACAGAACTTAATAAAAATTTAATTGGATCAGCTAAGTAATTGTGAAGAGGTTAACAAATTTTTAAATTTTTATTGTAATCCAAATCCTAATAAACCAGCTCAAAAACCGTACGTTTTATTTTTTTAGTAACATAATGCATCATAAGAAATTGCAAAAGTTATTTAATCAATTGCACATACATGCGTAATTAGCAAATGTGGACAAATTATTAGTTCCTTGAAAGAAATCAAAACGTACGATTCGATACACTTTATTTTTAAAATTTGATACATTGCTCAAACACGATTTTTCATCCCTGGCGTACAGGGCTTAATTTATAAATTTTATTTAGCAACAAAATCCTCAAGAAACGAATCGAAAAAAGTTTAGTTAAATGAAACAAAATGGCAAACATTCACAGGCTAGGATAATTTGTTATTTTTTATGTAGGTATGTGTATGTTTGAATTTGCATAGATTTATATACATGCAATATATATTCACGTCAGAGAATAATAGTTACCGAAAAAACTTGCATATTTTTAGGAAGAATCTCTACCTGAGTTCATTAGTATCTACATACATATATTGTAGTTACATTCCTTACAATGTTTCTTACC
Source organism: Dasysyrphus albostriatus (assembly GCA_946251815.1). NCBI lineage: Eukaryota > Metazoa > Arthropoda > Insecta > Diptera > Syrphidae > Dasysyrphus > Dasysyrphus albostriatus. The sequence goes on along the minus strand of OX276336.1, from coordinate 47,974,175 downwards.
TTTAATGAAATTCCAGAAAGAACTATGAAATAAAAAAAAAAAAAAATACAACAAATGTAATGTAACTACATATTATGTATTTATAAGTTCTTATGTTTTTTCATCAAACGCTTTTTAGAATTTCGGACACTTACATCTGGTTCCTAACTACCTACTAACGGGTGATTTTTTAGCTGGTTTGGTTTTGGCAACACTGGTTTTGACAGCTGACGTGTGTTTAGTACCTTGTGCAGAGAATATCAATTACCAAGAAGCCAATCCTTGGCTGTCATCCGGCTTTGCCTACAAACTGAAACACGCACACATAGAGAGTTGGGCTAAGTCCACCACTAGGTTTTTGCACACATTGACAGTTGGCATCGACCCACCACTGATTTATTCGCACACATAGACAGTTGGCATCGACCCACCACGAATATGTCGGTTATTTTTGAAAATCTTCAGTTATTTTGAAATTCACTTGGGCTGCAATGGGCTTGTTCAAAAAGTATAAAAAAGGGAGAAATTATATATATAGTGCTGACCGGACCTTATGAAAATAAGTTGTGGTTTTTTTTTTAAATGTAAATTGTAGTCGCTTTTTACTAATTCCCGCCTGTCTGGAAAATAAATATCTTTAGTTACTTTTTTTTCGATAAACAGTTTGTCTTTTCTGTTTTTTTTTTTCTTTTCAACTCCCGAAATGTATAAGGAATTGTAGAAAATTTACTAAAATAACTTACAGTGAGTAAGAAGAAAGTTTTAAATAATTTTGCGAAATGAAAAAAGATATTCACAAACTAAAATTTTGGCATATATACTACGCTTATATGTGTTGTTAAACCTGCTTGAAGCTCGCGTCATTTTTTGTAAGCCTGGGTTGAGTCGAAATGAGCTTGATTTGACTAGATCTCGTTCGAGGAGCGGAGTCGAGTCGAAATTTGTGACGAAAAACCGGGATTAAAGAGATGGTCTTACAGATATTGCATTATGGTCTGTTTATTTGCTTGTTTGTGGGCAAATATAGTTTTGCTTTAATAATCGTCGAGCATCAGCTAACCAGTTTTGATTAATTAGTTAAAATTACTGAATATTGGATTAAATAACTCTACAATGAGCCCTATAGTTTTTGATCAATTGGTTATTAATAATGATAATATTAATATAATGCATATTTAACCGTTTTCATAAGAGCCCAAATGAGGTAATTTTGCAAATTACAGAAAAAGTGTTTTCATCTGTAAATTGGTATTTCTTTTGACAGCTCATTTCATTTTTTGAGTTTCAACCCTGCCTGTAAATCACTTTTTGTTGTTAATTTTTTAATTCAGTTTTAACATTTTCGTTCAAAATCTTTTCAGAGCTATTCAAAATGTGCCCAATTCGGTGTGTTCGTTAGGTTTTGACTTAATTTCCTAGAAAATTGTGTGCAAGTTTGGTTGAAATTATCTCATTTCGAAATTTGAATTTGTGTGGAAAATGAGATGATTTCGTATCAAATTTGAAAATTTTCAACGAAATTTCCTCATTTGGTCTAACGAAAACGTAGTATTAAGGCTCTCCAAAACCAACACGAATACCGATTGATTCGCAGTGAATCATTCACAATAGTACAAAATATGACAAAAACATAGACAATACTTAACAACAACAAAAATTCATCGTCACTCCTTGTTGGCGTTGGCTTGGGAGAGCCTTTAGTTTGTTTTACTTCATTTCTATTTTGATTATACTAGTAAACATGGTCACGCTAGGAGCTACTAGCCATTTTATAATTTTAATTCAGTTTGTCACCCGAGCATATTTCTATTATTTCTCATTACTGTAAGCCAAAATGCTTTAGGTTTGTATTTATTAATTAATCTATTATATCTATCTATGTATTTATTTAACGATATGTGTTCGTATTAATTGAACAGGGTTATTGTTTTGATCCATAGCTCCGCACTTTTAGCTCACTGATTTTGTGGTTTAACTGAGGGTGGTTCAAGCATGTAATTGACTTTTATAACTTACATGAAACCTAAATCATCATTAAAACCCAGTTAATCTACAGAAATTGATGGATTAAAAATTTTTTGAACCACGGAGCATTGTTTAGCCCCGACGTCGTTTTTTTCGTCCAAGCTCATTCAGACAAGGAAAAAACACACCTAATGTGAGCCTGGCCCTAGTTGGGTTTCTATTTGTTGAACACGTCCCGTGGTCAAAATTATTCACCTCGGTCTGTCAATTAGATGTCAAAACAAAACAAAATACATGGTGTTCCCTATTTCATGCAGGATAATTTATGAAATGATATTTTAAAAAAATCGTATGGGAAGGGGGGATTATTTATCCGCTTTTAGATAAGAGTAGTAACTTTCTTAAAAAAAAAATGAAAATCAACGGCACTACTAACTTGCAACTTGCAATGTTATGCTCTTTATTTTTGTTTAATTAACTTTTTTGAATTTTACGACCAAATATATTTAAAATGAAAATAACTAAAAAATAAGACAACAGCTAGAAGGTCATGCTAAAATTTCTTAAAACCATTCTCGAATCAATTTTTCTAATTAAGTTGTTTCGTAATCATTTAAAAAAAAAATAATTATACAACTTAAAACTTAAAAAAAGTTAATGTATTTGTTAAAACTATTTCATTTCTTTTATAGTATGAAGTAAAATTTCAGTAATAAGTATTCAGTACTCCTATTAAACACTCAAAACCAAATGCTTAGATGTCATGAAGTTTAAAAAAATAAATTAAAAATAGCTATTGCTGTTTTATTATCTGCAAAAGAGGGCTGGATTTACTTTTAACACGTTCTACGAAGACGATTTTGAAAACTCCTAATTATTTCTTTTTTGTACTAAAGTTAAATCCAGATCAAAACCCGAATCCCGAAAGAAGATAATAAAACCCACCTGACATCAACTTTAATACTTATAAATTGTAAATTGACAGTTTAGTGGAGTTTAAACAAAAAAACTAAAGTTCTGGTGTCAGGTTGCAGAAAAACTATTCTTTTATTTCTTATTTTTCTTAACTATTTTTTTCCTTAGAATATATCCAACAATAATTTTAAAATTATTCTGGATGAAGAAATGGCCACCCTGTATAATATGCGAGATGCATTGAAGATGTTTGGAAATCTGTGTGATTGAAGACATTTTATGGATTCAGTTTTTGTATTTTATTATAATCGTGGATGAATATTAACTGACAATTACAATTGCTTGTGCACTTTAAATTAATTAAACAATTTCACATCGATGTTTTTGCTATCAGCCGAAGTAAAATTCTCAAATTATTTTTCCAATTTTCAAAGAAAAAAAACTGAGCTGTCAAAACAAATAAATCTCACCGCGTTGCATTGTTGTTGCAATTCACATCTATTCATCGACACGAAGTGAAATTACAAATACAACAATGTAAACAAATGGGTTTTGGAGGGTGAAACGTACGAAAGATTGGCTTCTTGGTAATTGATATTCTCTGACCTTGTGTCACTGTCAAACAGCTTCAGTTTGGTTTGCAATTTAACCATGGATCGTCTTACAAATGACCAACGCTTGCAAATTATTGAATTTTACTATCAAAATTCGTGCTCGGTTCGAAATGTTCATCGCGCGCTGCTTGTGTTCAGCGATGAGGCTCATTTTTGGTTGAATGGGTACGTAAATAAGCATAATTGCCGCATTTGGAGTGAAGATCAGCCAGAAGCATTGCAACAGCTACCAATGCATCCCGAAAAAGCCACTGTTTGGTGCGGTTTATGGGCCGGCGGCATTATTGGGCCATATTTCTTCAAAGATGATGCGAATCGCAGCGTTACTGTCAATGGTGAACGCTACCGAGCGATGATAACAAACTTTTTTTTGCCCGAAATGGAAGTTCTTGACTTGCATGATATGTGGTTTCAACAAGACGGTGCCACATGCCACACAGCACGCGAAACAATGGCGCAATTGCGAGGCGAGTTTGGTGAACAGTTAATTTCACGTTTCGGGCCGGTCAATTGGCCGCCTAGATCGTGCGATTTGACACCATTAGATTATTTTTTGTGGGGGTATGTCAAGGCTAATGTCTATAGGGACAAGCCCGCTTCGATTGACGCACTGGAAGCCAACATCCATGCATTCATTCGTGAGATACCGGCCGATATGTGTGAAAGAGTATGCCAAAATTGGACTCAGCGGATGGGCTATCTGAGACGCAGCCGCGGTCAACATTTGCATGAAATTATATTTAAACATTAAATTGCAAGGTTCAAACTATCGATTCAAATAAATATTTCATTCATTTTTTCGAATTTTTTGTGTTTGTTTTTTTTTAAAAGTTCTAAACCTCTTAAAAAATCACCCGTTATAACCTGGCTACCTTTCTCCGTTTCTCGAGATAAATACTTGATCCTGAGGAATGAAGGAAGGAAGGAAAGAAGTACGAAATTAGGGCATAATAAAATTTTCGAATTTAGTTTGTAGTATTGCAATCTTAACAAAAGTGCATTCATCAAAAATGTTATTTGGCCCTTAAAGGGCGAATGGGTTGAGGTAGAAAAATGAAATATGACTTTTTGGAACCTACCTGACAGCACTTTAATTGTGGTGTTTCGACTTTTTGGATAGATGCAGTCTGTTAAAAGTCTTCAACTTGCATGCAGTTATTGCATCCGATTTCAAGGTCATCCGAATTAAGTGCTCCGTTGGTATTACAGCACTTAATTAGTTCCTAGGAAGGACGTAATTTCTGCATCACTAGATTTTCAAATTTCGTTTGTGGTAGCGCAATCTTTACAAAAGTGCATTCTTCAAAAATGTTATTTGGCCCTTAAAAGGCGAATGGGTTGAGGTAGAAAAATGAAATATGACTTTTTGGAACCTACCTGACAGCACTTTAATTGTGGTGTTTCGACTTTTTGGATAGATGCAGTCTGTTAAAAGTCTTCAACTTGCATGCAGTTATTGCATCCGATTTCAAGGTCATCCGAATTAAGTGCTCCGTTGGTATTACAGCACTTAATTAGTTCCTAGGAAGGACGTAATTTCTGCATCACTAGATTTTCAAATTTCGTTTGTGGTAGCGCAATCTTTACAAAAGTGCATTCTTCAAAAATGTTATTTGGACCTTAAAGGGCGACTGGGTTGAGGTAGAAAAATGAAATATGACTTTTTGCAACCTACTGGACAGCACTTTAATTTTGGTGTTTCAACTTTTTTGGTAAAGGTGGTATTTAAAAAGTCTACAATTTTATTGACATTTGTGCATCTGATTTCAAGGTCATGCGAATTAAGTGCTGCGTTTATATTGCAGCACTTAATTAGCACCTAATTAGCACCTAACAATTGCATCATCAGATTTTTAAATTTCGTTTGTGGCGGTGCTATCTTGACGAAAGTGCATTCTTCAAAAATGTTATTTGGCCCTTTAAGGGCGAATGGGTTGAGCTAGAAAAATGAAATATGACTTTTTGCAACCTACTGGACAGCACTTTAATTTTGGTGTTTCAACTTTTTTGGTAAAGGTGGTATTTAAAAAGTCTACAATTTTATTGACATTTGTGCATCTGATTTCAAGGTCATGCGAATTAAGTGCTGCGTTTATATTGCAGCACTTAATTAGCACCTAATTAGCACCTAACTATTGCATCATCAGGTTTTTGAATTTCGTTTGTGGCGATGCTATCTTGACGCCTACCCCATAACAGCACAAGTTCCACACAAGGTCCACAGGCCTGTTTGACCATGAAGGGGTGGGAATAAAAATTCAAGTTGTACCTTTTTGAAAAGAACTCGGAAAGTACTTGAGCATGGCAATTTTTTTTTTTTTAGTGGGGTCTTTTTTAAGTGATTTAGGTTATTTGGCTAAACTGTTAAGGTGCATTTCAAGGTCACTCGAATTAAGTGCTGCGTTGATATTACAGCACTTAATTAGCACCTAATTAGGACGTTATTTCTGCATCATTAAATTTTTGAAATTCTTTGTGGCGGTGCTATCTTGACGTCAAGATAGCACCGCCACAAGTTCCACAAGTTCCACAAGCTTCCACAAGCCTGTTTGGGAATGAAAGAGTGGGGGTAAAAAATTGATATGCACTTTTTTGAAAAGCATTTGGAGGGACCTTTAATTTGAGCCAAGAATTTTTAATTAAAAATAATTTTTAGGCATTTTCGGATTCTGAAATGCACTTTTGAGTTGCATTTCGAGATTAAGATTGCAGCACTTAATTAGCACTTAAGTAGGAGGTAACTTCTGCATAATTAGATTTTTGTATTTCTTTTGTGGCGGTGCTATCTTGACGTCAAGTTAGCACCGCCACAGGTTTGAGGGGGAAGGGAATTAAGTGCTCAGCTAAGATTGCAGCACTTAATTAGCACCTAACTATTGCATCATTAGATTTTGGAATTTCGTTTGTGGCGGTGCTATCTTGACGGACCTCCCTACGGAGACTAATAGTATAAAAGTAACTTACATTGAATATATACCACAAATTAGGTTTTGGCCACTACCTAATAAATAACCCTACAAAAAAAACATTAAAAATTAATGTGAAAATTACTTATGACTGAATAATTACCTACTGAAACCATCAGCTGACTTCTAATAATCAATCACTGATCTTTCTAATTTGAATATCCCACAAACGATAAGCTTTAAAATCTGTGTGATCTTGAAAATATTTTTAAAATTCAGTGTAAAAAAGGAAAATGAAACGAAATGTGACAATTTACTGAGCGCTAACACCTTTTTTTGAATATCCCCCATTATGTGCTATGGGATATTGGATATAAGCAACAAATTTATAAATTATTCAAAAGATTGAAAAATTAAAGATAAAGTGTTAACTTTTTTCAGTAATCGGTCACTGCTCATACTGGCATAGATTTTGTAATGATTTTTTATTTGTTCAAGGTCTAAGGAATTTTAAACACTTCATTTGTCATGATCCCTCTTTCCACCGAATTTCTTACCAGGTATAAATAAAAATATAATCTATCATTACAAAATGGTTTCACTACTCAAAATATAGAGTTCGCCTATAAAAATGTATTGCATTTGAATGAATAAAACATTTATGCCTATTTAAAGTAGCATCAACAACTACACACAAATCTGATTATAAAAACACTCAGTTCACGAAAAAAGACGTCTCAAAGATAATTTTTGGGAGTGGGTCGGTAATTTGGTTTTTAAAATTCTGTTTGGTCAAAATTCTCCTTTTATTTGTAAATACTTATAAAACTAAACACTTATAAAAAACTAAAATTCTGTCTTAAAAAGATTCTCATTTACAAAAAACATTTTTGTATGATTCTGTAGTCCCAGATTCAGGAGCAAATTTTGGAAGTTAGTGATGGCAAAAAAAGAAGAAGAAGCGTCAAAAACATTAGTAAAAGCTATTCCGAAAATCAAAGTCAACTGCCGGTTATGTACTGCAAGAATTTGATTTTGGAAATAATCTTGACTGAAACAGAATTTTAAAATACAGAATTTTGAAAAATAGAATTTCGGTCATGCAGAATTTTGTACAACTATCAGAATTTTGAAGAACAGAATTTCAAAATGAAGAATTTTGAAAGCAGAATTATGACCCTATAGAATTTCGACCCCAACCCATAATTTTTCTTTCAGGAATTTTCTTTTGAGGATGTTAGTTCTAATTGCAATAACTACAATTTTGGTTAACCAAATAATAAACTAATAATAATTACTTGTATTAATAAATAATATCGGTAAGGGAATTCATATTTTTCCTTACTTTAATGTAACAGCAATTATGAATTTGAAATCGGGTTGATGACTTTGTCAAAATTTGCGGACAACCTTAGGGACAAAACGAAACAGAAAAGTTGACTATTTTAGTACAAAGTACCTTAAGAATTTTCTGAAATACCTGGCCATTTTGTGAACTTTCAAATAGCGTACTTGTTTATGTTTTAAGATAACCTAAAAAGGATGCAAACATTTTTTTCAGTGACATTCGGTGAAGTCAAAGAAGTACTTTAAATATTCATTAAAACAAAAGCCAACTACTGAAACTGAAACAAGACCTATTTCATGATCTTGTGTCCTTTAAGGTTGCGTTAGTTAAAAATCTTGTTAAAAAAAAATCTTGCGTAACGAAATTTTGCAATTACAAAATCCCCCTTTCATTTATTCCTCAAGTATAAGATCTCACTTAAATAAATTCGAAACTACATAGTCTCGCAAACGTCTTGCCAATTAAAATCTCGCAAAATTTGATTGCATTGCAACAGGTACATTTTTATAATTCAAAATTCGCAAGTCTTTTGTGAGATTTTAATTTGCAAGATTTAGATTAAAACCAAGAATTTTGTATGTGATTTTTCGGCCACATTATTTTAACTTGCTCACTATATCCACAAATCGGGTTCCAATTGAACGTCTTATTAAAAAGCTTTACATATTGATCATAAATCTTCTGTGGCGGACTTAAACTGGCACATATGAGGTTCCGTCATCCCATAGCCAAGCCCCAGACCCACTAGGTGACTAATTTTAAGTTGCTCCCCTTTGCTCAAAACATGAAGCAACTTTAAGCCTCAGCAAAACCAAAGCCAATTGTGGTAGTGAAACAGTTTTTGTATGGCTTCTATTTTCCACTTTGGGAACACTACTTTTTTTTGTTTGTATGGTGACGTTTCCGTGACTTTAGCAGAGATTCCATCGCCGAAAGTGAAAGTAGTAAGTAACTTAATTGCGAGAAAAAAAATAGATCTTGTAATTTAAATGTGGTCTTTTTTTAGTAGGTACAATACTTTATTAAATTTTAAAAAACATGACCACTCCCCCTGGACAAATATCTGGATCCGCCTTTGATTCATAAGCATGAAATCTGTTACATACACTCTCTCAACGCTTATCCTTGCCTTGTCCGTTTTCATATAACTGTTGATATTGATTCCTTTAAGTTGGAGAAAAACAAAAACAAATTGAGAACTAAAAATGTATAGTGATGCATAGTGATGCCAAACCAAGGAAGTGGGTAAAAAAGATCGAAAAATCAATATTTTCATAATATTTTGAGGTTGACCTCAAAAATTAGGAGAACATTATACTGGATTAGTGTGATTTATTTCTAGATCACGTACATGTTATTATGTTAAAGTTGCATGGAACTTAAGAACTTTTGATATATGCAAGTAATTAAAAAAAACGCATTTATATCGTTCTTTTAATAAAACAACCTTCTTAATAAGTCAGAGCTCAAAAACAAGTAGGTATGCCATTTTATTTCTTGGAAAAATATAAATTCAAACATACGCAAAAAAAATTGAAATTAAAAAATATTTTTTTGTATATACAATTTTTGTAACGTTCTAAATAAATTTGTTGGTATGCCAGTTATGAGTATTTATTTATAGGTATTATATTATACTAATTCAAAAAAATGGCAATTTTCTAAAGAAATTGACTTAAAAGAGAAATAAATATTAAAAAGCAATGGCAATACTTACAACGTCGTGCCTTATACTTTTTTAAAAATAACAACAGATTTTTTAATTAATTTAAGAAAAGTTGTTTTTGTTAATATATTTTGAAAAAAAAAAAATTATTTCAAACTTAAAATTAAAATAAATTAAAAACCGATCTTTTTTAGGAAAAAAAAAATCTTTCCTAAAAACACCCAATTTCTTGTATCAAGAAAATATGGAAAATATTTTCAGTTTTCTCAAAAACTGCAATATATCTTAGCATACATACAGTTTTCAGTATTTGATCAAAAATTGATGAAAGTATTGAATGCTAAAGACAAAATTGTACTTGAATACCCAAGATTTTCGAAAAAATAGTTTTAAGAAAAAATCGTTTTTTAATTTATTTTAATTTAAAGTTTGAATTTTTTTTTAAATATATTAACAAAAACAATTTTCTTTTTTAAATTAATTCAAAAAATGGATTGTTGGCCTTAAAAAAATATATAACATGAAATTGTAAGTATTGCCGTTATGTTTTAATATTTTTTTTCTCTCAAGTTTAAATGTAGGTACCTAATGATTATGATAGTCCTTCTTTACATTTCATAGAACATATGTTTAGGTACCTACCTACTTTTAATCTCCCAAGAACTTTTTATTATTATTTTTTAAGTAGAAGAAACATTTCTATAAATCGCCATGCAAAAAAAATAACAGGCAACCCCATATTTCTGATTCTTGATGGATATCATGTGGAGCTCTTAAAGACTTCTCCTCGGTTGGTTAGATATTAGCAGCATTGGTGTCACAAAACAACGCACTTAACTTAAAGAAAGCGAACATTTATCAGTTTGTCGGGTCTCGGGTGGCAGTTGCTTTTTACAATTCCCATTTCTACGGGCTAAAATATGTCGACCAACACATTAATAAATTTAATATTCACAAATAACACCAACTCACGTGAATGCTGATTTTCTAGCCAATTTACAAGTTAAACTCAGCACGACAACGTTTTTTCACTTTATTTGATGCTTGTTTGGTTTAAGAATCAGTAGTTTTTTTTATACGAAAACCATTTCAAGTCAAAGAGCCTACACAAGTAGCTTCATAAAAGATAGGTGTAGCATATACCTACAGTTACCTGTACTCTTTACATAACTTTTCATACGGCTTAATGTTGCATAAAAAAGTCCAAGACGAATGCGTGGTGATTTTCGGTACATTTAGACCTTAGCCACCTGCTTTATGCGCTTCCACTCCCAGGCAACAAATTTTTCCATGCCGAACTCTCCATATCCGAGTGGGCAAACACCTTGGCTCTTGGGCTATTTATTTACAAGCGCATGGAAGGCGCGACATGGATCTGGTGCACAGAGCATCACTTGAGCGAGGTCTATAGTTGGGTGGACGTGCAAATTTACGACCGGACTAAGAAAAATTATTCCTCGTTAAGATTTAAATCGGAAAATCAGGCCTAGGATAAAGCTTCAACTACACATTGCAACATGCTGTTACACCTTATACAGTATCCACATGTAAACGCCTCTTTCATTGGAATTCGATTCGTGATAATCTCTAAGAATCGGGAAACCCATCAATTTATCCCACATCGAGAACTTGTAGTGTATAGGTTAGGTAGGTACCTATCTGATGTAGATTTATTTAGGAGCGCCTCATTGCCTTGACACACGCACCCATTTAAGGACAACAAATATCGTATGTAAAATATGGGATTTTAATAGAGTTACAAGTTGGGCATTAATTTGTAAAATACTTGTTTTCTTTACGAGTTTCTTGTAAGTTAAGGCGAATACTATAGGCTGTTGAGATAATTGTGGTCAGAAAATTGTCTCTATAAAGTAAAGGTAAATCACAACTTAAATCTGCTTGGAAGAATTTTAAAGCCTCATCTGGTATGAAACTTCTTACAAAAACTTATATTTATTATAAACTTAGAGCCGACAACAGATTTTGGGTGCGAATGATAGCAAAACAAGAAGTATAAGCATCAAAAGCTTCATTAAAAGCTATTCAAAAAATCGAAGTTTTGCAGTCCACAACTGGAGCCTTTGTGATTAAACAGTGCATCAAAAAAACATGAATGCAACTTCGAAGCTTGACGTGTTAGCCAAAATTGGTTTTCACCCCTCCCTACCTCGAATCACATATCATGGAATCCAGGAACATTTGAGTGTTTAGTTCGCCCTGTCTGACTGTTTAAAAAAACAGCTTTTCACTTTGAATTTCGAATTTTTAAACGGTCTGGCAGGGCGAACATTTTGTATTTCGTTAAGGGGGATGGGGGGGGGGCAATCTTTGTTTAAGGTCACCCCAAATCGTTTCCACAGTTGTTGATGAGGTCTTAAGAAAATTGAAGTACACTTTTACACCGCTATACAAACCTGGTCACACGGTTTGAGCGGCTTTAGCTGAGGCGTTCAAATTTGACAAACGGCCTTGCCACTTAAGGCCCAATTTCAAAAATTCATTTGTAGAAAGAATGTTGGCAAACACAATTTTAACTGCAAAAGCACTGTGTTCAATAAAGCAGTTTGCTAACGTCACATGTTCGAATTCATCAATTACGCAATTCTTTAGTCAAAAAATCGAGTTGAAAATATTGAGAGGCCAGCGATACAAAATCTGGCAAGCCAAAATTTCACATTTTTTTTTTTTTTATTGTCTAAAACGAAATCTCGCAAATTAATAATTCTGCTTTACTTAATTTCATAACTACCAAATCTAGCTCTTAACAATCTTTAATTTTCATATCGTACCAAACAGCCTCGCAAATATCTCACATGTCAAAATATCGCAAATCAAAATTTTATAAATTCAAATCTCATAGAAGCATCGCTCACAGTTTTGGTACCGAGATTTGAATTTACCAGATTTTAATAAGAAGAATTATTCTAGCAATGCAATCAAATTTTGCAAGATTTCTAATTGCGAAATTATAGTTTGCTGGATATTATTATTGCAGGATTGTAAAAAAGAGAGATTTTTGAATTACGAGATTATGTTAAGTGGGATTTGTTATTTGTAAGATTTCACTACGCAATATTTAAATTTTCGAGATCTCGTACCCAACCCGCCTGAGAAAGTGTTCTTAAACTTTAAATGTGCTTAAAAGAAATTGACTGACATTGATCAAAAGTATTTTATACTAACACGGTGGTTGCTTATTTGATGATAGTTTAATAATCGCGTCAAGAACTGACAATCAATTTGACAATCAAATTGACCTTGACTTAACTTGAATTTTTCGAAAACGGCCAAAGACATCTAGACTTAGGTGTAGAAGTGCCATCCGTTTTATCTTTGGTAATGACTGCAGTAAAAATAGAAATGTTTTTTCCGAGGTACTGCCTCTGGCGAGGAACTGACAAATCCTCCAAGAGTATACTTGTCATGAATAAGTGCGTGCTTCTCATCTAGCCGTTCGGCCTCGGCAAAAAATTGTAGGTCCCCTCAATTTCTGCCAACAACACGCACACAGGAATGGTTGAGAGTTGTAAGTCACTGGGCCCTGGTTCTCCACGAGCTGTTGTGCTACTAAATTTATTTTTTTTAATGACTGTGGTAAGTCAGTTTTTAGTTTCTCTTTAGTTTTCTTTATCGGATTCGTGCTTTTCAACAGTTTAATAAGTTTCTAAAACGCATAAACAAAAGCGACAAAAATCTCCCCCAATCTAACTATCAGAAACGTAACTTAGGTAAGGTTCAGTTGGGGTGAGAGAGGAAAGAGACATCTGTAGTATCGTCAAAAAGTATTACAATATAATTTCGGGGAATGGAAAATCAGAAAAATTGAAAAGTGTAGTCCACTTTTGGCTACCAAGAATAAATTTTATGCCTTCAGCCTAGTACGCAGATCGAGCTAAAATTTCTCTCCCGTTTTGCTCTCCAAACACCAGCAAAAATCCTAGCTAAATTTTGACACACAATAGTTGAGGAGAATACATCACAAAAAACAGATACGTATGTTCTTTGAAACGAAATTTTATTCAACAATTTCAAAGAATTTTATTTTTATATTTCAAGTGAAAATAATCAACTAGAATAGGCTTTTTTTCTTCGACATTGATAAATCATTTGTCCGTGAATATTTTTCGTTCTTAATTTTCTTTTTCAAAATGTAAAGGTCACGTTAATCTCGCAAATAAAAGAACCTGGCGCAATTTAGCTCGAGAATTAACGTGCCGAACAATTATTTCACGCGCTAAGTTTTGACAGATAGGTGCGTACAGTAAGTAACAAAAATTTTATTTTTTAGCTGAAGCTGCGTACCTCTCGGCAAAAATGCTTGGCTACATTTTGGACAGAATTTTGTATGGGAACGAAATTTTAGCTCGATCTGCGTACTAGGCCTTAACGTAGAATGAAAATAATTTTATGATCATATTTTACTATTTATATTAAATACTTCTTTGCTCTTGTGCAGAGAGGGTCAATTACACCCCTTGCCTGCTTGTATTCACGCCTGATACGAACTAGGTCCCACCAAAATTGGGATTTGGTTCATTATAAATTGAATCCAAACTGAAGAATGAAGAAAATTCCCCGCAGGTTCACTACTACACACCACCCCCCCCCCCTCCCGGTTTCAGATTCTAAAGCCTCACCAACAAATTTGGTGGGAGTAACATCATTTTGACTTGTAGCTGTAAATTGCAATGTAAAGCATAGAGAACCGACTTCAGGGCTTTTTCTCTTTCACCCTACTAACTGCGATGAGATTTTGGCTCATTAGACTGAAAACAACAAAAAATTGAATCGAAAAAATTGAAAACGCCACATTTAGAGCTATCCACAATTCACACATATTCACGGACAGAGAATTTAAGAGAATTTTCTCTTTATGTGCTCAAATAAAATTTGCGGGTGTTTTAGGCAAGAGGGGTACGGTACTAGTCGGTTCTCTAGATAGTATAGGTACTCTATGAGATAAAGTATGACTGTGTTGTTATTCAGAACAGAACTTCAACGGGCTCCCATCGAAAAACAGTTCAACAACGAACTTAACTCCTATCTGGAAGCTGCTCTCATAATCGGATCGACCCACTTATTCATAAACAAAAAGGACTCAGGTTAGGTAGAAGCCCGTTTTCGAAAACTTCTTCTGCATCAAAAACGCAATTGCAGAATGTTCTTAAACGCAAACTGCAAAAGTCTTCTATTCGAAAACGCCAATACGAATTTTTCTGCGTTAGCAGCATAAGAAGTATGTTCGATAATACAGTTTGCTAAGGTCACATGTTTGAAAACATTATCTGCATTGCAGCTGTGCAGTAAGAAAATCAGGTTGCCGAAAAAAATATTGAAAAGTCAGAGAGCGTGTTCGTATACGTCATCTGCGTTTGCAAGTAAATTAATTGACTTGTATCAAACCGATTTTGTGCTAGCAGGACGATTGCATGTTGATGGCCGTTTTTGTAAACGTCAAATCAAAGTCAATGTAATCGTCAAATGATCGTAATTTTCGGCCTAAATACTGCGATCGTCAAACAATCGTCCCGCTACCACAAAATCGGTTTGATCAACTTCAATCAATTTACTTGCAAACGTATTTAACGTTGGTACGAACACGGTCTCTGACTTTTCAATCTTTTGTTCGTCAGCCTGATTTTTTTACTGCACAGCTGCAATGCAGATGATGTTCTCGAACATATGACTTCAGCAAACTGCATTATCGAACACACTTCTTATGCTGCTAACACAGAAAAATTCGTATTGGCGTTCTCGAATAGAAGACTTTTGCAGTTTGCGTTCAAGAACGTTCTTCAATTGCATTTTTGACGCAGATGACAAGATGGCGTTTAAAAATGACGATCAGTTGATTATTTGACGTTTTCGAAAACGGTCGAAGATTAAGCTCCTTCGATTGACTAAATACTAAAAGACTGCAGGCAACATAATTCAATGTTGATATGGTTTAGGCATGTACCTAATATATATACAAAAGAGAAGGTCTTATTTCAAGCATCTTAAGCCAGTCATATTACATAGTTACATAGGTATTGTTAAAAAAAACGTAGGTACCTACGCACAGGTGCTTGTAAGCATTGTGCAAAAGTCGCATTATTTGTAAAATTAATCAGCTAACTTCTCTCGATTCGACTTAGCCAAAGTCATAGCCATTATCATTGCCAGTGCCATTATCATCATTATCGTCATCATCGGTGTAGTTCAACGTAAAACCATTTAATCTACGTAAAACAATCCGTTTGCCAAGTGAGCTCAATGTCAAAATCACCTTGTGTACCTACCTATGTACGATTATATATATACGTACATATCTCTATTATATCCTCTCAAAATCTATACAAACATATATATCAGCATTAAATGCAAAAGGACTAACAAGACTAGAATATTCTCTCCAACTCATCCCATATCGGAGGGCATCATATCGTGAAACTGAAACGGGCACAATCAAAATGTACCTAGAGGTGGGTAAGGGTGTAGATGAAGGTTACATAGCCGTATGAGGATGAGCTTCTTCATGATGCTCCTGATGTTACATCACACCCAACATCAGTTCTCTGATGCAGTTACATATTTGATGGCATTCAACTCATCGAGCCATATCAGCCATTGGCCACTTAAAACTGCATAGCCTAATCTCCAAACAGAAATTATTATAATTAGTCCCATGTATGTCCAGTCATGCACGACATCCTTTCTACAGAATTAAATTAGAAATGTCCTGCAAAAAAGAGTTTACGTTAACGTTTAACACCACGTAATGAGTTACTTTCTGAGGGGATGTGAGTGTGTAGTGTGTACCTATGTGTTTATTAAACAACGACGACGGACGGCAACATCGGCCAACCTTCCTCGATAGCCGTTAAATACCAGGATAATACCTACGATACAATCGCTTTCTAAAAAAGAACCCCCCCCCCCCTCGCGCTCTTGCCCTTGTTAATACCTTTTAACCCGAAAGTTTTTTGCAAGTGGGCACATTGCCATCAACGAATTGCATAAGGAATACCGTTAATCAGTCATGATACTGTCAGGGATCCGAGAAGCGGATTAAACTACCGTGTGAACATTAGTCTATTATAACACCTGCGCATCTCGTTCTCAATTCTCGGTATGTTGCATCCGTCCGTTATGTGTTATAAGTTATATGTGTTATGTAGGTATTGTATTCACCTCTTGCCCGCTAGCCCAAAGGATGCGAAGGACGGTAAAACCACTCAAAAAATTATCCACATCACTTGGTTAAGTTTTCCATTGGCGGTTTACATCAAAAGTGAGTTGAGTTGCGGATGGTGAGGCAGCGAAGGCGAAAGCGAACCAGAACCACACCACTGCACCGCACTGTGCCACTACCAAGTGTCTACGTCCCGAGGGAATTTATTCCTGAATTGGGTGCAAAAATTCCTGCTTTTCGCTTGAGTTGTGATTCATTCAATTGTTGCCTTTGTATATGTATATACGTCTATTCTAGCATGATATGGTATGGTGAGTGCGAGGGTTGTATATAACTATTCAAGAATGAGTGGGCACGATGATGGGCGCATTGAATCGTACACATGCGTATAGGAAAATAAAAAAAGGAAAACAAAAATAAAAACAGTTGGTAAAGGATCAATCATTCATGATGGCAGGACCTTAATTGAGCTTTTGACGAACGTTTGTACAGGTGTCTTCGATTAGCGATAAATAAAAATACTGTTGTGAACATATCATTGTCAAAAGAGAAAGTTTTCACCCAATCAACCCTTGCTCATAGGCAAAGGTCTTTATTGTTTTCCGCTTGCATATCAAATAATTTACCACAAATTGAACTTAATATCATTCCAGTTCTATTTATAAGTAGGTAGGCACATTTATATATGTTATTAAGAGTTAAGGGAGCTCAGCTATAGGCAGGCGAAATGAGTGAGCATTGATGTGAAAAGCATTTCATACGTGGACAAACCTATATATTACTAATTTCTTAACTATTTAAACTTAAAAATTATATCCACAACTTTAATATGGTTAGTACGTATCATAGTGCGTACATTTACAGTTATTTTTTGTCGATGTAAGTACGTTTCTAGTCCAATTGCTGATACTTCAAAAACCAATAGCTATTTCTACATGAGGAGGACACTCACGGGAGAGTAAGACATTTCCTATACCTTGTAAATTCGCATCCCATATAATGGAAAATTTTAAAAAAGAAAATGCCATCTAATGGGTTCATAATTGGTCAGAGAAGGTCAACTAGGTCACGCCTGATTTTTGGCACCTCATTTATGGGAAATTTGCAAAAAAAAATATATGTCATCTGAAGGATTTCTAGATTTATATAAAAGGTTGGATAGTTTTAGAAGTTGATCAGGCATAGATTTTTTTAAATGATTTTTTAAATGTCTGTTTAAGGTCATTTAAAAAATCGTACGAAAAAATCTATATTTTTGACCAAACGGTGAAGTACTTTTAAATTAAAGGATAATTTTGGAGAGGAGGGACATCTTTTTTGGCTTTTTGAACATACAAAACTTAAACTTTAGCCTTTTTTTGAAGGCAATGAGATTTTCCATTGAAATGCATCATTATAAGAAAATTAAAAAATTTCTAAGTTCGTTTAATTGGATAAAAATCATTGGAAACAAATGTAAAAAATGAATTGTTTTCTTATTTGTTACTTATTTTGCCTTTTATCAAATGAAATAGCTACATATATAAGCATTGCATCATGAATTTTCTTAAATAACCTATTCAAAAAAAAAAAGTTTTCGATAAAACGTAAAAATCGAACGAGAAATAATCGATTAATCTAAGCTGATTTTAAGAATGGAAACAATAGTGGCACATGCTTGCTTGAAAGGCCTAAAGTTACTTCATCAACTTTCTATTATAAGAAATGACTTTTTTTTATTTTTGGAATGCCTAACTCGCCTGGGATTATTTTTTTTATATAAGAAAATGCATAAGTTAACAAATGTTGAGAAATCAGGTTTTTAAAAGTAGATTTTGGCAACTATTTAAAAAAGGTATTGGACAAAAATGAAAAAAGCAAACACAAATTATTAGTCTGACAATGATATTTTTATTTCTATTTTAATAAGACAAAAGCTAAGATATATGGAAACCCAGCTTTTATATGAAATTTTGAAAAAAAAGAAGCATATTCTTATAGTACCTACTTAAAATCGGTTTTTTTTTAATTCATTTTTATTTTTTCATTCACTTCGTAACTAATTTAAAGCTTGATAAAAAATCATAAAAACTAGCCTACTTATCAATATTTTACCACAAACTTACTAGCTCCACGTGGGCGCTTTAAGTTAAACTATAATAACATAATATCAACGCCTTTTGGCCTAAAAACTATATAAGTAAACAATTAATTTATTGTGGTTCTATTTTATACCAAGAAGAATTAAAAAAAAAAAAGTGGTTTCATTATCATTTTTTTATTATATATTTAAGACTTAAAAACTACATAAAACTAATTAAAACTACTTAAGACTGCTCAACGCTACTTAAAGCTATTTAAAATTACTTACAACTAGAGCAGCCACAGTACGATATCTCATTTTTTTTGGGGGGGTTTTGTGTTTTCTTGTATGCCACCCTGACTATGTCCCTGCCTAAAAACTAATCCAATTAAAACTATATAAGTCGGCCAAGACAAACAACTTAGTCAACTTTAGATATCATTACTAGAATTTTTAGAATTCAACCACCAAAACTGGTTCTCCCGTTTTACCCTTTTTTGTCGGTCCCGATCGGACACAGCCACTGAACCGAAGTTTCACTGCTCCACCATGGGGCGAGGACTACTCGACCATAAAGGAGCCGCCTATCCACAGTTCTACGGCTGACGAGGTAGATTAGCGGAACCGCCACTTTGTATCAGCCCCCGATTATCTGTACTAGGTGGAATAAAGCCGCTTAGACGCACACTCTCGTAGTATTCGTTGTTTCAACAGAAAAATTCATCTGGAACAATTTTTTCAAGATGGTAAAAGCTAACATAATTGTAAAATGTAGCTATGTCCAAAAACCGGCTTTGTAAGAACAAGTATGTTGATTTTGGAAACTATTTTAATTTAATAAAATAAATAAGATGATAACCCTTAAACGGCAAAATACTTTGAATTGGAGTACTATTTTTGTCTTAACATATGGAATATATGCATATATAAATTGATAACAATTTGGTAACGATATAGATCACTGGTAATGGAAATTTAAATACCTTATAGAACAATGCCTATACACCTATCTCTGTTGGTAAAAAAGTTTTAGGCATAATTAAGTTTAAAACAAATAACTAACTAAATTGAATTGAATAATTGATAAAATTTTAATTGAATTGAATTTTGAATTTTTGAATTTTTGAATTTTGAATTTATTGAGTCCTTATTCTCCTAACAATGTTTTAATAACTTATGTCTATGATAAATAAATATCTACATATAAAAAGTTTTACGATAATTTAAGAGAATAGTTTGTGGCATTTAAATTTAAATACAAATTGAGATAATGCCACATTAACAAAAATTTATTCTTTTGTGGGGTGAATACAGAAGTCAACGTTAGATAAAAAGAAAAGTATAACAATAATTTATATGAATTTAACAAAAATAATATAAATTTCATCAA
The DNA here is from genome assembly GCA_946251815.1 of Dasysyrphus albostriatus. Taxonomy (NCBI): domain Eukaryota; kingdom Metazoa; phylum Arthropoda; class Insecta; order Diptera; family Syrphidae; genus Dasysyrphus; species Dasysyrphus albostriatus. Next base: position 47,954,156 of record OX276336.1, on the reverse strand, counting down.
TTGAAGTTTTTTTTTTTTTTTTTTTTTTTTAAAGAAAGAAAAATACAAAAATAAACACATCAGTGTAATAAATAACAATTTAAATCAAACAATGTAGCTTAGCAGAGATTCGATGTCCTGAGTATTAAAGTTGAAAAGCCACGATTTTAAGGAATTTAAAAAAAGTGTCAAGTTTCTAATGTTTCGTAGTTCGATTGGGAGTCAGTTGTACAATTTGCGAGAAACGATTTTGTATGAATTTCTAAAAAGTGTGGTCCGAAAAGGTAAAGTTTGAACAGTGGTTGCATTTCTTCTCAAGTTATAAAAGTCTATTATAGGGCTTTCCAAATAACCACCTCTCATAAAAAATATTTTTAAAACTTTGAAATAAAACAAGTGTCTTACTGGTAAAATTTTTGCTTGTCTAAATAATTCTTGTCTAAAAAATTCTAAGAATCGTCAACTGTTGAATTTTATTTAGATAAGCACCTCCCCAACAACAAATTCCATATTGTAATTGTAATAGTGGAATATTCCGTAATAGGTGTTCTTTAACGTAGAATTTGAACAGAACTTTCTTAGGCGGTAAAAACATCTTATCGTAGAAAGGAAGTACTGCTTAAGATTCAAAATGTGCTCAGTCCACTTCAAGTGTTGATCAATTGTGACACCTAGATATTTGAAATCTTTTACAATTTCAACATTAAAGCACATACTATTGCAAGCTGCTATGGGATTAAAACTACATAATGAAGAAGATCTTAAGCATTTGCTATTAAACAGCCTAAAACTGGAGCAAGATGGAGCATGAAACATCACTTTTATGTCAGTTTGGGAATTTAAATCAGGGCTGAAGAGCATCAATTTGGTCTTGTTACTAACAATTAGTTAGTTTATGGTCAGCGAACCATAACCTCAATAAATGGACATCATGATTGATATCAGCAACTAAATTCAATCGATTTACTGTATTATATCCAATCGCAATATCATCAGCAAAGGCATTCACTGTCCCCAAAAAAGGTAGGTCAAAAAGAAAATTTATGTATATCAAAAAAAGGATGGGCCCAAGAACTGATCCTTGTGGGACACCTAAATTAATATACATAGAATGACTAAATGTATTACACACTTTGACTATTTGGTTTCGATTACTAAGGTAAGATTCAAACCAATTGTAAATGAATCCACGAAAACCAGCATCATATAGCTTTTTCAAAAGGATATTATGGTTAACCATATCAAATGCTTTCGTGGTGTCGACAAAGAGAGCAGCACTTTTCATTTTTGTATCCACACCTTGCTGAATTAAACAACAAAAGTTTAACAGAGCATCTTCTGTTGACAATCCTGACCTGAATCCAAACTGAAGGGGACTTAAGAAATTTAAATTTGTTAGATAACGCAGGATTCTCGTTTTTATAATTTTTTCGAAAACTTTTGAGATTGATGGCAATAACGAAATAAGTCTATAGTTTTTAATGTCTTTTTTGTTACCTTTCTTAAAAATGGGAATTACAAAAGCTGATTTGAGCTCGTCAGGGAAGATTCCTGATAAGACACTTTTATTGTAAATGTGTGATATTATATCTACTATATTTAACGCAGTTTTTTTTAACACAGCATTTGAAATACCATTAACACCAACAGAGTTTGAGTTTTTAAGTGAATTAATGGTTTTTAAAACTTCTAAACCAGATATCATTTCGAAACAGAAACTGTTTCCATTACGAAACTCATTTGAAGGACTATAGCTATTGCAGCATGAGCAAGAAAAAGATAGGTCACAAGGAAGAGAGTTTTGGCCAACGTTTGTAAAATAATTATTGAATAAATTAGCAATTTCTCTAGAATCAATAATACTTGAGCTACCATTCTCTACTGACATTGAACTGGGCTGAGTTTTTTGCTTTCTATTTATAATACCGTTTATGACTTTCCATTCTTCTCTTAGGTTACCTTTTGCATTTCTTATTTTGTTATTGTAAAAATTGTCACGGCTAGAACGGATTTCTTTGTTAACTTTCTTACAAATCTTCTTAAAACGGAATTTTAAATTTGTGTTAAGTGGATGAGCTCGACACTTTTTATTTAATTTAGTAATTTATTTTTGAAATTTATAATTTTAATGAGAGAATTGTTTATCCAAGGTTTTAATCTTAGTTTGAATCTCTTTTTAACGATACAGAATGTAGAACTCCTGATTAGATCTTTAAAACCTTTCAAAAATAATTCATAAGCTTTTGAAGGATCATCTTCCGAATAAATCTCCTCCCAATTTGCAAGTAGCAAATCGTGATTTAATTTGTTGAAGTCAACTTTAGTACGAGTACATACAGGATTAAATTTATTTTGCTCAACATTTTTCAGTATCTTGAACACAATACCCGTCATGCAATGATCGGAAATTTGAAGGTCAAGGACTATACCAGCACAATCATTTTGATTAATCTTTGAGAAGCGGCCAAAAATATGGTCCAGACAGGTACCTGTAATTGGTCTTGTCCCTTGGTCTCTCCCTTGTTTCTTATGCTTCTGTAATAACGCTACCTGCCTAAGAAATTATTTTTTTTATAAATTTAGAATGCTTTTTTTCAGTTCTACGATCATTTATCACATACACTAGACAAAAAAAACAGATCTTCTTCTGTTAATTTTTATGAATAGGGTAATTAAAAATAAAACCCATGAATCTTCTGTTACCAATTGCCAATCTGAGTACTTAAATGTCCTTTATCCAAACAAAATATTCCCCAGAAAAATTAATTTTAATGTTTGACAAATATTTTCTCTAATTTCTTCTTGAGAAATTAAATTTATTCCTTACAAATTAAGGATGAAATTTAGCGGAAATACAAAAGTACTAAGAAAAACAAAGTAAATATTTTTTTCAAGCACTATCTTGGATGAAGGGATTCGAACGTAATTTATTTATGTAATCCTGTCACTTGGGCACCACTTTTTAAAAATATGACCGGTAAGGAAACCGAAATTCCTCTTTGTAGGAGAGGACATTAGTCGATATTTTGTAAGTTATTTTTCATATGCTAAATATGTTAAGGAATTTATAGGCGTTTCCGCAACTTTTTCATGTTTAAAATATTAAAAATGTTCAAGAAAGTGCAGGTACCACAAGTTGACTTGAAAAAAGTATGTTGCCGAAAAGTGGCAATATTGAAATTCTACCCGAAGGTGCGTCTACTGAAAACCTTTCTTTTAAGACATCAATCGACTTAATAAGATCCTTAGCATGTCAAAAATAATTTACAAACATATAATTAATGTCCTCTACAACAAAAAGTGCAGAGATTTCGGTTTCCTTATAGACTACAGATTTTTCAAAATGGCACCCGAGCGAAAGGATTACAAAAATTACTTACTAGCTTAATTTCATCCTTAATGTGTAAGGAATAAATGTCAGTCATAAAAAAAGGGACGCGCCAAAAAACACACGGAATTCGGTTTCCCGACCGGACTATAAATTACGAAAAAGAACTTATAATTTACTTTGGTTAATGAGTTAATAATTTATTTTTAAATTGTTATGTTTTTGAATAAGTGCTTCAATACTTTTTACCTAAACAATTTTTTCTATTTAATAGGTTTTAAGAAAATCCTATTTTTGTTGTTAAAAAAATGCGATGCGAAGTCTACCCCAAAGTCAATGAAAAATGACTTCTTACACTAATAACCGTGATTAGGGGCGCTTATGATGGAGCTTACGCAGGGCGCTAATTTTACTTGGGTTGGCCCTGGCTCTGGAAAAAAGGAAAAAACTCCAGCAACAGAAAGAGTCATCTCTTTTTATTTTAAGAAATAAAGACCTACAGGTTTTTTTCACGGGTCTGATTACACTGAACTGGTTTTGTCTGCGATGTTGTTATAAAGTCGGAAACTTTTTTTCTTCAATCTGCAACCCTCTATACCCAGCTAAGGTTAAGTCATAACCTGACCTATCCCGGATTCATTTTTAAATGAACAGGGTTTGTGTTTTGTATAGGTATGACTCACATCTTACAGCATAATGACATATCAATCATAAACTGTCATAACGACATTAAATACGAAGAATGTAATGCATTTCATGACGGAAGATTCCCGAAAATAAATTGAAACCACATATCAAGGAGAGTGCTGTGTGCTACTTTATAAAGGGTGTCCCAGAATTAACGTTATTTCTGTAGCAAAATGAAGGTAACCCTTAAGCAAAGAAAAACAATATGGCAGCTAACATTTTAGGGTAAGTAAAAATGGAGCACTTCACGAGAAAACAACGTGTTTTCATTGTTAAAAAATTTTCAAAAATATCAAAAAAATTATATCTATGGAAAATTTCTATAAAAGAGTGCATAAAAGTTCCAGCAAAGACGTGGAGGGGGAGGCCTTTTGAAACAATATCCTTTTTCATACATAATCCTATTCTAAATGGGTACTTTGTGATACCTAAGGTACAAAAATATAACAATCTAAAGAAACTAAAAAAATACTGTATTTTCAGCTTAATTCATAAATCTCGTATAAATTTCAGGACACCCTCTAGTATAACATAGACGCTCCGTTATATATTTTTGTCAATTACATAAATATAAAGCAAATATACATTTATCGCGCAACAGTTGCGTATTGCACTTACAGCAACTGTCGTAATTAATACAAGTTCCCATCATTCAGCATGCAGAGATGAAAGAAAACATCATGCTGGCTGTGTTAAATGTGAGGCGGTCTACAGTCTCCACATGCACTCACTCCTCCGGATGGCTCGACACATCAAGTGCCAGCGAGCGCGGCAAAACAGCATGTTGTATTTATATGAAATTCGCGTTAATTGACGGGACTATTTAACACAATGCACCACACATCCAGAATCCAGATCCAGTTCCAGACTCCATCGGAGAGGATGCATCATGATGATAGCGAACCGAACAACAGCATTATTTACAAAAGGTTGCAAGTGTAATTCAATTAATCGTCATGAAGATGGATGATTACATTTTACGGTTGCACATTGACAATTTAATTGTTTTTACCATTAAATGGGTTTGTAATAAAAGAAGACGTCGTTGGTTTGTATTGGCCTATAAAACTATATCTAAGAACACACTATCGAATTGATATTTTAGTAAATTAAAGTTAATTTTATTTGAAGTAATTTATGAATGCAATTATGTCTGTGACATTCAAAGTCCGTTCTAGTCCACGTTTGAAGGCGAAAAACTTAAAAAAAATAATTTATGATAACCAAATATTTTATTTTAGTACCTCGCGGCATAATTGTTAGTGCGTTGGACTGTCATGCCAAAGGTCTGGGTTCGATTCCCGGCCACTGCCACCTAAAAAGAGAAATGTTTTTTCCCGAGGTACTGCCTCTTGCGAGGGACAGACAAATACTTCAAGAGTATATTTGTCATGAATAAGTGCTTCTCATCTAGCCGTTCGGACTCGGCAAAAAATTGTAGGTCCCCTCCATTCCCATTGGCGGATACAAGGGGGGGGGTCATGGGGGTCATGACCCCCCCCCTGGGGGGGGGTCATGTTTATGAATTCAATCATAAACAAAAAAATTTCACTGCTCAAAGGATATAATCTGCCTTCAAATTTATTTTAATTAAACGTGCGTATTTAAAACACAAAAATCAAAGTAAAAAATACATATAGTCGGCTTTCTGTCAAAACAAATTTCAAATTTGAAAAATTGCTTAGAAGACACAAAACACCGATTTAAAAGGTAATAAAATGGAATTTTAAAATAATGAAAGTTTTTAAAACTGGTTGATAGAGCCAAAAGAAACCATGACACAGTTACTAGACATTGATATTCGAATTCAGTAATTCTTGTTGACCAAAAGAACATTAAAATGTCATTTAAGGACTTGCTAGCTTTTGACAGAAAGCCGACGATACGTACATCGTTCGTGAAAAGTTGAGAAAATAATTCTTCTGCCAGAAAAACAATAAAAGTTTTCATTTCAAGAATAATTCAGAACTCTACATTTTGTTTTACCGTAAAAATAATTTGAAATTGATGATTTTGTGAACATTTCTGACACCGTACACCGAATCACATTACAAATTCCATGGCATCCCGTATGTCTACTCTTCAAAAGGTTACTGGTCATAAAAGGCCAGGTAATAACAGTAGATCATGTTTCAGGCATAAAATTTTCAAAAAGTAATACTGAACCATGAAAAAACTTTGAAAATTCATTTTAAAAAATGTATGTCACCAATGAATCTGGGAGACCTTTAATAACAAATTAGTGACCTTTGATATGAAATATTTGTTTTTTAAGATAACCTTAATAAGGTACCTAAATATTTTCTTCAGTGACCTGCAATGACTTAAAAAAAACTTTAAAATCCCATTAAAACAAATTCGCAACCAATTAATGTAGCTAGATGACCTTTTATCAGCAGTCTTTTGAATTGGTCACAAATTACAAAACCGTGCGAATGAAAAACTCGCATTCGAGATCTTGCATATAAAAGTAATACTAATTATGTGACCAACTCAGTTTTGAGTAGGTATTCGAGATTTCAATTTTCGGGATTTTGGTTGACATTGGCAAGATTGTAAGGTGAGAATGCAATGTTTTTTTTTTTTACTTAGTGTGAGATATCATTTTTCAAGATCTATAAATAGTGCAGTTTCGATATTTTAGATTTTGATATCTTGCAATTTCTCACAGTAAAGTGCGAAAAATTGGGCGGTACTTGGAAAAACTTTTACAGTTGATTCAAAATTTTCTAAGTCCAACTCAACAAATTTCTAAAATTAAACTTTTTACTGATCGCATACATTCTTTGCAAATATCCTAAATGACATATCGCTTGCTTAATCTCAAAATCAAGGTCTAGCAACCGTTAGGCAACTAAGTTGTAAATTGCGATTAATTTTTAGTTTCTAGCACTATGAAGTAACTTTAAACATTGAGCAAATCGGAGACATGAGTGGTAGCAAGCCTTTTTTTATGGAAAAACTACCTCAATTTACTTCGTTTTCCCAAGACTGTAATTGCTTACGCTTTCCCACTAACTTGGGTGCACCATTTTGGGAATACAAAGATTTTTGTTTTGTAATTTTAACGTTTCATGAATTTGTTTTGTTCGGGGGATGTCATTAAGGAAATTGGTACGTATAACAAAAGTAGCTTCTAGTCGCCAGGCAAAAGATCAAAATAGATCTTTTAGAGTAAATACGATCTTATTGTAAAGAGTTAAGATTTTATTAAACTTTTCCTAGACAATATTTTAAGTATCTAGTGACATGATGGTTCTGGCTTCAATTCCTTAATTAATTAATTTAGTTTTTCAAAAAATATTTGCAATGGAAATAAAATGTACGACTGTATTGAGGCTACTTGCTCTGATGTTCAAGTTGCCTGCAATTAAGAACTTTTAAAATATGCCAGTAATTACATATATACAAAATTTGAAAATATATAAAATGAGGGCATTTAAATTGTTCTTTTAATTGTTTGACAACTTTTCAAATAGCTTAAGGCTTAAAACCAATTTGTTAACTTGAAGAAATATGAATATAAGCACATAAAAAAACCTTGTAGCGATTTTCTTAAAAAGCTATTTTTATATTAAATTAAATAATAATTAATTTTAAAATACATTTATAAACTAGTTTCAAAACAATTCACCAACGCGTTCTTGAAATATTGAATTTAAAAAAAAATAATATCTTCTTAAAAGGCCAACATTAATTTTTTATTTTGATACACAATTTTATTGAGATTTTTATGGACCTTTTGCATGCAAATTTTGATTGAAATTCTTTGAACAAATCGAAGTTCAAAAAGCCTTAAATGGCAGGTTATTTACAGTTTTTCGGATTTTTTTCCAGAATGTTCACCATACCTTCAGTAATCCACTGGATTTATTAAATTTGTTGAAGCCGTTTTTCAGATAAGTAAGCTTTTTCTTAATGGTATTTTGTTGGTATAATTTTAGAAGGTAAGAAATATACCCTCCGAAGAATTGAAAAAAATAATTTAAAAAATTGAAGAAAATCGCTTCAGTGGTTTAGGCTGTAGGCCAAGGAATAGACAGACAGACAACCAGACAGAATTGTGTCACCCACTTTGCTCGAATACAAAACTTGCTATATATCGTAAGTAAAAATTTTTTTTGGGTGCAATACTTTACTGAAGTTTTAAGAAACGTGACCCCCCCCTGGGGCAAAGTCTGGATCCGCCCTTGTCCATTCCTGCAAACAACACGCACACAGGAATGGTTGAGAGTTGTTAGTCACTAGGCTTTGGTTCTCCATGAGCTGTTGCGCCACTTAATTTTTTTAATTTTTTATTTTTTAAATATTTTATATAGGTATGCTTACCTATTGGAGAAAAATAAATACAAAATTTCAAATCTTGTTCCCTCCGCCTCCTGGACAGGAGGAAAATATTATATAAAAATTACATCAATTTTGAGACCAAATGAAATCTCAAACTGACAAAAGTTGCCCAGAAGTAAACAAAAGTGGTCGAAGCCCATATCTAATTTGGGTTTTCTGTGTTTTGAATAAGTCACTTACCCCGTAAAAGTTTCTAATTTTTTTTGGAAAAGACTGTCATTTCAATGAACACTTTTGACTAGCCTTTTAATTTTTTGACCACGCACACTTTTCGAGAAAATCGATTTTGAAAAATCGTGAGCCAAAAGAACGCTGCACCTCAAAAATCAATTTTTACAAATTTGATTTATGTTTCCGATAGATGTTTTTTTGAACATCAATGACCACCCTTAAATTTTTTTTTTTTTACCAAGGTCTGTATCTACCTCAGATGTTGCTTGTAGATTAAAACTTTTGCCTGCTGGCTTAGCCCAATTCATTTTTCGTCAGCGGGTAGAGGCGGTGGAAAGTTGGCCTTTTTGAGTACAGAACGTGAATGTGGGTTGAATCTCAGCAGCTCGTTGAAGTTGATGCCCAGGTATGTACTTGGCATTGGCTGCGTTTGGCTATTAATCCGGTACCATCTAGGAGCGTTATGGTGATGCTTCTGCAACGTGCAGCCAAGCGACCGCATTTACCCCCTGCTTTCCTGAAGCAAAGATGCTCTGATTTGGATAAGTTTATCCGGATACCCCATTTGGTGTAAAACTAAAATAGTTTGCGAATGTGTGCCTCGACTTCTCGGGCAGCTATCAATGGAGAGAATGATGAGCAATATGTTAGTGAGTCATCAGCGAAGTGAAGGCTCTTGCATTCGCCTGAAATTGGTTGGTCAAAGGTCATGACCCATGGGAAACTCCAGCCCTGATACTCTTCACTGTCGATTTGTAGTTCTCCAGTTGCACGAAAAAGTTCCTATAGAAAAAAAAAGAGAATATAATTTTGATTAGTGCTAAGGGAACTATTTCAGTGGCCTACAAAATGCAATGTATGGGTAAGGTACCTTACTATGTGTCGATGAGGAAACCAAATTGTTTTTTTAAATGGTTTTTGATATTTTGATCTTGTGATTATTTCGGCAGTTTTCTTTTCCACAAACTCGTTATATTATTATGAAAGTGCAAGATATAGGTAGCCGAATACATTATGTATCTTAAAATTGCACTGATACCAAATCCAGAAACAAATAAATTTGAAATTGTCTTATTTGAAAATTGTCTTTCTTAGATTAAAAAAATTATTTTTCAAGTACTTGGGATTTTAGCAGCCCTCACCATTAATAGAATGAAAATATTCCTATATTTTACATAATGTATATTAGGGTTGTCGGATTTTTTTTTTGATTTCTTATATTCAAAACTGGTATCGTGGATCTTGTAAGGGATTTAGAAAGAAGTAATTTTTGTTCTGAAACATTTTCCAAAAATAAATTTTGAGACCCCGCGGCCGCTTTAGGTAAAAACACCATAATGCGAAAAAGCGGTCAGAAAAACCATTTAAGTTTGGGTCGAAATGTTTTATTTTAGATTTGTTTACTCATTTTTATTGATTGTATATCAATTTTAGTTTGCTGTATAATATTATTGGGCCGATTCGAGCAATTCATTAAGAAAAAATAATCGAAAACGGCTAGAAAATCAATAGATTTTTTGTGGGCTTTTATAAAGATTTAAAGGAAAAAGTTATTTCATGACATTTTAAGGAGCATTTTTTTATTTTCTTTTTCCTTGCAGCAGGTTACAAACGCAAAAACAAAATTCCCTTAAGTAACTTTGACCACATATCGACGAAAATTTAAATGGTTTTCCTGACCACTTTTTCGAATTGTAATTTTGTACCTAATACCAGCTGCGGGGTTTCAAAATTCAATTTTGGAAAATGTCCCAGAACAAAAATTACTTCTATTTAAATCTTTTACAAGATCTACGATACAAATTTGAATATAAAAATTAAAAAAAAACTTCCGACATCCCTAATGTACATAAGGTACATAAAAATTACCGATTTACACTACTTTCAACAATTTTAACAACGTTTTTTTTAAACAGTGTGGTTTCTTACAACATCTCAAAGTAGAGGATTCAACAAAATGCCAGAATGCCATTGTAATAATATTGAATATACGCAATTGTTTGCAAATAAAATTTACATTAATTTTTTTTTTTTTTATCCGATGGAAATCTTCAAAAGACACTCGGTAAGAATAGGTACCAAGTAGTGTGGGACTCTTACCGCACTAAAACCACCGGTGAATCAGGACCAATCTATGAAAGATCAACAAATGATTTTTCTTTCTTAATTTATCAGTCGCATTGTGGGAAGTTTAAGTTATAACACTTTCCATAGCTTTTAGACCATCAGCTCATGAGGCTTGGTTCTTCTTAATCTCCGAACATTGTCTCGTACATTTAAGACGGTCTCCATTTCGGAGTTGGTATGACATTGCAGTCGCTGATTGTGTGATACAGCGTGTTTTTTAACCACTTCTGTAACCATTTCAATTTGAAGGTCACGATGTAGATCGCTATTTCTTATATACCAAGGGGCATTTATTATTCCGCGGAGCACCTTCCTTTGGATTTTTTGGATGGGTTCAGCATTTGTTTTCTTTGTACAGCCCCATAGTTGGATGCCATATGTCCAAACGGGTTTCAGTACTTGCTTATATAACATTAGCTTGTTCTGGATAGATAGGTCAGAGTTCTTTCCTAGTAACCAGTACATTTTTCTGTACTTCAAGTTTAGTTCGTCTTTTTTCTTTTTGATGTGCTCTTTCCATTTAAGCTTTGCATCCAAAGTCATTCCAAGGTATTTGGCAGTATTGGAGTAAGGTACTGTTGTACTGTTTATAAGAATTGGAACATTGTTTATTTTTTTGTTTGTAAAGTTTATATGCGTCGATTTTGTTTCATTTAGTTTGATTCACCATTTTTGCGTCCAAACACTAACTTTATCGACTGCATTTTGCAGTTTTTGTGTAGCCTTCGTAACGGATTTAACTGGCACCAGTATTGCAGTATCATCAGCAAAGGTGGCCATGATAGCGTTGATGTCCACTGGAATATCCCTTGTAAAGGCTGATTTTTTAAGAGCTTGAGAACTTTTTTTAAAAAAAAAACGCATAAAATTTGCAAAATATCATCGATTCTTTATTTGAAACGTTAGATTGGTCCATGACATTTACTTTTTGAAGATAATTTCATTTAAATGTTGACCGCGGCTGCGTCTTAGGTGGTCCATTCGGAAAGTCCAATTTTGGGTAACTTTTTCGAGCATTTCGGCCGGAATAGCCCGAATTTCTTCGGAAATGTTGTCTTCCAAAGCTGGAATAGTTGCTGGCTTATTTGTGTAGACTTTAGACTTGACGTAGCCCCACAAAAAATAGTCTAAAGGTGTCAAATCGCATGATCTTGGTGGCCAACTTACCGGTCCATTCCTTGAGATGAATTGTTCTCCGAAGTTTTCCCTCAAAATGGCCATAGAATCGCGAGCTGTGTGGCATGTAGCGCCATCTTGTTGAAACCACATGTCAACCAAGTTCAGTTCTTCCATTTTTGGCAACAAAAAGTTTGTTAGCATTGAACGATAGCGATCGCCATTCACCGTAACGTTGCGTCCAACAGCATCTTTGAAAAAATACGGTCCAATGATTCCACCAGCGTACAAACCACACCAAACAGTGCATTTTTCGGGATGCATGGGCAGTTCTTGAACGGCTTTTGCTTATTTACGTAGCCATTCAACCAGAAATGAGCCTCATCGCTGAACAAAATTTGTCGATAAAAAAGCGGATTTTCTGCCAACTTTTCTAGGGCCCATTCACTGAAAATTCGACGTTGTGGCAGATCGTTCGGCTTCAGTTCTTGCACGAGCTGTATTTTATACGGTTTTACACCAAGATCTTTGCGAAAAATCTTCCATGTGGTCGAATAACACAAACCCAATTGCTGCGAACGGCGACGAATCGACATTTCACGGTCTTCAGCAACACTCTCAGAAACAGACGCAATATTCTCTTCTGTACGCATTCGTGTGGTTGGTTTAATGTCCAATAAAGTAAACTGAGTGCGAAACTTGGTCACAATCGCATTAATTGTTTGCTCACTTGGTCGATTATGTAGACCATAAATCGGACGTAAAGCGCGAAACACATTTCGAACCGAACACTGATTTTGGTAATAAAATTCAATGATTTGCAAGCGTTGCTCGTTAGTAAGTCTATTCATGATGAAATGTCAAAGCATACTAAGCATCTTTCTCTTTGACACCATGTCTGAAATCCCGCGTGATCTGTCAAATACTAATGCATGAAAATCCTAACCTCAAAAAAATCACCCTTTATATAACAGATACAGGGTTGGTCCTAGGACACTTCCTTGTGGTACACCGGCTTCAATTTTCTTTAGTTCCGAGTAATTTTGGTCGTACCGTACTCTAAAGAGTCGGTTCGTAACGTAGGATTTCAGTATTTCGTAGTACTGCCTGGGAAGATCCCTTTGCAGTTTGTACTCAAGTCCCAAGTGCCAAACCTTGTCAAAGGCTTGAGCAACATCAAGAATATAGCCGAGCATACTTGTTTTTCTTCAAGTGCCTTTTCCACAACATCCGTAATCCGATGCACTTGGTCTATCGTGGAATGTTTATTTCTAAATGCAAACTGATGGCTCGGAATTAGTCTTCTTTCTTATATTATTTTGCTTAGTCTTTTCAGAAGCAGTTTTTCGAAAACTTTTGCAATGATTGGTATAAGCGATATAGGTCTGTAAGATGTTACTTCTGTTGGTGGCTTACCTTGTTTAGGTATAACAATGACTTCTGCAATTTTCCAATGATGTGGCACATATCTTTGTTTAAGGCATGCATTTATTATAAATTGGAGTTTTTTGAAGGCTATAGAAGGCATTTCTTTCAAAACCTGAGCAGTTATTAGATCGTACCCTGGTGATTTTTGTTAGACAACTTATGTTGACACATACTTCTTACTTCTTTGAGCGTGACAAAAGGCATTTCACATTCGTCGTTTCTATCAACAAACTGTAAGGGATCTGTAGCTGTGCTTGCTGGAAATGGCTTAAAAACATTCGCGAGATGTTCGGCGAAGAGATCAGCCTTTTGTTTTGGGTTTCCGATCCATTTACCATCTTGAGATTTTACTGGCGGGTTTTGTGCCTGTGGTCTTTTTTGGCGCTTAGCTGCTTTCCATAAGGAGTATTCCGTAGAAGCATCCGCCGTCAGACTATTCAGGAATCTACTAAGTGAATCACTTTTAAATTCACAGATTCTTTTCTTTAGTTCATTGTTAAGACGGTTAAAAACTGCCTTATCACCTGGAAATCTCGTAGCTTGCCATTTTCTTCGGGCTCTTCTTTTCTCCAAGATCAGCTCCGTTATTTCGACAGGATATTTTATTTCTTTTTCTCTTGAGTTCGAAATTGTTGGAGTACTTTCTTCTGCAGCCTGTTGCACATCAGCAATAAATTGTTCTACTTCATGATCATTCTGTTCAATTGTTTGCATAGGGGATCTTAGGTTTATAAAACTTTCAAGTTTATCTCTGAATTCGTTCCAGTTTGTTCTTTTGTTCACGAGCTTAGGATTACTTTTTTCTATTATTTCTGCTTCGCTCAGTGATAATATTACTGGAGTATGACCTGACGATAAATCGTAATTACCTTCGACACTTATATGGTTTCGTTTAATACCTTTTACTACGAAAAAGTCTATAAGGTCTGGTATTTTGTTAGAATCAGATGGCCAATATGTTGGCGAGCCAGAAGAATAAAATTCGCAGTTGTATTTGCGGCCTGCTTGATATAGCCGTTTGCCTTTCGTTGTTATGAGCCTAGATCCCCATTGGGTGTGTTTAGCATTGAAGTCGCCACCAACAAGGAAGTTATGTCCTAACAAATTTAGGAGTTCTGCATAGTCTTCTTCAGTTGGAGAGCGCCTCGGAGGGCAGTATATAGATGCTATCTTAAACTCTTTCTTATTTATACCAATACTAATTGTGGTTACTTGCATGTTTTCATTAGTAAACTTCGGCTCTTCATAGTGTGTTAAGCACTCCCCTAGCTTTGTCAGCTGGGTGCGGAGCGTGAAAACACGTATAGTTAGGTAATTTATTATCAAGATTTTGTTCTATAGCGAGGTGAGTTTCGGACACCAAACAAATGTCTATATGCTCTATGTCTAAAAAGATGTTTAGTTCTGATCCATGTTGTAAAAGACCGCTTGCATTCCATGTTGCGTTGTTGAGTGTTCTGTCCATCATTGTTTCTTAAGAGCTTCGCTTAGCTGTTTTATGTTTAAATCTTGTTTGTCAATCCTTTTCAGAATAAGTTCAAGCATTTCTTTAATAGATGTTTCTTCGTTCTTCCGCACATTTTTAACAATCTGGTAATAGGATTTATTTTCATCACTTTTGCTTAGTGCAATTGCTTTTGGCGGTTGATTTGTAGTTTTGTTTTCAACGGCTACTTTTTTGCTTTCAACTATTGCTTTTGTGTTTGTTGGGTTTCTTAGCTTGTTCCCAGTTTTCTTTTTTCTTTTTGTGTCTTGGAATTTTTTGGCAACTGGACATCCTCTGTAACTTGCATTGAAATGAAAAAAAATTAGAGTTTGCTTAAAACATAAAAATGTAAGTTTTCGCCAAATTTATCAAAATTTTTTTTGTCGAAGATAAAAATCATATATTCCAATTATAAAAATAAACAATTTTTAGAAAAAAGGTTCTTATACCAGCTAGTATGGTTGAAGGTTTTATCTAAGTCATAAATTTAGGTTTTTCGTTGCATGTTTAAAAAATAATAATCAACTAGTTCTAGTAGTTACTTTTGCCATAAAATCCGTTTACGCGATTCTTATATCAAAACCATCTTAAGCACGTCACTTTAGGCTTATAACTATACCCACCCGTATACACTCATTAAAGCTAAAAGGTTAGGTATAGCAATAAATCAAAATTGTAAGTGAAAGCAATTATTTTGTACATAAAATATCATAACACCCTCTTATAAGGTTATCATAAACTACGTAAATTAAATTTGACAAAAAATGCTTAAGAAGCAAAACGAATTTGTTGTTATGATTAAAATCACATTGCACACGACTACTGGCGACTTGCGTGTGAAAATTAAGGCTTGGCCAAGCACACTATCATTATATCGGTAGATTTATTTTACGCGCTTTTACCTTATTTCCTGTTTTTTAATGGATATTTAAGTAGACCAGGAAAATACCCTGTCATATGTACCTATAAGTCCTTTGAAATAGCACACAAAAAAATAATTAAAATCAAATCCAGAGCGAGTCCTTGTCAATCAACAACAAGCAAAAAAAAAGCCCCCGACACAACGTGTTCGATTGTAATCAATTTGATGGCCTGCGAATTGCAATCCGGTATTTCCGGCTATGGCAGTGTGGCATGTGAAGACATGATTGATTGTCAACCAATGAAGAGTGATGGATTCCATCGGCGGCGTCGTCGTCGGCCGGCATCGTAGTCATCGACCCGACCATTGTTGCTAGCGTTGTCGATGACAGCACGAGGCGGCATATCTGAATCGATGATGAATTAGTTTGTTCAAAACACATTTTCCAAGTGCTTATTTGCATTTTGGATTTGATACAAAATAATTGAATTTAAAAGGCGCATCAAGCAAAGTGAATGGGGAAGGAAATTTGTCAGTTTAATATTTCAAAAAAAAAGGTAGTGGTTTATTCTGATTTCAGGGAAAAATTTATCGTTAAAGGTCTTTCAATAGTCGCTTGAGGTCTATTTAATCAAAATTGAAAAATTAGATAGATCAATATTTGAACAGATGGTTTTGATTAGAATAGAATAAAGCCAGCACCCATTCCCTCCATGTTTTGCTTCAAGACATTTCAAAAAGATATCTGCATATAAAGCTAATAATATTAGGCAAATTGTAAAAATTTAAAAGATGGCCTTGATACCCGCATTGGCTATCAAGTCAATAAAAAGGTTCCTTACCGCTGATAGTTTTTTCTAGAGACAAGGCAGTTTTCAATACTTTACGATCCAAAGCCCTCTGCTTTTGAACTCATGTCATCCGTGATGGCTTGGTTTTTAAACGGTATAGGAAGTTTTGAATTCCTTGTTACTTCAAAGGTGAGGTCGAGGCTCGAAGGTTCTCTTTGCCAGAATTGTTCTCCATTATGTTCTTGCCTTGATGTTTCCAATGCAATATGGTCGGCATGTTTTTACTTTTTGGACTGTATCTATCACTAATGATAAGAGATCGAGGTCCTTCATTTGCTAAGTTTGTAAATAGTGACGAAATGTTCGTTGAAAGATAAAAGTTCCGAAAGAGCCAAGCACCAGCTCTGATTATTGATAAACTCTTGGTGCCAGTAGAGCATTAAGACTAGTAGTATTAGAGCCATGATCTTATATGCATATCTCCTGTGAATGGTAAAGGAGTATCTCAGGGATTGAGAGCTGCCTTACGAGACTAAAGAAGGCCCACAAAGGAAGCAAGATAAATCAGGTGCAGCGCAGGTATCAATCCTAGGACCAGATCTATGGAACATCTCCTACGATGACATCCTTTGCATGGAGATGTCTGAGGATGCCTTTCTGGTCGGGCACGCAGATAACATTGCAGCGGTGATTACGGCATGAGGCACCGAAAGCGCGCAAAGAAAGTCATGCAACGAGTAAATTCGTGTAATGGTCGAGCACGGAATCAGCCCTGCAATGGAGAAAACTGAGATAGTCCTTCTCACTAAGAAGAGCATCCCGACACAAATCGACTTCGAAATCGGGGCAGAGGTTATAAGAAGCAGGGCCGAGGTGAAGTAGAAGTAGGTGAAGATGAGATCGAGGCTGGACACAAAGCTAAGCTACTGGCAACACATAAAGGCAGCAGCGGAAAGAGCCTCAAAAACAACTGCATCACTGAGAAGGCTGATGGCAAATGTTGGTGGTCCAAGACAGTAAGCGAAAGTTACAGATGGCGACAATATACTCCATCCTTCTGTATGGCAGTGAAATCTGGGCAGACGCTCTTAAAAAAGACAAGTACCGGAAACAGATGGCGGCGGTGCAAGAATGCGGAGTTCTACGTGTAGCTAGCTCTTACCGAACGGTTTCAGAACCAGCTGTCCTGGTACTCGCAGGAATGACCCCCATCGATCTCCTTGCCATAAAAAGGAAGTATGCTTACGACAAAAAGGCGAAAAAGGGAACGAGACAGAAGTGGCAAGACCGTTGGAGCTCGGAAAACAGAGGAAGATGGATAGCGAGGAACGTGGCTGCGTGGAATGATCAGAAAAACGATAAGATCAACTACTACGTCACCCAGTTACTCACCGGACACGGATATTTCAACGCCTTTCTCCACAAAATCAGCAAAACAAGCAGTCCAGCCTGCCAGTATGAAGACTCGCAAGAAGATGACGCCAGCCATACCTTCTTCGCCTACAGCAGATGGGAAAGCCTTTGCCAAGACTTGCAGATAAGTATTGGCACCATCAGACTGGAGGAAATTGTAGAAAAGATGCTTCAGAACTACGAGAACTGGCAAAAAGTCTGGAGCTACATAAAACATATTCTCCAAAGAAAAAAAAAAGAGAAGAAGAAAATTGTCGAGAAACAGTTGAACCCGTAAGATGATCCCGCAAGGGAAACAGGACAACCCCACAGAAGTAATGCAAAAATGTATGCCTCAAACTAAGATATGTGCCACATCATTGGAAAATTGCAGAAGCCAATGTTATACCTAAACAAGGTAAGCCACCAGCAGAAGAAGCATCTTATAGACCTATTGCTTATACCAATTATGGCAAAAGTTTTCGAAAAACTGCTCCTGAAAAGATTTAGCAAAATAATAGAAGAAAGAAGAATAATTCAAAGCCATCGGTTTGGATTTAAAAATAAACATTCCACGATAGACCAAGTGCATCGGATTACGGATTTTGTGGAAAAGGCACTTAAATAAAATAAGTATGCTCGGCTATATTCTTAGATGTTGCTCAAGCCTTGGACAAGGTTTGGCACCTGGGACTTGAGTACAAACTGCATAGAGATCTTCCCAGCCAGTACTACGAAATACTGAAATCCTGCGTTACGAACGGTACGACCAAAATTACTTGCAACTAAAGAAAATTGAAGTTGGTGTACCAAAAGGAAGTGTCCTAGGACCAACCCTGTATCTGTTATATACAAGGATTATTCCAGTGGACATCAACGCTATCATGGCCACCTTTGCTGATGATACTGCAATATTGGTGCCAGATAAATCCGTTACGAAGGCTACACAAAAACTGCAAAATGCAGTCGATAAAGTTAGTGATTGGACGCAAAAATGGCGAATCAAACTAAATGAAACAAAATCGACGCATATAAACTTTACAAACAAAATAATAAACAATGTTCCAATTCTTATAAACAGTACAACAGTACCTTACTCCAATACTGCCAAATACCTTGGAATGACTTTGGATGCAAAGCTCAAATGGAAAGAGCACATCAAAAAGAAAAAAGACGAACTAAACTTGAAGTACACAAAAATGTACTGTAACAAATGTAACAAATTTTATCTCTATATTTTTTGAAAATTTTATATACGAGTATAAATCAGATTCTTTTAAAGCATTTCCAAAGCAAAAAAAAACTGAGCGCCTCCGCTTTTTAGGGAACAATATTAGTGTGGATGGATGAAAATACCTTTTATAAAGTCAGAATTTTTCATTTTAATAATTTCTCTAGAGAAGACGATTTTAGGGCAATTGGTTGACATTTGGACCAAAATAACATTTTTTCATAAAAATTTAGTTTGTCCTGCATTTTTCAAGCTATCAACTGCGAATTTATTTGACAGATGGCTAGGATGTCGATAGATTAAAAAAAACCTCTAAAAATTACAATTTTTTGAAATATTTTACTTCTCTGCAAAAAAGTGATTTCATGCCAATTTGTTAACATTTGGATTAAAATAAACTTTTTCCGTCAAAACATAGTTTGTTTTCCATCTGTCAAGCCATTAACTGTCAAATTCCATTAAGGAATGGTAACGATGTGGTTGGTTTAAAAAACCTCTAAGAATTCCGAAATTTTTAAAAATTTTTACTTCTCCGGAAAAAAAAAATGATTTTAGGGCAATTGGAAGGGATTGGGTTCAAAATAAACTTCTTCCGTCAAATAGTTCTTCCCCTATCTGTGAAGTTATCAGTTATAAAATTTTATTGAAGGATGGATGTGACGTCGATGGATTAAAAAAACCCTTCGAAAATCAGAATTTGCTTCTTATTTTGCTGATTCCAACTTGGCTTAACTCGGTTTGGAAATATACTTTAAATTTTGAGTAGAAGAAAATATTTTTCGAATCTGTGTGTGGCCCTTTTTGTACCTTTTCCTATTAGCTACGCCACTGGCTGATTTAAAACACCTGTTCCATATATTCTGTTCTCAACTCTGATGTCATAATTTTTTTTACGCATTTAATATTTTATTTCAGTAATCCGTCCTGAAAACGTCTTAATAATGGAAAGTATGAAGCACGAAGATGATTTTAGCTTATAAAAAGCGAAATAAACATTAAAATGTCACAATTTGTCTGGAAAGATAATGCTTCGAGCATTCTTTTTCCGCGAAAAATGTAGTGGAGACTTACTTTTGCCTTTTCATGTACAGCGGCTACGAACGTCAAATTTTGTGCTGTAGCTGCGTACTATATGGAAAAAAAAAATCCGAGATAAAATTTGTCCTGGGAAACATTTTATATGGGAGTTAAATTTTGTTTCGATCTGCGTACTAGGCTTAAGAAGAACCAATAAGCCTCATGAGCTACTGGTCTAAGAGCTATGCAAAAGTGTTATCTTATAACTTTAAACTTCCTACAATGTGATTTATAAATTAAGAAAGCAAAAATCATTCGTCGATTTTCAATAGATTGGTCCTGATTTACCTGTAGTTTAAGTCCGATAAGAGTCCCACACAACTCAGTACTGATTGATAACAAAAAATTGTTATTCACTTGAATAAGGGCCGTTTCTTCAGTGCAAAATTATTCTAGACTCGGAGTTTAAACTGAGCTAACTCTAGACTTTTTTTTGTCAGTCAGTTTAAATCTTAAGTGAGTTAATTTATGGACCAAACTAAAGGACATTTCCGTTTAAGAGCCATCTTGAATTCGAAATAGTGAAAATTATGGAAATTTTTGAAAAGTCCAATATTCGTTAATTTCTCAATTTAAATAGTGAAGTGTGATCCATATCGATTTCAATCGATCTTTTACAACTGAAGGATTAAGTTTAATCCTCAACTAAAAATCTGTTTCTGAGTTAAGTCGGGGTTAATTTAATTTCGGAATAAGATAATTCTGATTTAACTCATAAGAATAAGCCCACTGCACTGAAAAACTCGCCCTAAGAATTAAACTTAGAAACGTCAAGCGATGCGCTTTTTTCAAACATGGTTAAAAATCATTCGTTAAGAATGATTTTGTCAAAGGAATTAAATTCACCAAAAACAAAACTCATAAGATGTAGGCCTTAATTGTATAGGAAGTTGCGTAGAAATGCCTTTCGGTTTTAACTTTAAGTTGCATCGTTAGACAATTCCTGGCATTTGGTTGTTAATCCTTTGGCAAATTTATTCATCCAATATGAACAAATTCATGCACATATAGCTACGCCCTATCTCTTTAATGTATATATACGGTAAGTAGGCGTGGTGGGTGATAATGGTTATGGTGGGTAGAAATGCGGTGGGTGCATTCATAATCCCATTACAAAATGATCCAGCAGCAACACCAATGTGGCAATGCGGAAGGATATCTGACTATCTAATGTCTATCTGCCTACATTCCTTGCAGTAAATATGCATGATATCTATTTTATTTTATGTGCGTTTGCAATGTTTACACTCAACCGAGCACCCTTTTTACATACACCTACTATACTTTTGCCCCATCCGGCAACATTATAATAGACCCGGCTCAGAGTATCCTCGCATACACCCGCAAAATATATGCAATATGTCTATATAGTATACAGTAAGTTCCACTTCTATACATTGCATATTGATGTGATGTTTCTTGGCGTTGAGCTTGCAGTTGGCACTCTGTTGCTATAAGCGATATTCATCCGCTTGCACTACTATTAAGTATCTTTGCAGTTTCTCTGTTATAATATGTGCATGTGTTTGCATCCCCGTCGACTATTATATCCTTTATATGGCACAATCTAGAACTCATATGTGCGGAACATTTAAATTAAATTTGCATTTTCATTTCATAAACGGATTAACTGAACAAAGTCAATTATATTTAAACATGACACGAATACATGGAGCATTTAGAGCGCATACATTACACACCATAAAAGCAAAAACACACTGCAACTATAAGGTACCTACTAGGCATCAAGGAGCTAGGAATATAATATCCTTATGTTGTCTTGCCTGAAGTCAATGCACTTTTATTTTATTTATTTTTTTTTCTTACCAGGCGATTAGATAGGTTTTTGTGATATTATTAGAGGAAATTATCTAAAGAAGAATATGTAAGTTGCCAGGTCTCATTTATACGAGTATACAAAAACGTAATCTTTTTAATATGCAAAAATATTTTAAATGGGATTAGTTTGTGTGTTTGATAGTTGTTGTTGTTGTTTTTATTGTAAATTTGTTGCTGATTGTTGTGGTGTTAAATAGTTGTCTGGATTAGTTGCAAGATATCTATTTGCATAGTAAAAATAGTCAGATATCTTCACGTTCAGACTATAAATTTTGATATGGAAGGTCTGAATATCTGGGCAATAAGTTTAATATCGGAAAAGTAGATCCTATACATTTTTAACCTATAAAGACGTATCTCAAATCAAGGCAACTTGAGTTTAAGGTGGCCTTACGATCTAAGTATATAACTCCATAAAACATCATATAAGGCCACCAAAGCATTAAGGGGTAATATTCAAAATGTTAACACCATTTTTACACTCAGAGTCTCATATATCTATTTCTGATGTAAAAAATAAAAGTATAAAATATAGTTAGTACCAAAAAGCTACAAAATATTTATATGCACGCTTGATCGTTCAAACTTGCTCCGGGGTAAGGCTTGCTTTTATGTTCAAGACGCGACGCTGAGGATTTAAGAAAATTATATTTAAAGACAAGGAAATTATGAGAGAAAAATGTTTAAAAGCTTAAAAAAACTTCGTTGAAAGTTTCAGACGAAAAACAAGAAGAGCTGTTTTCTTTAAAAATAATTTCTTATATATAAAATTCCTAAAACATTTTTAAGGAAATCTTTTGGTATACAAATCTTAAGTATTTATTTATGTACATATAAAAATAAAATTTGATGTCAGCCCGTTTTTAAAACATCGAATTTTTAAACTTTTTTAAAAATTCAAAAACTCTTTTCTTGAAATAATTATGTAATACTATAAACTTGTTTTTTTAATAATAAGCAATATTATTTAACATTATCTAAAATTTGTACATAATAAATTATATCTAAATCCGTCGAGCCGATTTTGAGAAAATTCAAAATAAAAAAACACGTTGACAGGTATACTAATAGTTGCTAGTGCAAAATTTTATAATTTTTTGTAGTAGATCGTATTAATTTAAAAGTGTATGGAAAAATAGTTTAATCAAAATCGTAGGAGTCGTTTTTGAGAAAAAATGTGTTTCTTTCCGATTTTTCAACTTTTGTATGGAATTGTTTCTAAAAATATTTTAGAAAACGCTAAAAAATCTTTCTCGAAATATTTGATTTTCAAAAAAAAATTTGAAATATTTCAAAAAAAATTTAAATTAAAGTAAACAAAAATATTTATAGTTTTTGGAACCTTCTGTGTAAAAAAAAATATTAAAATCAGTTTTTTTTTTGCAGAAAATTTAAAAAAAATGGTTCTTTGGGGAGGTACCATTAATAACCACTTTTTGAGAAATGTTTTTCCACCCAAAAGTAGCCTTTTACTAAAAGTAATTTATTGATTTTTTTTTTAAGTAAAGTTGTCAAACCGTATTTAAAAAGATGATATTAATTTAAATAACTAAAGGCACTTATTTTATTCAGTTATTTACTTATATGCATTTCGGAAGCTATGCTTCCATCGTCAGTAAGTTGTATATAAATAATATAGCTTCCGAAATGCATGTAAGTAAATAAATAAATAAAATAAGTGTTTTTAGTTACTTAAATTAATTTCTTTTATTTGTTATATGAAAAAACACGTTGAAAATCTCCAATGTCAAATCAAGCCGTATTTTAGAAAAATACGATTATGTAAAATTGCTAAAAAAAAATTGAATTTCAGGCACCGTTATTTTTAGTTCTACAAAAAATGAAAAAAACGTGTGGGCGTAATCATCAAAAACTACTAGCTATGTTCCAAGTTTAAAGAAAATAGATCGGGCCTTTAGACTGTAGACGCAGGCCCGGCAGATCATGTTCAGTAAATAATTAGTTATAGTTTTTTAATTAATGGGTGATTCTCCGAAAAATAGAAGAAGATTTTTGGATGCAAATAAATGTTAAAACTAACTATAGTTGAGCAATAGAAAAGTCATTTCACATATGTAGCTCAAGGCTGCCTGCCAACAAAATAAAAAAAAAACAGCAATTTTAAGGTAATTTTTTTAAAAGGAAATACCTTTTTTTTTTATTTAAATATTTTTTTTTTGAATAGTTTATCTCTTAATAATAATAGTTTATCTCTTGCCTTAAGAGAGAATAAAATAGGTTGACCTGGTAAAAAATTAAACTGTTGTGCCTAATTAGCTTAAGTTTGAAGGAGCTATTCTACATAATATTAACTTTCACATGAAACCAGATTTATTAACTCGCATTTTAAACCGTTATGTTTGAAAAAAAACTGGAGAAATTTCAAAATCTGGAAGTTGTTATAATTATCACTGTAAAACCATCTGATTTGGAAGATCCATAAATGCAAGTATATACAGAAGATTACGATCAGAGCGTCTAAAAAAAGTAAAAAGAAACATTTAAGAGAATAGTATATTTCACTAATATTACAGTCAAGCCAGGTTTTGACATCAAAAAAATTAGTTACAGGTTGGACTTTTTATTCTACTGTTCCTCAAGGTTTAAATCAGAATAAACAAATTGGCGTCTTCCCCCTCTAAGTGGTTCCCATCCTATTAAGCCAGCTCTATTTTTAAATTGATTAATTTCATTACCTATTGGTTTAAGAGAAAAAGTGTGAATTATAATTAAAGCTCTGAATAGTTTGTTCATTAAAAAATTGAAAGAGGAAAAATTTCCAAAAATGAGCATCCATATTTTCATTTTCTTACCCGAGTAGTTTTTGGAAACTTTGCGATTTTGGGAAGAGAATGAATTTCGAAAAAATTGAAATATTTTAATAAGATGAAATACAGTTCTTTCAGATCCTATTAGAAGTTTTGTTAAAACATATTAAGTTGTGGGGCAGTGCGTCAAAAACGGGTTTTTTGAAATGTCTTTGTTGAAATATCAGAAAAAGTGGTGATGTGCTAGAGCAATTTGTACTTCGGATTCGAATTCACTATGCCAAAATCTTTAAGAAAAGTATGGTTTGGTTTATAGGCGATTTTCATTGCAGACCAGTGTTATCAATTTCTCTAGTTTCGATTTGCATAATTCATTTGAGTCTTTTCAAGTTTTATTTTTCGTTTCTTTTAGAACAACATAATTTTCTGTAATTTTTGTAACATTTGTTCTTGTTTTTCTATTTGCAATTGAGAAAAATATTCATGAAGACCTGGGTACATGATATTCATGAAGATAGGGTACAAAGCCTTAGATTAAAACGACAAACATTGCTCAATGTTTCCGTTTGTATGAATAACTACTAATATTTTATATAATTTATAAAATTGGTGATTTTATGTTGAACTTTATTAATTTTTATGTTTTTTACTTCCTTAAACAAAAAATAATTAGTATTTGTTAAAAAAAATACCGTCAAATCTCGGGTATTTTACCCAGTCGAAATCTGGAGTGGGTTGTGCTACCCACACTACCTATATCTGCCGGGCCTGTGTAGATGAACAGTCATACAGATACAGACAGAGAGAATTGTGCAACCCACTTTTTTCGTGTTCTCTATCACTGTAATGTCATGTATGATTGTTATCTCAATTTTTGTTTTGCACGAATCCAAAACTTGCTTTATAGTACTTGTATCGCAAGTAAAAATCAAGACTTTTTTTTAAATGTGGTATACAATATTTTTAAATCTTATTTGAAATTTGTTTACAAAAAAAAATAATCGGAATCTGTTCGGTTTATAATGAGAAAATTCAAAATCTAAAAAAAATGTTTATGACTTCTATTAAAAGGTGCTAAAATGTTTTAATTTTTTGGTAGTATATCGCACTTATTTGAGCATACAGTAAAAGTTTAATAAAAATAGCATTAGCCGTTTTTATGGAAAAAATTTTGGAAGGTATCATTATTCTTTAAATAAAAGTATTTTTTTCATTAAAGACTTTAAAAAGTGTTTTAAAAACCCATAAATACCAATTTTTATAAAAATCAACCACAAAGTTTTCAAAATATTTAATCTTCCAAAAAAAAAATTTGAAAATTTTGTAAAAATCCAAAAAATCTTTTTTTTTGAAAATGTTTGTGTTAAAAAAATTATTTATATCGTTCAGAAGCTTCTTTATACAAAAATTATGGAAATCAAAATAATGGTTTTGAAGAAAATCGAAAATAAAAAGTAAATTAATAATAACCATTTTTTAAAAAATGGTTTCTCATCTAAAGGTATTCGATAGTGGAAAAAATTTATTGATTTTTTTCTTAAGAAAAGTTGTGGAGCCGTGTTTGAGAAAAATAAGATTTTGTAAAATTGCTAAAAAGAATTGTATGGCAGGTACCGTTATTTTTAGTTCTATGAAAAAATGAAAAGAATGTGTGGGAAAAATCACTTACAACCACATTTTACCAGGTTTTAATCGATCCAGGCTGTAGTCAAACACAGTGGCGTAGCTAGGGGGTGAAGGGAGTTGTCGCCCCAGGCGCAAGGAGTTAGGGGCGGCATATCATTTTCGTTGTGCTTTGGAAGTATAAAACCAATAACAAAATTTTTTCATTTAAAATTTGATTTGATTAAAATTTTCTTGGAAAATACACACTTTATAGTATTCAAATTTAGAGGCGCCAAAATTATCTTCGTTGGTCATGAGAAATTTTCTTTTAAATTAAAAATTCCATTAAATTTCCTTACAACGTATAATTTTTCTTTGTATTCAAATAATTAGGGGCATCAAAGTCATCACCGTTGTTTATGTTGGAAATAAAAAATATATTTTTTAAAATTTTAAATTCAAATTAGTTTTAAGGAGCACGAGATATCATAGTTGTTTGAAATAAGAAGTTGTGAATAAGCGCAATAATTAAATTATTTATTTTTATTTTTATTTCAAATGAAAATTTGTATAAAAATGATTTTGTAAGTTATTTACTTGTGAAGGCTTGAAAGTTGAGTTTTTTGGTAAAACTTAGAAGTGTGGAAGATTTTATTTTGAAGCAGTAGATTAATTTAAAAAAAATAGCATTAGGTTAGATCTACTGCAGTTTCGGTAGGGTGGCAACTTCGAAGTCAGACTCTTAGACAAGAGGTGTTTGTAGATTTTCTCACTCAGTCACTTCGCAGTTAGCCCATTCATTGTTCATGTTCATTCGATTTGTAAAAAAATATGAACAGGAAGAAATTTCTGAGTTTTGGTGTCGAGTATTTATGTAACAAAAGGAACTCGCCATGCATGAATGGTTTTGTTTTTTTGTATGATATTGTTATTAACATATGTTTTTGTAATCTTTTTATAAACTTACTATTTTCTTACTATTTCAATTCTCATGTGCCTATATCATCGATTTTAAGTTAAAACTCAGTAGGTTAGGAACAAAACCAAATTTCTTCCTACAGATATTGAAACAAAGTGGGCACGTATCAATATTTCAAAAAAATAATTATTTGCATTGATTAAAAATATTTTAATAAAAATTTTGTCCTCAACTTTAAGCCCAACGACATGATAGGGCGGTGTCAATCAGGAACGATTAAATTTTTTTGATCCGATCATCAAAAAATATCGATGATTGAATTCATGAATTTTTAGAGGTTTTTTAATCCATCGACATCAAAGCCATGCTTCAATGGAATTTTCCAGTTGATAGCTTGACAGAGACTCTTTTTTTGGCAAAAAATGGGTATTTGAATCCAAATGTCAAACGATTGCCCTAAATTCATGAGCAGTAAAAATCATTCAAAAAATTCTGATTTTTAGAGGTTTTTTAATCCATCGACATCCTAGCCATCCTTATATGGAATCTGACAGTTGATAGCTTGACAGATAGAGGAAAAACTATATTTTGACATAGACTGTGTATTTTGATCCAAATGATACGTAATTGACCTAAAACAGCTTTTACCGGAACAATAAAAATTATTCAAAAATTTCTTAGATTTTTCAATAAAATTTGACAGTTAATGACCTGACAGATAGGAGACAAGCTATGTTTTGACAGGTTATGTGTATTTCGATCCAAATGTCAGCCAATTGTCCTAAAATCACCTTTTTTTCTGGAACATTAAAAATTCCAACTTTTCAGAAGTTTCTTAATCCATCGACATTGAAACCATCCTTCAATGGAATTTGACAGTTGATAGCTAGACAGATAGAGAAAAAACTATATTTTGACACAAAATGTGTATTTCAAACCAAATTTTACGTAATTGACCTAAAAACAGCTTTTTCCGGAACAATAAAAATTCTTCAAAAAATTCAGATTTCCCAGAGGTTTCTTAATTCATTAACTTCGACGCCATTTTTCAATCAAATTTGACAGTTGATGACTTGACAGATGGGAGACAAACTATGTTTTGACAGGATATGTGTATTACGATCCAAATGTCACCCAATCGTCCTAAAATCACCTTTTTTCGGAGTAGTACAAATTCTTCAAACATTTCTAATTTCTTAAAGGTTTCTTAGTCCATCGACATCGTAGCCATCTTTCAATTGAGTTTGACTGTTCATGGCTTGACAGATAGGAGACAAATTAGATTTTGACAAAAAAAGTATATTTCGATCAAAATATCTCCCAACCGTCGTTACATCACATTTTACCGGAGCAGTAAAAAAACTGAAAACTAAAGATTTTCTTAATAGTTCTTAATACAATCAAACTGTATTGTTTGTTCATTTGGAATAATTTAGATTCAATCAACAGTACAGTATTGAATTGAAGATTGGATTTAATCGAAATCGAAATAAAAATCGAATCAGAATATCAGTACCAAACAATGAACTCAGTGAAATAAAAATGATCAAATGATCGATTGATTGAAATAATTGAATCATTTGTGTGATCGATTTTTGAATGAATCGATCATTTGAAATGAACGATTTACACAGCTCTACGATATTAAGGTGCCCATCTGGATCTTAATTTTACCATAAGTTTTATATTCCAGTTCCTAATAAATTTTTCAAAGCTTATTGTTGTCAAAAATCTTTTGATTAATTGATTTTGAAAATACAAATATATGTACATAATATGATATCTCGTTTCTATCCTTGTTTAATAATCCTTTAAAAGATATTCTGAGGTTTTAATACTTCCAAATACCAACTCATATAAATTCTTCTTCAATGTTCAATCAAGGTTTTCAATTGGCTATTATATACTGGTTCACTTGGTCTCAATTATTGAGTAAAATTCAGGAATCATTTCTATTGCCGAATAATAAATTTAATTTGCATTGTCTTTGAGAAAAGCTTTATAGAGTATGGGTATACCTACATTTTGATCTAATGAAAGACATTGACGCTAAGAAAATTCCAATGAGAATCCCGCATTCATACAAAATGGATACCTGTATTATGTAGGTAAGATATATAGGTATATGTATAGATATCAAGAGACAATCTGGTTTTGGATCTAACACAGTAGATATACTAAGACTTCATTGTTCGAAATTTATTAAGGAAAGGATTCAAGGGCGCATATAGAATTTCATGTCACCTTACTAAAAATTGAAGAAGAAGGAGTGCAATACTATCCATATGATATCAAAAACCTAATGCAGACTGCACGGTAAAAAAAGAGTGACTAATTGAAAAATGAAGCCATTTTTTTTTTTAAATAATTTTGGTTCTAACTTCTTCAACTTTGGATGAGATGAAATTCTATAAGTAGGTATTGATGGAAAACTCACCACAAGAATTTATGATTCCATAAAAAAAAAAATTTGGTAGTTCAACAGCTCGTGGAGAACCAGGGCCTAGTGACTTACAACTCTCAACCATGCCTGTGTGCGTGTTGATGGCAGAAATGGAGGAGACCTACAATTCTTTGCCGAGTCTGAACGGCTAGATGAGAAGCGCTTATTCATGGCAAGTACACTCTTGGAAGATTTGTTAGTTCCTCGCAAGAGGCAGTACCTCGGAAAAAAACATTTCTATTTTTAGGTGGAAGTCGCTGGGAATTTAACCCAGACTTTCGGCATGCTTCCATAAATCTCAAAATTGAATCCCATCTTTCAGTGTAACAGTAAAGGACTACAAAACGATGCCTTAAAATACTGGTGCTTCATTACTTGGCTCTCAAATCAAATGAACTGCATCTTTTGAAATTTAACTGTAATCAGATTAGGATTATCGAGTCCTTTTATACTATAGAGGTATACAAAGTCCTTCTCTTTCATCTTACAAATTCCTTGGCTGGCGCAGTGTGAAGGTAAGTTATATGAAAACTAGAAGCCGGAAATTCCTAATTCCTAAGAACAAACCACGAATTACGGGTAGAAAACAAAAGAGGAATCTGTATGGTTCTGTTATATTCTATATGTTCGCAGATTCTGGAACAATCCTTGAAAGTAACTACTGTTTGTGAGGTTAATTATAGAAAGGTATATAAGAAAGATATTGGTGATGTTAAAGATATTTGAATTTGAATAAAATATATTGTAGATGATGATGTTCGTCTATACATAATTTATGTTCATTGAAATATAGACTTTTCTAGGAACACCCAAAGACATCTATTCGAATGGCAATGATTGTTATTATACTTCTTACTTAAGTCAGTATTTTTAATCATCCCTATACTATATATCTACATACCCTCATTCTTGATCTTTTTGTCATATAATACCCTAATGGAGTTTAGATGACCAATCAAAGTGAGTGGGGGTGATGGTGATATAAAGTGAAATCGAACAACACACCACCACCGCACTATATACATAATAACGGAGAACGTTAAAGTAAGTGGACATAAAAACTCTGTATTGCTGAATTTACGACTTCAGGCTTCGAAATGGCTCTTACCATTACAACATATTCGTATACAAAAAAAAAGGAATAAAAGCAAGTTTTCGCGATAAGCTACAGCGATAAAAATGAATTTAAGTAGATATTCGAATCAGAAGACGATAATGACCGTGGTTTTATTAAATTGAATTAAAACGCAGACTGCTAAATGTTATAGTCCAAGATGTTTGTATTTGTATAGAAAATGTGAGATCAAAAATTGAAGGATGTCAGAAAAGCTATAAAGAATTTTATCGATATTATATTGTGGGCTAGGCTGACAGTTGAAACAATATGGCAACCATACCTAATGAAATTAGATCCAAAAATATTGATTTAAGCATAATTATGTATAAAGTGCTTTCAGGGCAAATATTAGATAGTAACTATTGATTGTTTGTCTAGACTCAATCTACTTCGTTCTAGCTTTTGTTTTGTATCTTATTCAAAAGTACAGGGTGGCGCACCAATTGTGCTACAATAAGAAATTCAAATAACTTTTTTTTTAATCGATGTATTTTATTTTTTTTTTTTTTATTGGTAAGAAAATTAAATTTTATTTTAAATAGTTAGTTGTTTTTAAAGATTATAGACCGCAAATGACCTCCACGCTCTCCCACGCATATGCGGCACCTGATCAAAAAATTATTCATTGCGGCCTGAAGAGTTGAAGTTGGGATCGCCTCAATTATTGTCGTTATGGACTGCTTTAATTCAGTTAAATTCCTGGGCTTCGTTTTATACACCTCTTGCTTGACATAACCCCATAAAAAGAAGTCTGGTGCAGTCAGGTCAGGTGACCTTGAGGGCCAGCGAAAAGTGGAGTTCCTAGAAATTAATTTGTTTGCGAATTTTTTGTTTAGCTCCGCCATAACTGGTCTGGCTATATGTGCAGTTGCTCCATCTTGCTGAAACCAAACGCTGTTGAATGGTATACGTCTTCGGCGCAGTTCTGGGTAAGAAAACTCCTTCAACATCTTTAAATAACGGTCCCCATTGACAGTAACGGTTACACCGTTTTCTTCAAAGAAGTACGGCCCGACAATACACCTTGATGAAACTGCGCACCACACAGTGACTCGTTCTGGGTGCAGTTCCGTCTCATGGAGCATTTCTGGATTAGACTCATTCCATATACGGCAATTTTGCTTGTTTACATTGCCGTTAAGATCAAAATGGGCCTCATCAGACATGAACAAACAATTGATCAATGTGTTGTCTTCTTCGGCCATTGATATCATTTTTTACCAAAATTCCAGGCGAACAGGCAAATGCTGAGGGTTTAACTTTCTAGTAATTTGGACTTTGTACGGAAACAAGTTTAAATCGTCATGAAGTATCCGTTGTAATGACCGTCTACTAACTCCAATTTGCCCCGATAAGTTTCGAGTCGAAACGCTCGGATTGGCCTGTATTGTAGATGCTACTGCTGCGATTGTATCCTGAACCCGAACATTGGCATCTCGATGGTACGGCCTTCGTGCGATGCTTCCAGATTCGGCAAACATGTTTACAAACCTCATACATAATGGTCCATCTGCTCGGGGGATTACCACCAAACTCCCGCCTAAATTCCCTTTGGACGGAAATGACGGACTGCAAAGCATGGTACCGTTGCACTATCCAAATTCTTTTCTCCGTATCCCAAGCATCCATTTTTATAAATCTAAATAGTAACCTACAAAATAAAAAAAAAATAAGCCGATCACTCACACAGAAAAAAAAGTTATTACGTTTTATTTTTGTAGCACGATTCGTGCGCCACCCTGTATTTAAATTAAATGATATTTATGTAAAAACATACCTACATAAACTAGAATTTACATTATTATAACTGTTGGGCTGCATTCATGGTTAAGCAAATTTGTGCCACCTCAAGCGAAATAATTACGTGCGTATTTATGATGCATAGTCATTTAGAGAAAAATAATCAACACATGAAGATGCTGCCAGTGAATAAAATGACAAATGAAAATATTTTGAATATAAGTTTAGTTTAGAATCACGAGTACAATATATGCTTGGACAAATTAATTGTGCATGAAAATCAATATTTGTGTGGAATTTTCACTGTTCCGATAACTTAACAAAAGTATCAATACTGCAGGAAAGAGAAGAAAGGGAACGAAGAATGGATGGTATCAAATTAAATGGCTTATGTAAATAACCATCCAATCAAATAACTTCCCACACTCAGAGAAAAAAGCAGATATAACCAACCGATTTCTGGTTAATTATACCTGATTTTCAGGTTGTTATTTTTCAACTCGGTAGATCAGGTTAACGGCTTAACCTGATACCTGATTTTAATGTCGTGTTAAATCAACGTTGGTTTCAGGTAAAGTTAACGCTGCCTTAAAAAAGTGAAACTGTAAATTTTACCTGAGAATCTTGCTAATTTTACCTGTAAATCTAGTTAACTTAACATGAAAAATCTAGCATACAAACATGACGTCCTGTAAATTTAACATCAATATCTAGTTAATTTAACATGATTCAATGTTGAATCGACCCTTTATCCGGTAATTATTATGTCTTGGATCCATGCTTGTAGGTCCCATCTCTAATGCTGCTTACCGTCCAATTCGTTTTGCATTATGCTGAAAGTATAGAAATTTATTACTATGTATATTATTTTATTTTAAAAATACTTTGTGATACTTACTTAGTTTTGAACTGGGAACCTATCACACGTAGAGATAGTACGCATCCCCTGGGCCACTTTGCAGATTAAAAAACTTGTGCCAAATATCAATAAGTTGAAACTGACCTTATTGTGCTTGTGTGTGTATGTGCTTTAACACTGGTGTCACGTTAAAATTAAGTGGCAGAGTGTTTCTCTAAGATGAGGCCAGGTTGAATTGAACAGGTAAACATTGTAAAAATAACCATATAAAATGTTACTTCAACCTGATTTGTGGTAACGTAGAAATTCATAACAAGCAGTGTTTAAAAAACCCCATCTCAGGTAAAATTAGCGTTATTTTCTTGTAAAAATTCTTGTTTATAAGAATTCAAAACAAAAGAATGTTAAAATAACAGTTCATCTTTTTAAATCAACTTGAATAT
Source organism: Dasysyrphus albostriatus (assembly GCA_946251815.1). Taxonomy (NCBI): domain Eukaryota; kingdom Metazoa; phylum Arthropoda; class Insecta; order Diptera; family Syrphidae; genus Dasysyrphus; species Dasysyrphus albostriatus. Next base: position 47,920,401 of record OX276336.1, on the reverse strand, counting down.
GGTAGTTTGGGCCACCAGGCTAATTTAACACTTGATATAAGGTTATTTAAATCAGGTGAAGTTCTGAAATGTCTGTAACTTTATATGGGATTATGCAACTTGTAAATTTAACATGGCCCAGGTTAATTATTTACCTGAATTTTTTCTCTGTGTGCAAATGTGTAAATGTAAACAAAATTAACCCCCGAAATAATTGGTAAGTAATTCAATTAATGTTCCAATTAAAGTTATTTTCGAAAAATTTTAGCATTAACCTTTCATGATACTTTAATCTTAAGAGTAGATACTGATAAATAATGTTGAATTTTTCCCATCACATTCAACTTATTAAATAAAGATTTTCTTCCGAACAGTTCGGTCGGTAAGACCAACCAGTTATTGGTGTAAAGCAGCGCCTATATTATGTAAATGTTTGTAAGTCTTTAATCTGTTTCGAATGATTGTGAAAATAATATCCAACATCAGCATAGGTATAAGAAATTCTACACGATTTTGCTATTAAGACTATATCATTTATAGTAACTATAAAGAGCACAGGGTAGTACCTCGTGGTATGAAGGTTAGTGCGTTGGACTTTCATGCTTAAGGTTTGGGTTCGATTCCCAAAACTGAAATGTTTTTCTGAGGTACTGCCTCTTGCGAGAACTGACAAATCCTCCAAGAGTATACTTGTCATGAATAAGTGCTTCTCATCTAGCTATTCGGACCTGGCAAAAAATTGTAGGTCCCCTCCATTTCGGCCAACAACACGCACACAGGAATGGTTGAGAGTTATAAGTCACTAGGCCTTGGTTCTCCACGAGCTGTTGCGCCACCAAATTTATTTATTTTTATAAAGAGCAGTGGACCCGGGTGACTATCTTGTGGTACCCCAGAAATTTTTTTTATCAAGCTACATAGAAGTGATGATATCTAAAAATAAGTTTACAAGTTTCCTCTCAGATGATCCATCATTGGAAGAAAGCTGTGGGGTAATCGACAAATAAAAGCTTAAATGAAATTATAAAACAAAAGAAACAACTTGTACGCATAATTATTTAGAGCATAGGGAAGATATTTATGTATTAGGTTGGTCTTTATATTGGGTTTTTTTTAATTTCTGAGATGCTCTACGTAAAAACAAAAGAATTCCTAAATTTTCAGATTATGGTTCGATTTTTAACTGGCGTTAAATGAGGTTATCATTGCGACCAGTATAAATGCAATGTGGATGGAATTGTGTAATATGGACATCAATATAAATGTAAGTCTAATAGGTCTTCTAAACAAGTATTTCAAATTTGATATGTGTATTTTATGTTGTTTTACAAATTCCTCAGAATCGATTGATCGCATTGAAATCGGTTCAGTTGCTTAAAAGATTACACTAGAAACATTTATAAGTGGATCTATATTAATATATATCTTTTGTAATATTGCCTTTCTTGAAATAATTGTTTCTCTCAGTTCGAATTGAAATAATATAACTACGCTTACTACGCAAGAAATGATTAATTTTAAATTTTGTAAAAAAGCACAGTTATGTAAAGCCACAAAACGAATAAGTGGGTAATTCTTCTTAAAAAATAAATCCAATTTTGTTTTTGAGAATATTCAAGTCTGCTTAGTGATTATAAATTAGTTTTCTTAAAACTTTTTGTTCAGCAATTTTTTTTAATTAATTTCAAAAATTTTGTATATACATTGGTACCAGCGTAAAACTTGTGTCCTGTAGAAATTATAGCCAATCCATATAATCTTTAAACATGACACAATTAGGCATAAGACAAATTTTTTTTTATAAATTTCAAAACGACTGAAGGAGAAAAACTATCTAAAATCTTATATAAAAATGTCAACCCCTCTAAAGTTCATGAATAATATCAGATGAGTCCTCATAGGTTAAAATTGTCTCGAGGTTACCATATACCAACAATTCATCTTTTAGTATTGATATTTTACACCTTTGTATTGGTGTTTTATCGATTTGGCTAAAAATAAGTTTTTAGATTTTGTTCTTCTATTGTTCAGTTCCATAAGCGTCTTTTTACTTTACTGAAGAGTCTTTTTTGTTAATAGTTATTTCTAAATATCTATGCTTTATACATGAAATTCATAAAATCATTTTTATGAGCCGTTAAACACCCTAAATTTTTAATTTTACTGCCCCAAATATTGCCGCCTAAGGCAAAATGCCCGGATTAGACCACCCCCCCCCTCCTTCCGGAAAAAACATTTTGGTCTCACAATTCTATCTGTTGGTTTAATGTCTACCTGCTTTAGGCTTAATCCTAAACGGTTTTTTTAGTGGTTCTAGTTTTTTTTTTCGTATTTTTGGCAGTTTTACAAAATCTTATCGGTCTTAAAAACAGCTTAATAACTTTTTTTTTAAAAAATGCAAGCTTTTTGTGGAAAGCTTTTTCCAAAAAATGGTTATTAATGGCGGTGTGACTGATTTTAATCATTTTTTTATGGAGAAGCTCTCAAAGAGTATTACATAATATTATGAACCAAAATTTCAAAAAAAGTATTTTTTTTGGTTTTGAAATATATAAATAAATTTTTGTTTCTTAAAAAACTCAATAAACTTTTAATTTGAAACGAATAAAACTCGTTAAATTCAACATTTTCACTAATATTTGAAAAAAAAAAATAATATATAACGGTTCCTTCTATATACAAATGTTAGAAAACCGTTTAAGAAAATCTCATTTTTATAGAAAATGACTTCTACGGTTTTGATTAATTTTTTGTATACCTTTTATAAAATATGAAAAATGTACACTTAGCAGCTACTACAGGGTGTCTTGCCACCATTTTGGTAAACAATAGTCTTGACAGTCGTGAAGTAGACTCGTGGCAAATTTATTATGGAAAAATATTTGATAAACCAACGTGTTTTTATGGTTAAAACATTTTATCAAAATCAATCATCGATCACTGTAACGATGAACGTACTATTTCTCGTGTAGTAAATAATTTTGAAGAATGAGGGTCTGAAGGTGAAGGTCCAAGCATGGACAACGACGTACTGCAAGATCGGCTGAAAACATTACTGCTGCTTAAGGAAGTGTTTAAATGTATCAATGAACCTCAATTCGACGCCGTGCTCAGGAGTTTGGTCTTCAAAGAACAACTTAGAAAACTTTTTAACGCCACAGCTGCATGCTTTGGGCTTAATTAACATATGGTATCAACTAGAGGGTGCCACATCGCATTCAGCCAGGATTACAATGGAATTAATTCAAGACCTCTTTCCACAACAAGTTATTTCAAGAAATGGTGATGTTGATTGGCCTCCACGATCACCTGATTTGAATGCTCTGGACTTCTTTTTGTGGGAAAGCAAGGTTTATGCAAACAAACCAGAAACGCTTGAGCAACTCAAATAAAATATTCGTGATGAACTTAATGAAATACCGCGTGAATTGTGTGAGAATGTAATGAAAAATGTGTTCAAAAGGGCTAACATTCCTGGGACAGACATTTACCTGATATTGTATTCCATTTCGTTCCATAATTACCGATATTAAATAAAACATTTATCAATATGAGATCAATTCTTTTTCAATTAATCAAAAATTATAAACAAACAAAGTAGTATACCTTCCCGGCGGACACCCTGTACTAACAGTACCTGCACTAGAATATTTTTGATTTTCAATTTCAATCCATTGGTTAATCGGACTTTAATAATTAGATTCAAATTTAAATTTTTTCATACAAAAACTCCAATAAAAAAGTATAAACAATATTGTGAAACAAAATGTTCAAAAAAATATTTTGTGAATTTAATGGTTTATAATTTCTTTGGGATATTTGAGGAGCGGGTCGAGATTCAGCTTTTCAAGATTCTGCTTTTTACAAAAAAAAAAATCAGTTTTTTTCCAGTTCTGTTGGTCAAAATTCTGCTTTTCAAAATTCTGTCACATATTTTTAAAGATAAAATTCTGCCTATTGTGAATTTTCTCAATTAAGTTGTATTACTAACGAAAATAAACAAAAAAAGTACAACTTTTCACTAACCATTTGTCTTATTTCTGGTTTGTACCATATCCAATTATAATATTTACAATGACAAATTATTTTTTTTATTCAAAATAAAACAAGTGACCAGCCATGCACAACTTATCTATTCATTTAATTTAATACTTTTACAGGTTATTGAGACTTTAATCTTAAATGCATAAATGGTGTAACCCACTTCTTTACAAAATTTATAAAAAGCAGAATATTGAAAAGCAAAATTTTGAAAGCAGAATTTTGCAAAAAGAGTGTTGACCCTGCCAGATTTTTGACCCCAACCCATTTAGTTTTTATCTGCATATTGAAAAAAAAGAGTTGCATAGCAAAATGTTTCCTCAAAAATGTAAAATTTTATATAAAAGATATTTTGTTTTCAAAATACGAGTATTTATAGGTGTTTTTATATTTATAAATATTTATAAATAAAGGTAGCGTCAAAAAATTTGCTACAAAACAAATCAATTTCATCCCACTGAATTACGCAATAGGGAGTAAATAAAAATTAAATATTTAATAAATAATAATACAAATTTGTGGAATTATTCACGAATACATTTTTCTTGTTATATTTCTTACAATAATGGCAAAGTAGGAGTTAACATTCTTTCAGTCTGACATCACTGGTTTGTGTTGGTATTGACACCAGTAAAAGAGTTTTAAAAAAAGCAGAACATGGGGGTGAATTCCAACTTCAAACAAGATAAACTCGTAAGAAATTAATCCTCAAATTAATGAATTTTTTATATGAAAAACTTCCCACGTGCATAAATTTCATATAAAGACTAATTAAAGGCAATTGTTTTATTTCATTAGATTTTCTTATCGGATATAGATTCAATATACACATAGTCCCAAAAGTACCTAAGTATAATGATTTCCTTGTGAATTTAATTTTTAATTCACAAAATATCGAAGATTTGTTTCCCTTGGGTAGGCAAAAAATTTCTTTTCTTTGCCTACCCTGAAAAATAAAAATATTAAAACAAAATATTTACCTAGGTATTTATAAAAACAATCTACTTGCCTGTAATAAATTTTATGAGAAATAATTAAATTTTCTATGACATCTGTATTCCTCATTGATTGGAAGCACTTGCAATCTCTTTTACAATACTCGTATATCTTGTTAGTTGAGGTTGAGAGGGATCCGTCATCCGCCTACCTAACACTCTGCATCACGCGCTTGATCAAAGTTCACCCACTCGTAAACATTTTTTACAAGACTGTCGTGTTTCGTGCATCTCAGATTGTGATGAAGGTAAAATAAATGAATTCATTCAAGAACATCATAAACGAACTACCACAACAGTATATGCAGTTCATATTATTGTCTTAACCGCCCATTATATTTCCCAACAATCACACAACCTCCCCGCAAAAGATATAGACAGAATCCAAACTGCTTTAAGGTTTGTTAGGTTAGTCTGAGATACGATCACGATAATATATCGTTTGATCTTTGTTAAGATCACCTCAGCGGCCTTTTGCTGTTTTCTTTGGCAAAAGACAAACAGAAATTATTGTCAAAACGCAAAATAAAATTAAAAAAAAAAAAAAAAAAACAAATATTCAACTCACATCCTATTTCTATTTTTAACATACGTCAACATAGGCCCCTTGCGGCTCATCTCGATGGTGGTGGCGGCTCCATCAGCCACCGGTTAAACATGATGGCAGTTGCGGTGCCGATCATTTTGATGGGCCCGACTATTATGAAACACAGAAGAGATGCCTGCACGCAAAATGTTCCTTCGTTTCGCAGTTTTGTCGGGCCTCCTTGTCACAGCTCAGATGTTGGTTTCAATATGAACAAGACCTGGCAGTTACACAGTGGGGCAGTTTATGTGAAACATTCGGCCCAAACTTAAAAAAAAAAAATATATTAAATGAATTTTTATATAAAATGTACAAGTTTTTATCAAATTTTAGACCTTAGGTAAGATAAAATGAAAAATTGATAAGACAACCCAAGAATCTAAAAACAGTAACCATTAAGTACAGAAAGCCCTTAGAGAAATACATCAAACAAATTAACTTAAAGCTTTCGAAACCTGACCGACACTCCTGATGCAATATTCACTGTAACGTGTAAGCATTTGAATTTTAATAATCAAAATTTAAAAATGATAATAACTAGCATCAAGTTCTTAAATTCATAAATTATTGTTTCATACCTGTTTTATGGTGGTTATGCCCCACTGTTCGTCAAACAGAGACTCATGAGATACAAAATATGAAATCCATCTATTTTGGGCTCGCGCACTGAAGCATCTCACATACGATTATGACAATTAAGATCCAGCACAGTGATAGCAATGAGGCTGAATGACGTCCACGCTGCTGTATGTACACAGTTGAATATTATTTTGCAAGAAGATGCCGCTGGGGCATGGCGAAGGCGATAGCAATGGGATGGCGTGCAGCGCAACATGAGGATCATTAAATTGCCAGCAATTAAGCCGAGAAATATAAACATTTAGTTAGAAATAAAGCAGAATTTACGATGGACTTGCGCGAATGTAGACGTCTTTAAGAAGGCGCTGTGATTTACAACACTGATGCACTGATGTCCTCTGGTAACTGATGCAATATATGTAGTTATGCTTTGTGGCTGAGGAAAAAGTCAAAATTATTTTTGCTATGAATCTTGAACTTGTCAGGGAAACGGAAGTAAGCAATGCGTGAGATATATGCATTACATATAAGTTGCTTACATGCAAAGTAAGTTACTACTTCCAATAGTTGAATATTAAATTGTTTCAATGATCAAATGAAAATTATTCAAAAAAGTTCCTTTTATCTTACCTTTTCAAAGATGTTTTATAAATTTCGTTATATGTATAGTTTGTCCAAATCCAACTGTTCAAATACAATACCGTAGTAGGCAGCAGTAAACATTTTGTTCAGGGTTTTTGAGCTTGTGTTAAGTTTTTTAATGTGGTAACTTTATTATCGTCAATCCAACAAAAATTTCAGTTTCTGGTTAAGACAGAGAAGAGAAAATGGAAAAATATGAATCTGTTGGTTACTTAAAATGGTATAGCTGTAGCTGAAGATCGTAGGACGGTCAGAATAGAAATAATGTAAGCAGTTGAAGAAGGAAGAAACGTATGGCGTAGTTGAAGTAGTTGCGCGTGAAAATATCCTACTCTTGAAGCACAAGGTGTGGTTTAAGTTGCTTGGGCATGTCCTAAATCTGTAATCAGAATAAAGGACACTTACAACACGCATTTTTCGTCAGTACGTTACGTTGTTGAACGAATTTAATGTCATACTAATTGACATGACATATCATACCACTTTCAAGCTTATGGATGTTTTGCAATATGGTTTTTTTTTTTTTTTGTAAATTCATTTTTATTTTTCAATTATCTTAGAACTATCTTAAAGCTAGACAAAAATTCATAAAAACTAGCCCACTTATCAATATCTTAAAAGTAACTTACTGGCCCCAGTCGGGCGCTCTAAGTTAAACTAGAATAACTTAATGCTAATGCCTTTCGGCCTAAGAACTATCTTAATACTAAATCCAGGTCGGTTTTATTTTTTACCGAGAAGAATTTCACAAAAAAACTCGGTATCTATGTCTTTATTTTTTGGTTTTATATAAAACTTACAAACTACATAAAACTAAATTAAAGCTAATTAAAACTACTTAAAACTACTTACAACTAATTTTAAACTAATTACAACCTACTTATAAGCTACTTACAAACTAGAACAGCCACAGCAAGCATTTTCCGGTTTTTATAATTTTTTTTTGTATTTTTGTTGATTTTATAATTTTTTTTGGTGTTTTTGTATGTTTTATATATATATTTTTTTTTTTTTTGGTGCCACCCTGACTGTCCTTACTTAAAACTAACTACCTAAACCTATGTAAGTCGGCCATACAAGAGAAAATAGCAAGGTCAACTATTAAATGTCTGAAGGAACTTCATCTTCGTTTTTCAACCACCAGAACTGGTTCTCCTGCTTTACCCTATCTCTTCGGTCCCGTTCGGACACAGTCCTACTGAACCGAAGGTGCTCAGCTCCGTCTTGTGCGAGGACGTCTCGACTGTAAAGGAGCCGCCGATCTACAGTTCTACGGCCGACGTGGTAGATTAGCGGAACCGCCGCTCTATCCTGGATCAGCCCTCGACTGTCTAGGTGGAGGAATGCATCGGGCGGAATAAAGCCGCTTAGACGCACACTCTCGTAGTATTCGTTGTTGGGGTAATAAGCCCCGAAAATTAAGCTGTTAGACGAGGACATCGCTCTTGCAATGTGACCTCGAATAAGCTTCAGCAAGAAATTATCTATCCTGTTTATGTTGGCCCCGTTGTATAGAGCCAGGTTGGAATAGTAGTGTTTGTACTCCGACTCTGGTGTTCTGTGCAATCTAAGGCAGCGTCGAAGACACTGCCTCTCAAACACCCGAATCTTTTCCATTTGAGATGGGGCAACGTTGAACCAAACCGGGCATCCATAGGCAATCATCGGCCGGATAAGGGCCATGTAGCAAATCACCTTCACCCTGCTATCAAGCCGGCTGCTATAAAACAACCGTTTCGTCAGGGCAAAAGCTCCTCTAGCCCTGGCCAGAGCAGCATTTATATGTCTGTCGAAATACAAATACTGATCCATCCAGATGCCAAGGTATTTTACTACACTTTTACTCGCCAGTGGATGTCCATTTGGCCCTACGATCACCAGCTTGCGCCAGTTCTTTCTCGTATCCCTTGTGGCTCCACGCAACGGAGTCCTAAACAAGATAGTTTCTGATTTCTGAAAGTTGATTTTCAACTTCCAGTCATCACAATATCGTTGAATCTCATCGAAGTCACTCTGCAAGAGAATCCTGATGTCCTCGACTTTTGCAGCTGTTCTGTACGCAATTAGATCGTCGGCATACGCTATTGCCTGAGTTAGACTACCTATCAGATCGCTGGTGTAAATGCTGAATAGAATCGGTGAGTTGACCGCTCCCTGCTGAAGACCATTTTTAATATTAAAGGTTGTGGCAGAAGTTACATTGCCACTCTTGACAACAAACTTTCTGCCATTGAGCATATCATAAAGCATATATAATAGTGGTTTACTAATGCCAAGTCTGGTCAGCTTTAGATAAAGACCCTCTAACCATACGGTGTCGAAAGCCTTCTCCAAATCAACCAGACAGGCACCCGTACACTGCTTCTTAGATTTGTTCCATTGGACATCAGAAACGAGCTTAGACGCGGCATGAATGGTGTCATGTCCCGCCTTAAAACCGAACTGATTGTCCGGTATGATATTATTGTCCTCTGCCCACTTAGATAGAGCTCTATTGATAACTTTTTCGAATACCTTGCTGATACTCGGAAGAAGACTTATCGACCGGAGATTCGCCGGATTGGAGTTGTCCTTTCCCTTTTTCGGGAGAGGATGCACCACAGCTGTCTTCCACCGCACTGGATAATATGCATTATTCAGAGCGTTGTTAAACAGAGTGGTATAAATGTCTACTGCTTCTTGAGGTAAATTTCGAAGTACAACGTTGGATATGCCATCGACTCCTGCTGACTTCTTCTTCTTTAATGAATCGAAGATGAGCTGTAGCTCCACCTTCGTAATTAACAGGGAACTGGGCCCATTTCGCTCGGCGATTATGGCGTTTGCCAAATGATCTTCATTGAACCCGGTGAAACCAAGGTTCTCTGATCGCCATTGCGTGATGTCATTCCGAAGGTAGAAGTGATGGAGCAAGGCTCTGTTTTCCAGGTCGTGATTCGGGCGAATGCACGCATTCACCTTGTACACTTGCTGGAAAGCAGCCCCCACAGCCTCCACTTTCTCCTGCGGATCTTCGACAATAAAGAGGTCATCGTCCAGGACGGCGTCCTCTGGATTAATTCCTGCTGTCAGAAGTATGTCTCTGTTGTCTGTCGTTCTCTGAAGCTTAAGACAAGGAAGGTCGTTCTGATCATTCCTTCTAAATATCTTGTTAATTTGCGGAAACATGCTCGGGTTGCTAGCATTAACGGCCCGAATTTTGTTGTCCCAATACAAATTAATTGACAACCGATAGTTTTCTTTAATTAGTTGGTGGATGTTCTTGATCGACGACTTCAGTGTCCTAATCTCCAAGTCGTGAGGGTCAGTAAACCGTCGGTACAAGAGTTTGAGTCTTGTCAGCAGTCCACTTTTTTGTCTGTGTAATGCGTCAATGGTCGCGTTCCGGTACATGTCGGTTGCGTCCCGTTGCTTGTATTTCGGTATTGTTCTGTTCATTATTCGTTTGATTGTCTCATCCATTTGTTCTAGGTAGTGGTCTATTTCGTTATTTGTCAAATTCCTGTCATTTGGTGGGGATATGTTGTTCGATCTAATTTCGCTCGTTACGGCGTTGGTAAAGCGTGGCCAGCGCACCTTACTGTAATTGTAAGTATGCACAGGTACATACTCATCCAACTCCACGAGCTCGTTTGGAAGCTGTACTACGGCAGCGAGTCCGCAGTGGTCACTATCGTACTCGATCGTTCGTAAACAGTTCCTTGGTCTTTGACCCACAGTTTCAGTAATTGTCAGTCTTGCGTCTATTAGCAATAGATCCAGATAGGCACCGCTTCTTGGAAACGATGGCCGATCCGTAGCCAGCAGTTCTATACGATATTCAGCGTTTTACTGACTCATCCAATTAAAAAGATGAATACCTCTCGGATTCTGTACTTGATTTCCCCAATCTAAGTGTTTGGCATTCAAATCACCGGCCATGAGAAAGTAATTTTCGTCCAAGCTCAAGTGTAGATCTTCGAAAAGTTTTTCAAGCTCTGTCAAAAAATCAGTTGGCTGAGGTGATTCCGGTGCATAAGCCGCGATCACATACATTCGCTTCCCCTGTTGGAGAGGAATGCATACGACACACGCCTCTAACAGCCGAAATCTACGTAGATCACTATTATATATAACTTTATGATTTATGCCTTTTCGTATGAAGATTGCGACGCCCCCCCCTTGAGTGGAGTTGGGTCGATCTCTTCTAACGATATTGTAATTGTTGTTAGTCAGTTTATGTTTCTGGTTCAGCTTAGTTTCGCTGGCCATAAACACATCTGGACTTTGGTCTTTCAACAATTTGCAATATGGTCTTTCACACACTGTCTTCCTGGCTTATAATATCATGTATCATGGTTTCTTCAGAATTTGTCCTGTCTTGTAAAGAATGTGGTCAAATTGTTGGGACATGTTTTTTCTCATTGTAGTACCTCGTGGCATAATGGTTAGTGCGTAGGACTGTCATGCCAAAGGTCTGGGTTCGATTCCCGGCCACTGCCACCTAAAACCAGAAATGTTTTTTTCCCAGGTACTGCCTCTTGCGAGAGATTGACAAATCCTCCAAGAGTATACTTGTCAAAAATAAGTGCTGCTCACCTGGCCGTTCGGACTCGACAAAAAATTGTAGGTCCCCTCCATTCCTGCCAACAACACGCACACAGGAATGGTTGAGAGTTGTAAGTCACTAGGCCCTGGTTCTCTATGAGCTGTTGCGCCACTAAATTTATTTAATTTATTTATTTATGTTATTTCTGATTATAGTATTTTACCTGGTTTCAAAGAGAGAGCGGCTATTCAGAACTAGCCTACTCCAAAGAAATAAGTTTGTCATCCAGCATTCAAACCCAATGCCTCTCCAATAATTGTCCCGCCATTTGAATCAATTGCTGAAGTTTTTCCAAGTAGCTTCTACATGATTTTTGGAACCTCATCCGAAGAATATTTGTAAAAAAAATAACGTATACCGGACAGGATACAATATCCCACAAACCAAAATTTAAAATATCGAATCGTCATTCTTTTTAAATCTTGAAAAATCTCGCAAATAATTAATCCATTAATTATTATTATTATTACAAAATCTGGATTGACAGTCTTGCAAATATCAGCCAAAGCCAAAGAAAATTTATATCTCGAATATCAAAATTTATGTCTCGAATATAAAAATTAAGGCTGGCCACGATACCAAACCTAACGATACTTTTGTGCAGTGTTGCCGCTGAGGAATTTGAAAAAGTCGCAGAAAAAAGGGCCACGAGGAATAAAAATTTTTTGTTGATAAATTGGAAAATCAATAAGAATACTTTTAAATTGCAAAAACATAAACAAATTTTCTAGAAGTTTTTTTTACTAAAGAATTGACCATTGCAAACCAAAATCTATTAAAAATTAAATAAATGTATTTACAAAACAACATGGAGTTTTTTTTTAATTTCTAAAAATACTATTTTTAAATACTAAATATATTAAAATAGTACAAAGGAATGTTATATGAATTTGAAAATAATTAGGGCGGTTTTTCAAAAAAAAAAATTAAATTAAAAATTAAATTTTCAAAAAAACTAATTTGAAATTTTTATTAAGAGTTCACAAAATATTTGTTTGAAAATTTAGATATATACAGGCGCACCAATTGTGCTACAATAAGAAATTCAAATAACTTTTTTTTTTAATCGATGTATTTCATTTTTTTTTTTATTGGTTAGAAAATTAAATTTTATTTTAAATAATTAGTTGTTTTTAAAGATTATAGACCGCAAATGACCTCCACGCTCTCCCACGCATATGCGGCACCTGATCACAAAATTATTCATTGCGGCCTGAAGAGTTGAAGTTGGGATCGCCTCAATTATTGTCGTTATGGACTGCTTTAATTCAGTTAAATTCCTGGGCTTCGTTTTATACACCTCTTGCTTGACATAACCCCATAAAAAGAAGTCTGGTGCAGGCAGGTCAGGTGACCTTGGGGGCCAGCGAAGAGTGGAGTTCCTAGAAATTAATTTGTTTGCGAATTTTGTATTTAGCTCCGCCATAACTGGTCTGGCTATATGTGCAGTTGCTCCATCTTGCTGAAACCAAACGCTGTTGAATGGTATACGTCTTCGGCGCAGTTCTGGGTAAAAAACTCCTTCAACATCTTTAAATAACGGTCCCCATTGACAGTAACGGTTACACCGTTTTCTTCAAAGAAGTACGGCCCGACAATACACCTTGATGAAACTGCGCACCACACAGTGACTCGTTCTGGGTGCAGTTCCGTCTCATGGAGCATTTCTGGATTAGACTCATTCAATATACGGCAATTTTGCTTGTTTACATTGCCGTTAAGATCAAAATGGGCCTCATCAGACATGAACAAACAATTGATCAATGTGTTGTCTTCTTCGGCCATTGATATCATTTTTTGGCAAAATTCCAGGCGAACAGGCAAATCCTGAGGGTTTAACTTGTTAGTAATTTGGACTTTGTACGGAAACAAGTTTAAATCGTCATGAAGTATCCGTTGTAATGACCGTCTACTAACTCCAATTTGCCCCGATAAGTTTCGGGTCGAATCGCTCGGATTGGCCTGTATTGCAGATGCTACTGCTGCGATTGTATCCTGAGCAAACGTGTTTACAAACCTCATAATGGTCCATCTACTCGGGGGATTACCGCCAAACTCCCGCCTAAATTCCCTTTGGACGGAAATGACGGACTGCAAAGCATGGTACCGTTGCACTATCCAAATTCTTTTCTCCGTATCTCAAGCATCCATTTTTATAAATCTAAATAGTAACCTACAAAATAAAAAAAAATAAGCCGATTACTCACACAGAAAAAAAGTTATTACGTTTTATTTTTGTAGCACGATTCGTGCGCCACCCTGTATTAAAAAATATTGAGTGCCTACTTTTCGGCTACATTATAAGTGGTATTTTCCAAAAATGGCTATGACCTTGATTTTTTTTAAATCCATACAAAATTCATACAATAATATGAATGGGTGGCCAATTACGAAAAATAGCTGACCTTTTATGTCGTCAAGTGGCCTTTCAAATTGCATCTTTTTTTTGTTAAAATGATACTTGAAATTAATTTTATAAAAAAGTATGGCTGACCAATTAGTGAAAATAGTTGGCCTTTTATCACTATCTTTTAGATAGTATACGTTTTTTGTAAATTTCCCATAAGTGGGGTGCAAAAAGAAAGAGACGTGATCTTGCGTGACCTTGAGAAACTTTAAGCTTTGTTAACAATTTATCAAGGGCTGGCCAAATCCTAGGACTAGTTGACCTTTTCTAACCAATTCGATGGCATTTTCTTTATTCAATTTCCCATATATGAGGTGCTAAAGGTCCAGAGCCAGTATAGACATTTAAAATAAATGTTGTATACATAAAAAGAGATAATCAAATGAGAGTAGGACGCCTAGTCCGATTCTCCTTTGATTGGTCTACAAGACCAATAACGACGATACATTTGTCGTTGAAATGGTATTTTTATGTACTACAATAATTGATACAATGTGGGATTATTTCAAATCACTGTGTGAAAAAAGTTCTGTAATTATTACCAATGTCGCATTTACTTTTTTTTTCTAAAAAAAAAAATCAAAAAAACAGCGAATGACTTTTTTCACACAGTGATTTAAAAGAAGCTGCCATAGTGACTATTGCAACATATCCAAATACCTTTCCAACGACATACGTCTCGTTGTTTTTGGTTCCTAGACCACCTTCCATACATTTTTTCCAATTGTTCTTTCCTATGAAAAAGGTAAACATATTTTTTGTACAAGGAACCGTTGTGGAGATATTGGCTAAAACGCATGTTAAAAAATGGCTGCTGACGCACAGAATATTTATAATCGCCATTTTTTACTCTCAGAAATTTCACGTCTATCAATTCCAATCAAAAATTTGACCCTTATAGTTTTGCAGGAAAATCTTTTTCGCCTTTGCAGACTTGCCTATTACTGCCAAAGCTTCTTCTCTGCAAAATATTCTCTGTTCATAAGAACAAATATTCAAGGAAAGAAAAGAACAATATCTTTTCTTTTCTTTCTTTACCTTTTTTTTCTTTTCCTTTCTTTTATTAGTAAAGAGTTACCAAAATAAAATCCAAGATTGTTGACATATTTAATTAGATTCGCCTAAGCTCATTATCCTGAAATTAGATTTAGATGTGAACAGACAGATAGGTATAAATAGAAAGGTAGGTAGGTAGCTACCTGTACCTACATTACATTAAATAAGTTTGTCAAAGTATTTAACAAAAATAAAATCAGCAATGCTATATGTATATACCTAACAAACAATGTGTTACTAATGAGATCCATCAAAACTCGGCAAAATAATATTCCGTTGAAATGTGCGAGGAAAAACTTTAAGTAACCCCAACCCTTACAACAAAAAAAAGAAGAAGAAGAAAAAACTATTTCTTGTAATTCTGGTGTTGGCTCTATGAGTATCATAACATAATATTGCAACGCTCTTGTATATTTCTAACACGTTCTCAAAAGAAAACTTTTCCAATAACTTCTGGTGTCCTTCTTTTTGGCCTTCATCCCTGTTCCTCCCGTTTCCCGTTTTGCTCCTGCTTTAAGGATCCCGAATCCGTTTGGCACACATCATTGACGAAGACGTCGAAATACTCTAGTATAACTATGCCGCCTGTGCTCTTCTTCTATAGCCTAGACAAATACCTAAGCAAAATACTTATGCGAATCCCGGCGTACTCGTATCTGCTGTATCTGTATCCCGACCGCACAAGTTTCAAATATTTCATAATAAAAATTGAAACTTCTTCAAGGGAAATGCAGGCATTAAGACCATATTCATTTCATATCGTTTGCTGAGTGAAGCATGTCTATATGTTATATGCTCATATTTATATAAGTAGGTACATACAGACTTTTGGCCAACAACCTTGCTCCACCATCATAACTCCGCTACACCGCCCCCCCCCCTCTCGCTCCAATCATGGGATTGCAGACATCAGGCAGTCAAGCTCACACACAGAGACACACTTTTCGGTGCTTCGATGCGGAGGCAAGTTAATATCGGATGATGGATTCATGTGCTAATACCTCGCACATGTGTGCTGCTGGAAATTTATCATTTTCTGAGAAGCAATTAAGAACTGTGAAAGGGAAACGAAGCGGCCCTGGCTGTATAGTCGGAATGGAATATGAAATTCCATTCCATTCATGCTTGGCAATCAGACGTGAAATTTGCAACATATCGGATTAGTTAGGTCCATTACGTATAGAAGAAAAAGATGAGTCTTTGCAGGTTTTGAAATAGTGAGAAAATAATAATATCCACATCAGCTTCAAAAACACACAAGATCCAACATACACATACATGAATGCCAATATAAATAAATACATATGCTTATCTACATAGGTATAGGTTCAAGTTCTTTGGGGAATTGCTAAATTGAGTGGTAATTTAAAGGGATTTCGAACTGAAGGATTTTCGAAAGTTTTGCAGTCCTTTGCTTTGGATATTTTGTTGGGTTTTGAGGTAGAATAAACAAACAAATTTTCATAAGCTCCTAAATGGTTTTATTTTATATCAAAACTCATAAGGTTTATATGAAAAGGTATTTGGAAAATGTCATCTGGGTGTTAGATCTTTGGTAACCTAATGATATAGGACTTTGGAATTATTATAGCTGCATAAATGGGTATTCTTTTGTATTCTTACCTTAGAAATATCACCATTAAGAAGACGCTATGGTCAGATGTGTTTCACTGCCTGTCGATCTGTCTTTCAGTATAGGGATATGCCTAATAAAATGCAGGTCTTCCCTTCTTTCAAAAGTCAATGTTTGCTAGTTGCTTGGCAAACGTCCTGTCTGTCTAATGTCTGATGTCTTAGTCCTTGCTTTAATTATATCATATCAACTCATATAGGTATAGGTAGGTAGGTAGCACAAAAGAAATAATTTACATATCTACCTAAAACCATATATACAAGTCTATATATATATTTATGCTCTCAAGGATCAATTATCTCTCTTTGTTAGACTAAATTAGCTATTTTCAAGGAGCTTACAACAATACCTACCAAAGGTAAGAATTAAATATCAAAACTCCATGCACGAATTGCTACAAAACATTTGTCAATCAACTACTAATTACAAATTATTATTACTTGAACCACAAATTATATCCGCTTCACGTTTCATATACAAATAAGCACATAATAAATTTGACCAGGGCGGCAGGACATTGTTGATTGCAAATCAACACGATGATGGTATGGTAGACATCATATAGGTAGGCACACACATTATTATCATTATTAATTACATAAGCGAATATTTGTACTAACATATACTCGTACATAATATTTCAATGAGTGACTGCAAAATTACAACAAATCAATATTGAATTGAAGACATTGCATATAACCTCTATATATGTATGTTGTGTATATTAACAATATTATCATCTCATGTTACTTTATGTCCTTTGAGCCTGTTTAGTCATGGCCACGTTAAAATTACTATTTTTATTTGAAATAAAAGATTTATAAGATTAGTGGGAGCTTCCAGGCTCTCAAAAAATCATTTAAAGTTGATCTCTGGTTTCCGTTAAAATTTTTGAGTTATTTATTTTTTTTTTTTAAATATTTTATTTAAGTTATAAAATCTTTATTGCAAAATATAGAAGAATTAAAAAACTCTAAGCTATTTTCAAATTATTTGAAATTTTGGTTTTAAATAAAAAAGATTTTTGTTAACAAAAGAATCTTTTACAGAGTCTCAATATTATGGGTCGCCTTTAGCGGGCTCTAATTAAAATTATTTGTTGGATGTATAGGGTTTGATGCTTACTCTGGACGGCATTTTTTCTTTATCCGCTTCGTGTATTTGCTGTGACGTAGGTGGTATGCTGTACTGGCTTCTATGCTGGCCAAATTTCAGATGTTACTCCAAATGTAGTAAGTCTACTCTGAATTTAGGGAAAGAAATATAATTACTACGATATTCCGGTTTTTCAAGATTAATGCTGGAACAACTTCAATCTAGCGTCTGTGTGGTGTGTGGTTTTATGTTGTGCTGTAAACTGTGCTCACTCTTCAGGCCTGCTAAGTTATGCAAACT
The DNA here is from genome assembly GCA_946251815.1 of Dasysyrphus albostriatus. Lineage (NCBI taxonomy): Eukaryota > Metazoa > Arthropoda > Insecta > Diptera > Syrphidae > Dasysyrphus > Dasysyrphus albostriatus. The sequence goes on along the minus strand of OX276336.1, from coordinate 47,902,500 downwards.
GTCATTACAGTGTTTGTTAGTTCATTTTTAACTTCACTTCAAAAAAAGCAGCAAAAGGCGCGATGCAACAAAAGTAGCAAAAGAACAGCAAAATGATAGTTTCGTTGACGTTACGAATGTTTTTTTTTTAAGAACTTTGTTGAGACTTTGGCGAGACCAAAGCCAGATGATGGCAAAATATGATCAATGCCAAAAACTCGTGTAAAAGCCATGGTGGGATCAAAGCGAGACCATAGCGAGACCCATAGTGTTAATGGGCAGGGCGAGACCATAGCAAAGTGAACTTAATGACCACGATACCGGAAACTATGTTTGGACGACCATGGTAAGAGACATCAGTCGTTGTCGTCGTTTTTCGCTTTAAACCGAGTTAGCTAACTCGATTTCCAAAAATCAACGCATGAAAATTAAAACAAATTTTTGCTTTAACACGATTGAAAAATTGTCGGTTCAATATCACCATTTACAATTGAAATGTCAACAAAAAGTGAATAATACGAAATACAGTTTTAAATCTTGGTTTAACTTCTCAAACTGAGCTCCGGAATGAGCAGTTTAAATAATAATATAATAATAAATAAAATATGGATTTAAGTGTGGATTAAACAAGTTAAAATTATAGACCTGGACTTAATTTTTGGATTTATGAAAATTAAATTACTTTTAAATTAAATTACTTTTAATCTGGATAAACTTTTTAATCTGGATTAAACTGGTGAATAATATGGGCGTTGGTAAATTTATTAAACTTTAAGTTCTGTAGAACTGGGTATGGGATCCTTTATTTATATTTTATTAAAAAATTTGAGCAAACTTTAGATTTAGAGCTATTATTCCAAATCTGCTCGGAAAAAGAACTTCCGAACCCTCTTACTGGCTGTTCTACTTCTTCGTCTCAACTGGCTTCGAAAAAAGCAAGCCAGTTGATGTGCCATTTGCTCAGATTTATATGTGTTAGTAAAAAATGTGATTGTATTGCGACTGGCTAGGCAATACTGGCTCGTGTGGCCTGAGGGTTAAAAAATGATTGAGCGCTTTCTGATTTCTTTTAATGAAATCGGGTTGTAGCTTAATATATTTTTTTTTTTTTTGCTTAGATATTCTCTCACTTTTTCCTGGATAAATACTAAAACTCTAAATAGCTCTCACGTCAAATTGACAAGAATATCACGTCATAAAAGTAATAGGCCCATTTGCTTTGTATGAAGTTTTCAATAGAACTAACTTTTCTCCTTGCTAGCCATTATTATTTTCGATCGGTCCTGAGATGGGCACATGCTAGTACATTGAAAAATGAGAAAAAGTCCATTATATAAATTTTTTTAGCTCACGATTTTTTAAGTTAATACACGATTAAATTTTAAATTTTTATCTGAAAGGAGTTAAAGTTGTTTGCTTTTAAGAATGTCTCGTTCTAATTATAGAGTAAGATCCCAGGGCCGTCAGACATTACGTCATTTTATCATAGCTGAATTGTTTATTGTGAATGCACCCTAGTCTCCGAAACGCATCCGGTTTGAAGATTCGTATTACCCATTCGTTCATACCTACCCCAGGGTGCATTCACAAAAAAAAAATCAGTTATGATGAAATGACGTATGTCTGTCTGGAAGCCCTGGGAATTTCGTCTATTAGGAAGAAATAAGTTAAAAAAAATTGGTTCTTAGGTTGAATAAATTTATTTATAACGCAGAATTTCACCAGCAGCAGCGTTACCATTTTTGGCACCTTTAATGATCAAATGGCCCCTATCATGCATTTGGGACCCACTTATGTATGAGTTATTCCATATGAAAACGTCGAAAAACAAAAAAAAATTGAACTTTAGCATTTTAGATTTATTTCAAATTTTGTGAGAATATTCCTTATGGTTCAAAGGAAGGATATCCACCGTGTTTTAATTTTCTCATGCCTCATTCCCCTCCTGTCTCCTTTAAAGTATTAGAAAATCGTCATTTTAGTGCCTCAGTATTTTTGCTTTAAAAAAATGTCTATTAAAGACTATCAAAGCGTTTGATATGACATATTAAAGCTTAAGAAGAGTACTAATTGTGTACTTGAAATGTCCCATACACAATACATGGGTATTTTCTCAGTGTTTTACTCATAATTTCGGAAAAAATGTAAAAGTGGATGGAAAATCTTCAAACTTTGTACATATATTAGGTATTATAAGAAGTAAATAAAAAAATATTTTCAATTTTTTGAACAATATTTACCACATTTAAATAAATCAACAAATGCACAAGGATACTTACTGCTATTTTTAACGAGGTAAATACTGTTTGAAAAATTGAAAATAATATTTGTATTTACTTCTTATAGTACTGAATAGATTTTCCATCCACTTTTACAATTTTTCCGAAATTTTGAGTAAAACACTGAAAAATTACCCATGTATTTTGTATAGGAAATTTCAAGTGCTTGCCAGCACGTGTTAAGGTGAATGCCGTCACACCGTGCAAGTAAAGTACTTGCAGCAATTGTTTCAAAAATTTTGATTTTGAAATATTCGTGCAAGTACTTGCAGAGAGCAGTCACACCAGGCAAGTAAATTGCTTGCTGAAACGAATCTTACTTGCTCGCAAGTAAAATTTCTGCAAGTACTTTTAAGGTACTTGCTCGCAAGTAAAATTGCTGCAAGTACTTTTAAGGTCGTCACACCGAGCAAGCAATTAATTGCTGAAATTACTTGCTGAAAGTAATTGCTGGAATTAATTTATTAGTTGTTATGTGGAAGGGTGTAGTTTTTGCCATTTTCAGCCCAGTTTCGTTCACTGTTTCATAAGCGACAGATCTAAATCGAACAATCAAGATTTAGAAGAAGAAGTTATTTACGAAGAAATTAGTTTTAAAAGATCTGAAGTTCCAAGCAAGTGGAACTTTTAGGACAATTTTACGTGCGAAGTGCGATCCAGTCATTCGTATTATTATTATGAAATAGATATACCATCATGCAATAAAACACAACATAAGATTCTGTTCTATATTGCAACAATTGAAACAAAAAAATACGGCTGGTCCCGATGATAAATTATTTGAGTATGACTAGACCATTTTGGGAACTTGGTGCTGAAAATTCGCTCTTGTACCAGCTTTACAAAACTGATGAGAGACTTCCAGGCAGATGGAGAGGATTTTTTCGGTTATTTTGATCAAAAAACATACGTTCGTTTGTAAGCAAGTAAAAAACTTGCTTGCGCAAATACTGCAAGCGGCAAGTACTTGCGGCAAGTGATTTCAAATGATTTACTTGCGTGCAAATACTTGCAGGTCCTAGTCACACCAAGCAAGTGTTATTGTGCAAGTACTTGTCAGCAAGTAAATCACTTGCAGCAATTAATTGCTTGCAAATTCTTTTTTGTGTCGTCACAAAATTAAGTAAGTAAGTACTTTTCGGGTCGTCACACCTGCCAAGTTTTACTTGCAGCAATCATTTTACTTGCTGCAAGTACTTTACTTGCACGGTGTGACGGCACCTTCAACTTTAACCGATTTCAAAAAATTTTGCAAAACATTTTCTTAATTGCCTTGATCACTTTTAGGGGGAGGGGACTTTAATACATATGTAAATATAGTAAGACATTAATAATACTCTTCAATAGCCTTTTATTTTTTGACTGATACTTCTTCTTTTAAGCCACTGGCAAACGTATAACGGATTTAAATAACAAAACGAAACTTACAAGATTTAAAGATCAAGATAAGATCTAAAGGTACTGAAAGTAAAAATTTTTTTTCATTCAGTCAAACATGTCAATATTATAGTCTAAATACTGCGATTTTTCAAAATCTAACAATTTCATGTGGAGATTTTTTATACAATGAGTGAGTTGAACCAGTCAATTTAAGGTTTCACTTCTTGTGTTATAAATGTACTTGATATTTAAGAAAAATTATGTAGTTGAGTTCTACAGTCGTGACACCAGAGTCAGTTGAAAACGACAACAAATTAGAAAAACACTGGTACTTTCAGCACCATTTTTGATATTGTTTGACATTGATTATGTGAATTAATATGTCATATCAAACGTTTTGAATTAATTGAAATTAATGTTTTTAATGCAAAAATACTGAAGCACTAAAATGACGATTTTTAAATACTTCAAAGGGGTCATGAGGGGAATGAGGCATGAGAAAATTAAAACACGGTGGATATCCTTCCATTGAACCATAAGGGAGATTCTCACAAAGTTTGAAAAAAATTTAAATGGGTTGGCATTTTAGATTTGACGATTTCATATGGAATGACTCGTGTATAAAAATCAAACCATTAAATATTTGTTTTTTTTTTCTAATAATCGTTAATCGAAGTTGCCCAACAAAATTTTTCAAATTTGAGAAATCGTCAAAAAATGTTGAAAGTTTCGTAATTTTTTGGGTTTTTGCTTTATTTGTGTTTTTTCGCAAAAATCCAATTTCATTGTAAATTCTTCCAACTGACAGAACACGGAAAGAATTGAAAAATCATCAAATGAAAAATTTGCAGTCGCAATTTACGAATCAAGTTTTATCTGTAAATCAAGGCATTTTGATCCCAAATTGATACAAAAACTGGTAATTTAACATTCAAAACGTAGCACTTTACAAAACTTGTTTTTCGTGATTTGCAATTAAAATTCATGATTCAAGCTTGTACTTTTTATAGCAAAATACGACTTCCAAGATAATTTCACAAAAATATTGATTTGCGATAAGTATGTAGTAATTTAATTGCTCAGTCACAGATTTACGCTTTTTTTGTCGCAATTTGCAAATCCATGAGAATAACTGCAAATCACCAACAAAAAATTCTTAAATCAAGACTTTCTTATCGCAATTTACTTCTCGAAGAGGTAAAGCACCACAACATGGAATGTATCTAATGATTAATGTTTGAAACCAACGATCTGTAATGCAAATTGGCCTAGTCGTTGCATGCTCGCTCCGCAACTCGAAGGATTGTGAGTTCAAATTGAAGTATAGTCAAGCGTAAAGTATTTATTTCAAATGAATTAAAATTAAATGTGTATACCTGCAATGAAAGGGTAGAGAAGTAAGATTGATCTTTCAAAGTAGCAATATCATGAAATAAAAGTGGTGATCACAAATCTTTTTTGCAAATTTACAAATTGTGCGCTTGAGGAATATTTGAATCAAATTGCGATTTGTTGTTCGCAATTTTTGATACTTAAGAGGGTTGATTTACGATTTTTGAGTATCAATATCTTCATTTTGCTCAGTTTTGCAAATTGCAAACAAATAGTCGTAAATTACGAAATCTCGAGCCAAGGTATAAATCGGGATTCATTTTTCGTAATTTGCATCTCATTTTTCGTGATCTGATCCAAGAATTTTTTCTGTGAAGAAATATTATAATAATAAAATTAATTTTCGAATTTCTGTAGAAAGTAAAATATTTTTCTTCATTTAAATTATATAGTTAAAGCAAAATAAACTTTTATTAGCTTTCCATTGTAAGTTATTGTAATTGGTCCGATTTGTCGAATCAAAAATTTTGACATATCTTGACGTTTCGAGCTCCTTAATCGAAATCAATCATTTTTAGAGAGATGTTTGTGTTTGTGCGTACTTTAGAAAGTTCCTTCGTTTTTTTCGCTCACAATATTTCATGAAAGAATAAAGAAATCGACTTTGGATGAATTTTTTTTAGAGATAGAAGTTTTAATATGTGCAGAAAGGACTAAGTGTTTTTTTACTACAGCAATTCAAAAAAACCCTTGTTAGGTTTCTTAAGTCTCGATATCTCAAGAACAAATCATGCCACTGACTTCAAGTTGGTTTTATTCTACGCATACTAACGTGATAAAGAATTGATAAAAATATAAAAACATCAACTTACAGTTTTTTTTTTTTAATAAAAAAAAAGTTGCTGAAATTTATTGAAAAAAGTGTTTTTTTCGAATATCTTTAAAACAATCAATGATATTGGCTTCGAGGTAATTTTATTTTATGCACTAGTAAATTGATAACAATTTATAAAATTTTTGAAAATTTTAAATCAACAGTTTTTTTTTTCAAAGCGAACACAACTGCAAGTAATCTTACTAATTATTGTTGAAATTTTTGTTTTGCCTCAAATATATTGAGAACAGGCAACGATATTGGGTCCTGGTTAATTTAATCCTACATATTAGTTAATAACTGATATTTGATAGGGTTCAACAAATAGTTTTTTTTTAAAACGAAAAAACTACAAGCAACTTTACCAAAATTTTTTTCTTCTCAAATATCTTGAAAATAACCAATGATATTGGCTGGCTTTGGGTAAGTTTTATTCTTCTCACTATTTTGCCCTTTTAAGGGTTTTATTTTACTTTTTATTGAATATGTAGATGTATATAAATAAAATCCTTTCCCTGATTAAAAATAACAGTGAAATCGATTTAGTTCTAGTCTCACTGGATTCAGCTAGATAAATAACGTATTAGATGACATTTTTCATTTTTTGTTATTCTAACAAACCCACCAAGAGCTAAAACCCTAAAAGTAAAAAATGTTGATTTTGCCCCCATTTCTTATAAGACAAAGAAAAATTTGATTGTTAAGGTATAGGTATAGGTACCTAATTTTTTGACGCTTTTTCGTTTATAATGTGTATTTGTGTGCTTAATCACGTTAGGGCTTTTAAAACGAGGAGCAAGTTTGTAAGTTTTAGTTTACACATCATTTTTCTTTCTAACACATCAATTTGAATATCTGATTCAAATAACCCTATTGCATATTTTGGACATGTAGGAATACCTTTCTAATTCATGATCATTGCATTCGAATAATTACTTCCCCTCTCATACATAAATATCCATCATCCATTTCAAATAAAATGTTCTCAAGAATAATGTCAGACATTTTATTTTTAGATCAAATATCTTACAAGACTGCAAAGCTTAGTCGGCGGCGTCCTCCATAAAATAAAAGGACGATAACAATCTTAAAGCAATAAATTAAGTGACTAAGCAATTTACTGACAGGTCATTACATTAACCCACTTGCTTTGTTTAAATACTTGCTGAACTATATATCACACATAAATTAGCTTGCCACAAGGTGGATGATATAAAATATATTGATGATGCCTTGACCATTTGTTTTTTTTTTTTTTCAGCACAAAAAAAAAAACAGCCTTCCATAAATAATATTTCAGTGCGCCATAAATTACACACACTCCTCTGAAAAAGACATAAAATGTATGCAAAGTGAAAAATCGACACAATTCATAAGGCCATTTGCACAAAGCCTCTCCTTCTTCTCGTTTTCTCCGCTTTCACATGAAAATTTTTTCTTGAGCCCTGGCTCTGGGTTTGGTTATGTTTATCTATTTGTGCTGTCGTACCTTTATCCATACAACTCCCCCGCCTGCCATATTGTGGCACATTTTACGCAAATCCAAATACCGACGATAACATTCATACACGCATTTGCGCTAACAATACAACACAATTGAAACACCCCTCCTCCCAAGCCAATAGTCCATCCAGGAACAGAGACCCACCCTACCCCCCCAACACAACCCTTATCCACTTTTTGATAATCAAGCATCATATTGAATAGCACAAGAGCAACGACGAAGGAATGGAGCAGCAAGAGTAGGAGCAGGAGAGAATCAGCAGCAAAAGAAAAAGTGCGAGAGAAATTTATCACCCTGTGGAACGCCATTAATGTCGTCAATGGAAGATATATGACGAAGGTGAATCGAATATAATGTGACATCATTATTTCGTTGACATTCGATATTATGTTCGGGTTTAGGCGGAGCAGCGGATGGAGACATTTTTCCGTGTCTTTATTATATTATGGTCCCTTTACCGCTCGGGATCGGGATGTTTATGGATATGTATGTGGATCCAGGAAAGTCGAATACTTAACGCCATCGATTTGGGGTTGATAATGATAATGTGTTACTATATTTTCCAACATTTCAGCAAAAATTTTTCTTTTTACTTTTTGTTGTTGTAAAAGGTATGACTAGGTTTGAATATCATCTGTAGGATTCCAGGTATTTCAGTGCGTTTCTCTTCAGATATAAACTTCCTTTGAATATCTTGGTGTTGTCTCTGCTGACTATTCTTTTGACTAAAACTAAATATTGGCATACGCTTTTAAAAAGAATTTTGAATTTGATTTAATTTGGGAGACAATATTCTTCTGTTTCAGTGGATGGAATGAATTGAATTTAACATTGACCTACTATATATGGACTGCCAGGAACCAACTTCACTTCTGTTCAGTCTATTACTATACGCCACTAGCGCTGCCGTCGAATAGGCGGCAGACATGGTTTAATTTTTGACAAATGAATTGAGAGTTTCTTTTGTTTTTTATTTCATTTTGAAAAACAATAACAACAAACAAATGAATTGAGTTTTTAAAAAGTGTTGAAACCATTTATTTAAAGATTAATCGACTTATTTAAACACATATTTGAAGTCTCTTTTTTCTTCTCTGAATAATCATTTATTGCAGCTTGACACTTGCATAGTTTTTTTTTTTAAATTCGCCTTTTCTTTTGCGAAAAAAAACTTCCTTTATCCGCTGAAATTTGTTTCTTTTTAATTGGATTTGCCTGTCTGTCACCACCCCTCTGAATTCTGAAGAAGAAAAAAATTGTTTCAAGAGCTTTTTATTTATCTATCACTTGATTTTTTAGTTCGTTTTTGACTTACCATTTGGCAATTCCTTGTATCATGTTGATAATTGGTGATTAATATTAGTAGAAAGGTTAAATACCTATCCTGTATGTTCGAACTGCTCCATGATTGTTTTTAAGTTATTTTTTTTTTAATTAAAGAAATAACGACTTTTCAATAAAAATAGTAATAAATTTTGACTTTGATTGACAAGTATGATAGAATGATCGACATACAGACGTTAGGATAGTTGTTATGTTCGCCGCATGTTCGACGGGAGCTCTTATGTTGCTAAGGAAAAGCTGAACCCTTTTCAATTGAGCTTTTGTATGAAAATAACAAACGACTGGCAGTCCATATATAATAAGTCAATGGAATTTAAATAACAGTTTTAATTGTAGTTTTTATCGTAAACCGTCCGCGGGGTCTCAAAATTCAATTTTGAAAAATGTCCCAGAACAAAAATTACTTCTTCTAAATGGATACCCATTTTGAATTTAAAAAAATTCCGACATCCTTACTATACACTGATGTGTGTTCCTTCATAAAAGAGGGAACAGAAACAAAATCAAAAAGAAATTCTCTTAGATGCAAAAAATTAATTTAAAATACCTTGTACAACGTTTAACAAGTTCGAGCATTAATGTCCATTCAATCTACATAACCTAGTTTAGTGTTATGTCGCTGCACAGCTTGTAAAGTTCATGGTTGAATCTTCTTCTCCAGGGCCCATCAACGCATATGATAGTGAATGTTTTACGAAGAATTTTTCACTTAAAATGTCAAAGTATTGTTGCATTTTTGCTTTCAATAAAAACTATGCCTCAGAAACCCTAACCCCAAGTTTCACAGTCTCGTTTGAACCTTAAACTGGGGTCAATTATTCTGCTGAACTAAAGCTTAAACCAAAAGTGGAGTTTAAGAGCCCACTGTAAAACTGGGGGTAAGTACTTCTAAAAAAATGTTCTTCCACCCTTTCTCTTCCTCTCTCAAAACTTTTTGGTGAATTTCCTCAGATATGGAAATCATCTTTCGTTATCCCTATACACAAAAAAGGTTCGAAGGGTGATGTTAACAATTATCGTCCAATTGCCAATCTTTCTCACATACCCAAACTCTTTGAAAGTATTTTTTATGAAACGCTTAGCTTCCACTGCAAATCTATCATCTCCCCCAGACAACATGGCTTTCTCAAATGCAGATCTACAACCACTAACCTTGTTGAATTTGTGTCTTTCACGCTATCAGTCATGGAAAAAGGTTACGAAGTCGATGTTATATCAACCAATTTTAGTAAGGTCTTTGATAAAATCTCCCATAAGCTAATACTTTTCAAATTGTCCTCTCTCGGCTTCGAACCTTCTTTGTTAAAATGGATCTCCTCTTACCTAGATAATCTTTATTATAGCGTTCGTTTTAGAACTGCCACCTCTTGCTCTTTCCTAGCTACCTCCGGTGTTCCCCAAGGCAGCCACCTAGGCCCTTTTTTGTTCATTCTTGCTTTTAACGATATTAAAAAGGTCATCAAACACTCTTGTATTTTACTGTACGCTGATGGTACCAAGTTTTTCAAAATTATTTCGTCGACACATGACTCTTCCCTTATTCAACAGGACCTTGACAGTTTTTCAATTTGGTGTCTTAAAAATTGCTTGGAGCTCAACGTTGCCAAATGCCAATCAATTACTTTTACGCGTAAGCGTATTAAATCTCCTCCCCGTCTTTACCTCCTTCATGATCAACCCATACCCACCGTTGAATTTATTCGTGATTTTGGCATAATATTTGACCCGGAACTTAATTTTCTCTCCCATGTAGATGATATCATTCTCAAGTTAAATTCAGCCCTCGGCTTCGTCAAAAGATGGTCAAAGCAATTCTCTAACCCTTATGTGACTCAATCCCTATACATATCATTCGTTCGCCCACTCCTCGAATACGCTTCTCAAGTTTGGTCCCCTTATCAACTTATACACATTTCCAGAATCGAGAGCGTCCAGCGTCGCTTCCTTCGCTCTGCTCTTCGAGGCCTTGAATGGACCAATCCCCTGATCCTGCCTCCCTATCTAGACCGCCTTAAACTAATCAACTTGAATTCTTTGAAAGAACGTAGAGAAATATCAGACATTCTCTTCATTCATCGATTATTTTCTGGTTCCGTTGACTGCATTTCTCTCTACAACTCTATCTCCTTTAACATTAACCCTCGTTCTCAAAATCCTCGTCTTTTTTATCTTCCAACCCACAGGACCTCCTATGGCTCAAACGAACCTATCTCTCGAATGCTGCAAAATGTTAAACTTGAACTCCTTTGACTTTCACCTTAGTACTCCATCCCTAAAACTCCATCTTCTGAATCGCCCTCCCCCTCACTAACGTTAGCTTAAGTTCTTAGTTTTAAGTTAGATTAAGAATTAGCTTGTATTAAGCCGAATAAATGGGGGTTTTGCCCCCACCAAAATTAATATGTTCTTTAGTCCAGGGATAATCAAAATCTAATAGTAAAGAGGAGTTTCCTTAGTTCTTCGGGACAAATCTTTATTGCTGAACTGTCTTCATAGACTTAAGAAAATGTGGTCAGCAAGAGTGATATAATGATGTAATGTTTTTCGTACGTAATAGCGATGTGTCGAGATATTTGAAGGCCTCAAAATCGTAGCTGTCTACTTTGATGTTCTATCCGATCCATCGATGTTGGTTGATTCTTCTTGTAATAATATATCGTATCACTGTCGTGTTGTTGCAAAATCTGCTCTGTTTTTGCAACACTAAAATACAACGAAACGCATTGGAGACAGCTCACTGATTTCTGCCAATGATGTTAATACCGTCAGTGTCACTGATAACTGTGCAGACTTGTAAAAATTATACCCGTGAAGGTGTTGGCCTGGAAGTTTTGTATAATGCTTTTGAAGAAGTCACACACGACAACGATCCACCCTATAATAATCATTTTGGCATCAAAGGGTTTGGGCTCTGGACCTTTTGCACCTCATATATGGGAAATTAGATATTTGAGAGTGCTAATTGGTCAATAATTGGTCCGAAAAGGTCAACTAGTCCTAGAAATTGGTCAGCACTAGATAACTTTTAATATAGACTTAAAGTTTCTCAAGGTCACGCGCGATTTCTGCCACCTAACTTAAGGGAAATTTACAAAAAATGTTTACCAACTGAAAGATCTATAGAGCGTGGTAAGAGGCCAACTATTTACAGTAATTGATGGTCAGTCATAGTTTTTTTTTTATGAATTTTTACAGTACTTTCGGAGAAAATATCGAAGCAAGGAAATGCAGAAACACATGCCCAAATAGCGGCAAAAAATATACCCGTAATTAAAGACACTGAAACAGACCCGGTTTCGAAAGTCTTTTTAATAATTTTATCAAAACTTGAAGAACAATGTGAAACTAATAAACTTATCTTTGATAGGTTAAGTAAGCTCGAAAATTGTTTTCGACCCAAACCTCTTTCAAAAAATATATGATGGAAAAGCTTAAAATTCTAACGTGGAATGCCAACGGATTATGGCAAAAACTTGGAGAATTGGAGATGTATATGCGAGAAAATGATATTGACATATGTTTGATATCAGAAACGCATGCCAAAAATGAATGAAATCTCAAAATCCACGGGTTTCATGACTACCACGCCATTCATCCGTCAAACAAAGCAAGAGGTGGATCATCATTGTACATAAAAGAATGCATTGAACACTCGATAGGCCTTAAAATAGAGGTGGAATCAATGCAATTGAGTAGTGTACAGGTTAAAACTAAAAATATTCCTCTCAATGTCTCTTCCATATATTGCCCTCCGCGTTGCAAAATTGATAAGAGTGAATTTACGACATTGATAAAGTCACTAAGTCCAAATTTAATTGTTGGTGGTGACTTTAATGCAAAGCACACCTTCTGGGCCTCACGATGCATATCTCAAAAGGGTCGCATGCTATATGAAGCAGGAATGGAAAATAATTGTGACTTTCAATACACTGGCAAGCCAACTTACTGGCCAACTGATCCGTCGAAAATACCTGACCTAATCGATTTATTCATGGTGAAAGGAATACTCTCTAAATGTAAAGAAATTTCAGAGGGCTATGACCTTTTGTCAGATCATTTTGCCGTCGTACTCATTATAAGCGAAAGCCTTGTTGAAATTGAAAAACCACGCAGGTTAACAAACAGTAAAACCAACTGGGATGGATTTAAAAAAGATATCGAGGACAACGTAGAGTTAAGGGTATCATTACGTATCAAACGCCTCTTGAGCTTGAAGACGCAGTAGATGACTTTGTTCATATAATGCAAAAAGCAGCTTGGGATAACACACCTTATCAAAGGCTAATGCCTCGCTTTAAAGATATAAAATATCCGCACGAAATAAAAGATTTAGTGAAAGAGAAACGAAAAGCACGTACAAAATGGCAGCAAACCCGTGCTCCTCAACACAAAGCTCATTTAAATCGCTTGAGTAATACGCTAAAAACGGCGATATCAGATTTCAAAAACCTTAAAGTTGAAAATTACCTTGAAGGCTTGACAGCGGGGAAAGAATCCAACTACTCACTTTGGAAAGCTATAAAAACGATGAAAACACCAAAGCTTCCAGTGCATCCGATTAAGAAAAGCCAAAATGAATGGGCTAAAAGTGACAAAGAAAAAGCGACGGTATTGGCCGATTACTTAGAGGAAACATTTAAGCCGTTTGATGGGCAAGAACTCAACGAAAATATTAATATGAATTTTACCTCTAATGAAAGCTACATAACGAGAAATGCTACACTTGCTGAATTAAAAAGAGAAATAAAAGAGCTTAAGTGCAACAAAGCTCCAGGATATGACTTAATAACGGCAGAGATTTTAAAAATGCTCCCTCGTAGAGGGTTTATTAACCTCCTTTACATAATAAATGCCGCTCTAAGGTTAGAATATGTTCCGAGCCAATGGAAAGTTGCGGAAGTCATAATGGTTTTGAAACCTGGCAAACCATCTCACGAGAAGAAGTCTTACAGGCCGATTTCGCTTCTTCCTATTATATCAAAAGTTTTTGAAAGAATACTACTCCTGCGCCTGCAACCGATAATAGAAGAGAAACAATTAATACCTGAACATCAGTTCGGATTTAGAAGCAAGCATTCGACAATTGATCAAGTGCATAGAGTTACTGACGTAATTGAGAGAGCTCTTGAAGAAAAGGAAATCTGTTCGACTGTCTTTTTGGACGTGTCGCAGGCGTTTGACAAGGTGTGACACGAAGGCCTCAAATTCAAATTAAGACAAGTTCTTCCTGAAGGACTTTACAACATTCTAAACGGATATCTAAATGAAAGACTTTTTCGTGTAAGACACGGAAATGACTATTCCGATTTCAAAGAAATAGTGGCTGGGGTACCACAAGGAAGTGTATTAGGTCCAGTTCTGTACCTTTTATTTACACGCGATATACCCCAAACAGATGACACTATTGTAGCCACGTTTGCTGATGATACTGCAATACTAGCAGTAGGCAAAACGATTAGCGAAGCTACAATTAAATTACAAAATGCTCTTAATAATGTTAATGAGTGGACAAAAACATGGCGAATAGCGCTCAATGAACAAAAGTCAGTCCACGTGGACTTTACGTATAGAAAAATAAATAGATTACCCGTCTTTTTTAATACCGCTCGTGCTCCATTTGTAAATGAGGCAAAGTATCTGGGAATGACTCTAGACGCGAAATTAAAATGGAAGCCGTACGTGAAAAAGAAATGCGAAGAACTAAAAAGTACATTAAGAGATATGAACTGGTTACTCGGTAAATATTCAAAGCTTAGTATTGAAAATAAATTGATTTTATACCGACAGGTTCTTAAACCTGTTTGGACTTATGGTATACAACTTTGGGGTTGTACCTGCGATACAAACTTAAATAACTTACAAACGTTTGAAAATTGCTTGGTCATTTGTAAATGCTCCGTGGTATATAAGAAACGAAGATCTTCACAGGGATCTCGGGATTCCTACAGTTAGGGGCGAAATAAAATGTTTCGCGCGAAAACATAGAAATCGACTATTAGAACACGCTAATTCAACGACTATTGACTTTCTTGACGAGTCGAATTTAGTACGCCGTCTGCGAAGAACAAAACCTTCCGACTTGGTGCGGTGAACAGAAAACCGCTTTAAAATCGCGTATTAAGCAGGAACTTTCACCGGAAAGTAACCTGCAACACGTTACTTAACTTCGTTAAAAATAAATTGCTAGATAAGTTTCAACTTAGTTGCAATCGGGAAGTGGAGGTGGTTTTAGTGTAGTAAGAATCTCACACTTCTATGAGCACGCGTTTTTCGGTCCTCATAGAGCCTGAATAGCAGGTTTTGCACCTACCCACGGGAAAATAAAAAAAAAAACTTTTTTGTCATAACGCTTTTCTGTTATCTGTCCTGAGACTTTTCTGTTATGTAAAGTTTGCTGTTCTGACACTTTTCTGTCATGATACTTTTCTGTGATGAGCCTTAATTAAACGTCAAATTAATAAATGATTTGGATTTACAAATACCTCAAAATTGTAAAACAAAATGTCCAATGATGAGTTTTTAATAATACCAGTATGCTGTATGGCAACAAGTTATTAGGTTTTTAAGAAATTTCGATAAAAAGAAAAGTATTTCATTTTATTTAGATACCCATTCCTTAATTTTCTGTTTTAATCAATTTTGTATAGGTAGTAAATAATTTTTGAAAAATGTATTCTCGAACTAAAAATTTTGAGAAAAGGAATTACTTTGTTTAAACAAACTTTTCTCAAAAATTTACCTTGCTAACAAACTATGTTTATAAGCCTAATAATGTGTACTTATTTTTTCGTAAATGCTGACGTTACTTAGGCTACTTAAATATCTGATCACATAAAGGGCCTCATCTAGGATTGGCCTGGGCCTCTAACAAGCTTAGTCAGCTACAGTATATAGGTATTAAATCGTTGGCAATATTAAAAAAAAACGTATAAATCAATCTTGAGTATTTTTGAGTATTTACATTTATGAACTTAGTTACTTATTTAATTTTCAAACAAAAATTTTAATATTTTTTTGAGATCCAAAATTTGTTTTTATTAAAATTTAAAATTTTATTAACATTTTAAAGGAACTTTCAGATCAATTTTTGATTGAAGATCAAAATTTTGGTAGATTTTTTAACCCCTATACGTTCAAATTATCAATTTGTGACATTATCGACGCTTAAATTAATTTCCAGAATATAATTCCTCTATAATTAAAAAAATATATTGACATATTTATGTACATCCTTTACTTCTTCCAGCATTTTAGTTAGACTTAAATTAAAAAATACTACTTCACACACACATGTTGATATCTATAAACATACCCAATTATCAACACACATTATTACAACAATAAAATATGTACAATCGACGTTAGTACTTAATTTCCCAGCCAAACTCAACCACAAAAGCGATGCCAAGTCATGGCTTTTTGTTATGTCGGCTTCCAAATTTGATTTCAGCAGCACAATATAATGCTTTCGAACTTTGGCCTCCCACTAAATCCAATCGTAAAAGTAGTTTTGTGGGAAACCACCCAAACTCAAGAGAAAAAACGAAGGGCCAAGGGATATCCTCCTCTGCCATATCATTGTACTAACGATATCGTCTTTATCCCAAGCAGCGCATATATCCGAGTACAAAGTACCATACATCCAAGCCAAGGCCTTTGCAAAAGATTACCAAAAAAACAAGAAAATAAAAAAAAAAATCTCCCCCTGCCTAAATAAAAAAAGGAAGCGGAACGGAATAAAAGCTGCACAATTTATCCCTCCAAAATCGGCTTACTAGGAAAGTGTAAAACCTTGTTATTTGCTAAACTTCTTAAATTGGATTAAAATGGCCAACTGCCAAATGAAATTCGCATTTTAACCCGCCCGGCGAACTATTCATGTAATTACGAAATCCGTTTTCATTATTGTGCATCCTGCACGTCCTTGTTGGGTGTCCTTTGCCTTATTCCCTTGCGCGCGGGTGCTCGATCCTATATATATTTATATTGACTGTTGGTTTGGTATACTAGAACGAGTGCAGATCCTTGTACTTATTCAATACATACGCTCGATTGTCCTTTATTTATGGCTACTTTTATTCTGCACATACACCCACAAGTTGAGTGTGGAGACAAAGAGGTTTGCCCTCGTGCCACATCGCATATAGCACGAGGGTAGCAAAAAATCGCTTTGTTCCCAAAATATACCAGATTTGTTTTGTTCTTGCTTCTTCAGACACACATAGCTACCTACCACATACCCAACCCATTACCCATTACCCAGTTTAAAACCACAAAGCCGGAAACTGAATTAGCGTCAGTTTCGATTTAATTTATCCAGTTGCCAGTTCACTCGTTGCCCCCAAGGAGAAGAAACAAATAGGGGCCAAAAAATAAAGTAGTGGTTTGGTTCCCAACATCATCAGATACATTATATACTTGCACCCTGCTCGGAAAAGTCACCAGAAACAAGAGTAGGTAGGACTCACAAACACAATCCTTATCCCAGCTCAGGCCAAGCACAGAGAGAAGGATGTTCACATAATCAACATAGATAAGGAGCATACTGAAAGGATACGTTTTTGGATTGAATTATTTCCCATGAGGATTCAATTGCTTAGCCCGATGCCGGTATTGAACACTCATTACAGACTCATAAATATTTATTGAAAAGTGATGTGGGATTTCAAGGATGACGTTGACGTGTCGCCTTGCTCGAGGATAACCGAAACCGTGTACATATTCGTTTTCATAGTAAAGTGGGTTGTGGTGGTACAAGAAGCACACATTATGATGGGAAGCTGATATTGGTGGCTTGTCCTACTGGACGTCATGTCAGATTTATGAGACATTTGCTCATATATATATAACTACATACACACATCGTAGTTGACTTAGTTTATCACATGGGTTTACTTTACACTATCTGAGCAATAAGAACATTACGAAATATGATTGAATTTAGAGCCCTTTGCAGCAAAAGCACCCAGCATCAGCACCTTGTATAGCAGAGCAGATGCCATTGATACTCTGACTTAAGTTAATGTTGCAGTTGCTGTTGGACACAGGGGCATAATGTAGGTGCATGCGGATAAGAAGCGGAATAAAATATTCATGGATTTTCCAAAGTTACATCAAATATGCAATTTTCTCATAAGGCTACATTATATTTATACCTTTGATGGGACACGACTCTGTATTTAACATTTGATACAATTTACTTTGTTAAGTAAGGATATCAATGTTTCCCTAATATATACACAAGATTGCTTTTGAATGCGCTTTAATTGCAACTCTTGATTTGATCGTTTGATCCAGCTTCCTGATTTGCACTTCCTAGAAGCTTAATGCATGTTAATTTATGTGCCTATATTGATTCTTTGATCAAGTTTATTAAAGTAAAACTTGTTTTTCATAAAATGTGATCGGTTGAGGTGCATATATGAACAAGATTGTTTTTGATTCCTATCCTTACAGGAAATAGAGCCTTGCATAAAATCTCATCCTTAAAGTATTGATTACAAATGCCTCTTAGAGTAGGGAGAGTCAATGAATTTTAATAATGAAAAGAAGTGATTTAAAAGTGGAGCTTTATTATGTCAAAAATATTTCGGATTAATAAAGAAAAAAAAACTAATTTCTTATAACGGCACAGAAAATTCGACAAAAATTCCACTTGGAATCTTAGGTATCGCTACTCGAAACAAAAGAATTCACATGGCTTTCTGCAAAGATGTAATATTGCGTTAAAATATACCCAAAAATAGAAATACAAAATAAATGCCGCTATCAGCAGAGACCAACCTCTTCCACCATCTTGGTGAGATAGTAATTACATTCTAACTTTGCTAGCCAATTTATAAATGTGCTAGCCAAATCAAGTAAAGAATAACTCTTTCCAATGACTTTTTGTTGGACTTATGGCTCCGATGACTACAAGTTCCAGTTGAGCTAGGAACTTGAAATTTCATATCCTATGTACAGTTGAGCTAGTTAGATGATATCTGGAAAGCTTTCAGCTTCAAAAGAAAATGTACATTGCGTTCGCCAAAACAGAACCAACATTTTTGATATTTTATTCAAACTTGTTGAAATGAAGTGAAGTGGGTCTTTATATTTCTAACAAGAAAGAAACAATGGTGACATTAGATACGTTTTTCAGTTTTGATGATTGTGTACCTGATGTTGTCAAAATGATCAACTGTATCCGGTGTTCTTTTTGAAAAACAAGTAATTCCGATCACAAAAAGAAATCTACCACGAATTTTCCGAATTCCAGCTGAGGCATTTGTGTTTCATTAGAGAATTTCTTACTCATGCAATGCATTTTCCATGCATTCTATGCATTTGATAAATGTGGCCAGTACCACTGTTTTCCTTAAATTCAGACCTGACAGCTACTTCATCATAATTTTCATCACATTTGTGTTATTTGCTATATCAGCATTCAAAATTCAAATCCTCGAGTTGACAAGTTCTCAAGCTGATAAAAACCTTTTTCGACACAAGGTAATATTGATTATTTTTTTCAAAACACAAAGATACAATTTCTAATCTTATTGGATATAGTTTACAGTGGTGTTTTGTGAAAAAAATCAACTAAAAATATACTAAACTTAATTTAGATTGCTTATGACGAAGGCCCTCACTTTGCCACTGATGAGTCCCAAGTGAGTAAACCGGACGAAACGCCAATTTGTAGGAATAAAGCCCATTAGAAACTATATGGCAAGTAAGATTATGCATACGTTAACAAAAATTGACACGAGATTTTGATCACAGACATTACATTACGATGATAGGGAAGACGAAAAAAGTGGGTCTTACAATTCTGTTCGTCTGCATTCCTGCCTGTTTATCTACCTGCCATTTAGTCTGTCTGTCAGTTAAGAATTAAAAATAATACAATATTTTGTAGTAATTTTACAAAATCTGATTTTTCTCAAAAAAGGATCCAAGACTTTTGATTAAAAGAAAATCCAGGAAATTTTCTTAACCTAAGGTACCTTGCGATAGGCAGCCATTTTTCTTTTTTTTTTATTTTCGATTTTCATCAAAGTAACTGTATTTTTGATTTCAAAGTTTTTTTTAAACAGAATTTTCTTAACAATATAAATAGTATTGGGTACCCAACTAACCTACTAATATTTTCTAAATTTTTTTGAAACCCGGATCTTAAAGGTTTTTCAACCCTCTCTAAAACATTTAAATAAAAATATTTATATAAAAAAAATACTCTTACTTCCATACAAATGTTAAAAACCGTTCAGGAAAATATTTTGTTTTCTTAAAAATAGCTTCTACCATTTTTACAAATGTTTGCCTTTATTATTAAAATAGTGCAGTCTACTACTAAAAATTCTTAAAATGTACATTTTGCAACTATTAATAGTAGGTTTTGAGCTTTTTTTTTCATTCTGAATTTTCTCACTATAGGCCTAAGACATTAAGCTTATTTTTACTTGCGATATACATAGGTACTATAAAGCAAATTTTGGATTCGTGCAAAAAAAAAGTTGAGATAACAATTAAACATGACATTACGATGAAAGAGTGGGTGGCACAATTGTGTCTGTCTGTCTGTCTGTTCGTCTAGAGCCTATACGGCCTGATTGATTTTCTTGGTACATAGTGGTTTTTGATGATTATGCCTACACGATTTTTCATTTTTTTTACAACCAAAAATATTGATAACTGCCATACAATTTTCTTAGCAATTTTACATAATCGTATTTGGCTCAAAAACGGCTTGGCAATTTTTGCTTAAAAAATTTAAATACATTCATTATAGTAAAGGCTTCCTATGGGTGGAAAACAATTTTTCCAAAAATGGTTATTAATGGTACAACCCAAAGAACCATTTTTTTAATTTTCGATTTTTTTCAAAACAGTATGATTAATTTCAATAATGTTTTTTACACAGAGGTTTCCAATAACTATAAATATTTTTGTGTACTTTAATTTAAAAAAATATTTTTTGGATTTTTAAAAAAATGTTTCAATTTTTTTTTTTGAAAATCAAATGTTTCGAAAACTGTTTAATCGAGTTTTTTGAAACTCGATATTAGAAGTTTTAAGTACTTTCTAAATTATAAAATTATTCTTAGAAAAAAAAACGGTACCTTCCATACAAAAGTTAAAAAACTGGAAAGGAAAATATTTTTTTTTTTCTTAAAAATGATTCCTACGATTTTGATAAAACTTTTTTCGTATACTAAAACTAAAATACGATCTATAAGAAAAAAGTTATAAAATTCTGCACCTAGCAACTATTAATAGAACCTGTCATAGATCGTGTTTTTTTGTTTTGAATTTTCTCCTTATCGACTGAACCTATTTTGATATTTTTTTCTATATAGAAAGTTCAAATAAAATTAAATAATATTGCTTATCAAAATTACCTAAAAAAAGTTTTTGAATTTTTAAGAAAAAAGTTAAACAATTTTTTTTTTGAAAATTCGATATTTCAAAAACGGGTTGACAATTTTTTTTTTCAAATTTTAGTTTTATATATACATAAATAAAAACTTAAGATTTGCATACCAAAATGTTTTAGAAATTTTATATATACATTTTTTTTTCCATACAATCATATTAAATAAAAAATTAAGATGGCGTTCTTGTTTTTCATCTTTAACTCTCAATAAAGTTTGTTTTGCTAATTTAAATATCGTATTTCATTCTTTTAAGCATTTGTCTCTCAAAATTTCCATGTCGTTACATATGATTTTCTTAAATTCTCAACGTCTTGAACATAAGAGCAAGTTCGTACGACCCAGTCGTGCATTTTATTTTAATTAGAATATGCAAACGCGTTTGTATAACTGACTACAGTACACACACATACAAAAAACGAGCTGATTTTCCCTAAACACAAGGTTGTGCCATCTAACTACTAAGAATACATTCTCAAGGTTTTACATAATGAGTGTTTCCAATATAACATCATATAGCTTGTAGGTATAAATTTGTTGTTTTTTCTATGAACTAGAATTACCCTTGATTGATAAATAAAGAATATTTCTTTTTTGTGTTTTTTCATGGGTTTTTATGAATATAAAAAATATACATTCAGGAACATACTTAGGAGGAACCTGAAAATTATTTCAAAACACGCAAAATAAAATAAGAATTATAACAAAAATATATTTAATTATTATTAAGTTCCGTTAACTATTCAATCTCGTGGCATGATGGTTAGTGCGTAGGACTGAAAGAGGAAAAAAATATTAGTTCATAGACCGAAAGGCATTAATTTAAGAAATCATGAATTCCTTAGAGCGCCCGTTTAGGGCCAGTAAGTATTATATTTAAGTATTATTAATTAGGCTAGTTTTCTGAATTTTGTTAGCATGTAAGTAGATATAAGTTAATATTGAATAAAAATTTGAATTTAAAAAAAAAAAAAAAGTGCGTAGGACTGTCATGCCGAAGGTCTGGGTTCGATTCCCAGCCGCTGCCGCCTAAAAAAAAACAGAAATGTTTTTCCCGAGGTACTGTCTCTTGCGAGGAACTGACAAATCCTCCAAGAGTATACTTGTCATGAATAAGTGCTTCTCATCTAGCCGTTCGGAACCGGCCAAAAATTGTAGGTCCCGTCCATTTCTGCCAACAATACGCACACAGGAATGGTTGAGAGTTGTAAGTCACAAGGCCCTGGCTCTCCATGAGCTGTTGCGCCACCAAATTTAGTTTTTTCGTTAGATATAAGATATTTTGTACCGCGCTTCTAAAAATAAATTTTGTGGCGCAACAGCTCATGGAGAACCAGGGCCTAGTGACTAACAACTCTCAACCATTCCTGTGTGGGTGTTGTGTTAGCAGGAATGGAGGGGACCTACAATTTTTTGCCGAGTCCGAACGGCTAGATGAGAAGCACTTATTCATGACAAGTATACTCTTGGAGGATTTGTCAGTTCCTCGCAAGAGGCAGGGCAGTACCTCGGAAAAAAACATTTCTGTTTTTAGGTGGCAGTGGCTGGGAATCGAACCCAGACCTTTGGCATGACAGTTCTACACACTAACCATTATGCCACGAGGTACTACACTTCTATATGGATTAAATTTAAAATTTTCCAAATGGTGCGTGGTATAAACTAATTCAAGTGATGCTAAATAAGATTATTTAATGATAATTAAAGCATTTGATTTGATTAAGGACCGTTAAAACCACCATATAAGCACAAAACACTTATCTTAAGTTATACAAAATAATTTGTTTTCTTAATTTATATAGAAATTTGACTAACTTATCGGTATTATATAAATAATATTGTTATGCAAATTAAAAAATATATATTTTTCCATGATTTGAAATGCTTTGAAAGTTTAAGAAATGTACCGTTATATTTTTTTTCACAATATTTCTTGCCCAAAATCATGTTTTTTCATTGTTCTTATCTTAAATAAATTAAGAAAACTTTTTTAACAATGTAAAATTAATTTATAAACAAAAAAATATTAATAATTTTGTTTATGAAGATCTATTCACAATTGAAAGTCAACGGTAAGAAAATATAAAAAATTTGCATCATTTGACGTATTTTTCAGTTTTTAATGAATTCTTGTTTTATGTTTTTTTGTATTCAGTTTACGTTTTCACTTCTTCAAAGCTTTTTTAAATTTTTAACAATTTAAGGGCATTATATATACACAAAAAATTTATACAAATGTATGCTTTTGTAAATTTTGCATCATTTAAGGTATTATTTAAATTTTTTTAAAAATTCAAATGTTGAGGTAAAATATGTACAAAAACTATAAAATGTTACATTAAATACAATCCCGCGTTGTTTTAAGTATTTTTCAAATTTCTTAAATGTACCGTTATATTTTGACTTATTGATAGAATAAAATTTGTGTCACGAATTTTCTTTAAATTAAATATATTTTTTTTAACTGAGGGACGCACGAAAAGACTTTGAAAAATATACCAAACAATTCAGAATTTATTAGTGAACAAAATTTCGTGTTTTTTTTTTATTAAAAATTGGTCAAAATTATATTTTGACGCAAAACATTACCAAAAAAATTGAACAAATTTCCATTATTCAACTTTTAAAACAGCAAGTTATAATTTTTAGGTTAAAAAAGTATCCATCCTTATAAGAAACAAGTTCTGAACTATTTAAATTTTATTAGAAGTTTGTCAAAAGTACCGTTTTTTGTTTTTTTTTTACCTTTTTTTAAACGTTGATTACTCGGATTCCTCAAAAGCTAGAAGTGGGGATTTTTCGCCAAATACTTCTTTTAACTAGCTCTACAACCCCCCCACAAAATTTAAATCCTATTACCAAAATTTAGAACTTTTGCACAAAATTCCTCGGCTATTTACACACAAATGTAATAATGAAAAAAAAAAATCTTTTTCTACTATTACTTTGGCATGTGCCATTAACTCCAACTGCAAATGAATTTCTTTTGTTACAATTCGTCCTCCGGGGTTAGCCCTATATTTTCCGTAGATTTACTTGACTACAAGCTTTAAAAAAATATGTTTCTGATTTTTGCTCCACTAAAAATAATTTAAAATGCAGTTGGGCCATTATATTGCGCTCAAGGCCTGAATTCCTAGTAGAATTATTCCTTTTTCCATTGAATATTTGACAAAAATACCAACAGGAGAAAAAAATACATTTTAAATGAAAATAAGGAAAAATTTTGTTTTTAATGTGTAAATTTCAAAAATTCACCTAACGAAAACACAGGTTTTATTAAAATTTTAAAAAATACGGATGACAGTTTTTATAATAATATTTCTTAAAATAAGAACAAAATTGTTTTTATCAAGCATCGGTCTGATATGTGGTGATTTTTTTTCTGAAACCTCTGTTTTACAAATTCTTGACTTTCAAATGTTTATGTCTCGAGTTGAAGATTTAAATTTTTCTCATATATGTACGACTTTCTTATATTTCAAACACAAAAAGCAAAAAAAAAAAAAATATCTAATTTTTTGTTGAAAAAAAATATATTCTAAACTTATTTTCTTTATATTTCCCTGATATACCAACTGAAATTTCGAGTTTCAAAAAATCACGTGATTTTATCATAATTAAATAATATTTTCTTTAATACATATTTTATCTATATTATACGTATATTTACCATCAAAGCCCTGGGTTGGATAATTTAAGAAACCCTAAAAATCGAACTTCAATCCTTGGTAGCCCTGCTGTGATCGCTTTTCGCTAATCAACTCAAGTGCAAATTGTTTCTAAAAGCATAGCTTACAATTTCCATGCGCAAAAAATTCCATGCAAATAATCTTGTATGTCTAAAATATTTAAGGTGAAATCCTAAATTTATTGCTTGCATAATAATTGGTTTACAGTTTCGTGCAAAAAAAAAACACTGTCGTCATGAAATGTCATGCAAAACAATAAACCGGCAATTGTTTTGCATGCAAAAAAAGTGTGGTGAGTAAATTTTTTTTTGATGTCGTTTACACTTCAAAAAAAAAATATTCATCTCAGAAATTATTTGCATGCAAATGGTTTTTTCTTCCAAAAATAATTATTTTATATTTTAAGCCTATAGCTAGTTTATTAATTTAGGATAAATTAATGACTCAATGGGTGACTTAAGCCAAGTCAAACGTTTTTCACCTTGAATATTATTCAATATGATGCACAGTATAGATGGAAAATCTTTTTAAATTTCACTGTACTGTAAACCATGCTTAAGATACCACATACAAAATTTATAAGAGAAGGTCGTTGCATGGCGAAATCCTAGATTATTACGAAAGTAGAGTTTATAGTCTAAACATTTACGAGTAGTCAGCAAGTCCGTATATCGCGTATCTATCTAGACTCTTAAGCCTTTACAAAGATTATTGATTTTATTAGGAGCTGCTTTGTTTAGAATGAATAGTGTGAAAGATAGTGGAATGTGAATTGAACATAATATAGTTCTCTAAGAATCCTAACTTCACATTCTGAAAAAAAAACTAAAGTTGCTTTTCTGATCTAATATCGATACCTACCTATATTTTTTATTCTTTTGAAATAAAACACACCAAAGTTTTAAATTAACTTTAGAGAGAGAAAGAAAAAAAAATATCCAATATAGTAATTTCGTGAGAAAAGATGTTAGTGTGTCTCTAGGAAAACATCGCCTCCACTCCAACACTTCGCAACCCTGCCGTTTTATTCTCAATAACAAAACACTAAAAGGACACAAATTGGATTAGCGAAAAGTTGTTTGATGGAAAGTTGTGGAGGAACTCAATTTCCGAATACCAAAATGTATATCACTATAAGACACTATATACTATCGCTATGTGTTGATCTATATAGCTATATGCGTATGTATTTGTGTTATGAAGGATATTCGAGAAAACTCCACACACATAGCCAAAGGGTGTCTGTTAAAATGCTTTTAGTGTGTCAAAAATTGAGTTAAAAGTTTATGGTAGTCCTGTAGCTCCCCTCAGGTTTTTGAAGAACGATTCGAATTGACTGACGAAAATAGTTTTGTGCTTACACACAGCCACACATACAAACATAACTAGCAAGAGTGTATGCTTATAGGTACCTATACATTTAACTATTTGAAAATAAGACCATTGTGATTTAGTTTAAATCAGTTTTAAAGTTAAGTTGTGATAGCTACGAGTATTATGAATAAAGTTGATATGATGATGAAACAATTAAGTTAAAGATTCTTGTTGTTGTTGTTAAAGACGTTGTAAAGTTTAAGTTAAACAACCAGCATTTTGTTTTTGTTAGGTTATTCTTTGATGTTGTAATAAGGTCTTAAATCATTTGTTTATTAGCAAGGGCGTATGTAAAGTGGGCCCAAGGAGGGGCGATTGCTCCTATTTGCCTTCAACTTCAATACTTTTATAAAAGAAACTTTTCTCTGAATTAAGTGTTCTTAAACCACTATGGAAGTCCAAAATTCTCAGGAGTATTTTAATATGATTTTTGTGAAAAACTAGACTTCGATTATAGTTTTACCTACAATAAGAACTCAAATAAACCATTTACCCAATTAATCTCCACGTCTTAAGGAAAAAGTAGGAGTTTTCTATCTCCATCTGGTTCAGTATCGTAGTTCCTAGAACCTGGCTTATAAGATAAAGATACTTCATTCTATTCTATACTTCTTCATTCTTTTGACTCCCAAGTAACAATTTTAATCTCATAAGAGTTTCCTAGAGGCTTGTGAGACCTTATTTCGGGAGTTATATTAACTCTAGGAGAGTACTTCTACATCCTTATGAAAATCTAAGAAGCCGTAAATGGCCCACTTATAGGAGTTAATTTCCTCTTATAGAAACATTTTTATTGTTCCTATGGGATGACAAATGGTTCATAAATCTTGTAAGGAGAATGCGTCACTTCTTGTGGGAGTTGATGAAAAGAGAAGGAGTATGCGCATAGTTAAAAAAAAAAAAAAACAAATACTTATCACATTTGTATACTTCTTTCGGAAACTTGGTACGAAGTATTTATGTCTGTATGTGTCATCGTCATTGTCTCATGTTGAAAAAGGAATGTGTGAATTTATATTTTCATTTAATGGCGACGTTAGTATAATTATAGTTTGTCACATATGTGGAGTTAAATCTTAGTGCGATTGAAACTTTTTCTACTAACTTACACATTTTACTTCGAAAAATAACGAAGCGCTTTCAAAATAATTGATATTTAAATTATTTGCATTTTATTTTGAATTGCAAAAAGGGTTACCTTGATGTTTGCTTTTAATAAGAATAGTACTTTTTATGCTGACATTATTTATGGTATTTATTCATGTTATATGACGAAAAAGATATAATAGCAGATAATATGTCGAATTGATAATCTTATTCTTGTATGCCTGTTTTTGTAATCTAAGAATTTACAGAAGGTTAAGAGACGTTTTAATGAAAAAATAATAAGTCAGAACTTATATTTTTAGACATTTGTTATTAGAACAAATACTAGTTTGGCATTTAATGTTGAACCAAATAATCATCAATATCAATACACGTATATACGTAAATATACGTTAAATAGATTCATCATAATGGAAAACCTAATAAATTATTTCAAAATTTAATTTCATATCACGGTAACCCTCAAGCTATACAAATATATGGCTGCTGTCGTATCGATACTTTTAACTCTTAAAAAGACATTTTTATGAGAGTGTTGTCCATTTATGTTGGTATGTAAATAAACACTTTCTTATGAGAAGTCTGATGCTTTAATGCGACTTTATTTTGACATCTATCAAACGAACCAAGAACAAATCGGTGATGCGTTCCCTTTTTTCTTAAGAATGTGAATTATTGTTGATGTTTAAAAAAAGATGAAATCTCAAAGTCTGAAATATTAAATTTTATGCATTACCTTTTCTGAACAATAAATCTTCATTATAACGTCATAATTTTTGGATTAAATGAACAAAGAATATCAAAAAATTAACATTCCGCAACAAAACTATAGACGTAGTAAAATTTTAAGCTTCGTAAATCTCTCTAATTTTCCATCCAAATTGTGACAGACTTACGAAGTTTAAAACATTAAAATGTTTACAATGGGCTTACGCCGTTGCATGAATATTTAAGTCAAATTTTCAAGCGTAATTTTGTCAGAAAAACCTTATATTACACCGAAATAAAATAAAAAGAAAGTCTATCACCGATAGTTCACATTCGTCACAAAATAAAATACATTTTCATGCATCAGGATTCAATGTTTCCCTCAGGTAGCCAGGCCCATAGAAAACTGAACGCCAGAAAACAATGTACATACAAAACGTTAAAAAAAAGAACGACTGCTGAATGAATCAAATAAAGCTGCTGTCAGTGCTACATCTCATATGAATCCTATAGTTAGAGTTTTGTAGTTGTTACTTTATTAGCTCTTGTTAAGAGATTTTAAAGACTTAAAAATGACGTTTAAAGTTTGAATTTGAAAACAAAATTATTATAAGACTTTCAATTTAAATACAGGAGTAATAATTGTTCTAGGTATAAGATTAGAGTGATTTGATGCAAAAAAATGCTTAAATCATTTAATGAAAACACTATGAGACAAATTTATGTTTCATTATGAAAGATCCAGTCTTAAGTTTAGCAATAAGATCTAAAAACTACTATGGGCGTTTTTTTGAGAAAATGAGAGCTAAGCTCTCGAGAGTATGTTAGTTGGGCTATGCACCAGGATACGAATTTTCACCACTATCCCCAACTAAAAATTTTGCTTCTATATTCCTCCATAGATGCTTTTCGTTTTCTTTCAATTTATGCATATAAGCATTGCATAAGACTCCATAGAGTGAAAAAGACGACCTTTTTCACTCCTATTGTACCTTTATAGAGTTGATTATGAGATTCTTAAAGAAGTTCACATTAAATTAAAAAACAAAAACTAGTCGTTGGTAGGTCCAGGAATCGAACCCATGTAACTCTGAAGCAATTGTCTTGCTCGCCAACCACTCCACCAATCTTAGCTATACAATTCAATGCATTAAATTGGAGTCACTTTTATCTTGAACTGTGTCGTATATACGAAAAACTTTGCTCAAGAAAAATATAAAATAATATGCGTATAACAAACACATATTGCTAATTAAATAAAGAGAAGATTAAATAGTAAATTAATATCCACCCAAAACATTAGCAATAATAAGAAATATATGTGCTCAGATGTTAAATTGAATATAAATTATGAAATGGCCGATAATAGCTTGGCGTCACCATATTCACTAATACAAGCAATAAAAAAACAAAGACTGATATAAAGATTGTATAATAATTTTACGGGATGACTATTGAAGCGAAAGTATCTTGGTTATTTCATAAGAGCATTATAGAGAGATTAAAGAAGCATTGGTACATCGCTTCCATCAAGCTGATATAATTTGCACAAGAAAATATTAAAGGATCCTGTAATGCTCCAATAAGGTATATACTTCCTGTCAGAGGGCTAAATGGAGTGCTATAGAAACTAATAACACTTTAATGTCAGAAATGAGAAGCAATTTTGTTAGTTGGGTCATTCCCTTACGTATCCACATTTTTGTACCCCATCAATCAGAAGAAGGTAATTCATTTAAATTCTTTGGTAAACTTAATTTATGAATCAAAATAAACTCCAAACTTTCTTATATAATAATAATAACAAATTAACGAATTCAATAACGTATGCTACCAATCCATATAAAAAGCAAAAACAACAAACGCAATGCACATTTATACTCATTATACAAATGGACAGGATATATATGTAGTTTATACCCCTTCCTGCACCTACCAACAAACAAGGACAACAGACAACAATCGAATTATTCGCTCTAAATGAGGTTTTGTTTTCAAATCAAACTGAAGGGGACGACCGACCGACGACGCAACCTGGACATGGACAACAATTGCTTTAATAATTCCTCTAATGAGATTAGAAGCACAACGCATTCGATTCGTATTGAAAAAGTTTTCTTTGGCATACGTGACTGGAATATGCCTTGAGAAATATTAACACGTTTCAATATTTTCTCGGTGAAGTATGAAGAAGTTTTTTTTTTTGCCTGTTTCTATGTATTTATATAGGAGGAAAACAACCAACGGAAAAACGGATGAATGGTGTTTTGTTATCCTCTCTATCGAGTTCTGAGTTTCTAACTTCTTATTTCTGATGTTTTGTTCCAGTTACACAGGGAAAAATTGTATAAAAGAAATGAGGAATACGAAGACAAAGTTTTAGAATGATTATTGTTGATCCCTTCGTTTTGGGTTAGGTTAGATTATGACAGCTGGTATATAGCTAGATAATTAAGGCTTGAATAAGGGGAAAAATCTTGAAGTTTAAATGATATTTTTGTGTGTTAGGAAGCGTTAGGATCTGATGCTTAAAAACTTTCAGATCACGACTTGACCTTTGATGCCGTTAAATTTGAAAAAAAAAATTGGAATGGAGTGAAATTAATTATTATTTAAGAAAGATTTGACTCATTGGGTTGAGAGCATAAAATATTTGCAGTACACTGGAAATAAAAGCATTATAATACGGAATACAATCACTTTTGGTTGAAGCAAGAATTTAGGATATTTTGGAAACAGAAGATATCTCATCATTTTATACATTGTTTCTTATATTTATCAAAGTTGAATACATCCTCGTATCATAACATTAAAGCTCTTATCTAGAAGTCTGAAGTACACATGTAAAATTTTGATTTCACTTTATTACAAATTTTGCAAACAAGTTAAAAGTTTTAATACCTTGTAAGAAGTTTAAATAAAGTTAAAATATTAATAATTGAAATTTATTATTAAAAGAAAACGAAACAACTGTCACTCAGGCAGACGAAATCCATTGTTCATATTTAAAAATTTATTCCAAAATGAAACCCAGTTTGCCTGTAACATCAATTTTTAAAAAATTCAATAGTCTTCCGTGGACCTGTCACACTTTGCGTGTCACACAATTATGAATAGAATTTTTGTGTGTTCTTGTTCTTCTTGGCTGTGAGTTCGTGCAAAAGTTGTGCAGCCTTTAATTGGAAACAATTGATTTTTGACAAAGTTTTCGATTTTTAAGCATCTAGCATCTTCAGAAATTTTTATCATCTGTATTTTAACGACATAAGGTTAGTACAATATGTAAACATGTTTTTTAAACCAAATCATATTATTACAAATTTGATATTTCTTTTACTAGCTGAGGTTTGCTTCTAGTACTTTTTTAATAGTACGCATACGCCACAGGACACCTTTTCAAAACAAGCTGAATAGCTATGTTTTGTTGCAACAAAGAACTGTGACTCATAGACTAATGATCCGGGTACTTTTTGTCTGCAATTTATTTCTGAACAGATTTTCATGGTGGAATATGTTCAGGGGTGTCCTCCGAATGTAAATCCAAGTTTTTCGGGATAGGGTTTTGCAATCGTCAGCTGCCATCTTGGAAATAAAATCAAATATCTCGTGGACCCTATATTGTACAAAAAGCATAGAAAATATTTTTGAAAGCCAATATTACATTTAGACTAAGAGCCCACAGCAGATTATCAATGTGAATGACAACAAAAAAAGAAGTAAAGGCGTTAAAAGCTTCATTAAAAGCTATTAAAAAAATTGAAGTCTTGCATAGTCCACAATTGGGGGCTTTGTGACTAAACAGTGCTTCAAAAAAAATATGAATTCAACTTCGGTGATAATCATCTTAGCCAAAATTGGTTTCCACCCCTCCCTAGATAAGCTCCTCGAATCACATATCACGGAATCCGAGACCGTTTGAGGGTATAGTTCGCCCTGCCCGATTGTTTAAAAAACTTTTTTACTTTGAATTTTGATTTTTTTAAAGGGTCTAGCAAGCGAACTGTGCCCTCAAATGGTCTTGGATTCCGTGATACGTGATTCGAAGAGCTTATCTAGGGCAGGGTGAAACCCAATTTTAGGTAACACGATTACCTTCGAAGTTGTATTCATATTTTTTTGTAGGTACTGTTTACTCACAAAGGCCCTGTGGACTGCAAGAGTTTAATTTTTTTTTATAGCTTTTAATGAAGCTTTCAATGCCTTTACTTCTTTTTTTTTGCTATCACTCACACTCAAAATCTGCTATGGATTCTCTGTCTAGTTCTTTCATTTAATTTTTACATCAAGTTGTTTTCATGAACATTTTTTGCGAAATTAAATTTTAAAGTAAATATAATTTTGAAAACAATCAACTTAAATAAAAATTGTCTTTTTTTAAATTGATATTTTTTTAAATATTGACTTTAAAATTTAATTGTTTAAAAAAAGAATATAACTTAAAATACTGAAAAAAGACTAAAAAATACAATAAAAACGCAATGTTAACTTTCGAAAAATTTAATATTTTTGTAGTATACACTTCTTTTACCAAGTCAAATTGTTTTAAAAAACGGCTCCACACAAAAGAAATCTATTGAATTTTTCTTAAGAAAAAGTTTCTTGAAAAAAAAATCTAAAATATTTTTTTAAGTAAAGGCAACCTTTGAATTGGAAACCATTTTCAAAAAATGTTTGTTAATGAAACCTCCGAAAGACCTTTTTTTAAATTGGTTTTCTTTCAGTATTCCAGAATTCAATAGTTTTTTGTGCAGAAGCTCTTCAAATATATGAATACTTCTCTTTGCAAAAATTTTCAAAAAAATATTTTTTGGATTTTTAAAAAATATTAATTTTTTTAATGAAATATTTTACAATGGTCGATTTCTTTTTGAAATTCAGTATTTAAGATTTATTTAATATTTTTTCCAATATTTTATGAAAAAAATATTATTTTTATGAAAAAACAACAGTATTTTCCATATAAATATTTAAAAAAAAAAAAACCGTTAAGGAAAACATTTTTTTTTAGAAATATCGCCTTCAATTTTTTTAAAACTTTTTCTATATACTAAATCTACTATCTTATACCAAAAATTTCAGAAGATTTACTTTCATTTCAAATTTTATTATTATTGGGTGAACCGCACAGATAGACTGATAGCCAACGGCATTAAAAGTCAATTCATTTGCATCCTTTTGTAATTCATATCAATAATAGCTTTTGTGGATCTGCACCAATAATCGTTTGTCTGCCTACCTCAGCACGCGTTTAACAGGTGGTGTAAAATTTAACGTAAAATTTTCACATCGATTTATTTCAATGTCTATGGGTCGAAGGGAAAAAGTGTGCAGACAACAAATATCTAGCTTGCAATTTTAAGCAATTAAAACTCTCTATAGCTAGTGTCTACGAAGATAAAGAGCAATGAAGTTACCAAAACCCACTCAGGTAAAAACATAACCCTGATCAACATTTTTTTAAATTATTATACATACATATATTCACATAGGTACCAAAATTTTTGGTTAAAAACCCACTCGAAATTTGACAGAGATTTTTTAAACAATTGACTTGTAAGACAGTTATTTAGTTGGAAATACATATGATTTATGTAACTAATTAAAATGTTTAGTTAGGCAAATCTTAGAAAGCCAATGCCGTTGTCCAAGTTTAACAAACTTTAAAACAACAGTAAATAAAATCTTTTAATAACTTTCACCATTTTTTTTTAGAAATCATAATTTCGTTTTGCAAGGTGCTAGCAACGTCAAAAAACAAGTAATTTTAGTATCACCGAGGTTTTTGATTTGTCCTCTCTTAGTCCTTAGATTTACGTGAGGGCAGTTTGTCTGATGGGAAATGTTACGTTGTCCACAGTTAAAAATTTCTAAACAACAAAAAAACATAGCACACAACACTACGATGATAGAGAATACCCAAAAAGTGGGTGGGAAGAGTCTGTCTGTCTGTTTGTTTTTGGATCTACAGGCTAAAGGCTTAAAAAATCATGCGATCTTCTTCAAAATTTTGACTTAAGGCTTTTTGGTTATTCCCCAGAGGAGAAATTGCTGAAAAAAATAACGGTACTTGCCATACAACCTTCAAGGAAAATCTTTTTTAGGTATCTCAAAAACGGTTTCAACGATTTTGATAAAACAAAAATAAGTATATACTTATGGCATGGTAAGCATGGTGTTCCTTCTTGGTTAGGTAAAAAAACAAACACTAAAAATTATTTTTAATGGTGCCTGCCATATAACGGTTTTCTGACAGCTCAACGGATTTTTTTTTTCAATTTTATTTATTAATTTCTTTTATGCTATTATTAAAAAATTAATCATGCTCTTTTATTTTTATTCTTGAATAAAAAATAAAAATAGGTACAATAGGTCTTTGAGAATGATTTCTGAAATTTGGAATTCGATCACAAAGTATCTACCTGAAGGAACTGTCAGAAGGAATTCAAGATGGTTGTCCACGTGATTTGTCTGCCGTATTCCAACAAAAACAAACACAAAAGAAATAATTTAAATATCATTAAAAACCAATTTTTGTATTGTCAAAGTAATAAAATAATAATTTTAAGCATTAGATATTTCGAAACCAGGGCCGTGCCTAGAGGTGGGACAGTTGGGTAAATGCCTCAGGCACCTTGTTGTAAAGGCCACCGCGCCATATAGCGAATGGCTCGCCACGTTCTATGAATGGTGCCACCATGTCATGAAGGCTGACACAAGGCTAGCTTACGTAGAAAAAATTGAGAAATTATTATTGCATAGATACATACTACTTAGATTTGGGTATGAATTGTCGATAAGGTCAATTTTAATGATCTCGACAGCAAATATTTCTATACAGGTTTAAAGACTGTCTGAACAAAAAATAGACAGAATTTCACCAAAATTTCAATTGTGATCGACATTTTAAGATTCGATATTTTAAAAGTCGATATTCAAAAGTCGTTATTTTGAAAGTCATGGGCGGTTTCTAATATGCGTCATCTGCCTCAAAAATGTGTTTGCAGAATATTTTGACACGCTAACAGCAAAAGTCTTTTAATGCTCTTAATCTTTTCAGTAATCCAGTTTGCAAAGGCCACATGTTTGAATATATCACCCACGGTGCGACTGAACAGTACAAAAATCGAGTTGACGAATAATGAAAAACGGGAGAGCATGTTTGTAAACGTCAAATGCGTAAGCAAGTAAATTGACTGGCGTTGATCAAATAAATTTTCTACAAACAGGGTTGTTACATACTGCTTGTCATGATTAAATATCTGCGCCAAAAAGCGACGATCTTTCGATGACCAAATGGATTTTGATTTGACGTTTTTGAAAACGGACGATATTGTGATCAATTTATAGTTTAGGGTATGATGTTTAAAAGGACGCTTAACTTGTTTTGGATTGTCATCAATCAAATAAGTCGATCGGAAGAAAATGTGTTTTCTAAATTTTTAAGCTGTTATATTCGTGTTAAAAAGAATATTTATGATTAGTGTTTTTGCTGATTCCATGCAAGCAGAGCATTGTATTTTAAGTTACGTTGGAATGAACGACCAGACAAAATGTTAAATTGTTGAAATGCCGACAGGTTAAAAAGTCGATTTATATCTTCATTCGTTTGTAAGTTTAACCTATACTGAAATATGTTAGTACTGGTTTTGAGTCGGTATAAAAACAGTGGGAGTAACACGATCTTATTACTTCTATGAAGGAGGCGGCTTCTTTGAGCTTGCTAAGGTGTTCAATGTTCATAGCACTTGGAACGGGCCTGCTTGAAACAATCTTAATTTCTTATCAAGTAACAAAAGAATACACACAGTAAATTTCAGTCACACAATAGGTACGGGATCTACCATTTTCAACTGAACAAAAATGAAAACGCTAAAGATATTATTTAATATGTGTTCTGTGAATGACGATACTGTGAGAACGTCACAAGTGTCTACACAGGTAAATTTTTAAAAATTTTGACAACTGACTGACTGATTGATATTCTGACAATTTTTTGTCTTCCACTTAGCTTTTATAGATTAGGAAATCTTTTATTTCACACGCTCTTCATCAACCATTGCCAATTTCCAGCAATGGTTAAAACCATTTAAGAATAACACATATCAAAATGTTAAAGCAGCTGTTGAAACAAAAGCATTTAACAGCAGTTTTCCTACTGAAAAATGAAGCCAAATCAAATTGAATTTTACCAAAATACAAATTCATTTTCCATTTCATGAGTGATTATGTTCTCTTTTAAAAGAGGAGAAGGAGTACTACTTTTTTCTCCTTTCCTATAAAAGTAAAATCCTAAATTCATTCTTTAAAAAATCTTCTTAATGTTTCTCTTAAAATCTACAAAAATATATATCATTTTCGAAATCCAAAATCCAATAAGAATTCACTTTCATTAAAATCCAAACAACCCACTATTCATTCATAAAAATGACAAGGTTTTATCTATTGGTCGAAATATGGTTCTAAAATTAGCTAAATAGAATATGTGTTACAAATTTATCTGAAAAATGAATTAAATTCTCTTAAACTACTAACGTGAATTGTGTACCTAGAAGTGGATAATGGCAGATGGAATGACAATTAATTCATGCTTAGTGAAAAATGGAACGTTAGTACTAAGTTCATCATTCTCTCATTTAAAGAGAAAACAATTTCTCAACAAAAGAGTACATAATTCATTTTATACCATTTTCATTAATCGATTTTTTCCTTTAGCTTATAAAAAAAAAAATCATGTTTGAACACTTTTCCTCCTCAAGGTTCACACAAAAGTGGAGAAGAGGCCTTATAATCACCTTATATCTTGACTCAACTAGGAAATTCATAGATTCAAAAAGATTACTCTCGCGGTTTTGATTTATATGCATTTGATCAAAATTAAATGATTTTTCTAAGTAAAATTATGAAAAAACACATTGGCACCTAGCTAGGTGCACTTTCTTTTAAATTTTTCATACTTTTTTTAGGCTTCTTTTTCACACATTTTTCTCTCTCAGGAAATTTTTTGGATTCATTTAATTCCTCCTTCTGTTTGTTCTCGTTTGTTTTGGTTTTTTATTTGTTTTATTGCGTTGTTGCCCCCTGGTCTTTCTTCCTTCATGTATATACTTAAGTACATAACTTACTTTCAGCCGATTCTTTACTGCCCTTCTTCTGTCACCTCTCCCACTAGTTTTTCGAAATACATAGGTATTTGGTGTTTTTATTTGTTAAGCAGCTGCCCTCGCCAAGTTTGCCCTTTGGTGAAGCTGTCGAGGCTTTGCTATTGTTAAGGCTGCAAGCTGCAACAGAAGTGACAGAGTTTCAAGAAAATTCATTGCAACAGGAGATGAGCTAACACCGACGAATTACGATGGCGCGGGTGCTGGATGCTTTTTGTAAGGAGTGTGGCGGTCTTTTCTGTAGTATAGGCCCACACTATTCCTTCTGCCATCATACTACAAATCCATCATACAGGAATACCTACTTATTTTGTAGTTTTTGAAAGTTTCTACTTTCTATCTCGCAACCACATCTCGTGCGTCAATGCTGCATTATACCGAACCAATTTCACATCCACCTGTAGTTGATGTTGGCTCATGAGGGTGAGGGCTGAACAAACGGAGTTTGGGTGGGGTAGAGTAGGTATATATGCGAGTCAGTTAGTGAACAAAACCGAACAAGTATGAAAAGGCAAATGAAGTGGAGGGGTTGGGGAAAACGTACATAATGTGCACAGGATGATTATAAAAGGGGGAAAGGAAACTTGTTGAGCTTGAAAATAAAATGTTTGAGAAGGTATATCTACCTATGTTGATGTACTGTATGTACG
The DNA here is from genome assembly GCA_946251815.1 of Dasysyrphus albostriatus. Classification (NCBI taxonomy): domain Eukaryota; kingdom Metazoa; phylum Arthropoda; class Insecta; order Diptera; family Syrphidae; genus Dasysyrphus; species Dasysyrphus albostriatus. Next base: position 47,864,706 of record OX276336.1, on the reverse strand, counting down.
AGTATGTATGTATACATTATAAAGAGATATAGAGATATTGATAAGTAGCTATAGAATATTGAATCTAATGAAATTGATACCTCCTGAAGAATTGAAATCCTGCAGATATGTGTGATTTAATTGCCGAGTTTCATATTTAATTGAACAATTCATAATTTAACGGAATTTTTAGGGTTGAGGCTAAATGTTTTGGCTGTAGGCTCTAGCCGATTAATGAATTTGAAAGAAGATACCAACATTGAAACTTAGTAGGAAGTCTGAAAAGCAAAAGCTTAATCATTCATTGTAACCAACTCTCACACCTTCTGGCAGAACACTTTATGATTTGTTTGAATCCTATTACAAAAAGAACTGGACCTACCTAGATAATTCTCAGTTTGTTTTACGTAATTTGCCCAATGATGTTTTAGTCGTGTGTCAGGAACAAGAAGAAATAAAGGGTTCTTCAAACGGGACGCTACAAAAGTAGAGCGACAGGGACAGCAAACGATGCCATATTTCTTGCCGCTCGTTTGACATTTCTCTTCAGTAAGGTTTGTCATTTTATGATGGAAAGATATACGAGCCAACAACGGGTCGAAATTATTAAAATTTACTACCGAAATTCGGAGTCAGTGGCCTCAACGTTAAGAGCGCTACGTCCAATTTATGGTCGTCATTATCGTCCTAGCAGATCAACAATTGAGCGTCTAGTGGACAAATTTGAATCCACAGGCACAGAACAAAATGTTCTCGTGCCAATGAGACAAAAAAAATGCCCGTAGTGTCATCAGTTGCAGAAAGCCCCAATGGGTCTCTCACACGTCGTTCTCAAGAGTTGGGCATCTCTGTGACGTCGTTGTGGCGAATTTTGCGAAAAAATCTTGGCGGCGTCATTGGGCCGTACTTCTTCCGTGATGATCAAGCCCGGCACGTTACTGTGAAAGGAGATCGCTAACGTTCAATGATAACCGAATATTTTTGGCCATAATTGGGTGATATGGACTTATGGAGGACATGTGGATCCAACTGGACGGCACCACTAGCCACACAGCGAATGTCAAAATCAGTTTATTGGAAACCAAGTTTGGAGAACTTGTTATCTCACGAAATGGTCCAGTTGCTCGGCCGCCTCGGTCGTGCGATTTGATGCCGTTAGACTATTTCCTCTGGGGCTACGTCTAGTCTATGGTCTATGCCAACTGGCCAGCGACGATTGATGAACTTCGTACGAATATCGAACGTGAAATTGCAGCAGTATCGGCCGTTTTATGCTTGAAAACCGTCGAAAATTGGGTTCAGAGTCTGGACTTCTGCAAGCGTAACCGTGGTGGCCATGCAAAAGAAGTTGAGTTCCATACATAATGGCATTGAACGTACTTTCACAGGAATAAAGAATTTCATTGATATCCAAAACCGTTTTTGTTTTATTTAAAAAAACTTTTGTAGCGCTCTTATTGAAAAACCCGATATATTAAAAAAGTAATCTTAGTCTGTTAAGCTGGTAATGGGAAAATTCAAAACCTAAAAACAAACGTTCCGTGAGAAGTACTTTAATCAATAGTGTTGCTATTTGTCAATTTTTACAATTTTTGGTAGTATATCGCACTAATTTGAGCATACAGAAAAAGTTTAATAAAAATTAGAGGAGCTATTTTTAAGAAAAAAATATTTATATTTTCATTTGTATGAAAGGTACCATTATTTTTTCATAAAAGTAAGAAATTTTCTTAAAGTACTTTAAATAATGTAAAAAAATCCTTAAGAAAAAAAATTTAGACTTTTTTAAAAATCCAAAAAGTATTCTTTTGAAAATTTTAGTAAGAAAAACTATTAACATTGCTTAGAAGCTTCTGTATAAAAAGTCTTTGAAATCAAAATAACCGTTTTGAAGCAAATCGAATATAAATAAATGGTACCATTAATGCCTCGTGTACCTTAGTACCTCGTAGCATAATGGTTAGTGCCTAGGACTGTCATGCCAAATGTCTGGGATCGATTCCCAGCCACTGCCACCTAAAAACAGAAATGTTTTTTTTTTTGAGGTACTGTCTCTTGCGAGGAACTGACAAATCCTCCAAGAGTATACTTGTCAAGAATAAGTGCTTCTCATCTAGCCGTTCGGACTCGGAAAAAAATTGTAGGTCCCTTCCATTCCTGCAACAACACGCACACAGGAGTGGTTGAGAGTTGTTAGTCACTAGGCCCTGGTTGTTCATGAGCTGTTGTGCAACTTAATTTATTGATTTTACCATTAATAACCATTTTTTGAAAAATAGTTTTCCTTGTCATGTTCTGTTATTTATTTTAAGAAAAATTGTGGGCAGAATCACCAAAAACCGTTATGTACTAAGTTTTAAGAAAATCGATCCAGCAGTTTAGCCTGTAGCCGAACAGATAGACGGACAGAATTTTTCCACCCATTTTTGTTGGTGCCCTCTATCATCATAATGTCGTGTTTGATTGTTATCTCGAATTTTTTTTTTGCACGAATCCAAAACTTACCTTAAAGTACCTAAATTTATCGCAAGTAAAAATTAATGAAATAGGTACCTACATCGATTGAAAAATAGTTATTTGAATTTCTCACTGTACCACAATTGGTGCGCCCACCCTGTAAAAGAGCAAGTACTTGTAAGCCCAAGTCTTACACTTTACTTACTTAGGTATTTACTTATCCGGCTCCCGATCCATGGAGGGTCTCTTGCGGTCTTCATCGTTTGCGGTTCCTCCCACGCTGCCACGCTCCCTCCAGTGAGTTGAGAGTGAGACCAAGCGCTCTTGCATATGTCCCTGAACCCTTTTGCAGAAGTTTGTTCTTTTTGGTTGCCTCGAACCTGGGGGCAGGGATTCGAGGATTTTCATGCCTGGGAACGTTGTTGTCCATTCGCTCGATGTAGCCGATCCAGTGAAAACGTGTTTTGGCTCTTTGGACTGCATTCACACCTTTGAGTTAAATATAAAACCTAATTCATTCTTCTGTGTGGCTTCTGATTTAATAAAATTCTAAAAAATAATAACATGAGACTATTTTTTAAGCTTCTTTGTTCATTCGGGACTTAGTGGGGAACCATCCATTTTACTTAAGTTCTAAATTTTTTTCCTCATGTGTAAGTGTAATACCTTCATAAGGCTGTGTGAGGTCGTAAAAACGCGTTTTCATAAAGTGTGTCACAATCTTACTCCATTAAAAGCACCTCCACTTCTCGATTACAACTAAGTAGCAATTTATTTTTAACGAAGTTACTAAAAGTGTTACGGGTAACTTTTCGATGAAAGTTCCTGCTTATTCCGCGCTTCTAAAGTGGTTTTCTGTTCACCACACAAAGTCGGAAAATAAAGTTCTTTGCAGGCGGCCGGCATGCTAAGTTTGATTCATCAAAAATGTCTATTAATCGTTGAATTAGCTTATTCTAATAGCCGATTTCTATGTTTTCACGTGAAACTTTTTAGTTCGTCCCAAACCATAGGAATATCAAGATCTCTATGAAGATCTTCACTTCTCATATACACCATGAAGCATTTACAAATTACCAGAGCAGTTTAATTTCAAAAGTTTCAAGGTTATTTAAATTATTTGTATCGCAGGAATAACTCAAGAGTAGTATGCCATAGGTCCAGGCAGGTACTTGCCGGTAAAAAATCTATTTTTATTTATTTATTTTTTAACTAATTTCAAGTCTTCAAATTTTATTTGGACTTTCTTTCGATTAGTTCAATCTTTTACCACCGTCATTTCCGCTTTAAAATATTTCTGGCACCATATTTTCTTTAAATTTTCAATATCAACGCTCCTGTTAGTCATCAATTGGTAGCTAAGCAATCAATAATCGTAGTCAATATTTTCTTATTTCCATTCTTAATGAAAAGCTGTTGTGGCAGCTCAGTCTGACTGAAATAGTTTGACAGGCAGCATCCTCGATTTATGTTCCCATTCAGTCGTCAGTTATGTCATATTATCTAGTTTTTTATTATTTTAGTCAAAATTGACTGATTCAAGTCATTGTAAATGGCGCCCAATGTGGGACTCAGATAATTTTTTTTTTTCATTCACGATTATTTTGAACAGCTTAACTGCTTTTAATCAAATTTCCTACTTTAATTCTACAAAGTGTAAGAGAGATTAACACCAAATATTTAAAATTGTTTTAAAGAAAATTAACCTTCCTTAATAGTTAATAGTTTTTAATGAACCACAACAACCTGTGTGTTTTACCTTACAGTAGGTAATTTTTTCTTCACATTTACATATATTCCACACTTCAAAGGGCTTGATTAAATGTGATGTCTATTATAATCTTCGCAACTATTAAAATTACATTTGCACTTTTTTGTATAGAATAGATAATTAAGAACACGTTATTTAGAAACAGCCATACTAAGCTATATTTTTAAAATACTACCAAAAATAAAAATATTTATTAAGTGTACTTTCCCTTTAATAGTAACTTGAACTACAATTATAAAAAAAAAAACAAACCAAATTCTTTAATTTGCAAAAGTTCTTCATTAAATAGACTAATTTATCCCAGGACATAGTCCCAACTCATTAAAGATTTAAATAACCGCATCATTACAATACTTTGTCATTTCATATCGCAGCTCAGCCGCAGCCAGCATCATCTGCCCACCGTAAAATTCAACCTCTTTTTAACCTCTATATGCAGGTCAATAACCATAAATCATTGCTAGCTACAAGCCTTATGCCTAGGATATACCGAGCGAACGGTATAATCTCAGGGAATAACGATAAAATCGATCATGCCCAATTTTTGGCGAATCCTATAATTTTTGCGTTAGCATAATTTAGGATTCGCGCGTCGTCCTTTTTACCAAAACTTATGTCCTTGCTGCGCAATGAATCATTAATCGTCGTACAAAAGGGAGGAAGAGAGTGAGATAGAAAAAGAAAAATAAGTAGGTTTAGTTAGTTTTGTGTGTTGTATGTAGGTAGTTTGTTGTAGATAGATATACCAACATAGTGTCTGCCCGATGGCGATTGCGAACACTACAAGAATAGATTGTTTGGGACTCTTTTTCATCTGGGCAATTATGACCAAATGGTGTCCTTCGAAAAACTGCCAAAATTGATAGCTGCACTGTGACAATAGATTTCTCCGCTTCGCCGCGGCGCACCACTATAATACGAGATACGATGTTTGACTATTTTGTCTGTGCGGTTATTCGCACCATATGGCAACACACATTTAGAGGAATCTTTTATATTTACACGACAACGACGACGAATGCCCCTTGTTTGTGTATAATAGTGATAGTCCTTCCTGTCCTGACTCCAGATCCTGACTCTTGTGTTGATGATGATGCTGCTCTCCCTATTCAAGTACTTCGTATACACATAGATAGTTCGTCCGCACCGATTGACCGTAATTGGGACTGGCGAATTCATTAAGGGCATGAGGTGACAAAGGACATTATTGCGACGCGCCATGTTTGTCCTTTTCGTATCACAATAAATGGGTGTGAGTTTAAAGTAATTATATTTAGCGACCCGCGTGATATTGTTTGGCTATATAAAAGTACTGGACACACTATTCTGCTAATGGATTCCTTTTTTTTCTCATATTCTCATTATGTGTCCTTGTGTGATATAGCAGGATAAAGTTTATGTGTGCTAAAGATTTTGTCCACAAAGAAATTATTTCAAAAATTTGCGAGCATGTGTGTTGAATTATTGTATCGACCGACACGAAACAAAGTTCATGGATGTCTTTGAGGACCTTTGCCTAAGGAGGGTATGAATATTCTAAATATGTGAAGATACTTATACATAGGTAGGTATACAGACAAAAAGTATGTAGAATATCGCGAATAACGGTAATGTATACTTAGAATATGCATGGAATGTTCTTTGAAAAGAAAAGCATAGACGGTATTATGTGAATTTAGGGTAGGTAGAGGTTATTATGGTAAGGAGTTGAGTTGCATAAGATTATTATAAGGAACCAACTTTTTTTTTTGTTGCTTATGTACCTACCTAACAATGATACATGTGAAAGAAACATGCATTCAAGCTTGTCTTCTTTCAGGATTCAACAGAGAGAGGCTAAACAATTTGCTTAAAAAGTTCAACTTTAAGTAGGTACTAAAAGTGTAGTTATAACAAAAATGTTTGCATTTAATTTAGATGCAAAAATTATTCGTGTTAACATATTATGTGTTTTTCTTTTAACATGACATTCTTTAAGGTAACTTGTTCTAAAAAACAAGTTTTGTTTTCATACAAAATTTAATTATGCAAAGAATGCAAGCATGAATAGGTACCTATTCCCAATATTTTCAATTGATTGCTGAAAAATGAGAAGAAATGATTTCAATCCGATTAATATCAAAAAATGGTGAATGCAGTGTAATTAGAATGCCAAGAATGTCAATAATCATTGAATTAGCGTGTTTTAATAGCCGATTTCTATGTTTTTACGTAAAACTTTTTACTTTGTCTTGAACCGTAGGAATCCCGAAATCTCTGTGAAGATCTTCATTTTCCTTATATCGAGCCCTTGCCGCAATTCCATCGTAAGCGACATTTTTAACGAAATTGAGTTAATAACGCAGTTAATAACGCAGTTCGATAGCTTAAACTAACGCATCTATCCAAATCATTAGTTTGTTAAAAAAAACTTTTATTAAAAAGAGGAGGTTGTAGTTCAGTCGTGAGTAAATGAGCCTAGTTGTTGACTGTCTTGCTCTTGTGGCGAATTCATCCCTTTTCTTAACATCTAGTGCACTGATAAGATCATAAAGCTCAGCTTTCCACAGGTCTGCTCTATTTTCAGCGATTATAAGTTGACGATCACAATGGGCTGCTAGGTTTTTCCAAGACTCGAACCAAGATATTTTCTTTCTTAAGACAACCGTTGTCAGTTTTCTTGGCAGTCTGTTTTCCTCCATATTGACCGTCTTCAATATATAGTCAACCTGCATTTTAAGCGTTGAAATAAATACAGAAAAGAGACCCATCTGCAGCATGAGAATATGGTTTGCAGTACTACTTAGAAGTCTTAACGTTCTCTTCAGATAATATCTCAGAAGTTGTTCTACCGGATATAGTCTTGGCCGTTGTCTCAAATATTTGAAACTTAGATTTGAAGTTAACGTCCTTACTATGCATGACCGATTTTCACGTTGCATTTAGAGCGTTTTTCGATTTGGGGAGTTTTGCCAATATATGGTTTCTTAGATTAAGATTTCTAGAAATGTTGACTCCGAGATAATTGTAATCACCGACAATTTCAATTGCTTGATTATCGAATAACCATCTCTCGTTGCTACAATTTGGGCCACCATCGCTACGAAAGATCATGACTTTAGATTTGCTGAGGTTTATCTGAAGCCTCCATTTGTGGCAGTACTCCACTATTCTGTTTATCATCAATTGGAGGCTTTCAGGCGTTTCAGCAAACACCACAATGTCGTCTGCAAACTTCAAGGTTTTTACCAGTAGATTTGAAGTGACTCTTGCTCAACCTTGAAGAGCGTCCTCAATATCATATATAAAAAGAGCGAACAACAGAGGACTTAGGTTGCAACCTTGTCTTAAGCCGATATTCACCTCGTAGGGTTCCGAAAGATTATTGTTGAAAGCAAGACCAGAAGTTGTCAAGTTGAGTCAAACAAAGATTCCAAAATGCGTCCAAATTTCATTGAAATGCCCTTGTTGTTAAGCTTAAGCATAAGAGCTTTCCTGTCTACAGTGCCGAAAGCCGCTTTAAAGTCAATAAAGAAAGCGTACAATTTCTTCTTGGCTCTTATAAAGATGTCCGCGATGCTCGTAAGTATGTAGATTTGATCTATTGTTGAATAATTTTTGAGGAAACCAGCTTGGGACTCACTCAAGAGATTGTTAACTTGCACCCAGTTGTAAAGTCTATTGTAGAGCAGCTTCGTCAGAATTTTCATTGATGTGTCCAGCAAAGATATACCCCGGTTGTTCTCAGAGATAGTGCGGTCGCCTTTTTTGAATATTGGAGTGACGATAGATTCTTTAAAATAGTTCGGCACGTTGCCGTGGTCGTAAGCATGGTTTAACGTTAAACAAAAATTGTCAATGAACAAAGGTGTACTAAATTTGTAAAACTCTGGCGGTATTCCATTTGAACCCGGAACTTTGTTATTTTTGAGTTCATTCAAAACTGATTTTACCTCTCCAGTACCAAATGGAGCATCCAAGGCTTCGTTTACTTCAAAAGGAATAGCAAACTGAAATGTTTTAGTAAACTTGTCTTTTGTGAGGTTTTCAAAATGTTCCCTTAAATCCCTTATATGAATCGGGAGAGAGGATTTGTGATTTCTGTTGTCGTTGTTTATGCAACGCACTATTCTCCAAAACTGTGCCACATTTCTGCAAGCTGAAAGATCCTGTGCCATGGTTTCGAAGTAGGCTTGACGCTTTTAGAAATTTGTTCAAAGAAAGGTATTCCCGCTTGAAGAGTAGATTTTCTGGATGCTTTCTAATAAGATTTAACCAAGCAAAAGATTTCTTCCTTGCCTCTGAGCACTCCCTGTCAAACAATTTCTCTCGGTGATTAGTAGTCTTATTACTATTTATCAAACAATTAGAAGGAATCGAGATTGCTATGATACCATCGAGCTTCGAAAGACTGACATGTGAGACTGATGGTACTAGTTGTTGGGAAATGTTGCTCTCCAATGCTGTAGCATAGCTGTTTACAATCCATTGTTTCCATTTGAACTTTGTAGGCATTGCGGTCAAGACATGAACTTTATTCTGCTGTGTAGAGCTGTAGTACTTATACATATAGTATAGCAAAAGTACAGTAGGACAGTGAGTTATACATAGCTATCAGGTTAGATCCATCATTCCTCTGGGCAAATTTTGAATTGCAAAAAGGTTAAAATACTCATGGCAAAAGTCTCTACTGTTTAAGAAAGTAATTGTTAACAGAAATGGTTATTGTTTTTTTGGGTGTGGGGGGGGGGGGTGGTCAAGTATAACTAGGATTTTTAACGAAATTTGAATATTTGACTTTTGTGGATCAGCGAAAAGTTCAACTTCCTAGCATTTTCGGTTGCTGAAATACACAATGTGACCTGCTAACTTCATATTGAAGTCAATGTGAATTTTTTAAGTTAAAGATTTTAAATTATGTTTTTCCTCTTGAATGGAAACAGGCAAAAATAGTACCAATACCTAAAAACTCAGCTGTAGAGGAATTCAGACCCATATATCAATTTTGTCATTTCTATCCAAAATTTGCGAACGTATTATGCGGAAGCAAGCTTGTGAGTTTCTCCTACAAAATAATATTTTTGTCTCTGTTCAATCAGAGTTTCATGCAAAACATTATTGTACCACCGCACTTTTGAAGGTAGTAGAAGACATATAAGAGTGCAATTAGACAAACACCACGTTACTTTTCTAGTTTTACTGGACTTCTCAAAAGTATTTGATTTGGTTGACCACTCTATCCTCATTAATAAGTTACGCGATCACTTCAACATGTCTTTTTCGGCTATAAAACTACTATCATCGTATCTTAAAGAAAGAAAACAGGCTGTGTCCCTAAGAAATGATTTACCAGATTTTCTCCCAATTGTTCAAGGTGTTCCACAAGGATTGATTCTAGGGCCCCTATTATTCTCACTCTACCTCAACGATATTCAAAACATAATTTTGAATTCATCAAAGCATTTTAATGCCGATGACATACAGGGTGGCGCACGAATCGTGCTACAAAAATAAAACGTAATAACTTTTTTTCTGTGTGAGTAATCGGCTTATTTTTTTTTTATTTTGTAGGTTACTATTTAGATTTATAAAAATGGATGATTGGGATACGGAGAAAAGAATTTGGATAGTGCAACGGTACCATGCTAAAGGGAATTTAGGCGGGAGTTTGGCGATAATCCCCCGAGTAGATGGACCATTATGAGGTTTGTAAACATGTTTGCCGAATCTGGAAGCATCGCACGAAGGCCGTACCATCGAGATGCCAATGTTCGGGTTCAGGATACAATCGCAGCAGTAGCATCTGCAATACAGGCCAATCCGAGCGTTTCGACCCGAAACTTATCGGGGCAAATTGGAGTTAGTAGACGGTCATTACAACGGATACTTCATGACGATTTAAACTTGTTTCCGTACAAAGTCCAAATTACTAGCAAGTTAAACCCTCAGGATTTGCCTGTTCGCCTGGAATTTTGCCAAAAAATGATATCAATGGCCGAAGAAGACTACACATTGATCAATTGTTTGTTCATGTCTGATGAGGCCCATTTTGATCTTAACGGCAATGTAAACAAGCAAAATTGCCGTATATGGAATGAGTCTAGTCCAGAAATGCTCCATGAGACGGAACTGCACCCAGAACGAGTGACTGTGTGGTGCGCAGTTTCATCAAGGTGTATTGTCGGGCCGTACTTCTTTGAAGAAAACGGTGTAACCGTTACTGTCAATGGGGACCGTTATTTGAAGATGTTCAAGGAGTTTTTTACCCAGAACTGCGCCGAAGACGTATACCATTCAACAGCGTCTGGTTTCAGCAAGATGGAGCAACTGCACATATAGCCAGACCAGTTATGGCGGAGCTAAACAAAAAATTCGCAAACAAATTAATTTATAGGAAATCCACTCTTCGCTGGCCCCCAAGGTCACCTGACCTGACTGCACCAGACTTCTTTTTATGGGGTTATGTCAAGCAAGAGGTGTATAAAACGAAGCCCAGGAATTTAACTAAATTAAAGCAGTCCATAACGACAATAATTGAGGCGAGCCCAACTTCAACTCTTCAGGCCGCAATGAATAATTTTTTGATCAGGTGCCGCATATGCGTGGGAGAGCGTGGAGGTCATTTGCGGTCTATAATCTTTAAAAACAACTAACTATTTAAAATAAAATTTAATTTTCTAACCAATAAAAAAAAAATTAATGAAATACATCAATTAAAAAAAAAGTTATTTGAATTTCTTATTGTAGCACAATTGGTGCGCCACCCTGTATAAAAATAAATAATTAACTCATTGCTTAGGTGGATTTTTAATGTTTCCTTAAAGCGCTGGATTCAGCGCCCTGGACATTTGCACCGCTTCCACTTATAGCTTGCCCGGCCCTGCAAATGAGACTGTGTTATGCGAGACCTATAACGATAGCGAGATGATACTAAAATTTTTCGATTTTGACGATACCGAGACGATACTTACAACTTACAAAAGTATCGTTTGGTTTGGTATCGTAGCCAGCCCTATCAATAGATGCTAAAATGTACCTCGTACTAGATCGTACTTATTTAAACAATCAAGATACTGAACAGATTTTATCGGAATCGTAGGAAAAAGTAAGATTTTCGTTATTTTTTTTTACATTTCTATGGAACGTAGTACCGTTTTTTTTTTTCATGAAAATAAAACACTGTTTGAAAATATTTTAGAAAGTGTAAAAAAACTTCCAAGGTGCCGAGTTTCAAAAAATCGACCATGTCGTTTTCGAAACTTATTGTTTCAAAATAAAAATTGGAATGTTAAAAATTATGTTTTTGAAAATATTTGTACACTACTATTTAATTTTCTCAAAAACATATGAATACAAAAATATTTAAGCCGGTCATACCATTTCGAAAAAAAAATAATCAAAATTTTGTTTTTTGAAAGGTTCTCTAACCATTTCCTGAAAAACAGGTTAATTATTTGATTTGATTTCTGTTTAAGAAAGTTTTTTGAGCCGTTTTTGACAAAAATACGATTGTTAAATTTGTAAAACCAATAAATATCAAGTCTGATCAAAATTTTAGATTCCATTTTTTAAAGAATGCATAACTCTCCATACCTAGTCTAAACATATGTCACAAATAAAATGATCAAAAAAGCTAAACCTAATTTTCAAGAAAGTACAAACAAAAAATTATAGGAGTTTAGGTAAATTAATAAGCATTTTTTGAAAAAAATGTTTTTTTATCCAAGGATGACCTAATGAAAAAAGCTTATTGAGTTTTTTTTTATTTATAAAAAAGCTAAGAAAATTTAAATATTTCAGGTGAAAGTTGAATTAGTTTTTATAAAACTTCAAAGCATTTTTTAACATGTCACGAAATAAGTGTTCCATTTTTTAATGTTCCTTCACATCGAATTTAAATTGAAAATAAAGAGTTTTTAAAAATGTCCTGTCATTTAACCTCTTGTGGTGCATGGTGTTCCAAGGTAAGGTCTTATGACCCATACTTTTCAACTTAATTTCTTTTGGTTAGAGTAAGCACTGACAACCAGCATGAAATAAGCGAAATAAGTAAAAAATAAATAAAAATGTGTCAATGTTTTTGTATGTTATGAACAGAATTATTAAAGAAAATATATTGCAATCTTTTACGAATGCAATCGTTTGTGACTTCAAATATAGGATTTCATTCTTTATATTCTTTTTTAGAATGCAATTTCAAAAACTGGAGTCACCATTCTTTTTTCGTTTGAAAGATTGACTGCATTTTTTAAGTCGCATTCTTTAAAAATAATGTTAAGAATGCAATCATTTAGTTGAATTCAATTATTGAGAGATTCATAAAGACTACTTTCGCAAAGATTGCAATCTTTTAACTCTGGTAATGAAACAGCTATTGCGCATCCAGTTTGAATGTCTGTTAAGACATCATCAAAACTATTAAAAGTCTAAAGTAGTATAAGGCTAGACTAAATAAATATAAAAGGAATAAAGACTTCACTTAATCAAGTCAAGATCACAAATCTAAGCATCCACCCCGCCTTTAATATAAGAAGAAAAACAATTCAGCTTTCATATAGTCCTCTGATTATTTTTTAACTTTTAATCAATATTAAATCTTTTTAAATGATTTTTTTTTAATAAATAAATAAAATGATACCATGAGTTTAAATTTTAATAAATATTTTTAATCTTCTAATAATTATTCTTCTGCTAAGAAAGTACTTAATGGTAAAATCAAGTAAAATTAAGTTCCAACGAGTATTGTTTCCAAAAGCCACGTGCAATGCTGGTGTGTCCTTTAAGGGTTCAATGTAATTTGATGCAGTTTATTAGACTCGGTCCGTGCAGCTTTATCATGGTTGAATTTCAATATTTTCTATTCGAACAAACGACGACGACGACAAGGACGACGCTCTATTCTATTTTTTTGTGGTTGACATAGCAACACTTTGGAAGATGATAAAAAAAGATCGTACCCCTGGTGCACATTAAGGGATGCTTCAGTTAGCAGTTCATAAAGATTTCCAATCTAACAGCCGTTGTGTTGTTGCAGTGGTTTTTCGCAATTTTCGGATGAAAAAAAAAATAAATGAATTCGATTTTAGTTTTTTTTTTTCAATTTGTTATACACGCAGGACAGACATCATTTTTTATATCAGTTCCCCGGGGCCCGGGACGTTTTGTGTCTCCTAAAGGTCGTTTATGGGTGTCTTCAGATTTCACTCTAAAGCACATAACACTGTATATTATATGCCGTCCCTTTCTAACTTTGCCTTTATTAAGGATTATTGGCGGGTGGGTGGTCGAATCGGTCGAGAATTCACCCCTCTTATAATATAGTCTGACAACATAAAAATAAATAAAAACACAATATTCTCGAAGGGGTTGGTTGGTTCAAGGCTCAGCAGGGCCAACGACGATGTAGTGGGGAATTGCATTTATATTGCGAGGGATTTATAAAAGTCGTATCATCTAACGATACAAATTAATAATGTATTTATACAAGAGCGTATAGCCAAAACAAAGCGCATATAGAGTCAGAGTGTGCTCGTGATGCTTGCCCAATGAGTATGAATAATGCATGAAGGCATTTTGTGTTGCTTCTGCTGCTGCTGCTGCTGGCCCAAAAGCAAAACTCGTCGATTGCCATGAAGCAAATACTATACATAATATTATTATTCTGATGATGAAAAATGCTGATTTGTTCTTTTATATGTTTGCCACTGCTATGCTTGGTTTTTGTGAGTGATTGTGTTATTTTAAATTTTAATTTAATTTGTTTTCGTAATTATGGGAATTTTGTTTAGAGAACTTCTTTTTTTCTATGGAGTTCAAGCGATTAATAGAAAAACTATGTAAACCTCTTGAACCTATAATTTTTGACTGCGTGTTAGGTTAAATATAGGTATTTCAGCACCTATTCTATAAACGTTTATTTTTAAATGAAAAATATAAATTTTAATTGCCTGCCAATTCAGAAACCAGACAGGTCGAAAAAAAATAAAACTCTTTGATTGATATAGAATTTTTGTAGGACTTTTTTGTTTGGTGCAAATGCGTTGTTATTATTTTTTACTTTAGGCTTAGTAATGGACATTTTATATCAGTCAGCATTTTCTAAAAAGTTATGATTAATAATATATAATGGAGATTTATGCCCTCAAAGGATTGGGTAAAGTAGAAATGTAAAAACTGAAATCTATGATAATTTTACTTCACTTAAAGTGGATTTCCTTTCTCCGAACCAAATAGGAAGTATTTGTTCTTTGAATGTGGCACGTTATACAAAATTCGACTCACCAAAAATTTCAAAAATCATTCTGTTGGGGTTTTCTAATATTCCAATTTTCACCAGAAAATATTTATTTCATCATGAACCGTGGGAGTCCCAAAATTCCTATACCTAAAGATCCTCGTTTCTTAGATATACCATTAGCCCAGAAAAATTAGACTTTCACTTCGATAAAATTCCGACAAAGCTGAATTTTAATAGAGAGCTTTGTTTTGAAGTCTTAATCATTTTCTAAAAAGTTCCATTAATTTGGGCCAGGGCTTAATTTTTTAGGGGGTTAAGGGGGGCAAGATGCAGTTTTTTCTTATTTTTTCGAAAACTATAAGTTTTTTTGGAAAAATGTGAAGGTACAAATTGTAGCTTATGCTTCTATCTTCACAAAAAAAAATTAACACAATTTTTTTCATATAAGAAATAGATTCTGAGAAAATCGTGCAAGAACTTTACAGTGGAGTAAATTTTATCAAAAAATATTATTAAAATTTCATTAACCGATGGGCTAAAGTTTTTGTAGGATTTAAGTTTGACTTCCTAGGTTTAGCAACAAAAGGTAACATTTTGACTTTTGGTAATTTTTTTCTTTTAACCAGGTTCAAGTGATGGACAAGGAGACTCATAACTAATAATATCATTGGAAATTTAACTTAATAAAAACACTTTTGAAACAAAGGGTGATATTTTTCTTTCAATTATGAAAATTTAAATTTCACTTTTCTCAATTTTAAAAAAAAATTTAAATGTGACATTTTGTTCTGAAGCTCTTCAAATTATCTAGCCCAATTATTTTTTATTTGAATCGCGGATTCAACTTTTTTTCTTTATTTTGTTTTTTTTTGTTGTTGTATTAGTTAAGCCGAAATGAACTGACTTCAGTTTTTTTTTCTTATTTTTTTTTTTAATAATTAACATTATTAAAAAGGGTTTTGTTATTAAATTGTAGATTCCTTAATCATTTTGCCCACTGACTTCTAGTACTTCATTATGGTCGTATTTTTTTTTTAGGTTTATCATTATCACTTGCAAATAGAAGGAATACAACCGGACCTAAAACACTTCCCCGTGGCACTTCAGCCACTACTTCCTTGAAATTATATTATTCATTTTCGAGTCTTAAACGAAAACTTCTGATTTCTAGATATATTTAAGAATAAAACCCTTAATACAGAACCTGTCTTAATTTCAATCAAGCATTTGTGGGACAACTTGTCAATCGCCAGCAAAAACATTAAAAAAGACCATCGAACAATTTTTCCCTTTTTCAAGAGCCTTCTCGATTATGACAGTAATTTTCTTTAGTACCTGTTTGATAAGAAGTCTTGCTTCTAAATCTGATCTTAAGGTTTTGCCCTTTTTACTTGCGATATATGTAGGTACTATTAGGCAAGTTTTGGATTTCTGCAAAAAAAAAGTTGAGGTAACAATCAAATATGATATTACGATGATAGAGAACACCAAAAAAGTGGGTGGCATAATACTTTCTGTTCGTGTACAGCCTAAACGGCCCGATCAATTTTCCTTAAATTTGGTACAAAGTGGTTTTTTTGGCGATATGGCCACACATGTTTTAATTTTTTTTTTTAGAACGAAAAGAACGGTACCTGCCATACAATTTTTTTTTAGCAATTTTACATAATCATATTTTTCTCAAAAATGGCTGGGCAACTTTTCTTAAAAAAAAAACATTAAATTATTTTTGGTATTAAGGCTTCATTTGTGTGGAAAACCAAGGAATCATTTTTTTAGTTTTCGATTTTCTTCAAAACGGTATGACTGATTTCAACATTTTTTTTTCATATAAAGGCCTTCAATAACTTTAAATATTTTTGGGTACTTAAATTAAAAAAAAAAATATTTAATGTACATATTTGTACAAAATGATTCAAATTTTTTTTTGAAAATCAAATATTTCGAAAACGGTATGATTGATTTTTTTGGAACTCGATATTTAAAAGTTTACTAGTTTTCTCTTAATTATTTTTAGAAAAAAATGTATATATATGAAAAAATAATGAAACCTTTTATACAAAAGTTAAAAAACTGGAAAGGAAAATTTTTTTTCCTCAAAAACAACTCCTACAATTTTGATTAAACTTTTTTTATTTACTAAAATTAAAACGATCTTCTACAAAAAATTATAAAATTTTGCACTTAGTAACTATTAATAGTTCCTGTCATAGAACGTTTATTTTTATTTCGAATTTTCTCATTATGAGCTGAACGGATTGATATAAATTTTTAAGATTGATTTAAAATTTTCTTTTAAAATGTTTAAGGAATTTTATATAATCAAAATAATTTTTTAAGAAAACCGCTCCAACGAACAGTTTAATTTTTTTTTTGTCCATACAATCATATTCATTAAAAAATTAAGATAACGTTCTTGTTTTTCATCTCAAACTCTTAAATTTTTTTAAGCTAATTTTAATATGGTACGTATTTCATTCTTCTTGACATTTTTCTCTCATAATTTCTATGTCTTTATACAAACAATTTTCTTAAACTCTCAGCACCTTCAACAAAAGGGCAAGTACGTGTGACCCAGTCGTACATTTTATTTATTATTGGTTGTAGGTATAGTCCAAGAGCCAGAGCAAAATAAATCATTTAAAAATGTAATTTATAATTTTCCTAATGAAATTTATTCAGGGGTGCCCCTCGAATGTAGTTTCAAGTTGGTTGGACGAAGGGAGAGCGTCAGCAGACCATTGTCTTGAACCATTCAACGTATAACAATTTTCCTTATACTTTATTTGATTTTTTTAAATTAAGTTTTTTTATATAAAATTTTCGAGAAATTAAATTTTAAAGTCAATTTATTTTTAAAACCCCCAATGATCATCAAAATTCACAATTTTTTTCAAAAATAATATAAGTTCACAAATTTTTTTATGAAAACTACTTGATTCATATAAAAAAAGTATTAAGAGAATGGAATATCAACTTTCAAAAAAAATTACTATTTTTGTCGTACGATGCATGATTCACGAAATATTTGGATAAAACGCTTTCTCCAAAATGAAAACCACCCGGCTCATGCTCTAGTAAGCCCTAGAACTAATATTTTCTCAAAAACATTTGGTGTGGTAGAGAGATTATACGAATTTTGGATTTTTCGAACTACATAGTTTAAGACAAATGCTAACTATCTCTCGAAAATGAATTATGGTATTTGGAAAATTCAAAAAGATTTTTTAAATGTTTATTCTTCAAAATGACCGTAAGCGTCTTAGAGCAATTTTAAGGCCAGATTCCAACTCAGCGCATTAAAAACATTAGAAAAATAAACCTTGGTTTATGTTACATACTCGTACAAAAATTAAAAATAATCACATAATGAAGTTAGGTATACTAAGTGCTTTCGAGTATAGATTTTCGAAATGGGTTGTCGCAGAAAAAAGCTTTAAACAGAGATTTATTGGAAATTCAGAATACTTTCATTAGTACTTTGATGTAATTTTCAAATAACTAGTATTTTTCGAGCCATTCATTGGTGAAAAACCCCCAAAAAAAATGCATTTTTGCTTCTGTTTTTGCATTTTTGTTCCCTGTTGCTGCACGAAATTGTGGTCGCAAACCTCAGATTTGGATTCGGCACTCCCGAAACACACAAAAAAGGGGCAACATCAAAGCAACCGCACAATTTGTACATGGAATTTGGCTTTTATTGTAAATTTTATAAGAAAACAATAATTTTTAATTGTTTTGGTGGGGTCGATGTAGCAGGCTCTGATAGAGGAGTTTCTGGAGGTGTGTTTATAACGGAGACAAAGAAACTATCTTCTTTTAAATAACTTTTATTTATTTTTTTGGTGTTGGGCCTAAGGAGTAGGGTCTGACGGAAGAGTTTCTGGAGCTTGGTCTGGAAGTAGGACAAAGGAACTTTTTCCGATACCTGTACAAAACGAGAAAGATACTTTTCTGGTATTGTTCTTAGTAGCTTTTTGCAGGTGAAATGTATTATGCAAAAGAGGAACAATCTTCGAATTTTAAAAAACACCTATCAAACATTTCATACGTTCAAAAACTGCCATATTGACCATCACATCCAGTCATTCTAAGCTCTTAGACCTTGTTCACATAGCAATGCACCTCACGTTTTTTTCGCAGTAAAGATCCTTGCGAATGGGAAGTGGTGTTTATATTCCACCAAAGAACCTTTCATACGACCGATATTGCCATGTGAACCTGGCCTTCTTCGGATTTAATTATTCAAAAACTGCTATGGTACTTTGTATTTATATATGTATGTATATTCCCTTTTTCTCAAGTTCTTATAATTAAAAAATTGATGGATTTTATTTTGTCTGCTGATTAAAAACCTCTGCTAGATTTTAAAGTACATGTTTATATTATTCTTATTAAAGCATTTGATGATTGCTTTTTAGATTGGTTACCCCCCATCTCATAGTTTATCCATATCAAACACAGATCCCATCCCAAACAATATACCTTTTCTCACATGTAGAAATTAAGGTAATAGTATTTAATTCTATTAATTACTTGTAACAATTGTCATTACAAATCTAAACCATCGTAAATGGAAGATTACCAAAACCCCTAAGGGAAAGTTCTTTCTTTAAACAACAAAAATTAGAAAGCAAAGTCTAAATTCTCCCCCAAAAACCTAAACCTAGAACCACAGCTTGCCTCAACCCAATACACCAGCGTACACAATACTATCATACAGCATCATTATGTATTTGAGGGGTTTAAGGATAAGGATGGGTAAAATTAAACCGCCAAAGAAGCAAAGAGGAGCATTCAAACGCAACAGTGGATAATAATTCCTTTTCTTTTACCTGTGGCAATCACGTGGATATCCTGATTACATTCCAACTGAACTTTTAATAATTTAAAGGCTCAGTGATGGTAGACAAATGGTAAACGGAAATAATCATGTTTCGCCTAAAGGCAAACCAAGACAAAGAATTTGGAAACACAGCCAACAAAAAAAAAAAAAAAACAACAAAAAAAAAATTGAAACCAAAGGGACGAACATTTCAATGGATGTTTTCCGCTGCTGCCACATTTGAACATAAAATGTAACATAAAATGTTTTACACATAAACACATTGAAACAAACAAAAAAAAAAATATATAAAATAAAAAAGAATTATCAACAGGGGTTACTTCCGCCCTAACATACTCGCAGGCCCACACTCGAAAATAAAATATATCTAATAAACAGAAATTCCGCTTAAAAAGTCTAAAACTTCCAAACACGAAAATTATTTTTAAAATGTTTCAACGAAGAGGATCAGCAAAAACAAAGGAAACGGATGTGGAATTTATATACCTACCTTGATGGCAGGATGGTAAGGCAAACAGCCAAACAATTCAAAGGTATATTATATGGGTCGGCTTAGAACTTTTGCTTATAAAATTCTACTTGGCAGAGGGCAGAGAGACGGAACCTTGGAACATTGTTAAATTATTCCTAAACAATGTAGGCAGGAAAGTTGTGATTTCTTTCTTTTTTTTTTTTTGTGTTACAAATGTTCGACCTCGACCTGTCCAAAAAATACAAAATTTAAACAAAATATTATGATGGAAAAATATGTTCTCCTGAGGCGTTCTATGAATGTTTCATGTTCTGGCAAACATTGTTATTATTTAATTTTTTTTTTGTGATACCTGCAGAAACCAATAATTTGATGGTTCAAAGTAAAAGTCACAAACATAAGTTTTGGATTTTTTTATTTCAGGAAAAAAAAAGAAAATTTATTTTACGAATTATACATGGTTGGAACATTTTTTCAATTAAATCAAAATACTCAAATAGTTCTTACAAATTTGTTCTTGAGGCTCATGTTGACCTTAAAGTTATAAGGTAATTGTTGGTTAACGTAAAATGACAGGAAATTAGAAAAAAAAGTACTTCTAAAGAAAGATTGCCCTATTGGTGTCACCCTTTTAATCAATAGAAAAAAATATGAAAATAAAGTATAGGTGAAGGTAAAATTCATTACTGAGCCCCAAAAGCATTTAAAAATTAATGGGTCGCTCACACTTGGTCTTTTGTTCAAGCTTCAAGACATAGAAATTATGAAAGAAAAAAATGTTTAAAAGCATGAAATTCCATAATTTAAATTCGCTGAAAAAAGCTCCTTTAATATTTTGAGGTGAAAAAGTAAGCTTTTTGAATTGTTGATAAAATATGGTTTTATGGAAAAATTAATTTAAAAATATATGAAACGGTTTTTATTTAAAAAAAAAAAATATATAAAAATTCTTAAAAAGTTTTTAAGGAATTATTTTGGCAAGCAAATATTTAAAGTGCTTGTTTAACTGTATTTAAAAATTAGATACTTAAAATCCGTTCAGCGGATACTAAAATTATAAGAAAAACTTTTCTAAGTGAGGTTCCTGCTACTAATCAGATTTGGGAAGCTATGATAAATAAACGTTCAATTTCTATTACATGTTATTGAAATCTCCAAACTCTTTTTCGATTACCTTTAAATGTAATTGAAGAGATTCAATTACTAGTTACATGTGATTGAAAAATGTCAATTACTTGAAATTCAATTACATTAATGTAATTGAAATTACAATCTGTAACGATTACTTTTTTTCAGTTTTCATTACGTAAAATGTAATTAATTAATTTTTTTTGTCAATTACATTTTCTGTGATATTGCCCAAATAGTTTTTTGCAGTGTTAAATGTCTGTTCGTGTGTTGTATCGAACTTATTTACTTATAATTTATTCACTTTTATCGGTTTTAAACTTATTTTTCAATTTTAAAGAATCTCTTTATCAGAATAATTAAATTAATAATAATAAAATGGGTAAATATCTCGTTGGGTTTTTGTTTATTTGTATTAGTTTAGCAGCTATATTTTCTTATATAGTTATTTTATTATTTAAATAATAAAGCATCTACTGAATATCAATTCCAGTAATTAATTGCCTTAAATATAATTAACATAGTGCTATCCATCACTAACTTCCGAAAACCCATAACTATTTTCAATTACATGTAAATTGTAAGTAATTTTTTTTCAATTACAATTACAAGTAATGGAAATTTATGTTTTTTAGCACTCATACCAAAGCTACGTTTCTTTGAAGTATAAAAATAAGAATAATTCGGATTTGAACGTATTTTGTTTTTATATATTTCAATTTTTAACCTAAATACATAATTCAGTAGAAATTATCAACATTGCTTCAAAAATAAAAACAAGAAAAAAAAATAATATTCAAGTTTTCAAAAACGGTTGGAAATGTGAATAGCACCACCAGTACAATATAGGAACAAAAAAACATAACTTATAAGAAATCTGACTTATTTTTAATTCAGTATTTAGTAGGGTACCCTTTATTTTCCAAAACTGCCGGTGGTCTCCGTGGTAGCAACGAATTATTGGAATTGAATACCAGGCTTCTTCAATTGATGCACATAAGTTGTCCAAATTTCCAATTTTTTTTTGTTTCAAGCCTTGTCTACATCATTCCACAGATTTTCTATTGGATTTAAATCCGGACTCTGCGGTGGCCAACTTAAAACCTGAACTTGATTCTCTCGAAGCCAAGCTTGGACTGATTTGGCTGTATGTTTAGGGTCATTGTCGTGGACAAATCTACAAGTCAAGGGCAAACTTTCGAACGCAAAAGGCTCCATATTGTTTTCTAATATTTATGTACTTGTATTGATACTGATCCATCCTGCCAGAAACTATTACAATCGGACCAACACCGTTCCACGAAAATGCTGCCCACACCATAACGTTGCCGCCACCATGCTTAATGGTCTTCATAATATATTTTGGATTGAACTCTTGACCTTTTGGATGACGAACGTATTTTTTGCCATCAGATCCGAATCTATTGAACTTCGATTCGTCGCTCCAGAGTACATTTTTCCAGAAAAGTATTTGCTTTCGCAGGTGTTCCTTCGCAAACTGTAAACGCTTCTTTAAGTTTCTTGCTGAAACAAGAGGCTTTCTTCTTGCAATACAGCCATGCAGCCCTGCTTCGGTAAGACGATAGCGCACAAGCCTGGATGTCAGATTAACGCCATAATCTTCTTCAATTTGATGTCGTATGTCTGTAGAGCTCATAAATGGATCCCTTCGACTTGCTGTTACCATTGCTCTATCCATGACTTTTGTTGTTTTTCGAGCCCGTTTCTTTCTTGTGGTGTTCTCAAATGTCTTATGTTGTTTCACATGTTTAATCGCGTTGTAAATCATCTTTTTGGAACAGCCCAAGTCCTCCAAAATATCTAGAATACGCCTTCCATTTTCAAACATGTTGAAAGTAGCAATTCTTTTTTCAGTAGAGCAATGAATACCTCTTACGCTAATTTTACTAAATAGAATTAAACTTACTAAGACAAAATGTTCCAAATTATTTTTTTTATTAAAAAACATAAGTGGTGCTATTTATTTTTCCATGTGATTTTAAACTTAACACAATCAAAATGATGACAGATTGCTTTGCGCTCCATTTGAAAGTTAACAATATACCGTTATGCACACAGGGATGTCACAATTGCGTGCGGATGCAAAAAATTAAATTAGTTTCTGTTTGGTGGAAAATGTATTAAAGTTAATATAGGTTCATATGAAAGTGCTATTTAGTTTTCCACCACTGTATTTGGTAATGAATCGCAGTAATGTAAGCATTAAATTAATATAAATTAAACCAGGGCCTAGTGACTTACAACTATCAACCATTCCTGTGTGCGTATATTGTTGGCAGCAATTGAGGAGATCTACAATGAGAATCACTTATTCATGACAAACAGAGCTACCTTCGTGGCTCTAAGGAACCACTTTGGCTCTTACTCGTATTTTTCAGGTGTGGCTCTTTGCCTCTTTTTTTTTAAATCATCCAAAAATGACTCTTTTCCAGAAAAATATATCTACCTAGCTAAATTTTCTTTTTAATAGATTTTTAATTTTCCTTTAAGTTCGCAATTTTTCTCTGAGAATAAAATTCTTTTAATTTTTCCCTCCGAGTAAAAACTTCTTTGAATCTGAACGCGTTCATTTTGACTTTCATGCACATAGGAGCGTATTTGCCGAGAAAATGTTCTCAAAATTGTGCTTGATATAACACTCTCGCTAAGAAGAAACAATCTTTTAGCTTGAAGTTTATAGTTCAAGGAGCTACAAAATTAAAAATACAAGGAAAATGTCGCAAAAAAGTAACGTTAAAGCCTTAAATGAAACCTTTCACTTATATTATAGTTAATTAATAATAAGGGTATTCATGCAACAGCATAAGACCATCGTTAAGGTTATAAAGTTCTAAGCTTCGTAATTCTGTAACAATTTGTATGGAAAATTCGACAAATTTACGCAGTTTTCAACTTTACTACGTTTATGGCGACTTTTTGCCGTTGCATGAATTTGAATAACCTTAGTATATATTTTTTTTTTTGCTTCTAAAGTGTGATGTTAATATATCTAATATAATAATATATCTAATATATCAAATTATCATCATACACAACGAAGTCAAATTTAATTCAATGGTGTTTTGGGGAAATATCATAATTCATCACTTCAAAATTTATAAGACATCGATATTCAAGTATGTATTAGTTTTTTTTTAAGAAAAAAGTGACTACCATACAAGCATTAGTAGATCTAACAAATTATCTTAGAAACAAAATTATTTACTTTTAGATACGTCAGGCAAACATCTATCAACAAAACTAATAACAAGGAGATAAAAATAGAAAAATGCGTTAATTTCAAAATGCCAAAAATACAGATACGTTTTTTTCTTCTTAACATGGCAGAATACAACGAAAATATGTACCTATATTAATTTTTTTACAATATTTTTTTTAATTTTTCTATTTTTTCAAATAAATAAATATTTGTGAATCATATGTTCTCGTTTTGGTGATGATTTTGTTGGTGGCTCTTTTTTATTTGAAATACTCTTTTTATTGGCTCTTTTTCAAAATTTAGAAAGGTAGCCCTAATGACAAGTATACTCGTGGAGAATTTGTCAATTCATCGCAAGAGGCAATATCTCGGAAAATAACATTTCTGTTTTAGGTGGCAGCGGCTGGGAATCGAACCCAAGCCTTTGACAATACAGTCCAATGCACCAACCATTATATGTTAACATAGTAATATAGTGGGAAAAATTAATCAAAATCGTAATAGCTTTTTTTTGAGGAAATAAGATTTTCTTCAATGGTTTTTTAACATTTGTATACAAGGTACCGTTATTATATAAGTTTTCATATAAGTGAAATAGTTTCTTTAATAATTCTAAAAACTGTTAAAAAACCCTCAGCCCGTAACTTTTAATTCTTGTTTTATGTTTTAAGACAAAAATATCAATAATTCATAGAAGAGTGCTGTATCCTGGTCTTGGAAGAATAGATTTCAATGGAATTACTTTCAACAATCGATGTTCCAAGACAGCGCACGCAGGGTTACTTTGCGACAGTTATTTTTCACATCAATCACACAAATTAATGTATCATCGATAATAATAGAACTATTTGAAATTTCTCCTAGTTTTTAAAATGAAAAATAAACTTTTCTTGTGTTAACAAGCACAGTTTGTGAAAATAGAACAGGAAGGGCAAGGGCAGATTTGACCGATCCAAAAGAAATTTAAGAAAAAAGGTTGTGGTTCGATGATTTTGCATTCGAAGAGGAAAATGAAACTACAGATTTTTGTCTTTGGAACGACAATTCTATTGCATTTGCATACCAGCAGATTATCAAATCATTTTATGGACCTACTTAAGGGCGGGTCAATAAGTCCGACTTTTGGAATAAAACACAGATTTTTGATAAAAAAATAATTTTATTTTTCAACGTAGTCTCCCTTGAGCTCTATACACTTTGTCCAACGCTTCTCCAATTTTTGTATCCCTTCCAAAAAAAATGATTTGTCGAGGTCCTCAAAATAGGCCTTTGTTTGCGAGATGACTTCATCATTGGAGTCAAATCTTTTTCCACCAAGCCATTTCTTCAGGTTTGGGAACAAGAAGTAGTCGCTCGGAGCCAAATCTGGAGAATAGGGTGGATGAGGGAGCAATTCATAGCCCAATTCATGGATTTTTGCCATGGCAACTGCACATGTGTGCACCCTTGCATTGTCTTGGTGGAAAAGAACTTTTTTCTTGGCCAAATGAGGTCGGTTTTTTTTCAAATCGTCATTGAATCGGTCCAATAAGTTGGCATAATATTCCCCATTGATTGTTCTTCCCTTTTGAAGGTAGTCAATGTGGATTATCCCGCGTGCATCCCAAAAAACAGTCGCCATAACTTTATTGGCTGACAAACCCACCTTGGCCTTCTTTGGACCCGATTCACCCTTAGAAACCCACTGTTTTGACTGTTGTTTGGTCTCTGGTGTGTTGTGATGGATCCATGTTTCGTCCACGGTTACAAAACGGCGCAAAAACTCCTCCATATTGCGATTAAGCAACGCCAAACCTTCCTGTGAAGTTGTTACACGATTGCGTTTGTGGTCGACTGTGAGCAAACGCGGCACCCATCTTGCGGAAAGCTTTCTCATGCCCAAGTGATCATTCAAAATTGAAACCACTGAGCCATGCGAGATCCCTACGGCTTCCACAATCTCTCGCACTTTCAATCTTCGGTCGGCCAACACCATATCGTGAATTTTTTCGATTGTTTCGAGTGTAGAGACCTCAACTGGGCGTCCAGGACGTTCGGCATCTTCAGTGCTTGTACGGCCACAACGAAATTCAGTAAACCACTTTTTTACCATTGAAATCGATGGTGCAGAGTCCCCATAGTATTTATCAAGCCTAGCCTTTTTCGCAAGAAATAATGCTTAATAAGCACACGAAATTCATTTTTTTCCATTTTCTCCTCAAATTAGTGAGTAGTCTGATAAAAATAGCTGTCAAACACAAACTAACTGACGCAGCAAGTTTAAATTTTGACAGGAGTCAACTGACAGATGCCTGTTGACAGGAGCAGTGTTGCTGTTTCAGTAAAGAGGTCAGAAATTCAAAAAGTCACGGACTTATTGACCCACCCTGTTGTTGTTGTTGTATCAAACAAGTAAAACAGTTATATCGAAGAATTCCAATATCAAATACACTTATGCTTTTGCGAAGTTTGAAGAGATTCCTTATTGGGATCGAAGTTAATTTTTTCCAAAACTGACCGTTTTCAAGATAACTGGCAAAATTTAATTTTCGTGACCTTTGACCCTTATAAGGGAACTAAATGCAATTGGATAGATAGACATAATTCTCAGATCATATCGGTACCTAACCTCAATACCGCAATGTTTATGTACCAAAAATCTGCTTGATACAAAATATTTCCTTTATTATGCCTGTTCTTATTGGGCTATAACATATATACCTGGACCTATAAGCTTAATAGATATGCACCACTGGATCGCATGAGCTTGCGATCAAGTGTGAGAAATATACGGAGAGCACAAATTTCAAATATTAAAAAACTATGTTTTTGTCTTAAATAATTTATGTTTATTGTCTAATAAACCACAAAAACCGTAAAAAGTATTTACATACTGATTCATGGTCATTCCGTCGACGTACAGAAAGTTGGGGTTTAAGAAAGGTTGTTTTGTTTAAAATGTTCCTTCTTAATTATTTTGATAGTGTTTTTTTTTTTGTCATAAAAGAAACACTCTTTCTTCAAAAGTTAGATACACACAGGATATTTCCAAGTTATTGGCAAATACATTGTGAGTTTTGAAATATATTTTTAGAAAAAAAAATATTTAATAGGGGAGGTGTCCTTTTTTATAAGAGAGGAATAAATTCCTAAAACGCTTATTTTAAGTTAATACATAGCTTTTTAAAAACAACCGTTGTTGTAATAATATAATGGTTGCTTTAACTTATTTAAAAACTTTAAACTGATTTTTTATTAATGAGCCAAATTATGTTAACAATTTTTGAAAAACTCGTATAAAAACTCAAAATCAATAAATTGAAAAATGTTGCAAAGTGATTTTTATTTTATATTTTACGTTATAAAAAGAGTAAATTGTCTTTCATTATTTAATGCTTTTATCAGCTTTAAGTTAATTATTAAATGTTATTATCAGCTTTAAGCAGAAAACGAGGTTGTATAGTATTTACTTTTTGAGAAAAATGAAAGCTTTCTGAAAACTACTTTTTGGTTTGACATCATAACCCTATTTTCCTGAAATAAAAAAAAAACAAAATATTAATACTTTTTTAATGTTTGTTCAGGCCACCAACTTTCAAACTTTGTTTCCATATTGCTTAAGTGCCCGGTGGCGGTGTCATTTTATTTGGGCTCTTTGTACAGTCATTTCGATTTGTTTTGGAAGTTTCTTCAGATCTTTGGGTCAAAGGTTCTTCACACATTTTGACGGAGAACTGAGGACTGAAGGAATTTGTGCCTGTCTCGATAAGCCAATGAAGAGTTAACTCTGAGTTAAATCGGACTTAGCTTATCTGGAGAATAAATTAATTCCAAGCTATGCTTGGATAAGCCAAAAGTTGTGTGGCTTATCGCTGATAGTGCCACATTGAATATCCAGTCCGAGCTGTAGAGCTAAGAGAACAAGAATGAAATACACTTTACATCAAAATCAATTACCAATTTTTCATCAAAAATACTTATCTCGAAGATTATTCACTCTTCTTAAGAAATAAAACAATCCATTGCTTGTTCACACAAATTCTATTTCTATTAACTTCGCCTATAGGTATTATGATGAAACAACAAAACAATATTCGACCCCATTATTTGTAAAATTAATGTCATTTTGTATAGGCTCATATACATTGTGTCTTCCTTTAAAGCATGTAAGCCAGTAGGTACTTATTTATTCAAATCTTAAGAACGATGTAACATTATAATTTCACATAATCAAAAAAATCCTAAAAATTGCCTCACAGAAGTTATATAATTAGAAACAATGGTTCTTTGAATTTCCGTGAAATTTATTTTTACATCAAACATTCTTTCATCAAGCTCTATTTCTTCCTAACCTACCCTTTAGCAATTTTCGATTTCTTTTACTTTCCAATGAACATCTACTGCATCAGTAATTTTTCCAACAAAAACCAATCATTTATAATCTCAAACAAAAGTTACCATGGAAGTTTTTTCATCTTTATAGGTATAAGGCAAGAAAATCCTCATATACTTATGTATATACATAGATTTAACTCCCTTTGGCGTATATATCTATACAGTATACCTATATCATTTTGATGTCCCACTCTTAAGAACCGGGTGTATGTTTGCACAAGGACACGTGGATTGCCGGAAGATGAATGCTGGCGAAATGATGAACACATTACCACTTAATCTGCTTTACCAAAACGTGACACGCTTCCAGTAGCACAATATTCCAATGGCAACAATGGATCTGTCCTTATCGGCAATCAATAATAACTGTTCATGAGAGATACAATCCATCAAAAAGCAAAGCGGACAACTGTATTATATGAAGAATGTAGATGTACTTGAAATACAACTCATCAGACCAGCCCCTCCTGTGTTAAGGGTTTATTGTTAGTGTGTTTTTTTTTGTTATTATTATTTTTTAAGCACGCTCCAGAATTTTGAAGGTTTTATGCTACCACCCTTGAAGTTTTGCAACTCAACTCATAAAGGAAATGAAAGTGTTACAAAGAATGAAAGTGTTTTTCAAGCTAAAATATAAATAAAAGTTCTTGTGTCAAGGTTTGCCTTTATTTTTTAAGCCGAAATTAGTACAACAATTGTTCATACTTCGAGAGAGCAAATGACGATATTCTTCTGTTGGTATCATTGAATTCATGGAAAGCTTTTAAGGGAGTAAAATTTGTAATTTCGAGCAAATTCAAAAGAAAAATTCATGACGTGGAATAATTACATGTACGTTGGTGGTGGTGATCTGGAAGGCACAGACCTTACGTGAGCATGAGCTACTCAAGCATACTTAGAGATAAAGGTCAGTAAGGATTTGCAGTGCCTGCCAGGGTGTTGAAAAAGAGATGGTGACGGTTGAATGCTTAACGGGATAACGCCAACGCTCATATTCCCGTAGAAGGCTACTGGCTTTGGATTATTCGGCCTGCTTTACTAAGGCTTAACAAGGACTTAATCCTCTGGGTTTGAGAGTTAACTTCCCTTCCACGTTACTAAATTCAGTTTTGAGAGAGACACGAGGAGCTGCGGATAATGATAACCTTCAAATGACAAGAATATTTGTTCAAGAAGCATTTACAGCAGCTGCTGAATAGGTATGAGGCATCAGATAGAGCGAGAGAAAAAGCGAGAAGTGAACCCAAATCCTGTGAAGATCCAATTCCACCATCCAGTATAGAAGAGGTAGATTTAGCTATAAAGAAGCTCAAGAACAGCAAGCCTACGGATTTGATATAGTTTACCAGTGGAGCTCTTCAAGCACGGAGTTGATGGTTCAACACATCTTCATGCATCAATTCATCAACCAAGTTTAGTTGGAAGAGAAAAGATAAACTGAATTACTAGTCTATCAGCTTCATAGTCCCATATACCAAAAAAAGTGATCATATTATATCCTGCAAGCACTATCGAGGTATATATCTGATAAGTCGTATATGAGATCCTATCCAATGTACTTGGGTGAGCATCTTAAGCCGTTCTGCCACACTTTAATCAGCAAGTCAGAGTGTGGCTTCCGGCCAGGCAGATCGGCCATAGTCACTCTCTAGCTATTTCTGGAAAAGGCCAACGAGTTTCAGATCAAGACTTACCATCTACTCATCGACTTCAAAGCCAATGGCTGAACTTGGGATCCAAGGAAAACTTATCTAGTTGTGCAGGGTGACATTAAAAAAAAGGATATACAAAGTGCAACTAGAGAAAAGCTTTTTTGTACTATTCCAAACATGCCCAGGGATTTAGCAAAGAGATGAGTTATTATGCGATTTGCTGGAGTAAAAAGAGTGCCTGTCCTGAGGCAGGCGTTAATACTGAAGATATTATTTTCATTAATTCTGTCCAGCTTCTAGGATATGCCGATGACATCAAACATCATCAGCCGCTCCCAACAGGTCGTAAAAGAGGCCTTCACTTGGCCATTGAAAAACAGGTGAAACTTTCTGGTCTTCAAATAAACGAGGACAAGAAGACCAAGTACATGCTATCAAATAACAATTAAAGATCTGTAAGTGGCTAGCACAAAACATCACAAATCTCACGGACGACATCTCAGTGAAAATGCGACGTAGAATTACCCTAGCAAGCCCCTGCTTCTTTTAACATCAGACGAAGCAATCCGAAGAAAATCCTTAAACTGCCAGTTCTTCTTTATAGCAGCGAATGTTTGGCGATTATCAAAAAAGTAGAGCTGATACTGAACTCCTTCAAAAGGAAAATTCTTCAACGCATTTTTGATCTTGTGGGCGAAGGGGGCGAATGGAGGAGATTATACCATCGCGAACTCTTTAAGCTGTTTCAAAGATGTGCTTGAAGTATAAAGATAATCAAAATACGTTGACTTCATGGAAAATAATGCCCCTGCAAATAGAGTCCTTTGAGTCCCAGGCCCCAGGTTGGAGATAACGAAAAAGACTAACCACTAATTTAAAAACTGAGCCATCGTGGATACCAGAAAACTTGTTCTATATGACTGGAAGCAGCGTGCTTGGGATCTTGGGGGATTTGTAAGGCTTGTGTTTCTCAGGCTTAAACCCTTCATTAAATAGTAGCCAGATAAGTAAGACAGCTAGTAGGTAACATTGCCCAGGATACAATAAATACATTACATAGCTCAGTTTGATTCATCAAAAAAGAAAAAAAGTGGTACTATCTGGCTAGGTATTTTCTTTTGCCCGTTTTTAAACAGAAAACTGACAGAATAATGCAAGTTCTGCAATTGCGTTAATCCAGCATTACCTAAGTACCTGGGTTTATAGAGTAGATACTCGCTTGGATCCAGTCGTATTTAATATTTCGTACTCAATATATCAAATACCAGAACTGTATATCGAATTTAATAAATGTCACAACCGGGGTTCCTCAAGGTAGTCATATTGGGCCACTGCTATTTATAATTTTCATTAATAACATTACAACGAATATCATTTATTCAAAAATCTTAATCTTCGTTGATGACTTTTTATTGGTTTTGCTAATCCAACTACATACTTTTTCTTACAACACGATATTGATATTGTCAAATGGAATGGATTTGAATAGAAAGAAATGCAAAGTAATGTCATTCTCTAGATTGAAAGAACCTCTATTATTTTCCTATTTTATAGAAAATTGTTTAATTCACCAAATTAACACCTTTAATGACTTGGGAATATTATTTGACACGAAACTATTATTTAATCCTCATATTGACATGATTTCAAGTAAAGCAAGGAGCTGCCTTGGCTTAATCAAGAGATTTTCAAAAGAATTTAACTATCCTCATATTTCAAAGATCCTGTACTGTCCACTTGTCCGTCCCATCTTGGAGTATTGCAGCTGTCGTGTTTGGTGTCCTGCTTATGAGGTTTCCATCTCAAAAATTGAAAATGTTCAAAAACAATTTTTGTTATTCGTCCTCCGTCATCTCCCCTTGAATCCCAATAAATATCTTCCACCATATGAAAATCAATAGAAACTGCTTAGCCTTTCTACGCTTAAGAAGTGAAGGGGAGTGAATAAAATGTCTTTTTTCTTTTTCAACTTTTATCGGGATCAATTTATTCTCCATACATCCTGACTATGCTGAACTTAAACTCCCATCCGAGGGTAACCTGTAATCCTGCATTCTTTTATACATATTCCAGCAGAGCTAATTATTAAATATTATGTGCAATGATTTCAATTGTTTACATAATTTAATTGATTTTAATATATCGAAAAATAGTTTTAAAAAATATTATTATCCAGTTAATTTTTCATTATATTTCTTCTAAGTATAATTTTACTATAAAATTGTGTTGAAATTTATTGTTTTATTGTATAAGAATTTTAACAACTTAGACATCAACCTGAAATGAATAAATACATAAATAAAATCTAAATATGGCTGGCCACGATACCAAACCAAACGATACTTTTGTATTGCCTTGGTATCGGTCTCGGTCTCGTCGGGTTTCGATATTGACTCAGTCACAAACAAAAATAAAATAAATTTTGCAGGAAAATAATGTTGTTACCAAATCTTTAGAACCGTTTCCGAGAAACCAAGATTTAAGAACAAATATGAGAAGCAGTTGGTGGATTTCATTAAAATCACTTGCTCCAGCCAAACAAAAAAACAGGTCTGAAAATGTCATCCAAATGATAAGCTTCAGAGGATAAAAGCAAAAGAAACGAAAATGTCATCAAAATGATTATGATTTCAGAGAAACAAAGCTTAAGAAAAATAGGCGTGGAAATGGGTGGTTCTTATTTAATTAATTGCTTTAACCTTCTCCAAAGTAAAGAGAAAAAACTGTAAAAATGCTATTCAAACCGTAAGAAGAAATTATAACATCTATTCAAAAATATATTTTAACATTGAAAATGTTTATAGGGTCGTTTTGGATAAATTATGGTGTTACTAAAATGAATAAAGTGAATAAATGTGTATATGAGATGAACGCTGGCGTATACGGGGGGTACGATCGAATTTTTGGTTGGTGTTACTAAATTGAATAAATGAATTTTAATTCTATATTTTTATAGTTATAAATGCAGTCAGCAGTTTATTGTGCAGCTTTAACTATGTGTTGGCAGTTAAAAAAAAAATGGCTTGAAAAGAAAATGTATGTAGAAGTTCAAAATTATGTTTTTATTTTTTAAATTTGAATTATATAGGGTGATTTTTTAAGAGGTTTAGAACTTTAAAAAAAAAAAAACACAAAAAATTCGAAAAAATGAATGAAATATTTATTTGAATCGATAGTTTGAACCTTGCAATTTAATGTTTAAAGATAATTTCATGCAAATGTTGACCGCGGCTGCGTCTCAGGTAGCCCATCCGCTGAGTCCAATTTTGGCATACTCTTTCACACATATCGGCCGGTATCTCACGAATGAATGCATGGATGTTGGCTTCCAGTGCGTCAATCGAAGCGGGCTTGTCCCTATAGACATTAGCCTTGACATACCCCCACAAAAAATAATCTAATGGTGTCAAATCGCACGATCTAGGCGGCCAATTGACCGGCCCGAAACGTGAAATTAACTGTTCACCAAACTCGCCTCGCAATTGCGCCATTGTTTCGCGTGCTGTGTGGCATGTGGCACCGTCTTGTTGAAACCACGTATCATGCAAGTCAAGAACTTCCATTTCGGGCAAAAAAAAGTTTGTTATCATCGCTCGGTAGCGTTCACCATTGACAGTAACGCTGCGATTTGCATCATCTTTGAAGAAATATGGCCCAATAATGCCGCCGGCCCATAAACCGCACCAAACAGTGGCTTTTTCGGGATGCATTGGTAGCTGTTGCAATGCTTCTGGCTAATCTTCACTCCAAATGCGGCAATTATGCTTATTTACGTACCCATTCAACCAAAAATGAGCCTCATCGCTGAACACAAGCAGCGCGCGATGAACATTTCGAACCGAGCACGAATTTTGATAGTAAAATTCAATAATTTGCAAGCGTTGTTCATTTGTAAGACGATCCATGGTTAAATTGCAAACCAAACTGAAGCTGTTTGACAGTGACACAAGGTACTAAACACACGTCAGCTGTCAAAACCAGTGTTGCCAAAACCAAACCAGCTAAAAAATCACCCGTTAGAATAGGGCTTTTATGTGAAATGGTCGAAAGGCCAAAAATCTAAATGAGATGTGCTAGAGTGACAATTGTTTTGTTTATCGATAGTAACGTTTAATATAACAATTTCGTTCATATATTTTGAAATTCCAAGAAATCTACGAAATGAGATATTAAAGGTTGTAACTTCAAAAATCAAAAAATAGATGGTTCATAAATTATTTACTACACATTAGGGTAAGGTCTGATTGTAATAAATTTTATAGTTTGAGAAAGATAATAAATAATTAATTGTTTTTCTTTGAGGAAATTTTTATAATTTTTTTTTTTATATTTTTTACAATTTTTTTAGATACACTAATTTTTGTTGATCGATTTTTGGCAGTTATATTTTTTGTCTTTTTAACGATTGTATTTAAAAATCTCAAATTCATGCAGGTGATAGATTACATAGATCTACATATAATATGTTAAAATTAAACTTTTTGAAAGTATTTCCGTTGACATAATTACATATTACTGTTCATTAACATACCACCTAATAACTCATTGGTCTGTGCACCTATACAATTAGTTTTTTTTTATTCGCAAATTCAATAATTGACAATTAATTTGATGTATCATACGTAGCCGTAGATTCTTGATAAGCCTCACAAATCTAAAATACAATTTGATTAAAAAGTGGTACTTAATATTCAATCAATATTCCTATAGTTCATCGTCATCGTTGATTTGCAAGTTTGTGTGCGGAGAATCAGCCCAAATAAGAAGAACACAAATATTTCCCATAGTGCCACAGTTCATTCAAAATGTCTCTCTCTCTCTCTGTTCATTATGTTTTTTTATTTGTTTCTTTGTTTGTCTCTCTGTCAGTGAATTACTGAAGAAAATTACTTTTCATTCAAGTTCAGTATTCATGTTCACTCGTTCAATGTTCTTGTCATAGATAAACTAATAAAGATGGCAATCCTCAGCTGTCAGTTTGATTTGCCTACAAGCTGAAGCGAACAGCTGTAATGATTATATTTGCAAAGTATTAGTGAAAAGCAGTACAAGCCGCACACATAGAATCAACTAGTCACTCACCACTAGTGACAGCTGCACACATAGAAGCAACTAGTCACTGACCACAGTCTGTATAGGAATGGTGAATTAATTTGTCGGTTATTTTTGAAAATCGTGGACATGTTCAAAAAGTATTAAAACCTGAAGAACGAAATTTAAAGTGCTTACTTAACCTTATATATCATCTAAATTAAAATTATGTGGAAGATTTGGAGCAACTTTAAATAAAAAAAGGTGTAGGTTACTGATATAATACCCGTGACAAATAAGTGGTACGGATATTATAGTGTGTCATGTTCATGTTATAAACTACGAGAACAAAATGGTAAAAGCATGGTTTCAAAACTTGAGTTTTTCTTGTTTACACGAGCATTGATTTTTTCGGGAAAGTGCTTCTCACTGGGAAACTTATGAAAATGATGCAGGAAGCTTGAATTTTGATTTAAGAAAAAATTTGTGTATTCTATTTCACAAAACAGCAGTTGTTCAGATACGTTGAGTTGTTTTTGCATCAGCTGTTTTTTAACAAGGGATTACAACAATACAAACAAATCCGGATCGCTAAAGATACGTTGCCGAATGCGCCCATTGGTCTTGTAGATCGTTTTGTCCTATTCTCCTTTGGTATACTTGGCAGGAATTTTTTTTTTACTTTTGTATTATTGCAAAAATAAAAAATAAAAATATAAAAAAAAAAATAAAATTTGGTTAAGGAAAAAATTTGTATATTCTTTTTCATAAAACAACTGCTCAAAGGGGAAATATTTTTATTCTAGTAATTTTACAAAAATGTGCCACTGAAATGTCTGTTCACGTACTCCCAAAAATACAAATTTCCACGAATTTAGCCCAAAGTTCTGTTAAAGCTCATATAAAATAAATAAAATTCGTAGTTATGGGAAGTACATGAACAGACTTGTAGTTAAGGCTTAATACGCAATCTAATACCACGTTCCCACGAAACCGATCTAGAGCTTTTATTGAGATTTCATCGAAATATTCATGAAATCTTGTTCCATATACTTGGAATATCAATAGTTTTTAACTACAAGCTCGAATTTCATTTTGGTGGGAACATATATTGACAAATTGTTTTTGTCTTTATTTTCATTTGTGTTTACACGGGATTATTTATGCTATTACACGATAACTTTTGAGCCATTCCTTTTTTGAAACTAAATTAGTGCAAACTGTGAGATAAGATATTTGTCTCGTTTGTATTTATTTAAATTCATCGAAATCGCACATTTCGAAATTTCAAAACTGTATGGGGAAATGTGAAGATTCGGACCGAAATGTCCGGTTCCTCTCCTAAACCAAAGCGAATGCGGGGTGACGACGATTTTTTGTTGTTTTTTTAGCATTGTGTATGTGTCATATTTTGAACTATTGTGAATGATTCAAATTGTCAACTCTCTTCCATTTTGGAAATTAAAATTTATTTCATATTCGATTAATATACCTACTACCTACTCTTGTGCACTATTGAAGTAATAATTGAAAAGCCTACTACGCAAAAATGAAGCTACGAGTAGGACATGTGAAAATAGATTTAAATTTTCGTCACTTTGTTTTAAGCCTCACCCAAACCAACGCGAATGTGGAGCGATTCGCAGCGAATCATTCACAATAGTACAAAATATGACAATTACATAACGCTAAACAACAAGAAAAATTCGTCGTCGCTCCGCATTCGCGTTGGTTAGGGAGAGCCTTTACGCTGCTACACACTAGTTTACGCCAAATACGTACCAATGTGAACCGGGCCCTACTTTGGTTTCTAATTTTTGAACACGCTCCGTGGTCAGAATTATTCACCTCGGTCTGTCAATTAGATGTCAAAACAAAACCAAATACGGGGTGTCCCCTATTTCATGCAGTATAATTTATGAAATAATATTTTTTAGAAAAACAAATTGTTTAAGAGGGGCCGATTATTTCTCCCCTTGTAGATAAGAAATAAAATAAAAAAATAAAAATTAATCAAAATTAAATTAATTTTTTTTGAATGAATGAAAATAACTTAAAAATACGACAACAGCTACGAAATCATGCTATAATTTCTTAAAATCCATTCTCAAATCAATTTTTCAAATTAAGTTGTTTCGTAATGATTTTTTAAAAAATAATTTTCAAACTTTAAAGTAAAAAAAGATTTACAGCCGAATTTATTAGATTTTTTATGTGGTTAACTAGTTATACAGCTTTTTAAAAGTCCTAAGTAGTTGAAAATATAAATTATTTAATTAACTAAAATGTCAATTTAGACAAATCTTATGCAGGTGATGCTGTTGTCCAAGTTAGGCGACCTTATGACAACAGAAAGCAAAGTTTATTAATTACTTTTTGGAATTAGACAGCTATTTTAAGTTAGACAAAGTTTATAAATACGACTGTTAATGTTTTTGTTAAAACTATTTAATTTTTTTACATTATGAATTATAATTTCAGTAAAAATATTCAATACTCCTATATTCAACACTCAAAACCAAATGCTTAGATGTCGTGAAGTTTAAAAAAATCAAAAATAGCTATTGTTGTTTTATTATATTCGATAGAGATGCGCATCTGGATTACCTTTTAACACGTGCAACAAAAACGATTTTGAAAATTCCTCAGTTACCTTTTTTGTACTTAAAGTTAATCCAGATCAATACCCGAATTCCGACAGAAGATAATTAAACCCACCTAATATCTACTTTAATACTTCTAAAATGGAAATTGAGAGTTTAGTGGAATTTAAACAACAAATTGAAGTTCCGGGTGTCAAATTGCAGAAAAACTATTTTTTAATTTCGTATTTTCTTAACTATTTTTTTCCTTAGAATATATCCAACAATAATTTTAAAATTATTCTGGATGAAGAAAGGGCCACCCTATATAATATGCAAGATGCATTGAAGATGAACGGAAATCTGAGTGATTGAAAACAATTTATGGATTAATTTTTTGTATTTTATTATAATTGGGGATGAATATTATCTATTAATTACAATATTTTGTATACATTAAACAATTTAACAACGATATTTTTGTTTTTAGCCGAAGAATTTTCAAAACTATTTTCCAATTTTCAAAAGAAAAAAAAACTGAGCTGTCAAAACAATTAAATCTCACCGCGTTACATTGTTGTTGCAATTCACATCTATTCATCGTCACGAAGTGAAATTACAAATACAACAATGTAAACAAATGGGTTTTGGAGGGTGAAACGTACGAAAGATTGGCTTCTTGGTAATTGATATTCTCTGGTTCTTGTGTTGCTTGTTCACTGTTTGTTTTGTTCAGTCGTATAGATGCTCCGATGAGGGAAGGTTTGTTCTGCTACTCGGATTTTTTTTTTTTCAGCTAGAACCTATCTAGTTAAATTAAATACAATTTGCGTTTGTGTTTTGTTACTTCGTAGGTAGTAGGGTTAGATGCTTACGGGATATGTTTGGTTAGTAGGTAGGTAATTTAGTAAGTTAGATAGGATGCTTGTGATATTCGTTGGAATATTTTTTGCTATATAAATTTTTTTACTTTTGAGTTTTATTTAGCTATGATAAAAAAGATTAACTAAGAAAATTAAAATATGAAATAAGAAAACAAGCGGAAATAAAAATATAGGTCAATAAAATCTGAAAACTAAATTATTTTTAAAGTTAAGTCAACTGCATATTAAATTAGATTTTATATGCGGTTGACTTGTTAGAAAGTTTTTTTAGAAGTCCCTAATTGTTGGAAATATGCCTTATAATAATACAATAAAACGTCAATTTAGACAAATCTTAGACAACCGAAGTCTTTGTCTAAGTGAGACAACTTTATGACAACAGTAAACAAAGTTTACTAATAACTTTTTTCAGTTGGACGGCTGCCTAAAGATAGAAAAAGTTTATAAACACGACTGAAAATGTGTTTTCTATTTTTGAAAATGAAGAATTGTCCTTATTGGGATAGTTTTAAAAAAAAAACTTGTTGAATAGACTAAAAGTCGATTTATCGCTATTGTGAATTTAAATTGGTAAATACTTTTATATATGATTATCATGTATTCTTATATTTTCCTATTTAATAGAAATTTCAAGTCCATCAAGAATTTCTTACCGACTTTTGTCCTTTCGAATTTTTCGGAATAGACTCGCAAAAAGTCCCAAAATTAAAAAAAAAAAAACACAATGGTGAAAAATTGCGGAAACGTTACACTCACCAGCATTGAATATTTGTTTGTAGGCATATATTTGGGGGAAAATCAATTTATTTGCTAGCGTTGCCTACAACAAACGTCATAAGAGCTACGAAAAATAAATTCAAATACAAGAAAAAAGTAATATTGAATTTTTGGTTGGTGTTACCACAAAGCTAAATCAAAAACAAAATTAAAGTAACCACACAAAGAAAATGAAAAAATAAAGATAGAAGACAAGCGGGAAAAATAAAGGTCAGTAAAATGATAAAAGGTGGGAAGTGTACAGTCTCTCTGTTTAAAAGAAGGTCCTTTCTTGTAATTTTTAAATGAAACTAAATTAAAGACCCACAAAAATAATAAGTTAAATAATATGTTGTGCAGACGTTACAACCCCTAGCATTTAATGTATGTTCGTAGGCATGTATTAAGAGGAAAATTAAATTTAAGTTAGCATTGCCTACTACAAACGTTAAAGGATTTAGGAAAAATAAATACAAATACAGACCGACAAAAAAACAAGGAATAAGGGTTGAAATTTTGAATTTTTGGTTGGTGTTACAACAAAGCTATAGAAAAAAGAAAAAGTGATTTACCCCACAAGGATAATACAAATATGAAACTAGGAGACAAGTGACAGAAAATATAGGTCAATAAAATGACATAAGGAAAATATTAAATGTCTTTTTTATTTTTGCAAATGAAACAAAATTTGAAAATAAAAAGCTACAAACAAATTGGACAAATAATATTTGTTTGAGACGTAACAACTACAAAGATAACATTCAATATAAAAGAAAGATTACTAATTTTAAAGATTAAAGATTTCTCTAGCACAAATAAGTCATTTTCAATGTCCCCATTGTTACTCAAGGAGTGAAATCTGTAAATTTGTTTTTCTACCGATACGGATACCAAACGATACTACCGAAAGTATCGGTAAATTTCGGTCCCAAAAGTATGGTTTGGTTTTGGTATCGTTTTGGATGGTTTGAAGCTAGTATTGTCTTGGTATTGCCTCAGTTTCCGTACCGATACCGATACCAAATGATACCGAGACTTTTCTGGTATCGTACTCAGCCCTATAACCTAAATTATTAATATAATTTTAAAACATTCTACGTTTTTTTCTGAAGACCATCAATTTTTTCTCGCCTTGCAACATTTAATACCATACTTTCACCTAGCCTTCTTTTATAGTTGATTCGATCAGATGATTTTCTTTTT
This sequence comes from Dasysyrphus albostriatus, assembly GCA_946251815.1. NCBI lineage: Eukaryota > Metazoa > Arthropoda > Insecta > Diptera > Syrphidae > Dasysyrphus > Dasysyrphus albostriatus. The sequence goes on along the minus strand of OX276336.1, from coordinate 47,824,135 downwards.
CAATTTTGAGTCATTGAGAAAACTACGTGGAGAAAAACTATCAATTTTGTTCTTGCTTAGAAACCCCTACGTGCATAGGGGGTTGATTTAAAGTTCAACTATTGAAAACTGTAACCCAACTTTTGACCGGCAGTGTACCTAGGTATTTACAAATCGTATTCGTGAGTTTGGTCTTATATTTGACTAATTTCAGTTAAGTAAAACTGAAATATCCTCGCACTCACGTACAACATAATGTGGACTATGTTCCAATAACATTTATATTTTTTTTAGTCATTTTTATGTACCTTGTTTGTCCATCCAATGCGGACCCTGCATGGGACATACAAATAGCTAAGGAATAATATTGTTCTATGCACGTCATTGCTGTCATTCTTAACGCGACAACAAAAGTTTGTTTTTAGTTTCACTGCATTCAAATCTATGAGTTTGGGATATATGATGCCGCATATAACCAATCCACTCTAGTCTCCAATTTTTCTTTTTTTTTTGTGAATGTTAACCTAAGGCCAACTTTTGATGAAATTTTTGTCATGAAGGTGTCAGAGTTCCTGCATCTAAGTTAGATTTAAATAGAAAATGTCAAAAGAAGTATAGTAGGGGTACCTCTACACCATGTATGTTTTGAAATGCAGTCCTTATAATGGTGATTCTATACATACGAGTAACATTATGTGTTATATAGGTAGGTACATATGCTCGTATTATGACCTCGAAAAAAATAAGTTACGATATTAGAGAGTATTATATCTAAAACATTACTTGTATCCCAGTGTGGTGATGAAGGATGGAAGTGGATACTCGAATATAGAAAAAAAAACATTGGTATTGGCAAAATTTGGCATTTGGGAAATTCGTTTCCCATTTAATCCGCACTCAAATATATTAACGTAGATCTGTGGTGTTTGGCAAAAAACATGTTAGCTCTATTTAAACATCTGTGTCCTTAAGAAGAGCCTTTAAGCGGGCGAACAAATTTTATTTAAAGTTGGAAAATTACTTTTCAAAGAACATGTTCGTAAAAACTTTAATTTTGAAAAAAATCACTCAGCCCGTTTATTTTACGTATTTATCAGGTTTCTACCAAACAAGAAGCAACACAGATACATGTCCTTCGTTTGTAAGATCTTGTACAAAGAATATTCATCTAAAAAAATATAAAGGCTTTGTAGATGAAAATCAACGAACATATTGACAAAAATTGAGCAAAAAATTTTAAGTTGTCACAATCAATCCTCCTAATCTATAATTTTGTCAACATGACAGTTTCATATTTTAGTCTTTATCTCAACATGGCCTAAAAATTAAGTGAAAGTGAAGCTCTGAAAAGTTATGAATGTGACAAAAACAGGGCAAATAGGAATAGTTTTGACAATAATTCTTATTGTTCTCAAATTGAAGCTGATGAAATGTAACATTTGTTAGAAAGTTTGTGTTTCATTTACCTCATTCTAAGATACTTTGAGATACGAAACCCTTCCCTAAAAAAAATTAAAGGCGCCTATGTAGGTATACATAGCTAAGCTATATCCAGTGTCATTTTCCATACAATATAATGCAACCACCATCTCGCTATATCAAAAGCCACAACCTTTTCTGTGGTCAGCTATGGTCATTGTCTCTTCATATTTATGTATGCAATAGTATAATCTCTTGCAGCAGAAGAGTTCCTGATGTAGCATATAGGTACGAACAAGTTTCTGGTTAGAAATTGTGTCCGATTTAGGAAACAAAAAAAATAAATGGACGAGGACGAAGAGAGAAAATTTGCAATGCGCACTATATTTGACCACATACGGATGAATATATATAGATGAATATTCGTTTTCTTTTATTTTGCCTTGTACGTGATTAGATACCAAAATTATGAACTAACCATCATTTTATTACATATTTTGTGGTATCTTCTTTCGTGCAAAATAGTGTGCAAACCTTTTAGAGTGAGTGAATTTAAATAATGAAAAATGACACTGGGTCCATTTATGTAGCAGGTATAATGTAAGAATCTACTACCCTATATTTAAACCAAAAAAAAAAAACAAAAAAAAGAAAAATGAGGTAAAATAATTTTAAATAAATTTTATTTGAAAAATTAACCATTTACACCCATATTAACCCATTTCCGTCTAACATTGCTAAAACGCAACGTCATACGTTTGGATTAAATGATTTTGAAAATAAATTTAATTATCTAATCGACCTGTTTTTGAATTTTTTTTTCGAAAAATTTGTTTTCATGATTTTTAGGCAGCTTCAAAATACGAAATATTCGAAATTTTGAGGTAAAGTTTTTGAACTACCGAAAAATATCTTCAAAATTAAAATTTTTCAAAATAAAGTCAACGGCATGTAGAGAAGGGTTGAAATTATATTCTAAAATAAATTTGACGCAATTTATATGAGTTGCCTGCTTGACAGATGAGATAAAAGCACTACGTTGCGTTTTCGCAACGTTCGCCTTATGTAGTAGCATTTGAACAATTTTTGACTTTGTTGCGTTTTCAAATCAGAATAAACGGGTTTTTCTCGGAATATTGTGTTGTTATAATTAGGCATATTTTATAAATTTTTGAAAAGGGTTTTCTTTTGCATCCTGTCTAAAAAAGGGTGCATATTCTTATTCTTAGAAAAGAATAAAACAATTAATTCAGTGATATATTGGAAAAACCTTTTACCATCCACGCGACTTTATTCTTAGAAGTAATTAGGCAGTAATTTGTAGTACCTCGTGGCATGATGGTTAGTGCGTAGGACTGTCATGCCAAAGGTCTGGGTTCAATTCCCAGCTGCTGCCACCTAAAAACAGAAATGTTTTTTTCCGAGGTACTGCCTCTTGCGAGGGACTGACAAATCCTCCAAGAGTATACTTGTCATGAATAGTGCTTCTCATCTAGCCGTTCGGACTCGGCAAAAAATTGTAGGTCCCCTCCATTCCTGTTTCATAACACGCACACAGGATCGTTGAGAGTTGTAAGTCACTAGGCCTTGGTTCTCCACGAGCTGTTGTGCCACCAAATTTAATTTAGTTTAATTTATTTAATTAGGCAGTACCTCCTGCCTAAAGGAAACCTCAAAACACAGGTAATTTTTCTAATGAGCGTCGTTCCTATAAGAGAACTCTACTGTATTCAGGTACGGTACTGATGGAGTGATGGGGGTGCATATTCTAATTCGCATAGAACAAAATGAAACCGATATAAGTTTTTTGCATTCGACTTATATTTTACTTATAAACTGTGAGTTGTGCAGTTAAAGAAATTTTGTGTTGAAAAAAAAAAAAACAGTTTAAAATTATGTATTGCAAGAAGTTTTGATCAGCTAGAGAACTTAAAGAGTTATTGATGAACCCGAGTTTTGACGAAGAAGACGAATTTAATTTGAATTTAGATATGCAGCATAATTCAAACAAATGTTATAATCTTGCCTCTTAAAATTGATTGCAGATTTTGGAAGATAGAAACGTGTTCGTGTTCCCAAATGAATTAGCGGGTGAAATTGGATTCAATGTACAGGGTGGCGCACCAATCGTGCTACAAAAATAAAACGTAATAAATTTTTGTCTGTGTGAGTAATCGGCTTATTTTTTTTTTATTTTGTAGGTTACTATTTAGATTTAGTTAAAAAAATGGATGCTTGGGATACGGAGAAAAGAATTTGGATATTGCAACGGTACCATGCTTTGCAGTCCGTCATTTCCGTCCAAAGGGAATTTAGGCGGGAGTTTGGCGGTAATCCTCCGAGTAGATGGACCATTATAAGGTTTGTAAACATGTTTGCCGAATCTAGAAGCATCGCACGAAGGCCGTACCATCGAGATGCCAATGTTCGGGCTCAGGATACAATCGCAGCAGTAGCATCTGCAATACAGGCCAATCCGAGCGTTTCGACCCGAAACTTATAGGGGCAAATTGGACTGGACGATTTAAACTTGTTTCCGTACAAAGTCCAAATTACTAGCAAGTTAAACCCTCAGGATTTGCCTGTTCGCCTGGAATTTTGCCAAAAAATGATATCAATGGCCAAAAAGACAACACATTGATCAATTGTTTGTTCATGTCTGATGAGGCCCATTTTGATCTTAACGGCAATGTAAACAAGCAAAGTTGCCGTATATGGAATGAGTCTAATCCAGAAATGCTCCATGAGATGGAAGTGCACCCAGAACGAGTCACTGTGTGGTGCGCAGTTTCATCAAGGTGTATTGTCGGGCCGTACTTCTTTGAAGAAAACGGTGTAACCGTTACTGTCAATGGGGACCGTTATTTAAAGATGTTGAAGGAGTTTTTTTACCCAGAACTGCGCCGAAGACGTTTACCATTCAACAGCGTTTGGTTTCAGCAAGATGGAGCAACTGCACATATAGCCAGACCAGTTATGGCGGAGCTAAACAAAAAATTTGCAAACAAATTAATTTCTAGGAACTCCACTCTTCGCTGGCCCCCAAGGTCACCTGACCTGACTGCACCAGACTTCTTTTTATGGGGTTATGTCAAGCAAGAGGTGTATACAACGAAGCCCAGGAATTTAACTGAATTAAAGCAGTCCATAACGACAATAATTGAGGCGATCCCAACTTCAACTCTTCAGGCCACAATGAATAATTTTTTGATCAGGTGCCGCATATGCGTGGGAGAGCGTAGAGGTCATTTGCGGTCTATAATCTTTAAAAACAACTAACTATTTAAAATAAAATTTAATTTTCTAACCAATAAAAAAAAAAAAATGAAATACATCGAATCAAAAAAAAAGTTATTTGAATTTCTTATTGTAGCACAATTGGTGCGCCACCCTGTACATTCAATGATTTAAATACTCCAGAGAAATATGACGAACCAAAGTTCAATGTTGTGTGAAACATCTCAAAACATCGCTTCAACATCCAATAAGTCATCAACATCTCTTCATTAGGATATGCCAAAGTGGTGAAAAAGCCATCGAGTTAGTTTTTCAAAGGCTCCAGTAGACTTATCCAGTGAAAAAATACGAACAATTTATTAAAAAATCGGTAAGTTTATATTTTTCTTTTCTTGAAAGGGTAAGAGAGATGACACTTTTTCTCTTTTCTGGTAATTTCAATCCTCTGCAAATGTTGGAATTATTTCGTGTAGTGAAATAACTAATTTTATCGTTGAAAGTAAAAATGTGTATGGTAATGTGGAGAAAAATAATTCAACGTTGAAAACTGATTTCAACGAAATTCGTAAATTTATTGGAATTGTATTTGTCTGGTGTGCATACAGTGCCTCGGTTGAATTTGTATTGGTCTAATAGTCCAGGCATTGGACAAGGAAAATGAAGTAGCAGCTTTGCGTTGGCACGACAATTTCAATGTAACAGTTTTATCAAATCATTTGATGGGCCAACCAATCAAACAAGCAAAACGGTTTGATCGCAAAAAGTGGAAGCACGTCAGCATTACAATGCCAAATGCAATACAACATAACAATGGGTGGAGTTGTTTTATTCGACAACGCTACAAGTAACTATCGTACACGAATTAAAGGAAAGAAATGGTACTGGCCACTTTTATCAAATGCACTCGATGCAGCATTGGTAAATGCATGGAAGGTACACTGTATTTGCAAAAAAATAATGCTAGCGAAACAGCAATGACGCAACTAGAATTTAGGACGTTTGTTGTAGACTCCTTGTTGCGATGTTACTCAAATCTTCAACATGTGCAACGGAGAGAAGGAAACCCTAATGAAGTGGTTCATTTCGGTGACGTCAAACAGACAGTCACCAAAACAGAAAAGCGTCTTCGATGTCATAAGTGCTATAGTCAAAACATTTTTTTTTGCAAAAACTATAATATCCCGCTGCATCCGTAATGCTTCGACGCATACCACACAAAAATCCAGTCCTTATAAGCATATCTTCATCACCATAAAGTCCAAACTGATCGATCGTTGCCGAAATGAGTTAAGAATACTCAACGCAACGAACACAGTTACCCTAAAATGGGTCCCAGGACATAGGGATATTCACGGAAATGAAATGGCAGATGAACTGGCCAAAAGCGGATCATCTCTTGATCCGAGCCTAATCGTAGCCTCGGTGCTCATGCCACTGGAGGAAGAAAAAAGTAGAATACACCACTGTTTCTTGGAAGCTGCAAATGTCAGATGGTCATCTATCGACACCTGTCGGGTTTCAAGGAACCTTTGGCCGAACATTTCGAAGAAAAAAACTGAATACCTACTCAAGCTAGGCAGGCCTCAATTATCACTCATAGTTGGCGTCCTAACGGGGCATAACTCTATGGGAACCCATATGAAAAGAATGGGCATCAGCTCATCTGACTTATGTAGAGGGTGTCATGATGAGGAGGCGGAAGAGGGCTCCCTTCACTTCTTATGTGAATGCCCCAGCCTAGCTAGAACCAGGAAAGCAGCCCTAGGAGAATATTTCTTCGATGAACTGGGCGACATCTCTGTATTGCCACTGAAAAACATCCTAAAATTCATTCAGAACTCAGGATGGTTCAGGGAGGCCCCCTACAACTAATACTCCTCATCAAACCCCTCCCTATCCCTCTTCACCACCCACCTTTCACTCTGGGGAGCGCAATGGATCCACTGAGATCCGAGTGAGATGATGCGGCCCGCCGTATCATCACCCCTTCTAACCTAACCTAACCTAAGCATATCTTCATATAATGTATACTTTCTTATTAATTTCTTCATTGTAACTTATATATTTATTACATTTTTCATAGAATTCTCAAATAAATTTCATTCATGTTTCATCTTAAAAAAAAATCAATAATTTTGTTACCCCTTTCGCCGAAAGTTGCGAAAACGCAACATGAATTTTCCGGAAAACTAAAAGCTTTTTCAAAAATTTTTTTTGGATTTCCTCTAGTTAGACCAAAAATAGACAGTATATGAAATTTCACGTTTCTATCTCAACTGAAAATGGTAGCCGTCTGAAATAGGTTAATAAACGATGAAAGATGTTGTATACATCTGCTAACTTGTAATTTTTATTAACAAAAATGATTTGATAATAGTTTATGGGTTGTTTTTACGAACAAATAATCTTAACTCATTTAACTTTATACATACACGCACACATTTGATTGAACCGTTTATTACTACAAGCATACACTTCGTAAATCAGTCAATTCCAAGCAATCGAAAAAACATTTCAGCTCAGCTGGCTGAAGCGCGATACTCCATTTTACTTCAGCTGCTTAAGTCAACATGTAAAACTTAAATGCACGACTGGGTCGCAGGTGCTCACTCTTATATTTAAGATACTGAGGGTTTAAGAAAATTGTATGTAAGGACATGAAAATTATGAGAGAAAAATTATTAAAAGCATGAAATACGATATCAAAATAAGCTAACATAACTTCTTTGAGAGATTGAAATGAAAATAAGAACGCCATATTAGTTCTTAATTGAATAAAATAAAAAAACATAAAATAAAATAAAATAAAATAAAATAAAATAAAATAAAATAAAATAAAATAAAATAAAATAAAATAAGATACAATAAAATGAAATAAAATAAAAAAATTTAAATATACCAGAAAAGTCTCGGTATCGTTTGCTATCGGAATCTAAGACGATACCGAGACGATACTAGCTCCAAGGCATCCGAAACGATTCCGAGGCGATACCAAACGATAGTGTAATAAATTTATTACAAACAGACAATTTTTGTAATAATTGGTTTCTCAGAAAGGGTTTTAACGATTTAGATGACACAATGCTTTTTTCTTATGGAGAAGGCTTAAATTATAATTTATCTGTTTACTACTATCTATTATTACTTTTTATTTACCATAACTATTTCCACAAAAATTATTATGCTTAACTCTAGAGATATAAACGAGGTCTAATTTCACATTTTATCTAAGCATAAATTGATGGTGATTTTCCAAAATGGTACATAATTTTTACAATACTGTCAAAATGTATTTAATTGTATTAATTATAAAGTTGTTTGTTTCTTGTGTTGAAAAGTGAAGCAAAGCCTTCCAATATTTTTTCTATATAAAATATGTGCTTACACAAAATAATTTTTATTTTTAATAGTTCTGCATGTAGTAGCAAATGTTTGTCTTTTTGTTTGTTTAGGAAGATTTTCTGCAACTTACGCCAAGACCACACGAACGAGTAATAACAAGCAAATTGGGTACAAACATAAATCACTCGCTTTTAATCGCTTCTGAACTGGTTCGAAAAAAGCAAGTTTACGAGCGTGTTGCTGAAGTTTTCGAGAAGTAGTTCCTAGCTGGTAAGCCTTTGCTCTAATAGCCTCAGAGTAAGTTACTTTTGATAGCTTAAGCTTACGCCGTTCCCTAATCCATTTTCACTTGCCTGTCCAATAAAGCTTTCATTTAATGCAAGAATTTCGATAATCAAAAAGAAATTGTCAAAGTTACAACCAATTTTCTGAAATTCACAATTTCCATAAAATCGTTTTTAATGGACATAGATTTTAAAATTTAAAGAGGAGTGGCCAAAAATTGGTCTGGCCTATAAAAATTTCAAATGGGTGTGGCTTAGTAAAAAATTAACGAGGGGCGTGGCCTTTATGGGAGGGGCTTAGTAAAAATTAGCAAGGGGCGTGGCCTAACTGGGCGTGGTCTCGCAAAAGAATTAATTAGGGGTGTGGCCTCAAAAGGGGGCGTGGCTAGCAAAATTTTATGAGGGGCGTGGTTTGGAAAAAATAGAGAGGGGCGTGGCCTAAATGGGAGGAGCTTAATAAAAATTAACGAGGGGCGTGGCCTAAATAGGCGTGGCCTCGCAAAAAAATTAACGAGGGGCGTGGCTCTTAAAGGGGGCGTGGCCTGCTTTTAATGATCTTATCTTTTTTTGTCAATTTATGTATTTTCTTTTTGTCGTCTTCTTCAACACCAAACACAACCAAGGTGCTGCTATATCTTCATTTTCAAATGACTTTGAAGTCATTATTTCAGCATCCATAAGATTTTGTAAAATTGCCAAAACAAAATTTTATGGCAGGAAATCAAGATCAAAATCTCGAGTTCAATTTTCTTACGAATTCATAACTTGCCATACTTTTTTTTTATATAATTCATTTTTATTTTTCAATTTTCTTAAAACTATCTTAAAGCTAGACAAAAATTCACAAAAACTAGCCTACTTATCAATATTTTAAAACTAACTTACTGGCCCCAGTCGGGCGCTCTAAGTTAAACTATAATAACTTAATGCTAATGCCTTTCGGCCTAAGATCTATCTTTATACTAAATCCAGGTCGGTTTTATTTTTTACCGAGAAGAATTTACAAAAAAAACTCGGTATCATTGTCTTTATTATTTTTTTGCCATACTTATGTGTAGTGGGTACCTATATATTGCAAGCAAAAACGTGTAAAATTCAATGATTCCAGTGGCTGGCTGTATTGCGGTACTATGACCGTCACCTGATGTAGTGAATGTTATAGTTCAGTCAAAAAAGACATACAAATAATCAAACCTATCCATAATACTGTTGTAACCCACATTCACGTTCTGTACTCAAAAAGGCCAACTTTGCTTTCCATCGCCTCTACTCGGCTAAGCCAGCAGACAAAAGTGTTAATCTACAAGCAACCAGTTATCAGTTACAGCTTTCCAGTTTAGTTCACCATCTCCAAAACAGCTATGAAGGAACTGCAAATATTCGAGAGAAAAATCCTGAGGATCTGTACTGAACATTATTATGATCGTCAAAGGCGTATAAGCACTTCAAGAACGAGCAACTCTACTCTGAAGCAAAAGTAGTCCCCCTGGACAAGTACTTAATGATATCTGCAGATAAACTGGTAAGGAACCTCACAAACCAACCTAATGAACTGATGAGAACGATGATAAACTAACAACGCCATCCGGAACCATGGTACCAAGGAGCTAAGGAAATTCTGAACATAACTACAATAATCAATGATGAAGCAGGACACTTCTACACTGATGCAGGGTCAGCCCATTATCGTGGCTAAACGCCAATTCTATCCCAACCCTTAACCAATACAGCCATTTAACAACCGGGACTGAACAGCCCGAGGACGACAAAGTCAACCCGACTTTTATATTAAGTTTTCAAAAATTATAAATCTTATTTGTATTTAAATTGTTTTCAATGTATAACGTTAGGCCCCTTATGTGAAAACAAAATCCTTTTATTTATCAATGTATCTTATAGTTATTAATTATTTTTAAGCCAATTGTAAATCGAATCGTTCAATAAAGCAAAATAGAATTGAATTGAATCCATCAATACTGTTAAGGCTGAAAATTTTAAAAGACCTTAAATTTGGTATAAGAAATCAACTGCAAAAACCTCTCGTTAATTCAACTCAAGCCTTAAAAGTAATTCCAGGTCAAGTATCGAAAAAGTTGTTTTTTTTTTACCTACAACTTTCAAACAGTGAATGCTATCGAAAAATAACATGAATAAGTTTTGTAGAAACTGCAATTTCTATGAAAATATCGAAGCTTTTCTTTTCGTAATACTTTTCGTTAAGGAAATATAGCTATTTAAAAAAAGTTATTTGTTATGGTTGCGGTAAATGTTATCTGAAAGAGTTTCATGTAATAAATGTAGATCTTTTGATCTTTAACACAAAAATACTAAAATTTTTCTCCTTAAATAAAATTATTTTAAGAATTTTGTTAAAAGTCAAAAATAACAGTTACATTATTTAATTGACATCTAAAATAAATAAAAGTAAGTGGATAATATCCTCTACGTAGTAAAACCACTTTTTAATGATTGTATTTTAAAATATTATTCCTCCATCAAAAATTGAAGCATTGCATCTATGCCGAAAAAGAAAATGCACCACTATCCCACTTGTCTTACGGGAAACAACCAGTCCTCTTAAAAGAGAAACAAAAATACTAGGAGTAACTTTTTCTGGAAACCTAAAATGGGACACACATGCAAAGAATGTAATTAACCAGCTAAAACGACGGAACAATGCATTAAAAATGATTTGTTCAAAGCGAAAAGGTCCACATCTTGAAACTGCATTGCAAATTGCAAAAACCCTAGTCTTTGGTACCCTCCAACACGGTGTAACTATTTTTATGTGGACCACGTTAAAAAATACTACCAATATTAACTCAGCCATCAACGAATGTTTTCGAACAGCCTCTGGAGCCTTAAGAGCCACAAAAATAGAAGCCCTAAGATTAGAAGCAGGCTTTGAATCTTTTGAACACTTTGGAAAAATAAGCGTAATTAACCTTATCAGCAAAACACTTACAGATCCAGTCCATCCCCTCTTCAAGGCTGCCGAAGAAGCGATTAATGCTACAAAACTGATTAAGAAACATTCTAAATCAGCCCTTATAAAAATGACATCTATAGTTCCCAATCTTAGCTCTTTTTCATTCAATAATACGCAGACATTAGGAGGCACTCTACCACCCTGGAAAAGACATATACTTCCCATTAACACTAATCTTGCTAAGTACAAAAAGGCAAATACTACTGACCACATATTTAGAGTGCTTCACCAAGAAAAGATCTCTGCCTATAACGCTGATAGAATCTTCTACACAGACGGTTCGTACAAAGAAGACAATTGGTGTTCATACGCAGTCATTCAGTTACAACCAAATTCTGAAACATCTATCATTCACCAAGCTCTTTTACCGGAATCTGCAAACAGCTACATTGCAGAGTTAACAGCAATTTATAAAGGCATATCTGTGGCCCAAAAATACTCTAACCGATCGCTCATTGTAACCGATAATCTTGGTATCCTCATGGGTCTTAAAAATGAGACAAATAAATGCCCTTCTCTGGAGCTTATAAGAAGATGTTTATTCGCCAATAAAAATATTATTCTTGTATGGACATTCCGGAATGAAAGGAAATGAGGCAGCAGACCTTGCAGCAAGAACTGCTATAAACTATCCACTCATTGTAGAGTATCCCAAATTGTATAAGCTCCTACGCAGAACTTTGATTCAAGATGATAAGAAAGAGCTCATCGAAAGTTGGCAAAACTCTGACACTTTTCTAAAAAAACATCAACATACTTACGCGCGTATACCATACAATCGGTCTCTTAACAGAGAAGATAGCATAAAACTCTTCCGAATAAGAGTTGGAAAAGCTCTTTTTACCACTCAACATTACTATAATGCTGGAGATCCTGAGCAATGTTCGAATTGTGGAACGATACTCTCTGCTTGGCATATCCTTGTCGAATGTCCTATATCTCGCCAAATGGAAGTATTATCAGACAACATAACCGAAAAACTTGCCGAAAGCTTGAATCCATCAGAAGTACGACCCATTCAGTACATAAAAGATGCCACATCCGCTCACCAAAAATTTGATGAAATATAAATTTTTTTTTTTTCGCTTCCCAATTAAACATAATTTGCTTTGCTAATTTATTTTCTTTTAACAATTTTGCTAAACTTAAAGTTACCTTAAATATAGAATTTTATAATTAAATATAAATATGTATAGTTAAGAGACGGCATCATATGGTCTGGCTACCCTGATGCCTTTCTAAAAATAATTTATGAATTAAGTTTGTAAATTATTTCAATAAATAAATAAATATCTGAGAAAATGCTTATGGAAGTCGGGGGATGTAATGACCCCCTTTATCCGCTGATTATGTTTAAAATTTGAAGAAATTCGGTTCACTCGTTCAGGCTCTAGCTAGGTATAAAATAGGCAGGAGTTTTTTTTAGAGTTATCATACTTTTTTGTACAAAACTCCACTAATATAATAATTTTGTTGAGCAGCTTGAAATAATAACAACCTATAATACTCGTAGTGTTGAAAACTTATGAAAGTAATTTATAAGTAAGAAAAACCTCGTGCAGATGATAATATTTATCAATTTAATTAAAGACCCTTTTGTTTAAGTAAAATTTATATCTGTAAGGGTCATAAGCTCTTAGTTTTTTTTGCATCTCAAAATGAACGGCAAGTGTCAGTTTCTGACTAAGGTGATCTTTTGATGTGTGTTCCTTAAAAATACAAGCACACACAGGATAAGGATAAGAATGACAAGGTGTATTTTTTTGTAAAATTGGTTTTACATGTTGGGGACAAGTAGAAAGTTGACGAAGCTGACATGGCAAAATTGAGAGAAAGGAAGAAAACAAACGATGCTGCTGCTGTAAAACGTTTAATTTTCATCCGTATCCTTTGTTCAGTTTTTGTTTTTTTTTTTTTTTTTTCATCTGTACCTACTTTGTTCTTTTCGGTTTTGTATCCTTGCTAAAGGACTTTCTTTAGAACCGAAAAAGCAGAAAGGGAAATTGCCCTTATCACAAGTATGAGTTGTTGTGAGTGGATATGCCAAAAAAGGTTTCATGTAGAATATCCAACCCACATTTTACATACTGTTTATGATGGCACACAGAATATCTATATGTAGGTAGGTAGGTACCTAAGGATACCGATGAGAGTCCTTTCAACTAAAATTCACCATGGGCTAATTTCATCATGAAGGAGAGTCAAGATTTTATGGTGTGAATTGGGAACTTTCTTTTGCATTTTCAAGCAGGTTTCCTCTCTTTATCCCCTTCTGGACTGGCTTTTAGTGATAATACTAGGAATATACGCTTCATTTTGCAAAGCAAAGCAAGCGTTGGCGTTGTTGTCTGTGAAATGACTACAAAGGACTTGACTCGGTTAGCAAAAAAAAAACACATCGCATCGAGAGTGCATATTCTATTCGGTGGGTTTTTGTGCACACCAGGATATACACCTACATGTGTATATGCAAGTACTCATATATGTATCATTTACCCGAACAAAATATCATGTATATGTACGTACATATGAGTTTATAAAATGGAAAATTAAATTAAGCACTTTTAAGGGACCACTTTTTATTTCAATTTGCCAGGGTCGATAGTTGATGTGAATACAGGGTGAGGGGACATGAATGGCAAAACGTTTTCGCACTAAGTGAGCGTAATTGAGTTTAAAGCCATTTAAAAGATGTCACTACTAATTAGCACTGTGTGAATTTTATTTTTAATGGTTTTTGCCATATAAATGGCATGCGGAAAATAATTTCGAGTTCATATACGATATTAATGTGTATTTTATGTTTTGATTCATTCAGCCATGGCTGGATAAAATTTTACTTAATTTTTATATACAAAATAAATACTCAATGAAATTGACAGTCTTTGAAATCTCTCTTGTCACACATAGTTGTTATGAAACTAAATAATTTTAAACAGATGCGACACGCATATGACGCATAGCTTTACAGTGACACCTACTCTAATGGAATTTGTATATAAATAGGCACAACTAAAAATCAATGTGTCCGTAAAGTTGGCATATCAAATGTCAGCATATCAATTTTTTTTTTTTGGAGTTCTTGTCGCATGCACCGGAGTTCTATAGTTCATGATAGTTTTCCAAAATAGTTCTGTTCGATTTCACCAAAAAAATCGATTTTGAAAAATGGGTTATGCTAACTTCACGTAGCATGTCAATTATCGAAATATAGTATAAAAAATTTTTTTTTGGTGGAGACGCCCACATCAAGAAGTTCCTCATACCTAAAAAAATAGTTCTCCTACCTTCACGCCTAGGAAAAATAAAGACCGTTTATAAAGTGTTGGACCTATATGTTGAGACCCATAAGTAGGCTGGAACTCGAAAAAAAACTTCCACCATATCAAGGTCATGCGACGCATCACAAACTAATCCATTTATTGAAGGAAACTTTTGGTGAGTGCATTATCTCGCGTCATGTGAACATTTTTTTGTGGGGTTATCTGAAGTCGCTTGTCTTTGTCTACGCAGATAAGCTCGAGACGATTGACGCCTTGAATAGAGAAAAGAGATATGACTTTTAATAATAATTCTTGGCTTCTACATGAACGATTCTTTTTTGTGTGAGTGAGAGATGTAAGAAGTTTGATTGCATGAAATAAGGATGGGTGTATTAAACTGAAAGATATTTTTTGAATGATGTAGACACGTTATTCATCAAAACGATTATGAGTAAAAAGACAATGTAGACAGACTCAAGTCTATATTCATTATGAAATGGCAAACCAAACTGAGCATAAATCCAGTGACAGCTGTCAAAAAAACCAACTCCGAAAAAAGTATTGCCAGATTGAAAACCACACGTCTAAAAAAACTACCATTTACATGACAAATACTACAATTATTTCTAGCTCAAACAATGCCTGTGGCTATTGCCCAATCAATATCTTTAGTAACATTTTCAGCTCTTTTCCGCATGGGTGTGGCCAGAAAAGTTTCTTTAATGAATATTCGACAATTTAACAAGAAGGGTATTGATTCAACGTAGCGAAAATATTGTTAACGGTCGTATAGTTTACAACACTATAGTCTGTAGGTTAGGTTTGAAGGGGTGATGATACGACAAGCCGTACCATCTCACTCGGATCCCAATGGATCCATTGCGCTTCCCATAGGAATTGGTTAAGGTATGTGTGAGGAAAAGGAGAAGGTGGATTGGGTGGAGTTAAGGTGGTGGTATTGTTGGCCTCCCTGAACCAACCTGAATTCTGGATGAGTTTTAGGATGTTCTTTGGTGGCAAGTTTGAGATGTCACCCAGTTCGTCGAAAAAGTATTCTCCGAGGGCGGCTTTCCTGGTTCTGGCCAGGCTGGGGTATTCACAAAGAAAGTGATATGAATCTTCATCCACCTCTTCATCTTTACACCCTCT
Organism: Dasysyrphus albostriatus; assembly: GCA_946251815.1. Lineage (NCBI taxonomy): Eukaryota > Metazoa > Arthropoda > Insecta > Diptera > Syrphidae > Dasysyrphus > Dasysyrphus albostriatus. Next base: position 47,808,473 of record OX276336.1, on the reverse strand, counting down.
ACACAAGTCCGACGAGCTTATGCCCATTCTGTGCATGTGGGTACCCATACAGTTGTGACCCGTTAGGATTACAATAAGGGTAGATAGTTGAGGCCTACTAATCTTCAATAAAATATTTTGTCTTTTTTCTTGAAATATTCGGCCATAGATTACATGAAACTCTGCAAGTGTCGATTATTGACCATCTGACATCCGCATCCTCGAGGAAACTAAGGTAAATTCTACTTTTCTCTTGCCCCAGTGGAATAAGTACCGAGTGATCGGTTTGGATCGGATCAAGGGATGACCCGTTTTTGGCCAACGATAGTGTAAGCAAACTGTCAAAATTTATATGGTCTTACAAAATCGGAAAATTTCGGACTAGAATTTCTGTCGTAAGCGACATCGGTCTTAAGTGAATATGATAAACGGAGAAATTTCTTATTTCCGAGATATGTATATTGTATATAAAAGGTGGTTAAATTTTAAGGGCCGATGTTTAATGTAAACCACACCTAAACGTCAAGTTTTTTTCTGCATTTCATTAGACATTTCTCAATTTCAGACTAACTCAATTTGAACCATGGAAAGATGCATAATCGAGCAACGCGTTACAGTTAGTCAGGCTAGATGATCAATTTTCGAAGAAATCCGCCCACAAAGAGTGACTGTTTGGTGCGGTTTATGGGCTGGCGGCATCATCGGGCCGTATTTTTTCCAAAATGAAGCAGGTCAGGCAGTTACTGTGAATGGTGTTCGCTATCGTGAGATGATAACGAACTTTTTATGGCCGAATTGAAAGATATCGATGTGGACGATATGTGGTGGCTTCAACAGGACGGTGCCACTTACCACATACCTAACTAAACAATAGCTCAATGGCCGTGTTATCTCACGTGGTGGCGATGTCAATTAGCTTCCAAGTCATGTGATTTGACACCGTTGAACTTCTTTCTTTGGGGTTATTTAAAAGAAAACAGCTAAAGGAAGAGATAATTCAGCACATTAACGGGATAGAACATCAATTATGCCTCAGCGTCATCGAAAATTTTGGCCATCGGATGGAGGTGTGCCGCCGAGGTCGCGGCCTATATTTTGTTCTATATATAATTGAACCATACCAATATTATCATAATAAAAAGAAATGACAATAATTTCCTAAATAATTTGTGTTTTATTCAAAATCAACATCGGCCCTTAGAATTTTACCACACTTTACATAAATAGAATAGCTTTAAACTAAGTGCCCTTTTACACGACGACTTTTGAGTCATGACTTTTTCTTCAAAATTCTATGAGTACAAACGAGAAAAAGCACCCGATCTCACCTTTGTACTCATTTAACTTCGAAAAAGTCATGGTGTAAAAGTCATCGTGTAATAAAGCACTAAGGAATTTCACATTTTTGTTTTTCGGATTATTTCAAAATGCGTCCAGACTTACAGACTGAACGACTGGTCCGATTCATTTAGGACATAATTTTTTAAATTATCCACTTCGATACAAAATTTAGTTTTGATCTAAAACTTTTTAGTGATCTAAAATTGTCAAATTCGGCATAGATTTTGAGTTAAACCAAATATATATATATTGAAAAGTGAATAGTGTGGCAGTTCTATCAGAAAAGCTTGGATAAATTTAGTAGCATTATCGGTTTTAAGCATGCTCTTGGGTCAAGCAAACATTTTTAATTATAAGAACCTTAGCAAGTAATAAATTGTTCGATTTTAAAAATTATATTCAATAGCCTCCGAATCTATACTTGTGTTTATTAGTCGATTATATTTTTTTTTATAAAACATAAATTTGGCCAATAATTTACAAAACTACAAGTGATTCACAAATAAATTATCAGTGTTTCCCGCAAAAATTTCGAATTGCAAATAAAATTAAATGGGCACGACTAGATCGGACGTACTTGTTGTTATTTTAAAGTTGCTTGGAACTTTAAAATTTTTAAAACGTGCAAGTTTGTTATAGAAAAAAGTATAAGAAAAAAAAAGCATAAAACTAGAGCTCAAAAATAATTTTTAAAAAAATCAATTTCCCTCTGGAAAATCATCAAAAAGCCATAAGTTAAAAATCTTAAGAAGATTGCTTCCTGGGTTTTGACTGTAGATCCAGATACAAGCAGACAGACAAATAGACAGAATTGTGCACTTTTTTCATGTTTTCTATCATCGTAATGTCAATCCCGAAGTTTTATTTAGCATGAATCCAAAACTTGCACTTGCATTTTGTACAGTGTACGCTCGATATAGTGATGCAAAAAATACCAGTCTGCTTACTATTTCGAGATTATTTACTTTTTTGATTGGGAGTTTTAAAAGGCTTCCTAGAGATTTAAACGCTTAAACAAGCTTCCAATTAGGTTTACAATAAATACATAGAAACAATTCCTCATAGTCAAAGAGCGGGCAGCATATTTTCGGGTTGAACACATAACCAAACAATGAATATGATGGTCTGTAGGTGCATGCATTTTGATATCAAATTCAAAAGTCTGGCAGAATTTTTTTGGGGCGAGTGGTAAGGACGAGGGGTTTAAAATTCAAAAGTCTTGCAGGATGAGAATAGCGAGTTTTCAGACTATTGTGTTAGGGCCACATACACTTTAATTAATTTATTAGAAATGGGAAAAGATGCTCACTCATTTTCTTTAGGTCCACAGACTTTAATTTTAACCTTTTGAAAAATAAAACTCAAGATATGAGCTTTGAAGCGAACTCTGTCGGTCTTATTTTGTGATTTTTGATTTTTTAATTCTCCAAATATCTCTCGATATGGTGCACCTAAAAAGTTTATATCTTGAGTTCTGTTAATCGGATCGTAAAAATTAAACTCTGTTGACCCAAAAAAAAATGTCAGAGCAACATTTCCACGTTTTTAAAAAATGAAGTGAAGTGCTTGTGACCCTAACACAAAAGTCTGAAAACTGCTATTCTCAACGCCTCAACCTTAACACGGGCGCCAAAAATCCTGCAAGACTTTTGAATTTGATGTCTAGATGCATGCACTTACGGACCCTCATACTTATTTTTTGGCTATGTGTTCAACCCAAAAATATGCTGCCAGCTGTTAGTCTACCAGTGTCCCCAAGCCAGTGTTGGGAAATAATGACTACTTTTTGCTATTTATTGCAACTTCCATTTCAATTACACGTAATTAGCAATCAAACTTTTTTCAACTACAATTACACATAATTGTAATTGAAAAATACATACATTTCCATTATTTGTATTTGTAATTGAAAAAAATTACTTACAAATTACATGTAATTGAAAATAGTAATTGGTTTTTAGAATTAATTAAAGGAAAGCACTGTTTTAATTACATATAAGGTAGTTGATTACTTGGATTGTAATAAATTACATGTTTTTATTATTTAATCATTAAAATAATAATTAAAAAAAGTAGCAAAAGGTATTTTAACTGCAAAACTTATAAAAATTGACAAAACCGCAACGAAATATTTTCCTATTTTATTATTACCAATTTAATTATTTTCAAAAGGAGCTTATTTAAAAGACTTCAGTAAATTACAAACCTGATGAAAGTGAATAAAATATATGTTAATAAGATAAAAACATCCCATGAACAGAGATTTAACACTACAGGGAACTATTTATGCCACATCACGGAAAATATAATTGACAAAAACAAGTAATTATTTTCGTTTTGTGCAATGATTGCAGAAATAAGTATTCATTATATATTTTTTGATAATTACTTTTATTTTCAAATACATTAATGTAATTGAATTACAAGTAATTGACAGTTTTCAATTACATGTAATTAGTACCTAATTGACTATCTTCAATTACATTTTAAAGAAATCCCAAAAGTGTTCGGAGATTTTAATTACAAGTAATTGAAATTGAACTTTTTTTATCATTACTTCCGACTCTGCCCCAAGCAATGTTTAATGTTTGCGAGTCATTTGTTATATTAGGAAATCTATTTTTATATAGGGTGCTATCGTGTATAAAATTTCCCACGGAATTCCTCCCATCTTCTAAAATAAAAAATGCCAACAATTTTCCACTGTTCCCTTCAGGTTTTAATTTGGTAGATCAAAATGGTAGCCCAGTAGACATAGAATATTCATTTTCGATCCCAATGAATTCCGAACTGCGACCACAATTCACGTTCCCAGTTTTCGACGATGGGAAAAATTCCGTGGGAAATTTTATTCAGGATAGCTCCATAAAATTTTGTCTGTTCACTATTGTGGATGCGTCGCTATTTCGAGATTCACCAAATCGAGCGTCTACTGTATGTGCAAATAAAAATTATGTGAGAAGTGAGAAATTTTTTTAAATTTACCAAAATTTGGTTTTTCAGAATTTTTCCCTTCTTCAAACTGTTGGCATGCAGTTTTAAGAAGACCTTATTCTACGCAGGTAAGTTACTGTCTCTTGCGGAGAGGAGCCACACATGTGAATATTGGAAGCTTTAATTTTTGGAAAATCTTTTGTAAATGTGATTCAAATTAAATTTTATTGTTAGATACTCGTAAACATAAAGTAGAATTGACAATAATCTTAATCCTCGTGTATCTTAATCAAAAGCACAATGATATAAGTAATTTAATTAACAACACACTGAAGAGCAATCTTATAATGTCATCTTGTAATGAAAATAATGGAGATAGCTATCATCATATAAAGACTTTCAAACAATAATACCTAATACATTACATTACTGGATATTCTTGCCTGTCACCACTATTCATTCATCAGAAATACGAAATATTCATTTAGAAGACAAACACTAAAATGCCTTATCACCCATTCCCAGCAACAATGAGGAGCTTTAGGTACATTGTATATCTCTCGGAATTGTACCTATTCAAATAAAAAAAACATTTTAAACACGCATTAATGGCTTAAGGTTTAGAAAATAAATATTGAAAAAAACCTTCCCCCATACCACCTATGTGTCTTAGAAATAATATTTTAATTATTTCAATCAAATTATGGTTCCAGTAGCATAAGTATGAGTATGTATATTCTCTACACAATAATTCGTCATGCCATGGCTCACCTAATCAAAGGTATACACGTAGATACACCCACACACACATTCCCCATTATAACAATTAAATTATAATTTTAATTTTTCTATTTAACATAACCTTACCTACATACATGAATAATAATAAAGCTAAGCTCATATTATGAAAAACCGTACTTTTGACACCAAAATGAAGAAAAAGGATGCTAATGTGTGCTTTAAGGAAAGTGTTATTGTCTCGACGACGACGACGGTCTTTCAAGGTGGAATAAAGGATGGTATAGATGGAGGGTGGGGTTAGGGGGAAAAAGAAGAGCATTTTCTGTACAAGGTGGTTTGGGATTGTTCTCAGTTTCCAATACTCTTGGGTTTCTACTTTGATCAAGGGAAATATGCGAAATTCAATTAAAATCTAAATTTGTCACAAAAGAGCCAAACCGCACAAAGGATTCGAAATTCTGTGGCATGCTCAGGGGTTTTGGTGGGTGATACTGACACAACAGACACTGGGGCTTCGGCTTGCTTGACTGACTGGCTGGCTGGCTGGTTGGCTGGTTGGTTCTTAGATCTAAAGACGAAGGGCGCACCATCCAAGCGGAAGGATTTCTGAATATCATCATCACAACACAAGCATTAACTAACAAACACATATAATGTTTGTTTAAGGGATGAGTACGAGATAATTTTGTTATCCGTATTTTTAGTGCAAAAAATCTTTTACAAAAAATATACCACCACAGAATGTGTGTGTATCTTTAGGTGTGTGTATCTTCATGTCTGATTATATGCATATATGTATGGAAACAGAAAGGCTATACCTAGATATGGATATCTGTAATTCTATTCTAATTTTATATATAGGTACTCGAATATGGAAGGATAATTAAAATTCCTATATAAGTAGGTATGTAAAACGTATCACGCACCACTTCGTATTATCAGGTCTACATAATATAATCGTGATGGCAAATTTCTTAACAATTTGTGTTATTCCTTCGTATCATGTAATTCCATTAAAATTAAGCGCTAAGAAAATAATCTGAAGAGTGATGATAGAAAAGAAAAGAAGGTAGTGTTTTGGTGTCAATTTGCTAAAAAAGAAAATACATTTTACACAACATGTCTACATGTAATTTAGATTAGGCAATATAGACACCTATACGCATAATGTTAAGGTGAGCATATTATCACTTCATGACCAGGTATAATACTAAATTATTTATTTTGTACACAAAGATTGGCAAAGAAAAAAAAAGGTAAAACGATAAAAAGAAAAACAGTTAAATTCGGTTTTGTATTGGTAGTCTCTTTGTGTTAATATTGACTTAAAAAAAATTTCTATAATTAATTTAAGTTTGCAATAACACACTTAAGACACTGATTAAAAAAAGTAATGGAACAAAATTTTGTTTAAAAATTGTTTAATGAAAAGTCGTATTGACTTGAAACAAAAAGCATTATACAACTAGGTATATATTTTTGTATTTTAAGCTTTGTTTGAAAATATAATGACATCAAACAAAAAATTTTTATTTATTTTTTGAAGGTCTTCATTCTTATATAATCAATATTTTTTTTTTTTTTGAGTCAGTCAATATAATGGTCACAGAACTTGTTTTTCGGCTACAATTCAATATTTTTTTTTAACAATTTTGTTTTGCATGGTTTATCTGACTTTCAATAAAAAAGATACTTTTGCCATTGATTACCAATATGTCAGCAAATAAAGACGTCATACAAAATTCAATCACACTTTTGGAAATTTGAGTAGGATTTTTGCAAGAATTTTTAAAATTTTAGAGAATTTGTTTTATGTTGACTCTTTACCATTAGTTAAAAAAAAAGTACTAAAAAACGACCTATTGAGGAAATGCTTGTGTTTTTAGATCTAAACACTTTAAAGCATCAATATTACTAAGCTTAAATCTTCAAATTGATGTACCAAACCGTTTTTCTTCACATAATTTTTATAGTCTTTCAAACCAATTAAAGCAACAAATTGTGCTTTTTATATTATTTTGAATGAATTTAAAAAAAAAAAATAGCAAACTTCTTATAAATCAAAAGTCAAAATCGCAATGATCTTGAACAAAAATTTAAAAAATGCACTACTAGGTGGCACGTTATTGCTCTTATGTTTAAGGCACTGAGGGTTCAAGAAAATTGTATGTACGAGTAAAGACATGGAAATTATGAGTGAAAAATTAACTAAGAAAACTTTCATTGAGAATTTGAGATGAAAAAAAAATGCCATCTTAATTCTTTGTTGAACACAATTGTATGGACAGTTAAAAATTTAAATCGTTGAAGCGGGTTTCTCAAAAAATATTTTTTTATGTATAAAATGGATAATGGAAAAATTTTAATCAAAATCTTTGAGAAAAAAAAATATTTTTCTTTCCAGTTTTTTTAATTTTTGTATTGAAGGTACCGTTATTTTTACATATTTGTCAAAATTTTTCCAAAAATATTTTGTAGATAACTAAAAAACTCTTAAGTATCAAGTTTCAAAAAATCGATCACATCGTTTTCGAAATATGTTATTTTCAAAAATGAAACATTTTTTTAAAAATCCAAAAAAAAAATTGTTTTGTCCATACATTTTGGATAAAAAACAAACAAATTTTATGTGGGATTTTTAAATACGAATATCAATATAAAAAGCTCAATTTTAAGGAGGATTAATTTTGTTGACCTCTATCAAGTCTGTGGGACCAACCATGACAAAATTTACATTTCGATTTTCTTAGCACAGTAAAGGTATACTGGCTTTGTATTTTCTATAAATTAAAATAAATATTTTCAAAAAATGGTTATCAATGGTAGGTACATGGGTACCTCCCAAATAATATCTCTTCCAATTTTTAACTAACTTAAAAACCGTTTTATTGATTTTAATAAGATTTATATACAGAAGCTTCTAAGAAATATAAATATGTACGGTTGTACATAACACATTTAGTTTTTTAACAAAACCCAAAACTTATGTTTTCGTTGAATGAAAAAAAAAACTTTCCAATTTTGTTTTATTTTAAAACTGGATATTTCGAAACAAAACTTGTTTATTTTCTTAAACTTGGTCCCTGATGGTTTTTTAACACTCTTTTGAATAATTTAATAAAATAATTGACTTTTATGAAAACATATTGGTATCTTCCTTGGGCATATAAATAAGGAAAATAAAAATTAGAAATAAAAAAAGAATATTTTAATAAATTATATAATTTACGATTATCACTGATTCCACTGACAGACTAATTGACTGACTCACTGACTGAATCTGTAACGCTGTAAAATATTAAAATTTATTTTGAAAACTTCAAACAATTAATTTTAATTTGTGAAATATGTATTATGCTTCAGGCGTCTTTATCTAGGTTAGGTTAAGGTTAGGTTAAGGTGGCTGTGAGGAAAACTGCTGACACACTTAGGCCAGAATAGGCCCATTGTGATATCACATAAAGAATATGCGGGGTAATCCTCGCAAATTAAACCAATTGGAGCTTTTCATATAGCGATGGGCGCAAAATTTTATACATTTAAAACCAACACTAAATTACACTTAAAATGAGAGTCTGCTCTAAATAATTTTTTTAGAGCGACAGTCGGCTCTTTTTCAATTTTAAACCAGATAAAGTATACTTTAATTCTAAAGAACTGGTCTAACTATAAAAGCAGCAATACCCTTCTTTATCTCATAAAAAATGTACTTTATCCATAGAAAAAGTTATTTCACGAAAAAGAATTACCTAAAGGAAAATGTTTTCAAAAGTTTTTTTTAGCATTTATACGATTTTAGACATTATAAAATTAGGATGAATCCAACTAAGGAAGTTTCAATTTTGAAATATTGTGCCGATGAAACACACATACACTGTACCTACAACTCAACTTAATTTCAAAAATTCCCAAGGGAGTGGAACCACAATTTTTGCATTAAATCGAAGACATAAATTTTGTCTTCTTGTACATTAAAATATATAATAATGGTTAAACAATCACAATCTTAATCTAATGGCACTTTCATTTCAATATTACCTTCTTCATCTTGAAATTATTTGCTTCGAAGTATTTTTTTTAAATTTGTTTCTGTTGTGTAGCTGGGCCTCTTTCTTCATCTGTCAGATTTGGGCTTGTTCCACCCTAATTTCCTTACATTACGTTGCGGAGTTCACTCTAGTTAGAAGAGTTGTTTAAAGCGTTTAAAATTAAGGAAGTGTTCGAAGCAAAACAACTACGTTAACTAGAGCTGGTTCTATTCCTTAAACGAGCAATGTTTAAAATTTTGCGCCATGGAGACTGGGAATGTCGATTTTAACTAACTCTTAAAAAATATTTCTTCTTTTTTTTTCAAAAATTTAGTACATATGCATTTGAAAGTATTTTCTTTAAAATATTAAATACATTTAATGTAATTATTTTTAAATATACTGAAAAAAAGGCAAAAAACTAAGGATTCTTTTATAAAGAAGTTGAAAATATTTTGAAGTATTTATGAGAAAAGTCGCGCAAAAGATTCCATATTCAAAAGATAATGAAGATGTTGAGTAGAAAATTCGGGTTAACCATCAATGTAGCCACTTTTCATAAAAAATACTTTTTTTATGTCAAAGGGTGGGACTTTTTTGGTTATTAAACTTGAGAAAAGTTGTGTAAACGCCTCCAGATATCAAATGTGTGTCTCATAAAAATTGGTGTAGAAACACCCTCAGATGTCAAATGCGTGTTGGGAAAATAAGGGGGATGTCTTAAAAAATAGGTGTTGGGTAGGTGCTTTACTCTAAGGAGTAAAATGTCAGTGTTGCAACTTTTAGGGATCATACTTTTCTTAATGTCAAAAGGTGGAATCTCCACTTGTTGGTAGTTTTTTTAATAATGAAACATAAAAAGTTGAGTAAGCGCATCTTCAGGTGAAATTTCAGTGTGGTGACTTTTCGGGAAATACATTACTTTGCTTTCAAAAGATGTGACTTCGAACTTTTTAATTTCATGAGAGTAAACCTATATGCCTGTCTACTCACCAATCACTGAAACTAGTGGAACGGTTATAGTCACCTAGCGACCTTTTAAATGGCATACCTAAAAACTTGTTTTTTTTTTGGCAAATTATCCAAATGAGATGCCAAAAATTTAACCTGTGATCCTAAGTTATCTTAAAAAAAACTTTAAAAAATAACAGTGCAAAAAATCAATTTTTAGACTTGGTTCTCTTTAGTGAGAAAGTGACCTTAGTAAAATCCATAAGATATTTCTGTGCATTGTTTTCCTGTGAACTTATGACCCCGCGTCGAATTGTTTGTGTTGAATTCCTAATCGGAACTTTACCTAGACATTGTGAAACAAGTATCGAGACCGATACGAGACTTTGTTATACGAGACCATTGCAAAATGTGTTTTTAACGGCAAATGGGTTCACATCCGCAATAAATTGCAAGTTGAACAACATTTGCTTTTATTTTTGCAATAGAATTGTCAAAACGATCATAATTTTTTGTTGTAAAATTGACAGTACACTGTCAATTAACTTTGTTACGTCTACAGACTTAAAATTACAAAATCAATTTTTAGAAATTGTTGAATCATATCAAAAAGTTTAAAACCTCAGACTTTTACTTTGGAGAGCGGGGAGACGTCAAATTAGAATGGTTGGGCGTGTTCAGGAAAATGAGATCTTGGAGGGCTCAGCAAGTTTTATCAGTCGTAAAGTGAGAAAACTAATCCAATATTTTCATTCCTCTATAATTTGACAGAAATTTTTCTGAGGAATCCTGTTCAACGGAATTGAGATTACTGAGGGCTCTGAGATCTATCATTTTCCTGAAAATGCCTATAATTTAGTTTCTGTAGTATGCATTTTGACAACGATACGTTGTGAATTATACAACAAAAGCATGTTGTTCCAACAAATCAAGCTGTAGGTTTAACGGCACAAACTACATTTCGACAACAAAATGTTGTACATAATCCAAAAAAAAAGTCTAAAGTTTTAACAATTAATGTTTTTAAGTTCACAATTATTTTAGTTGTAAGATCTACAACAGATATTGTAATTTTCACCATTAGGTTTTTAAAATCAACAACCAAAAAAAAATAAACTTGGTGGCACAACAGCTCGTGGAGAACTAAGGCCTAGTGACTTACAACTCTCAACCATTCCTGTGTGCGTGTTGTTGGCAGGAATGGAGGGGACCTACAATTTTTTGCCGAGTCCAAACGGCTTGATGAGAAGCACTTATTCATGACAAGAAGTATACTCATGGAGTATCTGTCAGTCCCTCGCAATAGGCAATACCTCGGAAAAAAAAACATTTGTTTTTAGGTGGCAGAGGCCGGGAATCGAACCCAGACCTTTGGCATGACAGTCCTACGCACTAACCATTATGCCACGAGGTTCTACACAATCAACAACCATACCATTATAAAATTGAAAACATTGGATCTCGGGTCGATTATGATAGTTAATGCAGTCGAATCAACAATTTTTTTGGGTGAATAATACATAACAAACCTTCCAGAGTTACAATACTTCAAAAATTTCCATTTTTGCTTTTTTTTTGTTCAATTATGTACGTATGTATGTATGTACCTAGCAGCAATAACCATAGAGTTGAATGATAACAAATAAAAAATTAAATTATGCTAATAATAATACAGATCTCTTGTAAAAAGAATTCTACCTATAAAGTTACTACAGGCAATAAAAAACGATGCAAATTAAAGACTATGTATCAAACAAAATTATATAAAAAAAAACCTCTCTGTTTGAGCTTGAGTCATTAGGTTGAAGAAGGGGTAGGTACAACAACCTATAGTTAGAAAAAATGTTTGGTTTTTCTGGGATATAGGAAAAATATAACAGAACATTTGGAAAATATTCTGAACGCTTTCGAATTTCAAACTTTTTCAACGTGAACGAAATTCCAAAGAAACACAAAACAAACTAGTTTATTCTATTCGTTACAAAAAGCAAAGCTAATCTGAATATTCATGCATTTCATAAAAGAAATAAACCAACATATAAATGCTCTCGAAGACCTAAGATAACATTATGCTAATTGACCTTAACTTATTCTACGAATATCAAATCATTTTCCCTCGAACAAAATTATCTCAATTCGTTTTAACGCCACAAAAACATTCCAAGAAACTATAGGTACCTAGAGGTAAACCAAAACTAGATAGCTACATATATATTATTACAACAATATCCTCCTTCATAAACACTTTATTTTAAATACTTACTACATCAACAAAAACACAGAAATTTAAAACTCATTGCGTTATCACGAGAACACTCTCTCTCTAGTAATCTACATCCATAGATTGTGTCTTTTTCAATGGAAACGACGACTGGAAGCAGAATCATCGCATTTCAGCACCTCAGCACCTACTTCATGAATTGGTTTCTTTTTCAACAATATTTCAGAATCTACCCTGTAATAGTACCCATCTACCCGAAGCCAAGCAGAATTCTAGGCGATGATTACATTATATTCCGGTTTGGAAATTGCAGGCGATCTCATATATGCGATGCAGGAGGTTGCCTCCTCTCGGATTCGGAAATGGTATTATTTAAAATCCTTGCGGAATACTAAACAGTTTTTGCTAGCGGCTTGACACAGTTCGAGAAGACGTTCTATCTACTATCCGATTCAACAATAAATCATTGACCCAGTCTCTGATTTGTACGTGTGGAGCTCGTCTGTCAGCTATACTGACATTCAAACAGGTCGTCATGAGGTCGCAATCGCTAGCATATGTTAGAATTTAACCGAAATGGATAAAAAATAAATTTTCCCTGGAGCTAGTTATATGTGATGTGTGGTGGTGTGACATGATGAAAGGGTTCAAAAGGAGCAGGACTCATGCAAGGACGTCTCAGTGTCGTTGTCGTCACCCAGAAAATATCTTATTTTTTCTTGCCCAGTGACTCGAAATGGTTTTGCTTCTAGGGCTACAGGGGCGGTTTTATTTATATTAAGTGAACAATAAGACAGAAGGCACACCAGCCCAAACTAGTTTTGTTCCGATGTCAGTATACTAAAAAGCTAATACACTGTCATGAGCTTCATACTAGGTATTCAAGCATTTATCGCATCACTATTTTGCGGGTTCTTTTCAAGCTTTGAGAAAAAATCTCATTTTCTACGATTTCATGTACTGTCAGGTTCCTTTTTCATGAGACTGATGTGGTAAAAGTTTCAATAAAATTTTCTTGCTCTTAGAAGTACGCAAAAGGCACGGCAAATTTGTATTAGTTCAATATGGCATGGCAGTTGGGTGTTGGGTCTCAAGACTATGATACAGACAGGCCCTATAGAAAGCTATTACATCCCTGTTGTTAAGGCAACTAGAAAAGGTATGACTTACCAACAAAGTGTTTGAGCTCGGTTTTCTAATATAATATTATTTGCCCTTTTCCGCAAGTCCTTCCTATTTCCATCGCATGATGATGAAAATGAATTTCGTTTCCCTTGCATATACCAAAATCTGATTGTATATTAATATTTAATAGTACGCCTTTTCCTGCCTCCGCCCTTTTCTTTCACCTTCTTTTATTTATTTGAATTTCCAATGCTATCCAACTGAATTTATTATTTTCATCTTAAGTGGTTATCTGCGGCTGTGTGCAAGAAGCCTTTAAGCATATACTTATACATAAGTATGTATTTGTATGTAAGTAGGTCTTCTACAACTTTAGTGTAAAGGCCAAGAATACAATCTGGAAAATGGGAATCCTTTATGAGATGAGATCAATTTGCTTAGATTCATTAATTCAGAGCGCCATCGCCATCACCATGCCATGCCAGTGCTAGTGCCAGTGCCAGTCAGGTCAGGTAGATTGAAAGAAAAGAGATGAGTATTTTCACAAAAATGCTTTTTGGTTATTGTGCCCTTGCCACATCAGAGCACAGAGGTTTGCTTTGCCTCTATATATGTTGTGTTCTTGTGTCCTTCAGGTTGTTCCGATTGTTTGGCTTTCTTCTTATAACCTTAATAATTTATTAATAAATTTCATAATTTGGTTTTGCTTAAGGAGTTATTTATGAAGTTTATGAAATCCTTTTAGGGTTTTGTAATTAACTTGAAGTGGGCGAGACTTTACGCGGTTGCGGTTAAAGACAGGTCGAAACTTTCACCTTATTATACTACCTTACCACGGGTAATAAAATTACTGAAGCTGCAGAGAGGTAAATGTAATTATTGTCAGCTTCATAAGTATTTAAAAACCATACTGGAAACAAACTGTGACTAGAAGTTCTTTTCATGTATATTGTGTCTGTATACATTATTTAAATAAAAAATAATGTCGTTATGGAACTTTTGGGCATAAAAAGAAAAGTGTACCTACTTCTTAGAATATTTTAAGGCTCTGAACTCAAATCTGTCATCCGTTATTTTGAATTGCCTTCAGCTTAGGGGCTAAAAATATAAATTCCCGTTAGAAATAATAGGTTGGGTGATGGGTGGTAAAATAAGCCAGGTGTCTATATGATTGTCTGTCTGTTTGGCTACAGCCTAACCGTCTGGATTGATTTTCTTAAAACATTTGCTCTTTTGTTGTTCCTAGGACCAAAAACAACCGTACTTGCCATACATTTTTTTTAGCAATTTTACAATTTGTTTTCACCTAACAAAATAACTTTTTTTAGAATATATTCAATACATTTCTTGTAGTAACCATTTAAACCATTAAAAAAAAATAGTTATAGTTATATTCAATTTTCTTCAAAGTGATATTTCTGATTTGAAAAGTTTTTGTATACAGATGCTTCTGGAAAATAAAATCAGTTATTTTTCCAAAATTTTCACAAAATGTTTTTGGATCTAGAAAAAATATATATTTTTTTGGAAAAACAAATATTGGGTTTTTCAATAAGAGCGCTACAAAATTTTTTTTGAATAAAACAAAAACGGTTTTGGATATCTATTCTCTATTCTCTATTCTTGTGAAAGTACATTCGATGTCATTATGTATGGAACTCGATTTCTTTTGCATGGCCACCACGGGCACGCTTGCAGAAGTCCAGAATCTGAACCCAATTTTCGACAGTTTTCAAGCATAAATCAGCCGATACTGCTGCATTTTCACGTTCGATATTCGTACGAAGTTCATCAATCGTCGCTTGTTGGCATAGACCATAAACTTGACGTAGCCCCGCAGGAAATGGTCTAACGGCGTCAAATCACACGACCGAGGCGGCCAAGCGACTGGACCATTTCGTGAGATAACACAATCTCCAAACTTGGTTTCCAATACTCGTAAATTGATTGTGACATTTGCTGTGTGGCTTGTGGCGCCGTCCTGTTGGAACCACATGTCCTCCAAACTTGGTTTCCAATACTCGTAAATTGATTGTGACATTTGCTGTGTGGCTTGTGGCGCCGTCCTGTTGGAACCACATGTCCTCCAAGTCCATTTCATCCAATTGGGGCCAAAAATATTCGGTTATCATTGAACGGTAGCGATCCCCATTCACAGAAACGTGCCGGTCTTGATCATCCCGGAAGAAGTAAATAAGAAGTTGGAAGCCCAATGACGCCGCCGGCCCATAAACCACACCGTCGTTTGCTGTCCCTGTCGAAACTTTTGTAGCGTCCCTGTTGAAAAACCCTTTTTTTTTCTAGAATATTTTAAGAAAAAATTTACCTTTATGACAAAAAGGTTGTTTCTATACAAATGTTAACAAACCGTTAAGGAAAGTAAATATTTCTTTTTTTTTTAACTTATTTTTACCAATTCTTTAGCAAGTTGATAACATCATTCGTTCTCGAGATATTCGAAACTAAAGAAATTTAACAATGTTTTTGTTTTAATTTTCTTAAACAAATTCGTATAAATTCTGATCAAAATCTTTTAGAAGACTTATTCAAGTTTTCAAGCTATTCTTGAATGTTCTTTAACATTTCTTCAAAAATAACTAAGAAAAACTGAACTCAATCTTGTTCCCTTATAATTTTTTTGAATAGTGTAGGTAATTAAAGAATTCCATGCATTTAAACATTTTTCTCTCATAATTTCAATGCTTCCTTAACATAACAACAAAAAATTGCAATCCAGTCGTGCACCTAACTATAGACTTATTTTTGGTCGCTGAACATAAAAATTAAAAAGTTTTTTTTTTCCCAAAAATCATTTTCAAGATTTTCCCAAAAAACATATTAATGGCTTTTTTCAGATACTCCGGTATCTGGATACTGGCTTATGCAATAAATAGGGCTCTTTAACAAACAGCAAAAAATTTCTGTCTTGTTCATTACAAAACGTCAAACTCAAGAACATGGCTCTTATGACATTTATTTACGTGTACAGTACACCCATTTTTTTTTTTTTTGAAGGCTTCAACTAAATGACCACACTGATTTTCAAAAGTGTTTGGTACTAGTTTTTCGTGGATTACTTTGGAACGGTAAAAGTAGTGCAGACAAAACTTGTAGATTATAAGATTTTCTACAAAAAGTGACTTTTTTTTCTCCGACTGATGGGTAAAAAGATATTGGTGTTTCAAAAAACGTAAATTGACAAAAATATAACTTTTTTGGTTATATTTTTTTTATCAAAAACATTTGTATACACAGTTTATGCATTACACTAACCTCCATATAGAAAAAAAATACTTTTTTTCTAAAAGTGATAATATAAAAAATATAAATTTTTGAAAAATTTCGTCAAAAAATATTGCTATTAATTCTTAAATAAAGAAGTTTTTGTTAAATATTTCAATACAAGTGAAACGGTGGATACTGAAGAAATATTTCTGACGTTTGACTTTGAATAACTTTTAACGCAATATTGATTTGTCTGTAGACTTTTACATGAGCATTCCTTATGGAAATATTATAATTTTTGCGTTTAAAAATTTTAGCTTGGAGATTTCCCCAAGTGGGAAATTCACTTTTCTGAACCATGTCGGGCCCGAGCAAGCATTTTCGAAAACTGATAGTTTTTGAAGTCTCAATATCTAGATATTCGTATCGGAAAAGTGGTTTAAATGTTTATCATAGAGAATATAACTTTCTACAAAATGAGTATTAAAGTTTTTTCAAAAACTTTGCCATTTAAGAGAAAACGCAAAATACCTTTATATTTTTTTCCAGTTAATAAATATAAAAATTAAATCTTTAAAACAAAACTTTAATGTTACTTTGTAGAAGGTTAATTAAGCGATAAACTGTGTTAAAATACAATTTCTAATATTTACCATTTAAAAGTGGTAAACGAAAAATCTTTACTTCCGATACCTTACCTTTTTGAAATAACAATATCCTGTTACCTGTCACTTGTATTGAAAAAATGTATTAATATTTATTTTAGATAACATTGGAATCTAGTTAAAAGTAATAATCTGAAATTTTGAGTTTTCTCGAAATTTACCAAAATATTTCATCTTTAAATTATCACTCCCAGAAAAGATAAAGCATTATTTTATATAGAGGTTAACATGGTGCGCAAACTGTGCACACAAATGTTTTTGAAAACACTTACCATATTTGAGTTCTACGCAAAAAAATGATATTCTCGTTAATTTACGTTGTTTCAAACGCCGTCGCCCATCAGTCGAAAGAAAAAATTGAAACATTTTTTGTAGAAAATCATATTATCTAACAGTTTTGTCTACATTACTTTTTGATACAATTTACTGTTCTAAAGTCATACGCGAAAATCGTATATTTTCGGCATTTGACCATGAACAACTTTTAATGCAAGCCGGGTTCGTCTGTAGATTTTTGCATCCCAACTAACAATTTAGCCTGTATATGGTAAAATTTTTCGAATCTAGCAAGTAATAGCTTGTAAAGAGTTTGAATAAGGCAATCTTGAGCAAGCCAAGAATTTTCCACCTAAAATTTAAACAAATAGCTGCTTTAAGGCCTTAAAATATGAGTTACACAAGCTCTATATAAGGCTTGTAAATATAAGTTATAAATTGCTGGTATAAGGCCTTCCAAAGTTGTTTACTGAAAATGTTTAAAATAATAGCTGCTATAAGGCTCTCCACGACAAATCATTGCAAACAACATGTATAAGACTTGTTTGTAAAGGCCTTATACAAATTAAAATAATCAGTGAAGATCAACAAGTGTGTCTTATATAATATTGTGCTTATTAAATAATCAGATTAAAATAAATAAGTACGGTAAGTACCCATTGAACATCGTAAAAAATAAAAGAAGTCCTTACAGTAACATGGAACTTTTTAGCAAAACTTAAAAATGAATAGCTCATGGCAAACATTTAAAAGAACCGGAACCTACCAAAGACAAGTGAGAAAAAACAGGGAAGCAATTCTTAAAACAGCTAGAGAACGTTCAAGAAGTTTGGAAGATCAAAGAACAGATATTAGATGCGCACAGTTATTGACTGTTCCCTATGCGTAAACGTGAAGTACTCGTATTTGGTTTTAACTTATTCACTTTTGATTATGTTTTCCTCAACAGCAAATTGGCATAGTGGTAGAGTGCTAGACTGGAACGAGGAATCGAATTCAAATACCAGGTAAAAAAAAAAACTTTTCATTTTTATAATTAAACTAACATTTGACTCATTACAGAATACAGAAAAAAAGGTTTCGGAAGCTGACTGAGGAGAAAACAAATACAATCAAATAAGCAATACAAAATACAACACCAGAAAAATAAAATAAAAACAGATACAAAAAATATATATTTTTTATTTCAGAATCAGCTTTGCTTAAAAAAATTTTTTTCTCTCGATAGATTGCTTATATGCAAAATAAATTTGGGTAAGGCCTTATATAAACATCCAAGGCAAGCTATTGGCAATAGCTGTCATTAAATGGCTTTCGTAAGGCCTTATATAAATATCTAAGGCAGGCTATAGCTTGTTCAGCCAAGCTAATAGCAGTTCATGAAAAGCTATTTGCTGCTATAAGACCTGTCAACAAAAGTCTTATGGCAGTTAATTAGCTTGGGTAAATGACTTGCATAAGGCCTTTTACTATTATTATAGCAGTTTGAAAATAGCTTGTATAGAACCTTATACAAGTTAAATTGTTAGTTGGGATGCGTATTCTTTATCTACAAATAATAATAATTGCATTTAAAAATCTTCACTAAGAATTTTTCCGCAGATTTGTATTTTATTTGTACATTTTCTTTGGGCTAGAATTAATCTTTCTGTTTTCTTTTTATAGGCTACTGAATATACCCGAAAAAATAGGCCATTAAGGAACTTAAACGTTCAAGGATTTTTATTGCAAAAATTATTAAATGGATCATTGAAGATGAGAATTGCTATCAAATTGGAGGAATTTTTTAAATTTTTGCAAATAACTCGATAATGAAGCAAAGTTTGGAGATATTAGTGAAAACTTTTTTTGTAGAACGCAAATGCATCACTCAAAAAATAAAAAAAAAATTGTTTGTTAAATTTAAAAAATTTAGCAATTTCTGTACTATTTCACCTTCACTAAACTAAAAGATTTATTATTAATGAAATAAGCAATTATTCTCACTTCACTAATTTAAAGTAAGTTTTGTTTGTAAGAAAATAAGCAAAACCGACAAATTGACTCACTTTAGAGTGTTTGTACTTTGATCGATGTTTGATAAAACTTTATTCGAATGAGTTATTTTTTTAAGAAAATTTAATTATCTTGCTTTATTTGGAGCATTGCCTAAAATTATCTCTGCTCCAAAAAGAGTTATAGGCAAGAAAGAAAAAAAACTAAAATTTGATTTTTCTCATATTCTTTAATCTTTTTGTTTAAATTTAAAAACAAACTTTATTTTTAATTTTTTAAGTGATGCATTTCGATTGTTAATTTTTTGTTCTACAAAAAAGATTTTCACTATGATCTCAAAATTTTGCTTTGTTTTCGAGTTAAAACCAAAAATGTTGATTTTGCACCCCCCTCTCATAATTGCACCATCCAATTTAATAGCACTCCACGGTTTTCTCATCTTCAATGACCCATTTAATGTATTTGTTGTAAAAACTCTTAAACGTCTTAGTTATTTTCTATAAGGTACATATTAAATCTTTACGAATGTAAATTAATTTAGCTTTTCTATTGCCCCGGTATTGGTTCTGTATATTTATGTATTATGGTTTATTCAATTGCCTATTTCGCAATATCATAAACAAGCAATAAAATTAACATTTTTTTGAAAATTTTGATACGAGGGCGGGTCAATAAGTCCGTGACTTTTTGAATTTCTGACCTCTTTACTGAAACAGAAACACTGCTCCTGTCAACAGGCATCTGTCAGTTGACTCTTATCAAAATTTAAACTTGCTGCGTCAGTTAGTTTGTGTTTGACAGCTATTTTTATCAGACTACTCACTAATTTGAGGAGAAAATGGAAAAAAGTGAATTTCGTGTGCTTATTAAGCATTATTTCTTGCGAAAAAAAACCATTACCGAGAACAAGGCTAGGCTGGATAAATACTATGGGGACTCTGCACCATCGATTTCAATGGTAAAAAAGTGGTTTACTGTATTTCCTTGGGGCCGTACAAGCACTGAAGATGCCGAACGTCCTGGACTTCCAGTTGAGGTCTCTACACCCGAAACAATTGAAAAAATTCACGATATGGTGTTGGCCGACCGAAGATTGAAAGTGCGAGAGATTGTGGAAGCCGTAGGGATCTCGCATGGCTCAGTGGTTTCAATTTGGAATGATCACATGGGCATGAGAAAGCTTTCCGCAAGATGGGTGCTCACAGTCGACCACAAACGCAATCGTGTAACAACTTCACAGGAAGGTTTGGCGTTGCTTAGTCGCAATATGGAGGAGTTTTTGCGACGTTTTGTAACCGTGGACGAAACATGGATCCATCACAACACACCAGAGACCAAACAACAGTCAAAACAGTGGGTTTCTAAGGGTGAATCGGGTCCAAAGAAGGCCAAGGTGGGTTTGTCAGCCAATAAAGTTATGGCGACTGTTTTTTGGGATGCACGCGGGATAATCCACATTGACTACCTTCAAAAGGGAAGAACAATCAATGGGAAATATTATGCCAACTTATTGGACCGATTCAATGACGATTTGCAAAAAAACTGACCTCATTTGGCCAAGAAAAAAGTTCTTTTCCACCAAGACAATGCAAGGGTGCGCACATGTGCAGTTGCCATGGCAAAAATCCATGAATTGGGCTATGAATTGCTCCCTCATCCACCCTATTCTCCAGATTTGGCTCCGAGCGACTACTTCTTGTTCCCAAACCTGAAGAAATGGCTTGGTGGAAAAAGATTTGACTCCAATGATGAAGTCATCTCGCAAACAAAGGCCTATTTTGAGGACCTCGACAAATCATTTTTTTTGGAAGGGATGAAAAAATTGGAGAAGCGTTGGACAAAGTGTATAGAGCTCAAGGGAGACTACGTTGAAAAATAAAATTATTTTTTTATCAAAAAATCTGTGTTTTATTCCAAAAGTCACGGACTTATTGGAATACAAAATAAATGTCCTCGTATGTAATATTTTTTAATCCTTTAGGAACTTTCAATAAACAAAAATTAATTAAAATCTGCTAAGCTGGTATTGAGAAAATTCAAACTTAAAAAAATCTTTCGTTTAGAGGTGCTATTAATAGTAGCTATTTGTAATTTTTTATAATTTTGTGTAGTACCTACATATATCGCACTATGTATGCAGAATAATTTTATAAAAACCGTATGACCCTTTTTTTAAGAAAAAAATATATTTTCCTCAACAGTTTCTTAACATTTGTGTGATTTTCTTATAAAAATAAACGTTTTTCTTAAAATACTATAAAAAGTGTAACAAAACTCTTAAATATCCAGTTTTATAAAAAATCGATCATGTAGTGTTCAGAGTATCTGATTTTCAAAAAAAAAAATGAACAGTTTTTAAAAATTTTTAAAATATTTGTTTGAAAATTTTGGTAAGAAAAACTAATTTCTGTTGTTTAGAAGCTTCTGTATAAAAAATTATTGAATTACCATTCTGAAAAAATCGAAAATAAAAAATAAATTAATAACTATTTTGGGAAAAAATCGTTTCCCATCCAAAGAATTTAAGAAAAATTTTAAAAAGCCTTTGGACAGAATCACCAAAAAACAATATGAACATAGTTTTAAGAATCTTAAGTTCATAATTTGAAGAAAATCTCTTTAAGGCTTTTAGTCGATTTGCAGTCAGACCGATAGGCAGGCATAATATTATGATCTGATGGCCAGTACTCCTCTCCCTAACGTAACTCCAAATTTGTTCTTCTATCAAAAACGTACAAAAATGCCTAAAAAGCTCACACATCAGACTTATGCCAAAAGCAACAAAACCGAAGAAGTACCAAGAAGATCATCAAACAATTTTCTTGTTGACTTTGTAAAAGTAGCAGGTGAGTAAGTGAAACGAATAAACCATTCAAAAATGTATTCAAAAAAATAATCCGCCCTAAAAAAAAACAGTTAATGTGAAAAAGAAAGTAAAATTAGAATTGAATCCACACCTTTTGCATTAAATAGACCACAAAACTCGTACCTATATCTAATTATTAACAACAAGCTACAAGTCCTTAAAATAAATTCAAAATATAATGTTCTTAACATCCTTACCACCCAGAGTAGGTACCTAAGTATTATCGGATTAATTGCGATACGCAATTACCAAAACACCACAAGCTCATTATTATATACCTTCAGTACACAAACCTATTAGCATTTGTCATTTGAATAAATACCAACTTCCTTCACTTAAGCCATCATGCCCTGAAACAACGAATTAGTTTAAATAACAAACAAAATAAAAATAAAAAAATAAAAAATAAACTCGAAAATTACCAACCGAATATAATAATCAAAATGAGTGAGAAAAACATTTGTCTCAGGTTGTGTATAATATCTGAATTGTTAATTCACACGCAACACGGAAGTTAGCGATTATATAGCGGTTTGTTAGTGGAATTTCAACACGATACTTATTCAAACTGTTGAAGCATTAAATCTTTGACATAAATGACTTGTTTCGAATGTTTGTACTTAGCCCCATAAGGACATTTTATATTAAAACATAAATGTGGCATGCTAAATATAGTAGGTACCACACCTAATTGACATCGCTTCGAAGGACCTATTTGACCTATATCCAGGTGTCATATCGTGTAATAAACATTTAAGGTACAAATTGCTATACAAAGTTTATAGCGTTTTTCTTGGACAGTAATAAAAAAGAGAAAATATTTTGTCTACCAGCTGAAATAGTTAAACTATTTTGCAATAGCCTATATTTTTAAAATCACTTTTCTTCTTTTAAATTATGGCTTCTAACGTATGTAGTTCTCGAAACAATCTTAGTTCTCGATGAAATCTTATAGTCTTGTAGATATAAAAATAGAAATTCAAAGAGGTTTTAAATGTCAAAATTTTGGTCAAAGCTCACAATTTGAGCATTTTTTAAATTTCGTAAAAAGCAAAGGCCCAACATAAGATTCTTGAGGCACTCCATTTGAAAGTTTTAAAATTAAGATCTTTAGTATTCTGGCTTGGTCTTAAAACCAGGAGTCACCTCTTACTTGATGAGGACGGACTTGGCCTCGAAAAGATCCTTGTCTTGACCATAGTTATCCAATCGGTCAATATAGGACTGAGGTATTTGAACATTGAAAATCACAAATACGTAAGGAATCTAATACATTTTGTCTTACTCGTGAGGAGTTTTGAACCCAAATCAAAGTAGGAGCAGGTGATTTCTCAAGCTTCATTTTTACTTACAGATTTTTGAGTTTTCTAAAAAAATCTAAGCCATCGAGGGTTTGATCTAAGTTTTTTTAAATCACAAGACCAAAAATTACTTAAAGATCAAATTCCTCGTGTTGAAATATATATCCCATAACATTTATTTAAACTTTTCGCCCCTAGTATAGCTACTTAGATTCCTAGCGCAGCATTTTGACTTTCCTATATAAAAGCCTCGCCAATAACTCATGTAGCACAATATGCCACGTCTACGATGGAAGGCATATTGGGGAAAACAAAGTGGTTTGGCTTCAATAAGAAATTTCCTTATAGTTATGTTTTGCTATCCTATAAGGACAACTCGTTCTATTTCTCGACCGAAAACCGAACTTTGTCTTCCAATATTGTTGCAAGTCAAAAGGACTGAGTTCTATATATATAGTAAGTAGTGTCCTGAATCTAGACCCAGACTATAGAGGCAAGGAAAAGTAAAGCAAAAAGGACTAAGGGAAAGTAACGTGTGCCAGATCGATACGAATTGTAAACACCACGTACTTGTACACAGAACTGGAAAGCCATTCCTAATCCAAACCACACACTTACTCATGGCGGCCCTTCCTCTATCGTCTTTAGACTCTCATGCCCGTTGCAATGCATCTAGCAGATAGGAAATATCTCTTAATTTCCAAATGGATTCGTTACATTCAACACAATAAAAGAGGTGACGTGGTGGCAGTGTAGAATGGGACGGGAGATTACGTGCAGCCAAAGGATGAGGCAATCCTCTATGTTACATTCAAAAGATGGCGATAGACCGCGCCCAACAAATGCCTCCATTTCGTTCCGGACTGATGGCTTTTGGAGACATGTTAAGACAATGTGACTGCGGAAGTACAGTAACCCCCTAATGGGAAATTAATTGCTCGTTCCATCGATTATTTATTTATTGCTTAGAGCTCTTGCCTTGCCATCCTTCCATTGTCCTTTCTTAGTCGATGATGATGGTGATGGTGTTGGGAGGGCGGACCGGAGACGAAGACACAGGCAGGATGGAGGAGTCAGTGGGGTTTGGTTCCTTATTGCTGGCGACGATGACTCTATGTACACTTCCACTATGACATTTGCTGTTCAAGAAACAGTTGCCAATGTTGGGGGCGCAGAATGACACCCGGCCAAGAGACAACATGGGTGTCACACTGCATGTTGTTGTTCTTGTGGTAAAATCATCAGGGTCGGGGTGTAAAACGATACTGTGGAATGGGCTTTTCTGATAATGCCACAAGGCATTGCAGCATCATCGCCATGGAAGCTTTAGATTACTGTTTGTGTATATTTGAATCCTTGGGAGGAATGCCTCAGTGCGAGAGTCTTATACTGATGGGAGTCTGATGCCGATGTCGTGTCCCTTATAACTGTATATGAATGTATGTGAGCACTTTTCGATTCATTTAGTTTTCATTAGAAAGGCGTCTCAGAGGGAATTACATTAAGATTTTTATATTGCTTCGTGTCTTGGCAAACGAAAAGAGTCTTTAAATTTAAATGTTAAGGTTTCTTATTGAATTAATTGTGAAACAAGTGATATGGAAATAGTTTTGTTATCGGACCGGTTATTATGGTTAATTATAGATTGATTGTTCGATGATTTTTTGATATTTTATTAATACATACCTTACCTCTACCATCATTCCTTTTGCTGATGAATTAGTGAAAAATGATGCTTTGATAACCAGAGCTGGCATTCTAATTAAAAAGGTTTTAGAATGGCCAATGGTATGACTGAAACTTTTCAATGGTCTCTTAGATAAAGTTGTTTTTGGCTACCCTTAACGTTTCGGATTTTATTTGAATGATTGTAAAATAATAAGATAATTTGTGGGGACAAAACTATCGCAAATGGGCCAGACACACGGTAGCCTTTCATCGCTGTTTCAAGTCATATGTAAGCTTTTTGACATCCTTGATGGCTTGATCATTCATAGGGCGTATACTTCAACTCAACGGGTGGGGAGTTTGAAACCCAATTGTTACCCCAAACTGAAGAAGCTTCGTTTTGCTAGGATTTTTCTTCATCGGATCTTCACTTAGATTCGTGAAATTAATGTTAGCTCCAAGGTAGATGAAATGCTTACAAAAATTTTTAAAAAAAGATGGTAGCGCAACAGGGCCTAGTGCGTGTGCGTGTCCTGTGTGCGTGTTGTTGGCAGGAATGGAGGGGACCAACAATTTTTTGCCGAGTCTGAACGGCTAGATGAGAAGCACTTTTTCATGACAAGTATACTCTTGGAGGATTTTTCAGTTCAGTGGCAGTGGCTGGGAATCGACTCAGACCTTCGGATTGAAAATTGTTGCTAACAACAGGTGCGTTTTATCCGAGCCAGTTGACAGATCTTCTATTGTTTGTTGATAGCATGTATATGGACTCATCCTGAATTCCTTGAAACCAACAAGTTCCATCTATTCATCAATTGTTGCGAAAGACTCTTTTATTATTGCCTGTGGAGAAAAGCCGATGATGTCAGTACACATTTTGATAACAAATTCTTATCCTGAAAAAAAAAAACAGATTTGACAGGTAGTACCATCGCCAAAAACAACAATGCTGCCACACACTGTCAATATTGACCAATCGCTATTGTTAAACCCTTTAATACGAGATAATGTTCCTTCATATTATGTATAATGTTTTAAAAAACAGGGTAACCACATTTCAAACTTTTATGCTTTTAATTTCTCTGTAGGTAAATAAATCGTAGATAGTTGGAAGGTGGTGTGGGCCATTGACTCCTTCTCAGCATACTAGTTTGCAGCGCCTCATGGAATCATTTTAATTATGCTCCAAAGCTCTTTAGATATAATTGTTCCAATTCTAGTGGATACTTTTAGAGGTTGTCTTAACATCACCTAGTTGAAGAGAAGGTAGTGTCATTTTCATTCTGAAGCCTGGCAAGCCCACTCATAGCAAACCGAAGGACTTCAGGCCTTTAAGCCTATCCTCTTTTCTTACATGAAGGGCAAATCTGTTGAAACAGTACTTCATGAAGGGGTCGGCACAGTTGAAAACTCAATCAATTCAAGGAATTCGCTCTAGCAGCTTTCCTTGACAGAGGGGGCCTTCAACAATGTTGATAACAATGCAATTTGACAAGCCCTAAACTCCGCCAATATCAATCTATTACTGATAAATTGGATTGATTTCATGCTTCAAATAAGACTTATAAATGCAGAATTGGGTGACAGCAAGTTAAGAGGTAGGACGAGTAGGGGTACTCCAAAGGGTGGAGTCTTATCTCTTCTCCTTGCCTTCAACCCGATCTTAGTTAAACTAAATCTAAGTGGTATCAAGGTTGTTGCTTACGCCGCCGATGACATTGTGCTAATTGCCTCAGGAAAATTTGTCCCCACTCTGTGTGACTCTTACAAACCTCCCTGCACAAGCTCAAAAATTGGGCCAGTAGTTGTGGACTAAATGTTAACCCACTGCAGACAGAACTGGTGTTATTTACAAGGAAACATAATATTTCAAACATAAACCCGCTGACCATTAGTGGAATTCTGTTACAGATTTCGGGTACTGCCAAATATTTTGTCGTTGATCTTGATCGTAAACAAAACTGTGAAGAAATTATTAAAGAAAGAGGAAAAAAGGCCTCATTAGCTTTTTACACTTGTAGCAGAATTTTTGATAAAAGATGGGGTCTCCAGCCTAGAAGCATTCATTGGATGTTTACAGACATTATAAAACCAATTCTAACGTACGCATGGTCTGGTGGCCAGCTTTAGATAAGGAAACCAATCTTGAAACCATGATTAAATTCTAAGGCTAGCGAATATTGGCATAACCAGTGCTATAAGGACCACACAAACGGCAACCCTTTTACTTGCCCCTCTCAATCTATTTACGAAAGAGTTGGCGGCCAAAAGTGCTTTAAGACTTCAACAATGTAAAAATTGGAACAGAGGTCTCTACGGTCACAGAACTATAATAAATTTTACAGACGTTGACATTTAAACAGATTATGTTTTGCCGCACATTGATTTCAACCCATTAACCATGACGGACATACCCACCAGCGATCTCTGGAATGAAAACAAGGTCATTACTGCAAATCATGTTTCGGTCTTTATTGACGGTTCCAAGACCTTGGAGGGTGTTGGGTGAGGCATCTACTCAAAATAGATCGATGAAGCTTCCAAATTTTTGCAGTGTATTCCAAGTAGAAGTGCTGGCAATATGTGAAGCCGCGAAACATCTTGCCTCATGCGAATTAGCCAACAATAATATTGACATTTTCATAGATAGCCAGGGGGCAATTGAAGCAATTTCCTCAATCACCATACAGTCCAAAGTCAACGGTTGCCCGAATGAGCAAATAGTACTCAACAAAACAAACACAGTTACCCTAAGATGAGTCCCAGGACATAGGGATTCACAGGAACGAAATGGCAGATGAACTGGCCAAAAGCGGATCATCTCTTGATCCGAGCCAAATCGAAGCCTGAGTGCTCATGCTACTGGAGCAAGAAAAATGTAGAATACACCAAAGTTTCTTAGAAGCTGCAAATAGCAAATAGTCATCCATCGACACTTGTTGGGTTTCAAGGAACCTTTGGCCAAATATTTCTAAAAAAAAAAACTGAATACTTACCCAAGTTAAGCAGGCCTCAATTGTCACTTGTCATTGGCGTCATTACGGGCCACAACTCATTGGGAACCCAAATGAACAGAATGGACATCAGCTCATCGGACTTATATAGGCTGTCAAGATAAAGAGATGGAAGAGGGCTCTCTTCACTTCTTGTGTGAATAACCAAGCCTAGCTAGAACCAAAAAAAGAAGCCCTAGGAGAATACTTCTTCGACGAACTGGGTGACATCTTTGCCTTGCCACTAAAAAACATCCTAAATTCATTCGGAACTCAGGATGGTTTAGGGAGGCCGCCACATCTAAAATTTACCTTTAACTCCCTACCTATCCCTCCTCACTTCTCACCTTCACCCGGGGGAGCGCAATGGATCCACCGAGATTTGAGCGAGATGATGCAGCTTGCCGTATTATCACCCCTTCTAACCAAACCTGACGTCGAAAATGCAACAAAAAAAAATCAACATTGGGGATAATTGTATGAACCCAAACTTTTGTTCACACATCCCTAGACAAATGCTGCCGCGTCTGATCATAAAAATGTGTGTCCAAGACCATTTTGTGGCAGTCATAACTCTGCCAGACCGTTTGAGAATTTTAAAAATGTGAAATAGGTTATAACGGGTGATTTTTTAAGAGGTTTAGAACTTAAAAAAAAAAACACAAAAAATTCGAAAAAATGAATAAAATATTTATTTAAATCGATAGTTTGAACCTTGCAATTTAATGTTTAAAGATAATTTCATGCAAATGTTGACCGCGGCTGCGTCTCACGTAGCCCATCCGCTGGTTCCAATTTTGGCATACTCTTTCACACATATCAGCCGGTATCTCACGAATGAATGCATGGATGTTGGCTTCCAGTGCGTCAATCGAAGCGGGCTTGTCCCTATAGACATTAGCCTTGACATACCCCCACAAAAAATAATCTAATGGTGTCAAATCGCACGATCTAGGCGGCCAATTGACCGGCCCGAAACGTGAAATTAACTGTTCACCAAACTCGCCTCGCAATTGCGCCATTGTTTCGCGTGCTGTGTGGCATGTGGCACCGTCTTGTTGAAACCACATATCATGCAAGTCAAGAACTTCCATTTCGGGCAAAAAAAAGTTTGTTATCATCGCTCGGTAGCGTTCACCATTGACAGTAACGCTGCGATTCGCATCATCTTTGAAGAAATATGGCCCAATATTGCCGCCGGCCCATAAACCGCACCAAACAGTGGCTTTTTCGGGATGCATTGGTAGCTGTTGCAATGCTTCTGGCTGATCTTCACTCCAAATGCGGCAGTTATGCTTATTTACGTACCCATTCAACCAAAAATGAGCCTCATCGCTGAACACAAGCAGAGCGCGATGAACATTTCGAACCGAGCACGAATTTTGATAGTAAAATTCAATAATTTGCAAGCGTTGTTCATTTGTAAGACGATCCATGGTTAAATTACAAACCAAACTGAAGCTGTTTGACAGTAACACAAGGTACTAAACACACGTCAGCTGTCAAAACCAGTGTTGCCAAAACCAAACCAGCTAAAAAATCACCCGTTACTAGCCCTGAGGCCATACGAGCCAGTACTGGCTAGCCAGTCGCAATACACTACCATTTTTTTCTAAAACATTCAAGCCAGAGCAACTGGCTCATCAACTGGCTTGCTTTTTTCGTAGCCAGTTGGGAAGCCAGTAGAGCAGCCAGTAACAGGGTTCGGCAGTACTTTTTTGGAGCAGATTTGGAAAAATAAAGTATACTCACATTTTTGTTCACAAAATATTAATAAAATAAGAATCGGGGAGTCCATATGCCCAGTTTTAAAGAACTTAATTCGCTAACACCCATATTATTCACTCGCTTAATCCGATTAATTGGATTTAAACTGCATTTCGGTGGTCGTTAAGTTATTAAATACAGAATAAGACTGAATTTCATATTATTCACTTTTTTTGACATTTTAATTTCAAGTAGTGATATCAAACCTAAAATTTTTAAACCGAGTTAGACCAAAAGTTTGTTATAATTTTCATGCGTTGTTTTGGAAAACGAATTGACTTACTCGAGACTCACATGTCTCTCGCCGTAGTCGTTGAAACGTAGTTCCCAGAATCATGGTCATTAAGCTCGTCTCGCTATGTTCTCGGCATGCCCATTCACACGGAAATCTATGTCGTGGCTATTGTCTCGCTTTGGTCTCGCCATCACATTTTCCAAGTAAAATTTAAGTTTTCTTTCTGATGGTTTCGCGTTGGTTTGGAAGAGCTTTTACAGAAACAAGTAAAGGCTCTCCAGAACCAATGCAAATTATTCGTAACGTTCTGTTCTTTTGCTAGTTTTGTCGCATAGCATTTGTGTGTTTTTAGTTCATTTAATTTTGAAAGAGCGGAATATTGTAGTACTTCTATTTTTTCCCTAAAATCGGAGTAGATTTATTCCATTTGGATTAACATCCGAACCCTGGCCAGTATAAAAGCCAGTACAGTGTGCCGCTTACTTCACAGCAAATACACGAATAGGAATTTGACAGTCAATTGGCTACATACCCTGTGGCCTCAGGGTAAGAGAACAATAATCTCGTATGGAGATTTTGAAATGCAATTTAAAATTTTGATTGAGATTTGCAAGATTTTTTGCTGCAAAATGTAAATGCAAAGTTGTAAAATGCGAAAATTTGCAATTCCGAAATTATGAAAAGTAGGAATGCGATTTGGAAGATTGTTTCTTCGAGATATTAAAGAGAAACTGAAATTTTGGTTTTGCGAGATTTTTTCCGAGATCTTTAAAAAAAATCGAGATTTTGGTTTTGTGGGCTTTCGTACTACTCCCACTTGATTTTTATAAATTTTGGAGGTACCATTGTTCATAGATATAAAGCTACTTGAAAATGAGGAAAACTTATAAATTTGTATGTTCCTTATAAACATCACAAATCCCCTATATTTTTTGTATGGAAGGAAAAGTTTGGATAAAAAGTCTTGAAAACTTTTCGAAATACTAAAATTTGTTTGAGTTTATATAAAAATATAAAATCGAACTGTCAAGTTTTTGCAATCAGGGGTCAATATGTAATAAAAAGATATTTGCAGCTCCGTTGATGTATGGAGTCCTCTATCAAACGCCAAATCAAAATGCATCGCAGCATTTGTTGCAATCGTCACTTTTCTTTCAAAACCTAAAAAGTTGAAATGGTAAATCTTTGGTAATTTTTGTAATAAGAATGATATTCTTAAATGTTAGAAGATTTGAAAGCTAGTTGAAAAAAGCAAAAGAATTCAGTTACGAGACAATGATATTTAAATTCAATGATTTTTTCATCTGAAATATTTGCTTTAATACATCGCAATTTTTGTTTAAATCCTAAGAAGTAGGTTTTGAAAAACAACCGAAGATAAATCCCATACCCTTACTGTCATAAAATATTTCTTACACTTTAACTCTAACACAAGATTAAAGACGCTGATAAAGTCTCCAAACCTTTTTTCATTTTTAAAATTGTTCATACTCTAGCACTCAGCAATTACAACCTTTGTTTGATTATTCTCTATATTATGTATGTCTTGAGTCTTGATAACGATGCCAATTATGCTTCGATTTTTTGTTTTTTTTCTCATGCATAAGACGAGCCATGAGCCTTTGTTGTCGTCGTCGCAGTTAATACAATAAAAAAAAAACTAAAGCTTCTTTCTACAACATAAGCTAAGAAAATCAAAACAGCATTTATGTACAATCTACCGGCAAAAGCTTGTCAAAGTAAAAATCATTTCCATGTTCCTGTTTGGTTATTTCTCGGAAATGTGTGTCAAAAGCAGTTTGCCCCCACTTTTTTACACATCGTTATATTGCAAAAACAGAAGGACCAAGTTAAACAACAAAATAAAAAAATAAAAATAAAAAAAACCTAAGGACAAAAGATACACTTTTATGGGAAATTTCTCTTAGTACGTCCTAATGGCTGATGGAAAACCCTTAAGCAATGCCACATCCATAAGTCTGCGTCTGCGGTTGCAACTCAATTCGGCTTTTGAAGAATGTCAAGGCTTTTTTGCGTTTATCGTAGGTATGAATATTTCTTCTTTTTTTTGTGCAAAATTATTATAGAGGGCTCTAATACTTTTTCATAAATAAGAAGCGGTAATGTTCCAGATATAATATGACATTTGCCTAAAATAAAGTGCGTGCCTTTTGTATGACTCGTTCCATTGAATCAAGGCAGCAGCTCTTTGATGACAAATCGAGGCTACGTTTTTTTTTTTGTTCAATCCTCCAACTCTGTGTGCACAGTGGGGTGGATTCAAAAAAATGCCTTTAGTTAGTGGAGCCGGCACATCCTTTTGATGCTTTCACTCATGTTGGTATTATGTTTATTTGTTCTTCTGCCATGAGATCGAGATGAGACGATGCGATGTGCTGAATGAATGGTATGTCCTTGTGCCTAGTTTGGCTGTTGTTATAAATTTTCTGTCATCTTATTTCCATTTGGTAATTTCTTTGGTTCCTTTTGCCGCTTACCAACGACTGCCATCACTCCTGCTGCCGTTTTTGTTGTTGATATAATAATTTTCCGGGGCACAAACTGAGTTCAAAGAAATTCCCAAACAATGTTATCTTTGCATCATATCTTCAGTAACTTTTATCGAAGTTGGGTGAGATGGTTATTTCATGTGCTATTTCAATGAGATTATATATAAATACGGGGTGGTGGGTGGCGTCCAAAAGTTTTGCGTTTTACCAGAAGTATGCGAACTCATCATGGAATGTAATTTCTGCTTTTGAAAGCTATCTGTTTCATATACAAACGTCTATTAGCTACCTTTAGACGCCTACATATAAGCATGTGTAGGTTTATATAATGTACTACTTTGGTTTCACTTTGTACTTAAAGTTAACAATCGTATTTTGGTATTTCCCATTGAACCCTGCAGGTGCTCAGTTTCTGAAACTTTCAAGTGCTTCAGGATGTATAGGCAGGAAAAATAAAAACTGACTTTTCGTTTCGTTTTTTGTTTTTTTTTTGACAAAGAGAGAAGGAGTTTAAAGTTTTATATGAATTGCATTATAAGGGGTGTTTTTTAAGAGGTAGGTATAGAACTTTGAAATGGAATAAAACAAAGATGATTGTTTTATTCTAAAGATAATCTTCTGGCATTATAATTTAAATATGATTTCTGGCATATGTCCACCACGGCTGGTTCGGACGTAGTCTTATCTGGGGTTCCAATTTCCGATGACTTTTTCCAATTTTTTTGACTGTAATAATAACGCGGCGAATGTTGTCCTTCAAGTGGTCAATTGTTACGGGCTTTTTGGCATAGACTAGCGACTTCACATATCCCCATAGAAAATATATAAGCGGTGTTAAATCGCACAATTTTGGAGGCCAATTCAGGGGTCCGTAACATGAAACTGTGTAACGTGAAACTAAAGTTTCCATCAATAAATCAATTTTGGCACGAGCTGTGTGACATTTTGCGCCGTCTTCTTGAAACCACAGCTTCTGCACATCATGGTTATTCAATTGATGGACAAGAAAGTAAGTAATCATGGCTCTATAGCGGCCACCATTGACTGTAACCTTCGTTTTTTTATTAAGTACATTCCAATTATTCCACCAACCCAAAAAGCAAACCAATTAGTCTGTTTTTGTGGATGAAACGATGTCTTGAGAAATGTCATCCAAATACGGAAGTTTTGTTTATTGCAATTCAACCAAAATTGAGCTTCATCGCCAAACAAAATTCACGCGATACGTATTTCGAACAGAACCATGATTTTGTAAATAAATTTGCACAACTTGGAAGCGATTTTTATGGATGAATGGAAGGGCATCAAATGGTTCTACGTAGAAAAAAAATGTTTTCTCTAATTTTTTCATTAGGTTAGGGTGATTCTTATAAGACGCGAAAAAAACAATCTGATGGTATAGACTAGATTCAGACAATAAAAAATTGAAGTTGAGGGGGAGTCTATTTTCCTCCGTTTAGGCGGAAGGGGTAATTTTCTCAAAAATTGGATGAAAACAGAAAACAAATTATTTAAAAAAAGCGGGAATACTTACAATGTCACACCTTAGTTTTTTTAAAGCAACTTTTCCATTCTATAATATGCTCCCTTAATCAAGTTTTAATTTCGAATAGTTTTTGAAAAAATAATTTTCAAATTTAAAAATTAAAAAACAAAAAATTATAATTTTATAAGATAAAAATTATTTTTTTAAAAAGTATTTAAAATTAAAACTTGATTTAGGGAGCATATTATAGAATGGAATCGTGGCTTTGAAAAAGCTAAGGTGTGGCATTGTAAGTGTTCCCGTTTTTTTAAATGTTTTTCTTTCTGTTTTTGGCCAAATTTCTAGAAAACTACCCCTCCCTCCTCAACGGGGGAAAATAGACCCCCCCCCCTCACCGATACAATTTTTTTCTCGTCTGAATCTAATCTATATATTCTGATTTATTTTCCCGTTTTATAAGAATAGTCCCTTACCCATAATTAGTACCTTAAAGTGAAAATGGGGTGACCAGGTGGGTGAAATAAAAATCTAAAAAAAATTGGAGAAATTGTTTTTCAATGTTTTGAATCGAATGGAGGCTATCCAAGACTACGTCCAATTTAACGACCACCCTAATGTACGTACATATTTCTGATATATTCTTGATTGGGTACAAAATCCCGAATACAATAATTCCGAATGCAAAAATCCCGAAACAACAAAATCTCGAACGGAAAAAAAAACCAAATGGAAAAAATTCTAAATGGTGACAAAATGCCGAATGACTAAAATCTAGAATCCAGAATGCCTAAATCTGTTTATATTTGCTTTTGTGCTTATTGGTACCTTATTGATTTTCAAAATGGGTTGTGGAAGTTGTTTTTCCAAATACAATGTTTCCTAAATAATTTTCACTATTCATAAGATTAAAACTCAAAAATAATGCGTTTGATATAATACAGTTCGTTGTGTTTCTAAGAAAATTCACAATGGGTCTAATAATATGGCCAGGGACTATATTTCGTGTTTTTTTACCAATCATTTCACTGTCTGTAACTCGATCTAAAGTCTATACCACTGTAGCAATTTTCTTCAAATTTTGATCTCTCCAAAGAATCAGTTTTCGATCTGTGAAACTGTGCAGTGATAAATCTTTATACAACTTCACGCCTCACTCAATTCAGTATCTTGTATGAAAAATTGAACTGAATTGTCAATACTTATATAGAACAAAAATTTTTATCACAACCAAACAACTGTGTGAAGACTAAAAATTCAATTGTCAAACTATACAAAGTCTTAAAGAGAAAAATTTAAGAGTAAAAAAATTTACATAATTTTTAATGGAACACCGCACAAATTATTTTGGACATTTTAATCAACACAATTAAATCAAACTTAAAAATAAAATTTAAAATTGTCAGCTACGAGTAAATGAGAGAATTACTCAGTTAGTACTTTTAAGTACAAACTTTGACCGAGAATTGCATAAGGTGTGTTTTTCGGAAGTGATAAAATAGAAACTTATTGTAAAAACTCAAATGTTATATTTGTTATTGCTTCACAGCTTCACTGATCGAGAATTGACCCCAAGAAAGGAAAATGATTTTTTTAGCTTTAACCATTAAAGAAAAGCTTATTTAGGTATGTCAAAAACGGCTGCAATAATTTAGTGTAGTGCAGTTTTTGGTATAAAACAAAAATTTACCACTGTTGTTAGCGGGACCTGTCGGTTTTTCTAATTTTTGACTTTATCATTAACAGCTCAAACGATTTCAGTCAAAATTTGTATACAAAAAAAGGTCAATAATAATGCATACCTATCAAAATTTTGAAAAAATAAATTTTGGATTTTTAAAAAAACTATTGAAATGCTTTTTTTTTTATTCATTATTTCTAAAACGGGTTGATGAATCATTTTTAAACTTTATAAATTTAATTTATTTTAATTTCGAAAAACTGCTCCTGAAATGATTTAGCAAAATAATAGAAGAAAGAAGACTTACTCTGAGCCATCAGTTTGGATTTAGAAATAAACATTCAACGATGGACCAAGTTGAAGAAAAACAAGTATGCTCGGCTATATTCTTAGATGTTCCTCA
Organism: Dasysyrphus albostriatus; assembly: GCA_946251815.1. NCBI lineage: Eukaryota > Metazoa > Arthropoda > Insecta > Diptera > Syrphidae > Dasysyrphus > Dasysyrphus albostriatus. The sequence goes on along the minus strand of OX276336.1, from coordinate 47,772,085 downwards.
AGCCTTTGATAAGGTTTGGCACTTGGGACTTGAGCACAAACTGCATAGGGATCTTCCCAGGCAGTACTATACGAAATACTGAAATCCTACGTTACAAACCGACTCTTTAGAGTACGGTACGACCAAAATCACTCGGAACTAAAGAAAATTGAAGTAGGTGTACCACAAAGAAGTGTCCTAGGACCAACCCTGCATCTGTTATATACAAGGGATATTCCAGTTGACACCAAAGCTATCATGGCCACTTTTACTGATGATACTGCAACTGGAATAATGGTACCAGAGAAATCCGTTATGAAGGCTACACAAAAACTGCAAAATGCAGTCGATAAAGTCAGTGATTGGACTCAAAAATGGCGAATCAAACTAAGTGAAACAAAATCGACGCATATAAGCTTTACATACAAAAAAATAAACAATGTTCTAATTCTTATAAATAATACAGCAGTACCTTACTCCAATACTGCCAAATACCTTGGAAAGACTTTGGATGCAAAGCTTTTTTTCTTTGGGTAATTTTTTATTGTCATATTCTTCACCAAGGAAAACGAATTTACCTTTTTCTCTGGGTAATTTTGTTGTTGCTATACTTTTCACCAGGGGGATGATTTTGGTATTTGGAATAGACGAAAAAGACTCGTTTTCTTGCTTAGTATAAGCTCAAACACGAAACACTATTTTATTTTAACGGGTCACACCGGTAATAGAAAATAAGCTAAAAAAAGGCAAAAGTGCCATGATACCTAAATTTCGAACTTTAACAGAGCTGTATATGTTAATTTGCATATTAACTAGTTGAAGTGCGAAAACTTGCTCAATAAATAAATAAATTTGGTGGCACAACAGCCCGTAAAGAACCAAGGCCTAGGGACTTACAACTCTCAACCATTCCTGTGTGCGTATTTTTGGCAGGAATGGAGGGGAGCTACAATTTTTTGCCGAGTCCGAACGGCTAGATGAGAAGCACTTATTCATGACAAGTATACTCTTGGAGGATTTGTCAGTTCCTCGCAAGAGGTAGTACCTCGCGAAAAAAACATTTCTGGTTTTAGGTGGCTGCGGCTGGGAATCGAACCCAGACCTTTGGCATGACAGTCCTACGCACTAACCATCATGCCACGAGGTACTACTTGCTCATTGAAGCGAAATTTCGCATTTTATCGGGTCGAACCAGTTAATTCGCACATTAACTAGTTAATGTACACATTAACGTATTTCGCACTTAAACGGTAACATATACACCTTCTACTGTTAATCAATTTGCAAACAAAATATTTGTGTCTAAAATTCTTCGCAAGGACGAACAACAGAATACTTCTTGTTTTGGTCTTGGACCTTCTTGAAATAAAATTATAAGTGTAAATTATATCTGTAAGCACATTTTATGGGACAAAAAGTTTTGGCTTCAATGTACTTTCTTTTGGACGTTTTTTCCCAATGAAGGAGCCTTCAAATGAACATTTATCCTTTTGACTATGTCCACCCATATGGAAGAGGTTCCCAATTAGTATTAATTTCCTATTAATTAATTCAATCCGCATGTCCCCACACATCAACCGTTATATTTCATAAAATCCAAACAAAAAAGGAAGGTTTCTATTTTGTTGTTGTTCTAAATAAAGTGCAAAAATCAATTACGCAACACCATTCATGTATAAATATACTCGTATATACCTACTGTTGTTTCCTGTTTCCGCTTTTACAGCACTTATCCTAATAATCTAATCTCACGTCCGTAATGGGAATTCATGTTTGCTAAGAGTTATACTCTCGGTTAAATTCGTTTTCCGCTGCGCGCTGTGCTGTGGTTGTGTGCGGACGCAGAGTGCGGCTTAATATATATAAAATGCGGAAGAGGGAAATTACTTTCAGCCCTTAATGAAAATTTGATACGCATTTTTGGCAATTTTTCATATCGCCATTCGCTTTTAGTCAGCTTTTCCATTTTTTTTTTTTTTTTGTATTATTAAAAGAGATTGGTAAGATTCATGGCACTATAATTTCTGTGATTTTTCATTATATGCTCTGTTGATGGTTTTTAGTTGATTCGTGATTTCAAATCCGCACCCCATATACAAAGCGCGAAAAAAGGTAAGACGCACAAAAAACACCCCATCCCAGGAATGACGACATGCTGACGGACGATGGTAGTGTGTGTGGGGGATTCTTATTGATTTTTGGACGCCCTCGTTACTAGGGCGATGCATTCTTTAAAAGTATAAAGTAATTGTTACGTATTCCGTATCGGATTGTGTCAAACGGTATTGTAAACATATAGCTAATAAGGACCTTGAGTTCTTTTGCTGAACCTTACCGCCCCTGAAAATAACAGTCTATAGTTAATTCACAAAATAAAAATAAGTGCAATAACGCCCTTTCATAAAAAATGCAATAAGAGGGTAGCTGACTTATAATTTTTTGCAGGTGGTCTAATAAAAGAGTACAAAATCGTAATAAGCGATCAGAGCTGAGAGGGGTGTCGCTTCTCTGCAAATAAAATTTACTTTTAAAAATGTAGGTATAGATCTTTTCTTCAGTCCATTAAATTATTTAAAATTCTAACAATAACGATTTAAAGAAGTTTTCTGGAAGCAAAAATTCCGATCATTATTCATTTGTCAGTACACCTTAATCAACAGTTTTTCATTATCTACTCGTATGAATAGTAAGTTTGGCCAGGAAATTGAATCCCATGTGCTTATTGGCGGTTGCCTCTTTGTTATTGCTGGAATTCATACACTATACAATGAGGATTCAACTTAGCTTATACTATTTTTGTAATCCTTAAGGTTGGACGCCGTTTTTAGAAATGACACCTAATATGTGGAAAATGGTTAATTAAAAAAAAACTTGTAAGTTACTTGTGGCAGAGCGGCAAGTTCTATTTGTGCAAATGCTGTTTGTCTGTACCTATAACGTACCCAATATTATAACATGATTAACAATCATTTTATTTTATTATGCATACAAAAAATAAAACAAAATCTAGGTCAGGGCGACGCACAGTGGTCCGTTTATTTAATTTTGGGCACACAAATCATTTCCAATCCAAATTTTTAATATAACTCAATTAAATTTAGTACGCTTGATGATTTCAAGATGTTGCATTCAGTGGTACTGTCTATTTCTTCTACTTCAAACAGGGGCTTCACAATTTAAGTCAAAACATGGTGCCAAATCTCAAAATTTCAAATAAAGTAATGCCAAAGTCGAGAACTAAGTCAAGTTTATGTTTGAAAAGTATAAAAATGACCCCAACACCGATTTGTTTTAAATTTAGAGAAGATGATCCAAAATTTTCAGAAATGTTCCCAAGGGATTAGAACTAATTTTAGTGCTTATTTTTAAAAATGTTTTGTACATACAATTATTTTAGACCTAATCTGATTGATTCTAAACAAAATTTGACAAATCTGACGGCTGGAAGTAGCGAATTAAATTTAAGGTCAACTGATCAAAATCTGGAAAAAAATCAAAAATTATCTAAAGTTATAGTTTTAATAATGTTGATACTTTTTCTGGTTGAATTATTTTTATCAGACGTCAGAGCTAAGAATTCTGATAATTGAAAGTTGGAAAAAACCGTTTTTCTTTTACAATCATTGCTTTTCATTTTTTTTCAGGTTTTGCGTAGCTGATCTAAGAGGTCAAATTTGTCAAATTATGTTAGATTCAATAGGATTGGGTCTTCAAATAATTTTGAATACAAACATTTTTATAATAATTACTTAAATAAATTCTACTCCCTTGGGAACATTTCTGAACATTTTGGAACATCTTCTTTAATGTTTGTACAAATTGGTATTGGAGTCATTTTTGTATGAAAGTCTACACTCAAGCACATATTTTAGGGCTTTTCAAACATAAATTTCACTCAGTCCTTTACTTCGGTAATACTTTATTTAAAATTTTGGCCCATATTCTGATCTAAATTGTGAAAACCATGTTTAAAGTAAACAAAAATAGGCAATACCATTAAACTAACCATCCCTAAATCATCAAGTGTACCAAATTTCATTAATTTATATTAACAATTGGCATGGGAAATGATTTTTGTTGCCAAATTTCAACAAACAGTCCACTGTACAACGTCAATTTGCCACTCAGAAGTACCACTTGCTGCTCACTGCCTGACCACAACCAAATAATTGCATATGTTTTAATTTAAGTTGCCACAAAGGATTGTGTAACTTTGCTGCACTGCCACTTTACCATTCTGCCACTAACTGCGTGACCGAGCTCGTACACATCTCTGAAAAGTGACAACACTGAAATTCTAATCGATGGTGCTTCTTTTCAATACCTATCTTTTAAAATATCAACTGTTATTTTTCCAAACCACGTTTGGAGTTTTGAGCAACCACTCCCGCATTTTTGTTCACCTTAAAAATATATAACAAACTACTAAAAATGAAAGAAATTCCTCTCTTTGACATCAAAAAAAGTATTTTCCCTAAAATTGGCAACATTGAAATGTTTACCAATGGCGGCTTTTGCTAAACATTTATCTTTTATGATGTCACTCGTTATTTTATCAATACACGTATGGCATCTGGAGTCATTTCCACAACTGTTTTGCATGTTCAAAATATTAAAAATTCCCAATAAAGTGGAAGTCCCTTTGATATAAATAAAGATGTACCCGAAATGTGGCAGCACTTATATTTTTTTCATAGATGCGTCTACTTAATATTTATCTTTAAAAACATTAATCGTTATTTTTCCAACGCAAATGTTTTGCGTTTGGAGACATTTCGGCACCTTTCTTACGCTAAGACTTACCAAAAAAAGGAAAGTCTAACTTTTGACATAATAAACGATGTTCCCGAAAATTGAAAACATTAAAATTTTAAACGAAAGTGGGTCTACTCAGTGCCTATTTTTTAAGATATCAATTGTTTTTTCCCAATAAACATTTAACATCTGAAGGCGATTCCAAATCATTTTTCATGTTAAAAATAATTAAAATTATCAAAAAAAGTCGGAAAGTGCCAACACTGACAACTATGTCTTACCCAAAAGTGCGTCCTAGAACCTTTCTTTTACAATCCTTATTTTGATCAAGGAAATTTTTCAAATAATTTACTAATTTTTTTTTTTTTTAATTCCACAGATTGGGCGCCATTTTTTAAAATATTGTCCAAGCGAGAGCATTAAAATAATGGCTCCTTAGCTAAACTGCATCCTTAGCATGTCAATAACATACTAGAAATGTTAATAAGATCGTCCTGCCACAAAAAGTGTTTGGTCCAGTTTCCTGACTGGAATTAAGATTGGGCAAGAAATTAATTTTATGTTTACCCAATTTTATTTAGCTTCCGTACCTATCATCATTTAAAACTTTATTCAAAAGAAGATAAAGCTGCTTAAACAAATCAAAAACAGATAGCTACTTTTGAATTCCAATCCAACCGCCTTAACAACTCCACCTCCGTCAAAATGTACTTTAATGCAAACATTGACACGTGGAAACAACAACGGTTATTTACCAACCCAAAAACCACCTGACATCTATTGTTTGAAGATTAACACTTCAACAAACGCCACCACCGAGCAACAATGGCGCGTGTGGTATGGTAGCGCGAAGTCCAATACTAAACGTATATTTAAATTATTGTTCCCCATCATCATTATCATCATAGTTGTTGTTTAAAGAGTCTTCAAAGTGAAAACACCGATTGGGGTCTTGAGATGTCATCAAAGAAGGATTAACACGGTTTTTTTTTATTTTTATTTTATTTTTCAAACGCAAGAACAACAAGAATCCCCGAAAACCCTTAGAGGGTGAACATAAAATTTATATTCAAAGACATTATGTTCCCCTTAAGAGTATAAACACTTGCCCGCGAACATAGTCATCTGTGGCGCGAATTTGACACCCCATTTCTGAAGTCTTTCGTCTTTTTACCCGCGCTTGCTAATTAAATGGCATTTCATAGGTATTGCAGTCAACTACTAAATACAACTTCATACTTCATTTTTAAGATTCGTTAAGTTTAGTGACAAGGGTAAATTTTAGAGAATGTATGAAATAACCAGAGAAGCTCCAATATACGAGTACATAATATATAGCTAGCTACCAAACGGAGGTAGACTGAAAATAGAAAATTGTTTCTTTTTGTTAATTTTTAGCACATTTCGCTTCCATCGGCAATTTTCTATACACAGATGTTTTATATACCTTTCTTCAGCTCGTGACACCCCACATAAGTGGAGGAAACAGGAAGAGGAAATAATAACGTTGGCAAAAGCTACAAGTCTTAATAAAAGTATATATGCGTGTAAAACAGAGGAAACTATTATAAGTCGTGAATCTTGGCTTTTCGCGATATTAAAAAAAAAGTTCAATGTCGTGCAGATTCTTATATAAAAATTAATATATACAGGGTGTCCGCCGGGAAGGTATTTTACTTTGTTTTGCCGCCATTTTGGTAAACATTAGTCTTGACAGTTCATATTTGGCAGTCGTAGTAGTAGACTCGTGGCAAATTTATTATGGAAAAATATTCGATGAACCAACGTTTTTGAATTGTTAAAATATTTTATCAAAGCCAATCATTGATTACTGTGACGATGAGAAAGTTACGTGAAATTTTTGGGAGAAACAACAAAACGCACTATTTATTGTGTAGTGAATGATTTCGAAGAAAGAGGGTCTGTTGGTGATAGGCCCAAGCATGGACCACAACATACTGCAAGATCGGCTGAAAACTGGAATCATTGGACCTTACTTCTTTGAAAATTAAAAAATTAAACTGTGAATGGGGAGCGAGAGCGATATCGTGATATGATTGAAACGCCACAACTGCATGCTTTGGGCTTGATTAACATGTGGTATCAACAAAACGGTGCCACATCGCATACAGCCAGGATTACAATGGAATTACTGTGAGACCTCTTTCCACAACAAGTAATTTCAAGAAATGGTGATGTTGATTGACCTCCACGGTCACCTAATTTGACTGCTCCGGACTTCTTTTTGTGGGAATATCTGAAAAGCAAGGCTTTTGCAAACAAACCAGAAATACTTGAGCAACTCAAACTAAATTTTCGTGATGAAATTAATGAACCACCGTTGAAATGTGTGGAAATGTAATGAAAAATTTGGTCAAATGGGCTCGCATTTGTGAGACTAACAGAGGCGGACATTTACCTGATATTGTATTCCATACATAATTGCCGACATTAAATAAAACATTTATCAATATAAGATCCATTCTCTTTCATTTAATCAAAAATTATAAACAAACAAAGTAGTATACCTTCCCGGCGGACACCCTGTACTACTGGCTCAAACAAAATTGCTCCCGTGCGTTGGCCAAAGCCGTCTATTACTACACCGGAGGAAAAATTTATGTATTTAGTACATAGTATAAAAGTATGTGCTCATCACATATGTTAATCTGTGAAAAACTTATTTTTGTAATCAGTACTGACTGCATATTTGTTCTGTTAAGCTTAATAATTTGAACAGGTATCCAAAATGCATTACATGAATATATACTGAGCAGAGAAACACTGTATTCATCACAATGTTGTTAAAAATGATTGTATGTAATGGATACACTCCTTGTGCTCACTTCGTATACACAAACTGTCTCTTTATCTAGATTCCTCATATTCGGAAAGAATATTTGTACTCAGTACTTAACACATTGTGCTTTTTATGTATTAAATGCAAAGGTAAATAGATATTTCTGCTAAGATGGAGTTATTTTTGTAGTCATTACATATTTCACTGCAGTTTGTGTTAAGCTTTGCATTGAGTACCTACCAACATATCACCTGCATTGACAACGCGTCTGGATACGTGAGGCGTGCTTTGAGTCAAAATGTATTATACTATAATTTAAATGTAACCAATGCAAGACTACATACGAAGTAAATAGAGCTCTCATTGGAATTCCATGTAAACTTAAGTGCATGGGTACATTTTATACAAAAGATATTTTACCCGTTTGAGTAATTTCTTTGATTTTGTCAATTTTTTTTAAAGGTATTTCAGTAAATAAAATTTTTAAAGATAAAGAAAGATGCATTAAAAGTGATTCATAATTAGCCAGTTTATATTTCTGAGATCTCAGAGGACTCAGAGCGTTCAGAAATATGAACAGTATTCCTCCCAAAAATTCCTTACTTTTCCCCTTAAAAACTGAGACTAAAATTTTTTGGATTCGCTTGCTCAATTATTTTTTGTCGCAGTAAATTACATAAGAAGAAAAGAAAAAGAGAGTTGTTTTGACTTCTATGTGAGGAATAGTGTCTATATTTTATTCTCCTGCTCTATCTTAAAATGGAGGAAAAATACTTAGCGTGCAAGAAATATGAACTGGCCAAATATCTACAACATTTATTGTACAGGGTGGCGCACGAATCGTGCTACAAAAATAAAACGTAAAAACTTTTTTTCTGTGTGAATAATCGGCTTATTATTTTTTTTTTTAATTTTGTAGGTTACTATTTAGATTTATAAAAATGGATGCTTGGGATACGGAGAAAAGAATTTGGATAGTGCAACGGTACCATGCTTTGCAGTCCGTCATTTCCGTCCAAAGGGAATTTAGGCGGGAGTTTGGCGGTAATCCCCCGAGTAGATGGACCATTATGAGGTTTGTAAACATGTTTGCCGAATCTGGAAGCATCGCACGAAGGCCGTACCATCGAGATGCCAATGTTCGGGTTCAGGATACAATCGCAGCAGTAGCATCTGCAATACAGGCCAATCCGAGCGTTTCGACCCGAAACTTATCGGGGCAAATTGGAGTTAGTAGACGGTCATTACAACGGATACTTCATGACGATTTAAACTTGTTTCCGTACAAAGTCCAAATTACTAGCAAGTTAAACCCTCAGAATTTGCCTGTTCGCCTGGAATTTTGCCAAAAAATTATATCAATGGCCGAAGAAGACAACACATTGATCAATTGTTTGTTCATGTCTGATGAGGCCCATTTTGATCTTAACGGCAATGTAAACAAGCAAAATTGCCGTATATGGAATGAGTCTAATCCATAAATGCTCCATGAGACGGAACTGCACCCAGAACGAGTCACTGTGTGGTGCGCAGTTTCATCAAGGTGTATTGTCGGGCCGTACTTCTTTGAAGAAAACGGTGTAACCGTTACTGTCAATGGGGACCGTTATTTAAAGATGTTGAAGGAGTTTTTTTACCCAGAAGTGCGCCGAAGACGTATACCATTCAACAGCGTTTGGTTTCAGCAAGATGAAGCAACTACACATATAGCCAGACCAGTTATGGCGGAGCTAAACAAAAAATTCGCAAACAAATTAATTTCTAGGAACTCCACTCTTCGCTGGCCCTCAAGGTCACCTGACCTGACTGCACCTGACTTCTTTTTATGGGGTTATGTGAAACAAGAGGTGTATAAAACGAAGCCCAGGAATTTAACTGAATTAAAGCAGTCCATAACGACAATAATTGAGGCGATCCCAACTTCAACTCTTCAGGCCGCAATGAATAATTTTTTGATCAGGTGCCGCATATGCGTGGGAGAGCGTGGAGGTCATTTGCGGTCTATAATCTTTAAAAACAACTAACTATTTAAAATAAAATTTAATTTTCTAACCAATAAAAAAAAATAAATGAAATACATCGATTAAAAAAAAAGTTATTTGAATTTCTTATTGTAGCACAATTGGTGCGCCACCCTGTATTTGAATAAGTATATCTATACTTAAACCTATCTATCGGCACTGGTCTTTCTGAGTGTTTAGGGGATCAGTGGGTAAATAGATACGACACGCATAGTATGGAGTAGTCGTACATTAAATTTTTTTTTTAATCTGGAAACAGAAAAACGCGTAGTTAATTTTAATAGAAATCATGCAATGGATAAAATTAATGACTTTATCCGGATAGGTCATACACAAATTGGCAACTTCACGAGGAAGTGACGCGAAGTTATTTAAATTGCTCAAACACTTAAAATATAATATTTTATTTTTAAATATCACGAAGAATTTTCCATCATAATATCAGTGTGAGTGTGTTTCTTTGTATAACTTCGGGGAAAAAAAGAAGAGTGATTAAGATGCCTACTCCATAATTTACAATTTAAAGTCCTTTAAAATGACATTAAGGATTATCCTAATGTGATAAGGCCGACACGCTATGAGAATACATAAATTCGAGGAGCAAAAGAACAAATTTTGATGGGATTAGTCATAATCTGTTTAGCAGGAGAGACTTTCCAAAGAAACAAAAAAAAAAAAAACACAAGCAAAGAAGAGAAAGAAAAAAGATACAAAGGTCCTGCTGGTTGTTAAAAATATGTAAAGGAAATTATAGATTCCACAGGGGATGTGAGGAATTATTATTTTCCTCGAGTTTTCTCATCGGGCTATGGTGATGTGGCTTTTTTTTTTTGAGATTTCTAGTAGGTATATGTATACGCGCGTATTTTTTTCTCTACTTTACCATAGGTTCAAATACATCATATATATTTATTTTTGCATGTCCTTGTGCTAGAACTCCGAAGGATAAATGTTCGTATATTCCAAACAGGGATTTTTTTTCCAGTCTTCTACTTTTCTTCTGCTTTCACAGTCTGGCTCATTGTGACAACGAAAAACATCTTCTGCTTGTCAAAGATATTGTATCCTTGTAGAGCTTAAGTTTCTGATACACGATGAAACACCATATCATTGCAACCCGAGACTCCCTCGTATTCTGTCCTGCTTCTGATGATGCTGGAGACTTTCACTAGGAGAGTTTTTTTTTTTAATGGCAAAAGTTATGCCCTGATTGTGGGTTGTCGGGTGGGATATATACAAATTTTTTTTATTTTTTGTGTTCAAGGGTAAAACCGAAACAGCGGAAGGATAACGTTTGAGTGGGGATTGTGTGGCGGTATAAAGAGGATATTGTCATGACGGATGGTATGATGAATGGGCAAGACTGTGATATCAAGAAGGTTTTTACACAACCAAAAAGGTTTATTTTTGGAAGAGTTTATTTTTTTTTTAATATGTGCAGGTCTTAAGTTATCTGTCAAAAAATATAAAATGGGTAGGTTGGGTGTAAATAAATAAATTATTGTTTGAATTAAATTAGAACTCTTAAAATTGATTTTTTAATAATTTCATATTTTTGAAGCCATTTGTCCAGGAATTTTCAACTAAGTTTCCGTCTGTTTTTAAATTTTTCTTTTGATAGCAGGAGGATTTTTAATTTAAAAAAAGAACAAGCTTTACATTTTGATTATTATTTTTCAAATTATACGATCTACCCAGTTTCTAGGCCATACCGTATACATATAATACATAAGCCTTTTAAATTGTACTTAAAGTCAATCAACTTTCAAAATAGTATAGTATAGATAGACTGTAGAAGTGTAGAGTAAGGATTACGTTCCAGGAGCAAGACATCAATATAAACAAAAAAGTGCAGTAACCTTGTAAATTTATAGGAGGGGAACCTTGCGTCAGATCTGATAGTTCTGGTTTCTTGCAAAGTTGTTTGTGATTTTGGCCTTATAAATAATCTAAATTTTCGACCTCGAGCGCCAAACCAGCCATCATAGTTAAAAATTAAAAAACCGCTTAATTTTTAACCTTTTTCACTAATTATCGATTTATACTTAAAGGATTAGCTTTTGATGAAAACATTCTGCTACAATTTAAAATTAATTAAATTTGCAACAATTTGAGCCCAAAATCATTTCAGTAGACCCAATAGTTTTCAAGAGACACCCTTTCAATTATCAACAAGTATAATTAACAGTATAATGAAAAATAAAATGCGCATGGCATAAGATGCTTCAAAGATCTAGAGCATATAAAGTTGAGTCAAAAGAAGAAAAAAATAGTATAAGAAGGGAATGCATATCTCCCCTTGCAGGTGGGAGGATAATTACCTAAAAAAAAGTGAATTCAAACAGACAAACAAATATTGAAGGACAGTGGTTATATCTGGAGAAAAATCCTTAAGCTCCTCTTAGGCCAGAAATCTATTTTTTTAATGTTCTTTTAAAATATTGTTATTTTCACTGAGAGTTTTTGAAAAAAATAATTTTCAACACACAAAATTTTGATAAAAACAATAATTTTTTCAAATATATTCTTATCTTTTAATTTTTTTGTACTTTTGGATTATTTTTGATTTAAATATTTAATGCTCTTAATTTTGTTAAGTCAAATACGGAAAATTAAATGCAAAACGGTCTTCTAGTTTTTGAGAAAATTGAAAATAACTTAATCCATCTTACCATTTTTCATCTAGTAAATTTGTTTTTATACTCTCTGTTACTATAATATGTACCTACTGCTTGTTATTAAAAATTTTACCAATGCTTTATTTTGAACAGCTGTATTTTGGAAACTTTTTGGTATAGAAAAACCATTTTAGGCTCAAACTGAAGCTAATTCAGTCGTTAAATTAAGTGTTATACGCTATTGCAGTTTTCAATGAGTCCTTGAGCGAGAAAATACTCAATAATTTAGAAAAGTGCGAAAAAATCGCGGTGGTATTTCTGATTTTTGACAATGTTGCTTTCTGCTCTCGATGTTAAAAACCTGGATTATTTATTAGGCCAATATTACAAACAACTGGGCAGAAAATCAGAACTAGTTTACAGTGGATTTTTGTAAAAGAATTCATGTAAGTTGAACTGAACTTAATACAAATTGCGTATGACAAGGCCCTCACTACGTCACTGATGAGTCCAAGTGAGTAAGGCGGACGAAAAGCCAATTTGTAGGACTAAAGGCCATAAAAAGCTATTTTGAATCAATAATTCAACAAGTCCAACCTTAATGCTAAGTCTTCTACTTGGCAGATTTATTTCAGTAGTATATAGAATTTGTATTATAAAAAATCCTTCTAACGAAGATCAGAACTGCCGGATCTGACGCAAGGCCTGCTGTATATAGTCACTGGCCTAAAAGTGTTCATTGTTAAAGCAGACATTTTTTTACTTTAGAGGCTTAAGAGTATTTTGCTCCGATTTATAAATGTTGCTAAAGAAGATGTTTTAAAATTTAACTTCAATACTTTGGGAAATGATTAACCAAACAATACAGGGTTGGAAAATTGTACGTTTTTAGAATTCATAAGTTTCATTAAAAAATAATTAAATTCAGTTAGTTAATATAAAGATATATATAGTAGGTAGCGGAGAACATACGTACGATTTAGAGATTTCCTGGCTTAAAACTTAGAGTTTAAATTCTGTCCAGGCTATCAAGATATGAAGTTGATTTTGTGTGCACTTACATAAAGCCAACGTATATCAAAAACCATCCTTGGTTTTATGCCAAGCTTAATTTTACGATTAAACAAACATATAAGATGGTAACGGAGAAGACAACTAATGGTAACGGAGAAGACAAGTACGATTCAAGATTCTTTCTTACTATTCAAATATTTATCAATAATGATAAAATTGATCAAGATTATTGAGAAAAATGTGTTAAAAATTTCATTGAAATTGGTTAACGTTAACGCGTGCTAGCGAGCACTTCAAATTTTGTATACGAAATACATGGGGTTTTCACAGTCTGTTATTAAAAATATCAAGAAATTTGTTAAAACATTTTTAAAATTGACATGTAGATTTAGTACCGTAAGGAGTATAAAAAAATATTTTAAATAATTTTTTTAAGAATATTTACCCCATTTAAAATAATATTAAATTTCATGTTTTCTGGGAAATTGTTGCAATTTTTAATGGAGTAGCTGTAAGCAAATAAAAAAATTATTTACTTTCTATGGCATTTAGCATACGTGCCAAGTTTAAAGATTATCTATCAACACTTCTACCGACACTTTGAATAAGAGACTTTGAAAACACCCTGTATTTAGTATGAAAAATTGAAGTGCTCGCTATTACGTGTAAACGTTAACTGATTTCCATGAAATTTTTCACATACTTTTATTAATTACCTTGATCACTTTAAGGGGTGGGGATTAAAGAAATTTGGGAGAGAAAAGGGCAGTTTTAAAAAAAAAGTTTGTTTACGGAAAGTGGCAACACAGATATTTAACATTAAGGTGCGTCTACCCAACACCTATCTTATAAGGTTTCAATCATTATTTCTTACTATAAAATTTCCCAAGTAATTTATAAGTATTTTTTTCTTATTTTACCATTTGGCCATTTATACCAAAAATGTCGATACTGGTTTCTGGTATCTGTGCTGGCATCTCAGACTGTTGATGGCTCACTTGGAGAATTGATTAATCAAATGCTTACAAGCAGGGTTATTAATTCAAAACAGGGTGGCTTCTCGGCAAGAAGATCTGTCAGTAAGAATACACCGCAAGGCGGCGTTCTTTCTCCGCGTCTTTGGAACTTGGTAGTTAATGAGTTGCTGAATTGCTTAGAAGCGGAAAGCTATAGATTGATTGCCTATGCAAACACCGTGGCTATAGCAGTATCAGGAAAGTATCCTAACACTCTAAGCGATCCTTTTCAAAACGCTCTTTAATGATGCTAACACAATGGGCTGATCGATGTGGACTTGGAGTAAATCCCCATAAAACAGATCTTGTCCTCTTTTCCAGGAAATACAAAATTCCGCAAAAAGACTCTCTTTTATTAATGGTGTTCCACTAACATTCTCAGACGAAGTTATTTCTCATTTTAGATAAGAAGTTAAGCTGGAAACCTAACATACAAGAAATAGTTAAAAATGCCACCGTGGCACTCTTCTCTTGCAAAAAAGCCATCGGTAGTAAATGGGACCTCCAACCACGCATTATTCACTAGCTTTACATTTCGGTAATTAGACCGATTCAAACTTACGGTGTGGCAGTATGGTGGACTGCCTTAGATAAAGCGATACATCGCCATAAACTAAGCAAAGTCCAAGGAACTGCATGCTCATGCATAAGTGGAGCACTTAGTTCGACTCCTTCGGCTGCATAAGACACTCTACTCCATCTGATACCTGTGGATATCTTCAGCAAACAAATGGCCACGAACACAGCCATTCGCCTCAAAGCCTCTTCACACTGGATTAATAATAGGATTGGCCACTCTGCTATTCTGAATACATTCGAATCACTTCAAAGTAACACAGACTTCACAATTCCAGTATTGAACTTCGACAAAAACTTTGAAGTTACTTTACCTTCCAGATCCACCTTGGAAAATTTGGTATTATTTTAAGATGAATCGATTCACTTCTACACCGACGGATTGAAGACCAAAGATGGGGTTAGTGGAGGTGTGTGCTCTGATAGACTAAATTTAAGTCTCTCATTCCGTCTTCCTAGTTACTGTAGCGTATTCCAAGCGGAACTTCTAGCGGTAAAAGAAGTATTATCTTGGCTCAAAGAAAACGTGATATCAACCTCAGATATCCGCATCGTCTCTGATAGTCAAGCCGCTATTAAGTCTCTGGACTCTGTCTCTATAAACTCTAGAACCGGCCTTAACTGTCAAGCATCTTTGGTGGAGATGGCGCAATAGTTGTTGGGTGCCGGGACATAGTGATTGAGAGGACAAATATTGGTACACCTATCGCTACTTGTAAATTTTTGCTGAAACAGGATGCTTTGGAGAGAGTAAACATTAGGTGGAATAACGTCATTATTGTTTGGCGACAAAACTAATATGGCCAAACCTTGATTTAAAGCGCTCCAAGTGTTTAATATCCCTTAACAAACTGCACATCAGCTCTGTTGTAGGTGTCATAACAGGACACTGTTTAATAGACAGGCCCGCAAAGCAGCTAGGCATACCTTCAAACGGTTTTTGCAGAAGCTGTATGGACGAGGAGGAGGAAGAAACGATTCCTCACCTTCTCTGTACATGTCCAGCACTTTCCAACAGACGTAGGCTCCACTTAGGACACTACTTCTATAACGATCATAGTGATCTGGCAAACATTGACATAAATAGTGTCGTTCGCTTCGTCAGAAGCTCCAAGTAGTTCAAAGAGTAAGGAAGGAGTTTTCCAAATTCATATAGCATCACAATGGACTGACTCTGGTCTAAGTGTGTCAGTTTTAATTTCCACTAATTTAGTGGAAAAGGTATTTTATTTGATTCTCTATTCATAACTTGATTGATTAAATGGATCTTTGATAGGTTTATTAAAGAGATACATAGGTATACGTATATGTATATATTTTCTTGTTTTTATTTTAAATTTTACTGCGTTATCCGACCTTCCTGTAATACATAGGTACCTATATACCTCGAGGTATTTTCGTTAATTTTTTTTTGTATCGATTTTGAAATAAGGAAAAAAAAAGTATTAATCGATCTGACCACGAAAATTAATTCAATTGACTGAACCGTTCAGCTGATGAGTTCCATTAGCATCCGAGGCTGATTCTCGTTCAAGCAACCAGCTTTTAAAAATAAAAACCAAGTGCATAACTATGCAATTGTAAATTAATCACGCTCGTTGCTCCTGATATCCACCTTGACCATCCCTTATTACACCCACCCACAGAAAAACAAAAACAAAAAATGCAATATGGCGACGGCGGTAGAGGCATCAGTGCTAGCCGTGCAAATAATTTGTGTTAATACAATTTTTGGATCACGTTGGTCATTTTTTTTTTTTTATTTATATATACTTTTTTTATGCATAAAGTTTTCTTTTTTTAAGCTCGTGTGTCCTTTAGGACATGAATGTGTAACGGAATGTAAAACGTGTGCACTGTAATAAATACAATTGGTTGCTTTAAAAAAATAAAAATAAAACACTCACTCATCGAAATTTTATGTAAAATTTTAACAATAACGTTGAAAAAGTTCCACCAATAATGGTGTATAGGAATGAGAGATAACTATATACACAGAAATTGGAAAATGCGTTCATTTTGCAAGGAAACACTTTTTACGACAATTTTCCTTTTAACTTGTACATATTAAAGGTACGCATTAGGGTAAGTTATGGCCTCGCTAAAGTAGAATCTTCCCTGATATTTGTATTCAACATGATATTATACGAAGAAGGTGATGATAAAAAAAGTTGGTTTATTTGGTCTTTGTTTGTTTCTGTTTCTCAAACTAATGGCTAATTTCACGAATTCCAAGATTTAGGAAAATTTACATTTTTGTACTGACAAAAAAACACAATTTTTATTTTATTCTGATCTGTACATCTATGAAAACTGCTAGAAATTGTGAATGAAAAAGTCCGTTTACTTGTCAGATATGTTAGTATTTATTGCTGTGGGTACTTAAGTGATATTTGAAAAGTTCTATAATAGCCAATTTAAATTAATGACACTTTCAAATTTGACAACCTGCGTAGTAAAACGTATTTAATATGTGTTCACTTTGACGAATACTTACTTTTTATAAGCGACATTGATTCGAATTGTTACAATTGTTTAGCTTTTCAATTATTATCTTTTTATTAGAACTTGGTGTGATAGTATATTTGGCTATCGACAAATTGACGTTCAACAAGATCAAGAACATTTAACCAAGTCGTGCATTTTATTTTCGATTGTGACTGAGACCAGACCGAAACAAGTCCAGACGAGACTTTGTAATATGAGACCAATCGAGATTGAGTTTTTCGATTTTGACGATATCGAGACAATACTTACAAAAGTATCGTTTGGTTTGGTATCGTGGCCAGCTCTAACGGTTTTCTGCTGGATTTTATTTTAATTGATCATAATAAAATAACGGGTGATTTTTTAGCTGGTTTGGTTTTGGCAACACTAGTTTTGACAGCTGACGTGTGTTTAGTACCTTGTGTCACTGTCAAACAGCTTCAGTTTGGTTTGCAATTTAACCATGGATCGTCTTACAAATGAACAACGCTTGCAAATTATTGAATTTTACTATCAAAATTCGTGCTCGGTTCGAAATGTTCATCGCGCGCTGCTTCCATTTTATGGTCGGCATTCTCGACCTTCTGAGCAGTCTATTCGGAAGATTGTGACCAAATTTCGCACCAAATTTACTTTGTTGGACATTAAACCACCAACACGTTTACGTACTGTGCGTAGTGAAGAAAATATTGCGGCCGTATCAGCTAGTGTGACAGAAGACCGCGAAATGTCGATTCGGCGCCGTTCCCAGCAGTTAGGCCTTTGTTACAGCACTACGTGGAAAATTTTGCGGAAGGATTTGGGCGTAAAGCCTTTTAAGATACAGCTGGTGCAAGAACTAAAGCCAGCCGACCTACCACAACGCCGAATTTTTGGTGAATGGGCTCTTGGAAAGCTGGCCGAGGATCAGCTTTTTTATCGAAAAATTGTGTTCAGCGATGAGGCTCATTTTTGGTTGAATGGGTACGTAAATAAGCATAATTGCCGCATTTGGAGTGAAGATCAGCCAGAAGCATTGCAACAGCTACCAATGCATCCCGAAAAAGCCACTGTTTGGTGCGGTTTATGGGCCGGCGGCATTATTGGGCCATATTTCTTCAAAGATGATGTGAATCGCAGCGTTACTGTCAATGGTGAACGCTACCGAGCGATGATAACAAACTTTTTTTTGCCCGAAATGGAAGTTCTTGACTTGCATGATATGTGGTTTCAACAAGACGGTGCCACATGCCACACAGCACGCGAAACAATGGCGCAATTGCGAGGCGAGTTTGGTGAACAGTTAATTTCACGTTTTGGGCCGGTCAATTGGCCGCCTAGATCGTGCGATTTGACACCATTAGATTATTTTTTGTGGGGGTATGTCAAGGCTAATGTCTATAGGGACAAGCCCGCTTCGATTGACGCACTGGAAGCCAACATCCATGCATTCATTCGTGAGATACCGGCCGATATGTGTGAAAGAGTATGCCAAAATTGGACTCAGCGGATGGGCTACCTGAGACGCAGCCGCGGTCAACATTTGCATGAAATTATCTTTAAACATAAAATTGTAAGGTTCAAACTATCGTTTTAAATAAATATTTCATTGATTTTTTTTTTTTTTTTTTTTTTTTTTTTTTAAGTTCTAAACCTCTTAAAAAATCACCCGTTATAATAGCTAAGTATTTTGTATGTAATAAAAACTTACTCATCTATAACTATGCATACAGGCACCTTTTTCAGTATTTTCAAAGCTACTTTCAGTAGTCCAGTCGGGATAGCATTTTAAATGCAAAAAAATAGATAGGGTTTTTT
Organism: Dasysyrphus albostriatus; assembly: GCA_946251815.1. NCBI lineage: Eukaryota > Metazoa > Arthropoda > Insecta > Diptera > Syrphidae > Dasysyrphus > Dasysyrphus albostriatus. Next base: position 47,753,022 of record OX276336.1, on the reverse strand, counting down.
TTTATTTTAATCGGTAGAGGGGATCATTAAGAGTCTAAAAAAAGTTTTCGACTTCCTATCTCCATTGCATTACCCGCCATCTTGAATTTAATGAAAATCGATTTTTGGGAAATAACTCGCCTCTTTTCAACTTTTGAGCAAAAATGAACATTTTCAAAACAAACAAAAGTTGTTCAGCATTTATTTATCTACAACTTTGGTCATAATCTTTTTTTGGCTGCGATTAATATTTTTCGACTAAATCTAAAAAAAAACTATTTTAAAATTTTGTTCTCGTTTAAAACGCATAATAAACATTTTTCAAGTAAAAAAAAAATATATATTTTTTTCGACTCATTAGAAGAAGAGATGACATAAGGAGTTTGAAAACAAGTTTTCGACCACCCACCCCTTTTAGAAATCGATTTTTGTGAAATAACTCGCTTAATTTTTGAGTAAAAATTAACTCAACAAAAGTTGTTCAATTATCTACAACTTTGGATATTATCGTTTTTGTCTACGGTTGATATTTTTTTTTTGTAAGTTGTAGTTAATTGGATTTTGAACAACTTTTGTTGAGTTAATTTTTACTCAAAAGATAAAATTTGGCGAGTTATTCCACAAAAATCGATTTTCTTTAAAAACAAGATGGCAGCGAACTTAAAAGGGGTGGGTAGTCGAAAACTCGTTTTCAAACTTCTTATGTCATCCTCTTAAAATGAGTCGAAAAAAAATATATAACTTTTGTTTTTACTTGAAAAATGTTAACTATGCGTTTTTTTTATGTAGTCAAAAAATATCAATCGCAGCCAAAAAAGATTATTACCAAAGTTGTAGATAATTAATTTTTTAACAACTTTTGTTAAGTTAATTTTTACTCAAAAGTTGAAAATAGGCGAGTTTTTTTAATTTGTTGGAATAATTTGTGGTTCAATAATAAAGAGTTGACAACATATTAGCATGAAAAACAAAAAGAAACAAAAATAAACAAATATTTTAATTAAAAATTAAACAAAATCAAAAACACTTTTTTCGATAAGAGGTTAGAAACCGTTAAAAGAACATCGTTTTCATACCCCCTTTCCTACATTTTCGCCCACTCACCCCACTTTTGGTTATCTACTGCGGGCCAGTTTATTTTTTTCATTTTTAAATACCAGTTATCTAAAATTTTTCCATCACTTTTATACTGATAATAATTTTTCCAACTTTTGGCCTTTGAAAACTGGTTTGGCACTGGTCTAATACGGAGCCTTCTCTCTATCTGCAATATAAACTGACTTCTTAGCAGACAAAACCAGGCAAAATACCAGACAAGCAAGGACAGGACGAACGAAAAAGAAAAAGAACTCCACGTGGACTCGAAAGCTATACGCTATACATAATTGAATTTTAAGTCATTCCATATGAAATCGTCAAATCGAAAATGCCAAACCATTCTAGATTTTTTTCAAACTTTCAAACAAAAACCTTATGGTTCAAAGGAAGGAATCCACCGTGTTTTAATTTTCTCATGCCTCATTACCCTCCTGTCCCCATTGAAGTATTTGAAAATCGTCATTTTCGTGCTTCAGTATTATTGCTTTAAAAAAATTTCTATTTAAGATATCAAAACGTTTGATGAAAGAGTACTAATTGTGACTTACATTTTAATTCACATAATCAATGTCAAACAATATCAAAAACGGTGCCGAAAGGACGAGTGTTTTTCTGATTTTTTGTCGTTTTCAACTGACTGTGGTGTAACGGCTGTTGATCGCAACTACATAATTTTTCTTGAATATCAAGTACACTTATAATAAAAGCAGTCAAACCTAAAATTGAATCGTTCGTATAAAAAATCTGCACTTGAAATTGTTAGATTTTGAAAAATCGCAGTTGTTAGACTATAATATTGACTTGTTTGACTGAATGAAAAAATTTGAAACTTTCAGGACCTTTCCCAGTGATTTAAAAGAATAAGTATCAGTCAAAAAAATAATTTCTTTGTATATTTACATATGTACTAGAGTGCCCCCCTTCCCTAAAAGTGATCAAAGCAATTTAAAAAAATGTTGTACAATTTTGTTTTTGAAATCGATCCACCTTAACTGGTGCTGGCAAGCACTTGAAATTTCCCATACAAAATACATGGGTATTTTTTCAGTGTTTTACTCAAAATTGTAAAAGTGGATGGAAAATCTTCAAAGTTGGTACAGATATTAATTACGATAAGAAGTAAATAAATTTTTTAAATTTTTTTAAATGAACATAAGTATGCATGTATATTGTGCATATTATGCACCCATAAAGCAAACAAAAATTGTTTTCCTATGGTAGTTTATTTATTTTATGTATAATTATTGTATTGTAAAATTATTTTTTATATTATTGCTTACAGTTATGTAACTAGAGTTAATAATATGTAAGTTAATAAATAAAAAAGATTTTTTTTCCCTAAAATAGTCATTTTTAGGGATTAAATTATTTTTTTTTTAATTTTTAGATAATACATAAATATATATTTTGATTCAAAAAATTACAGCTTGCTTGAAACACAATAGCGTACGTTACCACTTAATTTCATCAATATTTTTTGTCGAAGATAAAAATAAAAAACAAAACAATATTTTTGAGGTAATGTGAAAAAATGAGCGGATCAAAAGTTGTAAGTCTTTTAAATATCTATAACGTTTCTGTATAATAGGAGGTCTACTGTAGCCAATCGTAAAAATCTCGTTTTCACCCCCCACCCCACATTTTCCCCACTTCCGGTCATCTACTGCGGGGAAAAATATGTTTCCTCTTTTATATACTAGTGATGCTAATTTTACCCATCACTCTCCTTTCTGCTGATAATTTTTCCAACTTTTTGCCTTTGAAAACTAGTTTTGGCACTGGTCTATTTGCTCTAGCAATAATTACTCTTTACCACCTTAAAAAATTAAATTCTATCTTATTTCAATAGGATGTTAAGATGATGATAAGTTTGTTGGGTAAAGGCCTTAAAATTTGGAAAGCATTTAAAAAAAACACTTGGTATATTATTAAATCTTACAGTTACTACAAAAGGGTATTTTGAATGAGGTATGAAAAAATGCCAGAGTGTGTAGGTTGACCCGAGACAAGAAAAAATAAATCTTATGTGAAGAAATTTACCTCATTTTGGCAGAAAGGGACTACATATTAAATTACAGTAACAACACTTACAATGTCTAAATCCATTCTTTACTTGCCTATTTAAATAAAGTTGTTCTCATACAAAAAAATGAAAACATAATATTAAAATATTTTCTTTATTCGTGACCATTTTACGACTAAAAAAAAAACTACAATTAACTGATCTTCAGCCCACTTTAGGACAACCATTTATTTTTCATAATTTTCTTAACATAAAAATGTTCAAACTAAATTAATTTCTTCTTCGACTACAGTATTCATTTTAATCTTATTTGTCTTACAGGTTTTCGGAAATTAAATGGAAACCGTAAGTTCTTTTTTTCTAAGAAAACCCCATTTTTAAAATGGGACTTTTAGGTAAATTAATGAATAATATATTGACCTTAATCTTACTGCTTTAACGTGCGATAGGTGCATATATGGGTACTAATGGCCAAATTTTCTATGCGTGCATGAACAAAATTTTAATCAAACTTGACATAAAGATTATAAAGAAAGTTAAAGAAAGGATTCCGCTACTCCACCTTTTTTTTGTAAGTTCGAGAGAGTTCAGAGAATAAATTTATATATACATCTACATATTTGTTTAAGCTTCAATAAAAAAATAAAAATACTTGTCATACAACCATAAAAACTCATTTATCTCAAAAATGGTTTTTACAAATTTAAAAAAAAATCTGTAAATTTTGACGAAAAAAACTATCAACCCATATTTGATATATGAAATTTTTAAATAGAAAACCTTTTCTAAAATCATTAGGAGCCATTTTTGAGAAAAAATATATTTTCCTAAACCTTTATTTTTGCATTAAGAAAAACGTTTAGTTTTAAAAAAAATTGTTTTCTCAAATCAAATATTTCAAAAACGACATGATATATTTATTTTGAAACTTGATACCTACTAAAAAGTTGTTAAAACTCTTTAAAATATTTTTTTAATAAAAAAAATCGATCATATGTCGTTTTTAAGCTTTTTGATTTCCAAAAAAAGAATTAAAATACATTTTAAAAATAGAAAAAAATATTTTTTTTATTAATGTAGAAAATATTATTTATATTTTTCAAAAGTTTTGTATAAGAAAAAGCCGATGAATACCACTATGCAAAATTGATAAAAAAAGTTGTGTGACAGGTATGTTTATTATTGGTTCTAAAAACATTATGAAAAAAAGTGGATGGAAAATTACCAAAAAACACTTTGTACCAAGTTTAAAGAAAATTGATTTTGCCCTTCATTGTTCAACGAACGGATGGACAGGCAGACAGAGGAGACCATTTCGTAATAAAACAAGTTTAATCAAAATCTCGAGTTTAAGTTCTCTTACGAATAAGCTTGGAACAAGCTGCAATCTACAATCAGAGGCTCATTATAACTTCACGCGTTATTGGTTAAAACTTGACATCCTTGCATCTACATATCGCAATCAAAAGATCTATGAATTTCTGTAGACATAGTGTAGTTTTTAGTTATTTTATATTTACCTCTTTAATTCTTTGAAACTTTTAGAAATTACAAAAAAGATAACGAAACTTTTGCCAAGAAAATCTTCAAATGCTGCAAAATGTGAACAATAAATATGTATAAGTGAATTTTAGACTATACCTCTTCTGAAATCTATATTTTTTTAAACGTGTACAAAATAAATTAATAATACATATTTCTGATATGCACGACCTCGAAAATATCATTTTAGAAACTTGTAATATTTTTAGGAAAGGTCAAATTTAATTCCAAGAAAAGCCAACAACAATACAAAAATAATCGTGGTTAAAGGCAAGCAAATAAGACTGCATCACATGAAAATTCACGAGCTTATGAAAAACGGTCTGAGAAATTTTAGTATATTCCCTTTTAAAATAAAAACACTGAACGCCCCCCACTTCAAAAGAAACAAATGCGGAAAGCATAAAAAATCACCTTAAAGTAATTTCTACGTTGTTCTGTTTTTGCAATTAAATGTGATTTACATAGATCCTTATTTCAAAACTTTAAGAGCATAGCTAGCTGAAAAAAGCGAGTGCATGCGACTTATCTCAAGCTTAACATTGATTGTACGTATTCAATGCAAGTGAAAGGATGTGGCTTTTCCAACCAGCCGTAACGAAACGCTGGAAATTGTTCGATGGTGCGCTTTTTGAAATTTTAATGCAGCTTCAGTTTTATCGTCGTCATCTCGTGCATCGATGGGAGTTGGAGTCCTTGACAGTATTTCTGTTCCCCAATGCAACAAAAAGCCCATGTGTGATGGGCTCTGGGCTTACATCCGCCTAAGCGTTCCATGCTCCACTTACGCATGTTTTTTTTTGTTTGCATATTTTTTCCCCTTTAGAGCAGGCCTTCGACCAATCAATTTGCATAATTTCACATCATTCTGCAAAAATCATGTCCCATGGTTGCCCAACGAATCCTGTTGAATATTAAAAAGTCCAGTTGAATGATTGCATTAAATTCTTTTGAGTGGTTCTCATACATTTATATAGTTTTTTGCATTTGTCCTATCGATTTTTGGGACCCGTCATGCAAGTAATTTTTTTTTTTTTTTTGTTGTTGCATATAACTTCCTGTCTAAACAGTGTTGTCAGTGACAGGACGTTTTTCCTGTCACTTAACGGCTTAGGTTGGGCTATCAAACTGCCTGTCATAATTTATCTGTTTTACATCTATGCACAGACCAACCCCAGTCCAATGCCCTTGTGTCCTCGTTAAAGGACTCTAAACCTTCCAACAGTGTATACGAGTAGTTAAAATATTTTTGTTAGTTCCTGGCTGTGATGCGATATTACACCATGTCTGTGTTGCATGATATCGTTATCAGACGGACGCGATGGACAGACGAACGAACCGAACGTAAGGATGCGACTCATTGGGTCGGTTTTTTCATCTGGAAGTTCTGTGCATTGTGCATATTTGGGGCTTCATTTAATCCAACCGCGTTTAATTAATTGTGATTGGACATCGGAGGAGTTCAATGGGATTGGATGGGAGTTTTTGGGGGTGATGGAAGTGTTCTTTTATACGTATGACAGTCTCGCTAGCCGGAAATTATATAATGAATTAATCGAATGGAATGACGATTTCAATGTGGTTTATAGAAGTGAAACTGTAATAATATCGCTTTTTTAAATACACATTAAACACGTTGATTGTTTTAAGGACTCGCAAGTAAAAATTGTTAATTATTAACTGCTACCAGTGCCATCCATATTATGTATGTCATATGTTATGGAATATCTAGGGTTGTTTTAATTTAAAATTAAAATGAATAAATAAAGACAAATATCAATGTCTAGCATCCTTATTAAAGCAAAAATCAGTTAATATTTTTTATTAAATCAATGTGACCTTCTCCTCGAACATTTGCATTTCAAATACAAATAAGCCTACAAATTTAGACCATAAACTATCTCAGATGATAGATGATATTCCTTTATTTAGAATAAACTTTAATATTGAGGATGAATCCAAAGCTCCAGATACATCTTCGGATTTTGTTTTACTATAAAAGCAATACAAGTGAGAATTGTTATTGTTTTTAATCAAGGATATTTCAAAAGAAATATTAATCATGTTTTCCGCAACCAACAACAACTGTTCTTTCATATAATTATTATTTTCCTTCAGCTGAACAGAGCCCAGTATTTTTTTTTTATAAAAGTAGGTAGAGTTAATGAATAGTGGCTTAGCTGAACAGTGAATATTATATTCTACCCTTTCCTTTGTATTACCTTCCCGGGCGGAACATCATCAAACACTAACACTTTTGTAATATTATGATTGTTTTTTTTTTTTGTTAAATCTTGATTAAAAATGGATTATTATGGCCAAGAATCTGGATAACGTTGTTGCCTGAAAAAAAAAGAAGTTTCTGGTTGATGGTGGGGTGAAAAGTAGGTGTAGGCAATATAAACAGATATTTTGGAGCATCATTAATCGGACAGGAATGTCTACTTCCGACAAATTATCCATCAAGAAAACTGAATAACGTGTTAATTTATTTATGAATTTTCTAAAATTACCTTCATACTTGCGTTGCGTAATATTCATACATAAGTACTTGTTTGAGATTGTTCAAGTATAATAAACAGCCAATAGGCAGGTCCAAGAGAAAGGATGTTATAATATGGTTGCCAGCTTGTGTCATCACTGACTCAACTGAATAAAAATATTCATACTCGCATCTTAAGTTGGTTGGTAGGATTGTTGCGACTTGATTTTCGAGAAACGAACCATAAAAAAAAAGTCTTATTTTTCTAAAAAACGACTCCACATTTCTTCTTAAAAGAAATCAATAAATCTTTACTCAAAAACTATTTTTCAGGTACCTACTAAGTTTACATCCCAAAAAAACACTTTTTTACTTTCGATTTTCTTCAATACGATATTTCTGATATTTTTTCTTTACATAGAAGCTTCTTTAAAATATAAATGTGTTAACATTTTTTTTACTAACATTTTCAAAAAAAAAGTTTTTGGATTAAAAAAGATCGTTATTTGATGTTTTTTTCTAAATGGCTCCTACGATTTTTATAAAAATGTTTTCAATGTCCTAAATTTGTGCGATATACGTTCAAAAATTATAAAAATTTACAAATAGCAACTATTAAAAGTAGGTACCCCTCATAAAACATTTTTCTTAGTTTTGTATTTTCTAAATATCGACTTAACAGACTTAAGTTACTTTTTTTACACAAATTTCCAATAAGATTAATGAATATTGCATATCAAAATTTTCCAAAAAATTTTAATTTTTTTTTTGAAAATTCGAATATCTCAAAAACTAGTTGACATTTTTTTTTTTAACAAAAGCTTTCCCTAAAAATGTTTTTAGAGTTCAGCATACAGGCTGATCGGTATAAGGTGTACCAAAAAGCTAGAGCTAGTAGGAAAGAATAAAAATCATATAGGAGGGGAGACTATTTCTCCCTTTTAGGCGAGAGGGACAATTTTCTAAAAAAAATGACTTAAAACAGAAAAAAAATATTTAAAAACAACAATAAAATTAACAATGCCATGCTATAGCTTATTAAAAAGCCAGAAATGTCTTCTATAATTTCTATTTGAAATTAAATTGTGTTAGTAAATAGTTTTTGAAAGATTTATTTTCAAACTCAAAATTTTGAAAAATAAAATTAAAAAAAAATTTTTTCAAATTTTATGTAATTAGGTACAATTTTTGTTTTCAAAATTCAATGCTCTTTTTAATTTTCATTAGAAAATAGAAAACCAAATGCTGAAATGTATGTTAGTTTTAAGGGAATAAAAAAAATTAAAAGTTCTTTTTCCAAGAAAAACATTTTTTTGGTTTCCCCAAGTTTGATCGGCTCAGGAGCTCAGGCAATTATTAAATCAGTAAATTACCCCGTTTTTATTTTTTATGGCACACTATCCGGTTGTTAGCTCATACTAATAAAAACAACTAGTACCGCCTAAGCAGCCACGAACGACACCTTAGTGGAAATCTGACCGTTTGGGCAAACAAATGATTTCAAAACTACTTTCTTCAAAGACAAAGTGACGCACAAAACTCTAATTTTACCAGTTCTACTCCACGGTGCCGAGTGCTGGACGATAAGTAAAAAAGGGGAATTGATACTGGGCACTTTTGAGAAAAAAATTCTTCGGCTGATATTTGGTCCTATATGCGCAGAGGGTGAATGGAGGAGAAGATTCAATCGCCAATTGTAGATATGAGCTGTACCCAGATGTGGATGTAGTCCAAAAAACCAGACCACGTCGACTACACTGACTCAGCCACATTGAGCGAATGGATAACAAGACTCTATTCGAATCCCAGTCCACAGATTTGAGACGACCCGGAAGACCGAACCTCCGCTACAGAGACCAGCCGGCAACAGATGCAGGAGCGCTGGGACTCTAGTCTCGCCGACTGGTGGGAAGGTGCGAGGGACCACAACCAATAAAAGACCGCAAGATCTCGGGCAGTTTTGAAGATTTGCTTGTTTTTCTTTGTAATTATTTTCCACATAAAAATGTCCACATAAAAAAAAAGTTAAAAAATATAATAATAAGACTTATTTTAGTGGGAAATTGAATTTAAAGAAAACCAAGCGAGCTACAAAATCGAGGTCTTGTGAATAATCTTTTTAGAAGGGTCTTCAAATTGTGGTATTTTTTTAGATTTTAGAGATTTGATTTTTAGCTTACTTTTAAGCCACTGGAAACTTAAATTCCAAATAAACCTTTAGAGCTAAAAATTTATGGCTTGAGCAACAAATTAGCATGAAAAAAGCTTCAAATTTTTGCAAAATAAAATATTTGAATACAACTTTTTTTACAATTTCGCTGGCCTTTTCCGAGCCTTTGTTGGTGAAACCGAAAATGCTCTTTTTAAAACATAAATCGTTAATACAAAATTATCCATAAAAATATTAAATTAATTTTTCGGCAAAAAATTATCATTTAAGAAACCTACTATTAAGGGCATTAACAGAACTATAATTTTTGAATTTTCGTCCGCTAACTTCAGTCTAATTTTAGCGGAATTTAGAATATTTGAAAAACCCTTAGAGCTACAAAGTAGGGGCAACAAATTAGAATTTAATTACAAATTCAGGTTACAATTAAAAAGGGAAATTCCAATTATTTAAGATTTTTACCGCTAACTTCAGGCTTATTTAGAATAACTCGAAAAGTACTCGAGCTACAAATTTTTGGTTTGAGCAAAAATTAGCATTTAATTAGCTACAAATTCAGATATCAAAATTTTTCGATTCCACTATAAAGTTTCCGCCAAGATTAGGGGCGTAAAAACTGGCTGAATAATCATTTCAACGACCGATGGGTTGGAAGGGGAGCTCTCACTGAATGGTCACCAAGATTACTAAATTTTACTCCTTTGGATTTTTACGCTTCATTTCAAACTATATATATGAGGTTGTTATTTCTTCTTTAATTTAAATTTATCTGCAGAAATAAGAAGAAGATACAATTTTTGCCTTTTGAAGAGTGGGAATCATATCAAAAATTTCTTATAATATCATTAATTTAATTAAAAATAGGCTTAAATTTAACAGATATTAAAAACATTATTTCTAAATAATTAAGTTATTATTTTTATTACTTTCTATAATGGTATTTATGCAAAGACAGAAGAAGATACTTTTCATTTTTTTTTAAATTTCTCAAAAACAAAGATACATTTAAGTATCTAGTTTTCTGTTTTTATTAAAAATTAATTGAATTTTCAAAACGAAAGTTATACTTGATAACGTGAAATTTTGAAAAAAAAATTAATTTGAAAAAAAAAATTTAATAAGAGATTTCTGGCTTATTAAAAGCCATAATAAATAACCGTTGTGTTTAAGTCATTTTTTTTTTTTTGAAAATTGGCCCTCCCAGAAATGATTTCTTTTCTTGCTTAGATCCATCCTACTCACTCTGCACCTTATACCGATCCCACTGCTTACAAAATTATTTTTTAAGAAAACCGCTCCAACTATGTTCGTATTTTTCTTCCATACAATTATTGATATTCAATCAAGAATTCTTTTTTTCATCTCAAACTCTCAAAGAAGGTGTCTTAGTCTGTATTTAAATGACCTGATTTTTCCAGGACGCTTTTTAACAAAATCGGGTGAAATGTTTACATGAAACGATGTTTGTCCGATTTTTGTCTCGTCTCTGTCCTCTTCATCATTTATTCCTGTTCATTTCATTTTGCATTCAGAGACAGATGGAACCTTAACACCAGCATTGCCACAATTACAGTAGATCTTTTACATTAAAAATTACTTTTTGATTTTACGAAAAAAAATATATCATTCAACAAAATTAACACCACAATTAATTTTTCATTCTGTCTTTGAAATGCGGTCTATCTTATTACTACTGAAACCTGCGAAATTTTTAGATTTAAACAAATTCAAAGCCATGTTTATTTTTAAAGTTGTAGAAAGCATCATTTATTCACTTCGTCGAAAATTAAAAACAAAAAGGCAGTTGATATTAGGGTTTGGAATATTTTACTATTTATTTTCAATTAATTATCAATTATTATTAATTTGTTTTTTTTTTTAATATAAATAAAAGCTTGAAATGCTTATCTACTGCAAAAAAAAATTAATCTACCTACAGAATTTTGTTTAAATCTACCAAGAAAATTTTTTCGATTAATGCAACTCTGGTTAGCACCAAAAACAGTAGAAAAAAGTGTGATAGAGAAGGCAAATATCTGGAAAAATCGTGTGAGTTTGCCAGGAACGAACGATTTGGTCGGTATCTCTCACTTTATACTCCCTTCAACAATGAAGGAAAAATCGGGTCATGTAAATGCCGACTTAGATAATTTAAATATCGTATTTATGCTTTTAAAAATTTCTCTTTCATAGTTTTCATGTCATGTTTATGTTTTTGAGTTACTTAAAAGGCATATCTAAGGCTAATCAGCTGACCAATTTTGGACAAAACGGTCAGAATCTTTCAATTTTTAAACTTTAATAATTATGACACTAACAGTCCAAGGACCTTGTTGTTTAATAATAGAAAGACCTTGCGTCGTCAGATGACATAATTCTGATTTTTGCTGAGTTGTTTATGATGTTGGCCTATTGTAAATTTGAAAAATGACTTATTGAAAACCGTTGCTAGCTTTTAGACTTTTAAGCTGATATTGACAAACTTGGCAACCATAGTGGCGACAAACTAATAAAGAAGATTATACTTCATTCTGGCTTGATCCCTTCTGTCTACCAGCATATCGAATCGGATATCTTCATCGCAAAATTGCTTGTTATTCTAACGCAAATGAGATTTTACAGTTTTTCTTTTTGTTGTATGTATAGATGAAAACCAAGGAGAAAGGGGACTTCCCGCCACAACTATACCTCGTCGAAGAAAACCCTTTGATCAAGGGTGCGATTATCAAAGAATTAAGTTCTCCCCCGAAAGTTTTCTATAAGAAAGTAAATTACTCATTTTCTTTGGCCGCATCTCGAATGGGAAACTGTCGACATCGCGGTGGTGAGCGGATGGCAACAACGCGGTGGCGGGTCTTATAGGTATCACAGCCTGCCTGGCCTGTATGCTGTATGCTGGGTGGTTGTAGAAACATTAAGCAAAATACTTCTGCGGGGCTTGCGATGTTCATCATTTATCTTTTGTTAGCCACCCGAAGATGCAGAGCAGGAAAGGAACGACTCTATAGTATAAGGAGCTGGAGAAAACAACTTTTATTTTTTTATACTTCTACTTCTATGGGCCCCCTTCTCAACTCTCTTGGAACTTCTTTCGCATGATAAATTGTTACAAAAGCGTCCAATTAGCGAAGAAATAACTTTCCCTTATTCTTCCTTGTCTCAGGACTCTATGGGTTTGATACTGGAGACGGTATTTTTCTTTTGGCCATGTCTCGTAATGTGTACATGGGATCCAATTATATTCTCGTTGCATGTAATTAGCATAAAAGAGACAACTTTTGCTCTTCCACCACTGGCACCCAGCACCGCGTACCTTAGCCATAACCCAACTGGCAAGAGTGCGAAAGCTGAATTTTCCAGAAATCAGAGCTGAATTCGAAGCCAATCGGTGTAATATGCGAAGGTTGGGTTAAGGGAAAACCAGATTTTAAGTTTTATTTTATGCGACACAATCCTGCGCTGGCTATGGCTAACTGCATCTACTGTTTTGGCTTATGTTGAAATCGGATGCTTAAATTTACCAGACAAAACAAAACAAAAAATCACTACCGGTATTGTATGCACTGGGGCTAACAATAAGGACGAATTATAATCCCCTTATCGAGGATATGCAATGTTTCTAGAAGTGTTATTGTAATAATCTACAATGAATTTCCTTTAAAAGGGAATATTTTTACAGAAATAAACAATTTACTTCGAAATTACATACAGGGTGATTCAAAATTCAATCTCTAAAATTAAAAAAAAAATAAATTATCGATTCATAATAAAACAAATCAAAATGCTTCCAGTGGGTTAAAATCCCGTTTGCATAAAGGGCGAACGGACTGAGCTAAATGGGCGAAGCTTTTGAAGGCACCAGCCTATGTAGGGAAGTTTAAGAACATGTAATAATAGGTTCGTTTGTTGAAACAGGTTTTCTTGACAACCCCAAGAATTGTCAAAAAAAAACCTGTGTATTTCGGTTCTTAAAAAACATCAAAGGGCTCTCAATTGTATTGTTAGAATCTTCTTTTTTTAATGAACAAAAACAAACCCAGTTTCAATTTGCAATTTTTGTTTATTATTATTAAAGTAAATTTGTATATTCCTTGAATTTCCATTTAAAAAACAAAAGAATTACCTCCAGCTCGTGATTTTACAACAAACAAACGCTTCAGAGCTCATGCTATTTTGACTGTTTATTCTTTACCTCAACTCACGCCAGCAAAAAAACCTAGTTCAACTTCAGGGTGCGTTCAGCGCAAAACCAATTTTCAAAAAACACCAAATTGCCTCGTCCGTCAATGTGAGTTTAAATTTTTCAAAAAAAAAAACCCTTTAAAGTGACCCACGGTGACTTCTCAACTTTCCCCCAGCAAAAAAAAACTAGTTCTACTTCAGGATGTGTTCAGGGCAACCCCAAATATCAAAAAACACCGTCAGGGTGAGTTCAGATTAAAAAAAAAAAATTAAAAACGCTTTAAGGTGACCCCACGGTGACTTCACGGCTCAACGAACAAACCTAATGTGAGAATTTGTATGAAATGTCAGTTTCTATTTATTGAGTATAACCACCGCCGATAATGCTATTTTTATATTTTTTTTTGGGTAACCGGTAACCGTACTTTTAATATACCTATCTAAATTCACCCTCAATATTATCAGTCACTTCCAAGCACATATTTTTATATTTCGAATAATGAGTTATAATTATTGTCAGTGTCATAGAAATTTTGTTCATGAGCCACAAAAAGAAATTAATTGCTTTTGACGTAATCACAGTCAATTATTGAAAAAATAGCTAAAAATGCCTGAAATATGTAAAGGACACTCATCACGCACGCATAGTGATATTAATATTAAATTTTCAGGTCACCATCTACAACCAGTCAAATGTCGATGTCGAATTCCAATTTAATTTCTCTATAAGTTCATATATGTACATTCGTTTAAAACAAACGATTCAGCTAAATTTTATTTATTTTGCAATGTATTTGTTAGAATATTCTGTCTGGCCGCAAGTATTTCTAATTTGAAGTGGTTGTTCTGTTGAAATTTTTGCCTAATCAAATTTCAACAATGCTTCTGAGGATTATATTGTTTGAATCGCAATCAAATGAAATACCTAAAATCGTATATTCTATATAATGTACCTACACTATACACATTTACGAGGAGCAGTAAACGCATAGATTTAGAGTTTAAAGTAATTTATTTTAATATGCCGTTTGTTTGCTTAATTAGTGAAAACATTTTATTAATATGCTAAAAGCATGATGGGTATAGACATTGCGAGGGCAATTAAAATAAAGTTGATTTTTAACTATGATCCAAATTATATAAAATTAATTGTTATTTATGTTATGGTTTATTGCTATTTTCAAATATTTATCAAAAAAAAAATAAAATTGAATACATTGAAATTGTGTGATGTTGAGGTATATTTGGTTTCATTTTTTACCAAAAATTTACCACAAATAAATCCCTGGTTATTTTACCATTTTTTTTTTTTTGTTTTTGTTGCAGACTTTTAAGCTACTTATAGATTCTTCTTAACTTATTTAAAATAAAACTACAAAAATATTAAAAAAAAAAAAGAAATAAAATATAAGGAACCAGAGCAGAGAGGAGTTTAGTCCAAAAAGTTTGAATAGTATTGTATTCCATATAAATACTTTTTTGAACTCATTACATCGAAAACGAATTGATTTTTCTTACTCTATTTTACCTATCACCTTATTGATATACCTATTAAAGAAAATTTTAAAAACCATTTAATTTGAATGAAAGAAGAAGAAGAAGAAAAAATAATATGTTCGTTATAAAAGTTAAAAAAAATTAAGGAATATCTCATTTTTCTCGAAAACACCACCTACGATTTTGATTAATTTTTGTCTCTGCCTAAAAGAGATGTGCAGCACGTCTGCAAGTGTCGCTGCGTGCAGCGTGCACAGGAAACTTTTAGTGAGAGCATTGTCTCACGTCATGGAGTTGTTTTTTGTGGGGTTATGTGAAGTCGCTTGTCTACGCACATAAGCCCGAGACGATTGACGTCTTAAAAGAGAATATTCGGTGCTTCACCAAAAGTTTCCTACAATAAATTGATTGTTTCGCAATACGTCGCGCGAATAAAACTATTATGTTGGTTGTAAATTTGCATGATTTGCAAATGTTGTTCAGTAAGTCTATTCATTGTGAAATGGAAAACCAAACTGAGCATAAATCAAGTGACAGCTGTCAAAAAGACCAACTCTTAAAATAAATTGCCAGATTGAAAACCACACGTCTAAAAAAACACCCTTTATATAATATTGTCTAAATTGGTGTGATGTTTTCATTTATAGCAGAATCTACTTGCATTTAAAATACAAATTTCCTATTTATTAAAAACAAATAAAGGGTGGCGCACGAATCGTGCTACAAAAATAAAACGTAATAACTTTTTTTCTGTGTGAGTAATAGGCTTATTTTTTTTTATTTTGTAGGTTACTATTTAGATTTATAAAAATGGATGCTTGGGATACGGAGAAAAGAATTTGGATAGTGCAACGGTACCATGCTTTGTAGTCCGTCATTTCCGTCCAAAGGGAATTTAGGCGGGAGTTTGGCGGTAATCCCCCGAGTAGATGGACCATTATAAGGTTTGTAAACATGTTTGCCGAATCTAGAAGCATCGCACGAAGGCCGTACCATCGAGATGCCAATGTTCGGGCTCAGGATACAATCGCAGCAGTAGCATCTGCAATACAGGCCAATCCGAGCGTTTCGACCCGAAACTTATCGGGGCAAATTGGAGTTAGTAGACGGTCATTACAACGGATACTTCATGACGATTTAAACTTGTTTCCGTACAAAGTCCAAATTACTAGCAAAATTGCCGTATATGGAATGAGTCTAATCCAGAAATGCTCCATGAGACGGAACTGCACCCAGAACGAGTCATTGTGTGGTGCGCAGTTTCATCAAGGTGTATTGTCGGGCCGTACTTCTTTGAAGAAAACGGTGTAACCGTTACTGTCAATGGGGACCGTTATTTAAAGATGTTGAAGGAGTTTTTTTACCCAGAACTGCGCCGAAGACGTATACCATTCAACAGCGTTTGGTTTCAGCAAGATGGAGCAACTGCACATATAGCCAGACCAGTTATGGCGGAGCTAAACATAAAATTCGCAAACAAATTAATTTCTAGGAACTCCACTCTTCGCTGGCCCCCAAGGTCACCTGACCTGACTGCACCAGACTTCTTTTTATGGGGTTATGTCAAGCAAGAGGTGTATAAAACGAAGCCCAGGAATTTAACTGAATTAAAGCAGTCCATAACGACAATAATTGAGGCGATCCCAACTTCAACTCTTCAGGCCACAATGAATAATTTTTTGATCAGGTGCCGCATATGCGTGGGAGAGCGTGGAGCTCATTTGCGGTCTATAATCTTTAAAAACAACTAACTATTTAAAATAAAATTTAATTTTCTAACCAATAAAAAAAATAAATGAAATACATCGATTAAAAAAAAAGTTATTTGAATTTCTTATTGTAGCACAATTGGTGCGCCACCCTGTATATAACAAATAAACTTAAGTATGAATTTTTGACACTCATTCTTTAAAAGGCGGTAGTTCTGACTCTAGACCCTTAGCACCTCATATATGGGAAATTTGATATTTGAGAATGCCATCTTATTGGTCAATTAATGTTTAGAAAAGGTCAACTAGTCCTACAAATTCGTCAGCCCTAGATAACTTATAGTAAAGGCTTAAAGTTTCTCAAGATCACTCAAGGTCACGCGCGATTTTTGATTTCTGGCACCTCATTTAAGGGAAATTTACAAAAAAAAGTATTAATACGAAAGATCTCTGTATCATGATTATAGGTCAAATACTAACAGTAATTAGTCAGCTATAGTTTTTTTTCTATGAATTTTTAAAATTAATTTCAAGGTCACAAAATAATATTTGGCACCCCATTTGGGTCATTCCAAAAAATTATGTATGCCATTTGAAAGGCCACTTCATGGTCATAAAAGGTTGGCTATTTTCAGTACTTGGTCAAAAATACATATTTTTTAATGAATTTTAAATGAAATTAAAACAAAAAATTAAAGGTCATTTTTGGCACCTTATATGGTTGAAAATTAAAGTATTTTTACTGTTTTCGAAAATCCACTTGAAAGCACTAGGTAAGGGTCAGTAATAGCGATAAGGAAAACACATTAGGAAAAAATTTCAAATGAATTATTTTCTATGTTTTTGACAGATTTAAAACAAAAATTCTACACGAAACACTTAAAAAATTTTTTGAGCAAATAAAATTTTCAATTGAACAAATATTTTAATAAAATTAATTTTCATCAGGAAAATAGTTAAAATACATTTTATGAAAAAAGTAATTGTTCAATTGAAAATTTGTGCAGCACAAAAAATTCATTGAGTATTTTGCCATTTATTTGTGTAGCATTATATTCAAATCCGTTGAAAACATAGTAAATAATCCACTTAAAAATTTGTTCTGATGCGTTTTCCTGGATCGCTTTAACCGGCCTCTAACTACTTTGTGTGAAAATTTTTAATTTTTGTCTGTAAAATGAACCAAGATATATTTTTTTGATGGTCTTTGAAGCGCCGAGTTCGTATCTGGTCTTGAAATTGCTCTAGCTTGTTACGTTTTTGAGATATTCGAATCTAAAAATATTTTTAAAAAAATGCGTTTTTTATGCAAATTTTTTTTTTTTCGAAAAAATGTTTATGGTCATTCTAAAGTATGAACATTTTACTTCGAAATAATTTTTAAATTTTTCAAATACCCTTCAAAAAATCGTTAGCCATTGTCTTAGACTACGTAATTTCAAAAATCTAGTCGATGTGCATTTTTGTAGCACTTTTTGTAAAATTTTGCATGTTGCGCGTCACGAAACTTAAGTCGCAAACTTCAGATTCAGATTCAGCATCCTAGTAAGCATTAAATAGGGTGGAAATCAAAACTACCCCACAATTTGCCCGCTATGTGCCCTTTTGAACACAAATTGACTGGAATTTTTTGAAATACGTATAGCTAATACGAAGGCCAACGATTTCTTCAAGATGAATGGTGATAATTAAAAAATTCAAAAATAGTTTTGAAGTAAAATGTTTATACTTCAGAAATACCATACACATTTTTTCGATAAAAATTGCCTCGACAAAAAATATATAACCCCAAATTCACATAAAAATCGCATTTCTTTTATATCTTTAGATTCAAATATCTCAAAAACATAACAAGCTAGAGGAATTTCAAGACCAATTTCGAACTTAACACATCAAAAGCCATCTAAAAAATGTATTTTGGTTCATGTCACAGACAAAAATTAAAAATTTTCATGCAAAGTAGTTACTTGGTGCTTTCAAGTCGTGATCGAATACTGTAAAAATACGTCAATTTTCAACTAGCGCTTGAGTCCAAAAAAAAACCTTGAACAGAGATTTTTTGGAAATTGTATTTTAGCTATTCATGTAATTTTTGAATAACTAGTAGTTTTCGAGCCATTAGTGAAAAACTAAAAAAAATGCATTTTTTTTTATGTTCATGAAATTTTAGTCGCAAACCTCAGATTCAGATTCAGCATCACCCCCGGAAACATAATAAAGAACAAAATCAAAAATACTCCACAATTTGCATAATATGAATATAATAAGACTGGACTAATAGAGTTAATAGTTTCTAAGTGTTTATTTATTAATTAATTAATTAAACCCAAAAAATACTTTTTTTGAAAATTTTGGTAGCTACGAGCACACATTCGTTTTTGAACTTTTTGGATGCTTTTATACAAAAAAAAAATATTAAAATCAGTTGCTTAATTTTTAGGAGCTGTTTTTGGGAAAAATAAGATTTTTTAAAATTGATTTAAAAGATTAAGAAACAATGAGAATGAGAAATAACTTAAAATATATTTTTCATTAACAAAATTTTCTTCGCACCAATTTTATTTTTTTTTTTTTTAAGTATTTTACTGAACGACTCACTTTTAGAAATGACATCTTAATTCATTTTGTATGCCCTCTTTTACACTTCAACGCAATCCTCGTCATGCTCGTGGATATGACTTTTTTAGACGAGTTTGAAAAAAATGGAAAAAAAAACTGTTTTTCCTAAGTTTAGATTGAAAATAAAAAAATTTGCACAAGCGAGCCATTGGACTTTTTTCTAAAAATTCAATTTGTTTTGAAAGGACCTAACTTGAAGTATTTAAAATATGTGCCAATTTTTCTTAAATTTTAAGGTAAAATATCACTAGGTACAAGTTTCCTTTTTAAATATCGTTTTGATCGACTTTTGGAGCAAAAAATAAAACTTTTGAAAAAAAGTTTTTAGAAAGTGTGTTTTAAAAGTCTTTTCCAAAGACACCTATACTACATTAAATACTACTCATTTAAGGTCTACGAGATCATTAGCTTAGTTGTATATTTTATTATCCATATATTTGTTATTTTTGTTCTGAAAGGAATAACACAGATTAAAAAGTATTCATAGCGTAATTAGACGAGTCCTTAAGCCTAGTAGTTACATACTTCCCCTTGAAGTGAACAGTCAACAGTGGAGGAAGTGATTTAAAATTTGCAGCCCTGGTGAAACGGTGGATATTGATTTGTTTAAAGTTTAAAATAAAATTTAATATAAAACCTTTTCTGTATTAGAGTTAAAGTGAAATGTTGTAAAATTTTTCAATTATCTAAATCCCCCCGTTTAACTAGAGGCCCCGCAAATTTGATCTCGCACACGCCTCGTTTTGACCTGGCGCCGTCTCTGGCAAAATTTTTTTCCCACTTCAAATCAAACGTACTTAGAAACTTTGGCTAAGAATTTTTTTTTTCAACTATTTCTAATTGAAGTACCTAAAATTGAAAATCAGAAATAATGGCAGAAAATAGATGAAGAATTTTAGTTCAGTGCTAAAAACGTCTTTTAGGGCGAGCTTTACCTGCTCGTGTCAAAAAACAGTATGAGCCCATGTAATATACTTATGTCATACATATCTATTGATATTCATCTTTCAGGAAAACAATATCAACAAATAATAATACAAATTGCAAGACTTAAAATGTTTAACTGAAAAGTTTCTTTTTGAAAGAGTTTGTTGCTGAAAAAGTTTATTCTTAAAATATCTGTGTTTTTTGGGACAAATATGATAACTCCATATTATAATTGGTGTTTTTAGCTTCACTTTATACCAAGCTAGACAATAGAGTCAAAACGGTTGAACCGATTTTTATCAAATTTGAAACATAATTTTTCAAAGAACATGTTCATTTTTATAGTTCCAAATTCGAAAAAAAAATCGGTTAACCCGTTTAGTCTCTAGCTCGATGTAAAGTGGGTGTGCAGACGAAAATTATAAAATGGAGTTATCATGTTTCTACCAAACACCACAGATATTTATTAAGCATCAAAAACGCTTAAGGTTATGATTTTTCGTTTATTGTTATTAATGTTTGCACCAAAAAGTACTTAATTTTGGTCCTTGGTGTATTAGCCCAGGAAAATTAGACTTTCGCTTCGTAAAAATTCCGACAAAGCTGAATTTTGGCAGAGAGATTTGTTTTGACATCTAAAGCATTTTCTGAAAAGTTCCGTAAATTTGGGCCGGGGCTTAATTTTTTAAGGGGGGTTTAAGGGGGTAAAATTCAGTTTTTTTCTTAATTTATCAAAAACTATAACTTTTTAAGAAAAAAATTGAAGGTAAAAATTGTGTTTATTAACAAAAAACCGTTATTTGTAAATTTGTTGTACAAAACAAAAGTGTTACTTTGATAAGCTATATTTTCAAGATTAATAAACAGCTCGTTTTTTAGATAATTTTACTGTCTAAATGTTGTGAAAAGAAATTTCGTCGAGTTTTTGAACAAAACCAAATCACTTTTTTCTAAAAGGGTAGTCTTTTCTTATCCGGGACACCCCAAAAACTTGGTTTTATAAAGAAGTGATGTAGCCAATTTCAAATCGTATACAAAAACTTAAGCCTATGATGATTGAAATTTTAGTAAATTTTTTGACAAAATTTAATCCATCGTAAAGTTTTTGCATGATTTTCTCAGAATCTATTGCTTGTATGAAGAAAAGTATGTCAATCATTTTTGGGTAAAATGACATATGTCACAATTTGTAGCTTCACATTTTTTTCAAAATAATTTATAGAAATTAAGCTCCGACCCAAATTTAGGGAACTTTTCAGGAACTTCTTAAGACGTCAAAACAGCGTTTTAGACCAAAATTCAGCTTTGTCGTAATTTTTTCGTAGTTTTGGCATTTTTGTGTCTAATTTTTCTGGGCTATATATTGTTGTGGTCAGTTTTTAATGTTAATTAAACAAATTCCACAACAAATTGAAATGTATATTTCATGTTTGTCAATAAAACCTTATACTTCAATAAAATATATCTAAATATATGTACGAGTATGTTCATCGGTACAATTATAACTACGTTATCTTTAAGTGTAAGTTTACTTGACGTTGACAGAGACAAACGCTTATGGTCTGTAATTATCACTAACAAATACGGATGCAAATCGGATTTTCTTATACGCCCTCATATATCTAAAAAGCAAATACATTGCCATCCTCAATAATTACGGGAATTGGTATTTTAATTAAAAGACAACTTCATAATCCTCAGAGAGAGAGAGAAAACCTGTTCGAACAAAGCAAACTGAATCGAAAATGCAGATAGATATACAAGTACATACTCTTATGTATACCAATTCTTTATGTATTTATACATGTAGATAAGCCATACATGAACATGTACAGAGCTGTATAAAAAAAATTAAATTAAAGCAATTTACTCTTGAATTCAAAACGAACATCACAAATTTCTATCAAGTCCTTATATCTCATATTTCAAATCAATCTCATGTTTCAAATTTGGTAGAACTCTAAATTATTTCTTTGGGAAGGGGGGGTAGGGGCTTCATTTTTGTGCGGAATTCGAACATCTAAGATGAGAAAAGCTTTTTCATGGCAAGAGAAATTCTTGAAGATTTAACAATAGGCCTTGAAATAAAAAAAAATATTTTAAAAATGGAAGAGGCATGGTGTAAAACGCCAGACATTCAGGACAAGGGCAACAATAAATAATCCTTTCACCTGAACAATTTAGTATTTCAAACTAACTTATATTCAAAATCGTTGTTTGTCCTTCTTATACTGAATTTCCACTTGAAATAGCATTTCTGCCTTTACAGCGCCAAGATATTGCCTTAACTTAGTTTTAAAAACATTTAATTCTATTCACAGTACCTTTATAGATTTGAACTTTCAGTACCATAACTGATGTCACGACCACTCCTGTGTTATAAAGGTGCTCTCCCAAAAACAAATTTCAAAAACTTTCAAAATTATCAAAAAATATTTTAGTTGTGAGTCAAAAACCGTAATTCCGTTTGATAATTGCTAAATTTTTTTTATTTTCATTTATTTTGGTCCTAATTATGATTTTCAAAAATTTTGAATTTTTAATTTGAAGCACTAATTTTTAGTTGAAAGCCAAAAGGCTATTAACTAATATTCTTAAAACTACAAAATAGCTTAGTCAAACCAATCAATAGATATTATCCTTGGGGTAACGGAGCTCCATTTAAAAATCATGAATTTGTTCTTATTAAAAACTATAACTGATTAACATTGTTTTGCACAGCACTGCTAACAAAAATATTTTGCCTAAGATGTGTCTGCCGCCGGCATGACCGGCAAAGTGAGCATCTATAAGTATATAGGAAACGAAAATTGCAGGAATTCGATTGCAAGTTTTTAGAGTGTCAAAGCTCTCTTTTTTTTTTTAGTTTGTTTGTGTTGATTTTTTTCTTCTTTGTTTTTTTTTTGTTTTCTTGTTCATTTTTCTTTTTATTCTTTTCTCTGTTTAATTAAAACAAAATCCAATAACAATTGAGACAAGTGTGAGGAGAAGATATCTAGACATCCAGTCGGCAACGGCATGCATCGGCATTGCCTGAATAAATAGAATTTCAGAATGTCCTTTCATAGACTAGAGTATGAGTATGCGGTAGACCAACTTGAACAGAGGTCCCTTATGTGATTCAATTGAATGTCCACCAACCCTCTTGAAGTGTCAAACATTCCATTAGATTGTGTTGCGTCCATTAGGTTCATCTGTTTTAGTGTGTGAATGGAATTGATGGAACTTAAAAGAAGTGGCTTACCCTTTAGCTTAAATATGGGAAATAACTTTAAGAATTTTACTGTTTTGTTGTTTGTTTTGTAAAAATATTAGTTTTTTTTTAATAATTTAGTAATAATCTGTACCAATATATGGCAAGGAGGATTCTGGAAAAAAAAATCATTTAAAAACAACCCTGAATTATTACAGATTTTATACTCAAACAAAAATATTTCAAGCAAAAATGTTGTTGGTACTTATACAATGAAAGACACAAAAAAGAAGTGCGAAAGTACAAAATTAATACAAAATAAAACATTATTATCATGAATGGTGATAGTTTTCCTTAAATTGGTTGATGTATAAATTATTTATATTATAGGGAAAACTGGATGCATAAATATAATTGTAATTATATTCCTAGGTCTAAGAACTGACATTTCTTTATTTTTCTATACCTCAAAAATGTCTTGCTACAGCTCTCATATTTTTTAAGAACTATATGATATTAACGTGCTTTTGAACTTTTTAAATTTTACGAACCTAAGTTGCAAGTACAACATTTTGTTGAATCAGTTAACATTATTCAGTTATTGGTGACCACAAAATATCGGAGATCATGATCTAAGTCATCAATCCAGCGTTAGCATCAAGATCTTCCACGCTATGGAAGGATGTCCAGCCCACTGGGAACTCCCGAGCTACTGTCTTATCCACAGCTTAACAGTTTATAATTATACCGGCGAACATTATCTCGCTCTCACAGTTCTTGGCATTCAATTTTGAGACAAATTCACAGAAACACAGAGTTTCAATACAATTTCTATCAAATCTGTTTATTTTAAACATATTTTTTCCCATTTCTAGTATTTTTTGTATGTGCCTAAATAGAAGAAATTATAATGCCCCTTTCATTGGAGTTTTCTGTCTAGTTTCAAATTACTTGTTCCAAAAGTTATCTG
This sequence comes from Dasysyrphus albostriatus, assembly GCA_946251815.1. Taxonomy (NCBI): domain Eukaryota; kingdom Metazoa; phylum Arthropoda; class Insecta; order Diptera; family Syrphidae; genus Dasysyrphus; species Dasysyrphus albostriatus. The sequence continues at coordinate 47,728,631 of OX276336.1, read as the reverse complement.
GAAGCAAAACCCGAGACAAAAAATGAACAATTTTTAAAGTGAAAAAATTATTCTTTATGATAATTTTTATGAAATAGTGTCGAAAATTAAGGAAAATAAACAACTGTAAAAGTCTAAGAGCTGACAGTCTGGAAGTTCTTTTCTCAGAATTTCACATGGGTTTGGGGGTAAAAAAGAGCCATTTCCTCTATTTTATTGTCTAGGATACAACCACATTAATTAACAGAAGAAATGTAATATGATGCTCTGTCATTTTGCAAATGCATAGACATCTCAATCATAACATGATGATCTGACAGATAGAACTGAAGATATAACAATTTTATCCAAACCTTTTTCCCCCTTTTTTGGAGATTTCAAACAAAACAAGAAAACAACAAAATAAAGAGCCAAATAAGTTAACCCACCTAAGCTAATTCAGAATTAGTTTTTTAGATTAGCATTAACTTAATCTTTCAGTTGTCAAAAATCTATTGAAATCGATGTACGAACATGTGATTCTATGGACATCACCCTTTAAAGCCTTTCACAATTGAATTCAACATAGCGCCACAACGGAGAGTTTATTGCCTGAGTAAACTAACCAAGATAGGTAAATTAATTAGGATTTAACTAAGATTATAAATTGATTGAAAAACACGTTTTTGGAGTTAACTCAGGCTTAACCCCGAGACTAAGATGAGCTTGAACTGAAAAACTAAAACTAAACCTTAAAATTATATAAATTAATTTTAACGTTAATTATACATATAAGCAAACAAAACATTTCATATTGCACATCAAGCAAATTTTATAATATATTTTTGTTTTCAAAAGTGACTTTTGAAAAATCAATGAATTAACTAAAATGTGTTAAGTAGGCATTTAAATTTACATTTTTTATATGCTTATTTAGTTTTGTAAAATAAAAGAAACTTAAGAAAACAAAATAAGAAACTTAAGAAAGACAAATAACTAAATACCGGAATCTTCTACGTTTCGGGTTTCTAAAAAAAATAAATAGGGATAGATTATAGAAATTCGGGACAGTTTTAGAAAACCCAATATAAATTATCACCGCACGTATACAACAACTATATGGAATGAAAATAAAAATCTGAAAACAGAAGGATTTTTTTCTTCATTTAGACTCGATTTAAGCTCATCCATGGTGACCACCCTAATTGTACATACATTCATACAAATCTTCATTACATTGAGCCTCATGAACATTTGGATAACGTGACGTTATGATAAAACCTGTGGTACAATATAAACAAATAACCCAAAAGTTATGGAATTTCTAACCAAGAAGCAATGATACACTCAGGCGTATACGTGTTTTTTTCTTTATTTTATCGAATGTTTAAATAGAATGGTGCATTGCTCTTAAAAAAAATTTCAGGATCGATTTGGACAGCATTTTACATTTTCGGTACAATACTGAAGACTGCCTAAAATTTTTAAACACTCGGTCCACAACATATACATAACAAAAATGCGCTGTTTTAAAAATGTTGTAAGAAACTGTAGTAAATATACGTTCTGGGTTATTCTTATTATTATGAAAATGATATTTTTTTAAATACATTTTTGTTCAAAAACGACAGCGATTTTCTTTAAGCTTAGTAGGTACTTTTTAAGAATTTGGAGTATACAGAGGAAAAATATTAAACTTTTGTACCAAAATAACAGTTGATACTTTCTCTTAAAATCCACTTTTCTCAAAAACAATTTTATAAAAAAAAATCAGTCCATTCAAAATTTACACTTTTAATCTTGACTATTCTTGACTTTGGCTTCGATCGGAAAGCCAAAAGCTTCTATAAACATTAATGAAACAAATTTATTGATAATTTGACAATATGTGTTTTTTATATTAATTTCTTCGTTAAGAATACAATTGAACGAAAGAAACTACATCACTGGCTTCTTCAATAATTAAAAGTTTAGATTCTGTTCTTATCCACTTAGTTTATGAGCAGTCATGTTTCTTACCGCTCCTTTATTTCTTATTCCTTGACATTTTTTGAGTTAATATATTCAAATTTAAAACAAAATTAATGTCTGTAAATCAAGGCATGATTTGACTTAACACCGATTCAATGGATCAATGGCAATGGTTCTAGATATCCTTTTTACATAACCTTTTAAATACAAACAGGTTATTTAAAATCGGATTTCATATTTTACTAACCCCATTTCATTCTACAAATATTAAAATTAAAAAAAAATTAAGCCTTTAAGTTGTCCTTCAAGAATTACCTTTCTAACTTAAAAAGTATTTTAAATCATGTTCACAGTTTTTTTTCTCATTTCTACCCAATTTCACTAAAGCTTAATTTTGAAAAATTCGAGCAGTAAGGCCATATGTTAAGTATAAATTTTAAAAAATGTACCCTAAATCCAAGCTCTAAAAAAAGTATCTAGCATCTCAAGCAACTAATTTCGAAGTCCTTTCTCTAAATATAACATTCCAATGTATGGTGTTTCTTATCCCCATATCACCCCACCAAAATATATAAATCCTGAAAATATTAAGCCCGCAACTATGTACATATCTATATGTAGCTTTGATTTGTTTTAGTTTTCACTTTTCATACTCAAAAAGAATTTTTTTAATCATATTTCTTTTTTTTTACCCATTTCACCCTAAGAATGAAGCTTGATTTTAATAATTTAGCTGTTTACCCATTATAAACTTAGCAACAAAAAAATAAACTCTCATACAATTTTTGTTTTTACCCCATTTCACCCTACATATAGAATTTCTTACAAAATTTAAACCTAAGGCCTTGCCCTAAATAATATCTTTCAAACTTCAAAAGAAATTTTTAAATTCTAAAAATACGAGTATAAAAATCAAAAACTCTCACAATTATCCATCAAAAAATACAATATTCTAACAACAATTGATTTGTATCAAAATAAAATTAAGCGTTTATTAACCAAAGCCATAGTAGATTACCAATAATTAAAGACTTTTTTGGATGGGTTGAATAATTCCAGAAATTACCCCCTACATAAAAACAATCAAACAATCAATAAATATAGTACAGAAAGTTTAGATAATGACTAAATTTTGAAGCATAAAAAGTCAATTACAAAAAATATTCAATTGACCTTAAACAACACATGTATCTTCAAATTCTGTACAGGCACCAAGGGCATGTGTATAGCTGATTTTTCGGTTTTGTGGAATAACTCCCCACACCAAAAATGAAATAACTCCCCAAATTAAGGTTTTTGGCATTTTGAAATTCTGAAATTTTGAAATTTTGAAAGTTCGAAAACAAAATAAACCCCAAAAAGGCATGAAATAAGTCCCCAAGCAAAAAATCATAGAAATTACTGCATGGGGGGCACTGAAGAGAATGTTCTGCTCCTTCCCGAAGCAATAACCTTATAATTCACTGGCAACATCACAAGTGTATAATGTATTTCCTGTATTCCAGATTTTAGATTTTTCCTTTTAATGATGTTTTGATGACACACAAATCGAAGAGAAACTACGCCAATCTTTTCCAATACATTGAACATAATATCTTTGGGGACTTATTTGATAGCAGAATTTGTGACTTATTTCATCATAACATTACTATCTAATTTAAAAATGTAATATATCCCCTAAAAAACACATGAAAATCAACCTCCAATTTTGGGGAATTTATTTCACATGGAAAAACCACATATTTTGGAGAGTTATTTCCTTGGGGAGTTATTTTACGGATCCAGATTCTCCTCCAGTGCCATTATTTTCAATTGGAAAAAATTAAAAACAGCTGTGTATATGAAGAAACCGTTACTCTTAAAAAAACGGAAATAATTCCTTTTCTATTCTTTTTTCTTTTTCTTTTTTTTTTTGTGCATGGCAAGCCGCCGTCTTACCGGACAAAATGCTTCAAGAAAATAATATCAAAATATTTCATTATTGTGTATCAAAATTAAAAAAACATAATTGATGAAAAAAGCAACACTTTTTTTAATTAAAAAAAAAAAAACATCAAAAAATTGTTTTCTTTATTAATTCGAAAATTTCTTTTTAAATTTAACTTTTATGCGGAACAATAAGTATTAAAATTGGGACTATCAAGATTTTTCCTTTACCGTAAATATTTAAAAAATTTCGTATATAAAAAGTATTGCTTTTTTTAACCGCTTCGTTTGGGAGTTCTGATATTATCTATTCTTTTTTTATCTTAAATTGTAAAAAATAGTGTTGCGAAATTTAAAGAACATATTTTATGCTTTTGAACATTTGTCTGTCATTAAATTTCTCATCTCATTTTTTTTAATTGGAATTTTATTTTAAACTAGCTGGTCCGTCCAGCTCCGTCCGGGTAGGCATAAGTATACAATTTTTAATCTCCTAAAATTCTATCAACACGATTAAAATTGACTGTTTTATACAATGTCCAAACATGAACTTCATTTTCATTTAATTAATTTTTAGCATTTGTGACACCTAGAATCGAAATGGACCTATAAATTTAGAACTGAAAGCCGAGAAAAAGGGCGAAAACCTATAACTTCTAAGCTATTGGAGATAATTATGTGAAATAAATTTTTTTTAATCTGTAAGAAATTTTTTATAAGATATAATAATAAATGAAATATAAGGACATCACCAGGACTTTCTAAAAACAAAAGGATTTTTTTAGGCCTCTTTGATCATGAAAAATATAAATAGACCTTATTGAATCTAAAAACCAAAATAGAGTTCAGTTTTGATACTGAAATACATAGAAATTGAAAAACGAGTATATTGAAAGATTTTTTTTATTAAAGAAACATTAAAAACATAAATTCATTATTTATAAAATATGTTTAGTAACACAGCTTTAAAGGAACTATAGTTTACAGTGAACATCAATTGCAGTGAACACCTAGTAGTAAGTATATTCATAGTTTTTAAACGTTATATAAAATTTCTTTAATGAATGCACAACAATTTTCTTCTACTTCAGACTTTTGAAGGGCTTCTTTCTCCAAAATATTTCTGTAGAACTCCAACTCTTTGGTTTGGCGCTAGTTTTTGCCATAATGATGTTTTACGAGCTTGTGAATGTCATGCCTTCTTTGCATAAGTTAGTGGAATTCCTAACTGCACTGGTTCGAGCTCTATACCTAACAACTGTTTTCCAGGACGTACGACTGACCTTACAGCACCAACATCCGATTTATATAGCTTACTTCACCCCTTATTTTTAGAACACCCATCATCTGAGTCAGAATGAAACGTTTGGAGGCCTTGAATTGAAAGTGCCATTTATTTGTCGGCTTTAACGTCTCCTGCGCAGCAGTCTTATAATCTACCACTGGAGAATTTTCTCTTCCAAGTTTTATTACTTTATCTGACTATGAATTGAGTTCATAACTTCACAAAATCTTTCTTCTGTCAGATTTTGGCTTAATAAATAGATAGACCCCTTTTGAAAACAAATTATATATCTCTGTTGTTATTTGTAGAATATATAGGTCCGTTTCGAAAATAAAATCGTTTATAGTGAAAAAAAGGTCTGTTTTGATTGTTAAAAAAATATTGGATAGGGTCGTTTTGATTCAAAAGACAAAATTCAAGTGCTTATAACTTTAAAAATAGATTGATTTGGAACAAAAAAAGTATTTCATCTTGTAGGTCTCTTGAAAACGAAAATTTTGGTATACCACACTCCATATTTTCAAAAAGGTCGAGATATGTCCGTTTTGATTCTAATTGTCACATTTTATAGCATGCCACTTATGCCTTTTAAAGTGCATTACTGTGATCTTAGCGCCGTAATAACACTGCAAGATTAATAACATACATTTTCTACGAATATTAAATGTGATTGAAGTATGTATAAATCCCTTTTTTTGTTGCATCCTGAAAAAACATTATGATTGTCAACAGGCAATGGTATTGCTGCCCTTGTTTTGATGACTTGTTTTGCACGGATTTGAACAGTACGTTTACAAAATTATGAGTTGAAAAAACATTCTAAGCAAATCTTTCACCACCTCTCAGATCATATAGTTAAAGTTTAAATTTAATTTTCGAAAACTTTTGAAATTGATTACTTCTACTTGATGATTAGCTATACGAATTTCCTACATTTTATTTATAATATTTTAAATTTATTTATTTTTTACAATTAAAAGTAGCCTAGATTACTTTCTGAGTTTTCCACTGCATGTACGTAAACTCCTGTCATAAACTTTTTAGCTGTTTTGTATATTACCGCGTTCAAACAGACAGATAGACAACAAATTTTTTAATAATCGAGTTATGTTTCTTAGTTAGTAAACCACCAGCTCAACTCAAAAACTTGCAATTATTTTAAAATTAACGACAGACACTCCAATTTTATTTATATGTATAGATGTATAGATGTATAGATGTATAGATGTATAGATGTATAGATGTATAGATGTATAGATGTATAGATGTATAGATGTATAGATGTATAGATGTATAGATGTATAGATTATATTGCTCTTAAACAAAAGACCATTTTTTAAACAGAAATCGGATTGGAATGGAAATTATTTTTTGTGAAAATAGTATTGTTTGATTTGAATTTCTCTTTTCTTTGTTGGCTTATACTTTTTTAAGAAAAAAATTTAAAAGGTGGATCTTTTTTATAAATTTATAAAAATTTACCAACTAAAAACAAAAATGGTTTTCTTCATAATTCAAGAAACGTGAACGACTGAATCGCATATGAACCAGCTATTTTCCCTCTTAAGTCAATGGCTTTAATCACACTTGGATTTTTCTGTCTTACAATTATTCAGTCGCAAAAAATAGGACACAACATGAGTTTAATTGTAAATTAAAAAAAACAAGAAATCAAAATATCATAATATATTTTTAAATCGCAGTTTTTTTTTTTTTTTTTTTTTTTTTTTTTTTTATCCGATGGAAATCTTCAAAAGACACTCGGTAAGAATCGCAGTGAAAAAAATCGTAAGTGTGGTCCTAGCCTAACGTGGCTACTTTAAATTGACTTACTTTTTGTCTACTAAAGGGTGATTTTTTAGCTGGTTTGGTTTTGGCAACACTGGTTTTGACAGCTGACGTGTGCTTAGTACCTTGTGTCACTGTCAAACAGCTTCAGTTTGGTTTGCAATTTAACCATGGATCGTCTTACAAATGAACAACGCTTGCAAATTATTGAATTTTACTATCAAAATTCGTGCTCGGTTCGAAATGTTCATCGCGCGCTGCTTCCATTTTATGGTCGGCATTCTCGACCTTCTGAGCAGTCTATTCGGAAGATTGTGACCAAATTTCGCACCAAATTTACTTTGTTGGACATTAAACCACCAACACGTTTACGTACTGTGCGTAGTGAAGAAAATATTGCGGCCGTATCAGCTAGTGTGACAGAAGACCGCGAAATGTCGATTCGGCGCCGTTCCCAGCAGTTAGGCCTTTGTTACAGCACTACGTGGAAAATTTTGCGGAAGGATTTGGGCGTAAAGCCTTTTAAGATACAGCTGGTGCAAGAACTAAAGCCAGCCGACCTACCACAACGCCTAATTTTTGGTGAATGGGCTCTTGGAAAGCTGGCCGAGGATCCGCTTTTTTATCGAAAAATTGTGTTCAGCGATGAGGCTCATTTTTGGTTGAATGGGTACGTAAATAAGCATAATTGCCGCATTTGGAGTGAAGATCAGCCAGAAGCATTGCAACAGCTACCAATGCATCCCGAAAAAGCCACTGTTTGGTGCGGTTTATGGGCCGGCGGCATTATTGGGCCATATTTCTTCAAAGATGATGCGAATCGCAGCGTTACTGTCAATGGTGAATGCTACCGAGCGATGATAACAAACTTTTTTTTGCCCGAAATGGAAGTTCTTGACTTGCATGTGCCACATGCCACACAGCACGCGAAACAATGGCGCAATTGCGAGGCGAGTTTGGTGAACAGTTAATTTCACGTTTCGGGCCGGTCAATTGGCCGCCTAGATCGTGCGATTTGACACCATTAGATTATTTTTTGTGGGGGTATGTCAAGGCTAATGTCTATAGGGACAAGCCCGCTTCGATTGACGCACTGGAAGCCAACATCCATGCATTCATTCGTGAGATACCGGCCGATATGTGTGAAAGAGTATGCCAAAATTGGACTCAGCGGATGGGCTACCTGAGACGCAGCCGCGGTCAACATTTGCATGAAGTTATCTTTAAACATTAAATTGCAAGGTTCAAACTATCGATTCAAATAAATATTTCATTCATTTTTTCATTTTTTTAAGTTCTAAACCTCTTAAAAAATCATCCGTTATATAGGTAGCTATTTCACCAAAAAAGCTGTTAAAATAATCAGTATGCTAAGAATGTATAAATGTATTATTTGTCGTTCAAAGTATTTAAACACCAGAAAAAAGTTGTATTTATCAATCATGTTTAGAATTGAATATAACCTAAAATTCAGCTAAAATAACGAAAATGTGCTTGGACATTTACAAGGAAATCTTAAAAACACCGCTGACCAAACACAATGTAAACAATTAAATGTTCATTTACTCATTCCATCGCGATATACACACATACATACACATAATATGTTGTTAGTTGGCTTGACAATATGCACAGAAATTTTCAACCGATAATTCGATAGACAATCAATCATTTCTCTGATGCTGGATGGAATTTGCATTTATGTAATCTAAAAACATGCAAGCACACACACTCACATTTTTATAGGTACACAAATATTATATTATATACGTAGATATACATACACCTTTATATCTGTATAAAATGAGTTCCTACTCTAATATGTATTTAGTAAATGTGATGGCGCCAAAGGTCTGCAAACATCATCATAGGCAATTTTAATTTGAAATATGCAAATTTATTGTTCTATTATTTTGATTCGATAGATTTGCATAAATCAACAAGAGCATCCTGCATGTATGTATATTGTGTGTCTATATCTATATCGTAACACGCGAATAATGTGGTTGAACTGCCTCTCTGACTGATGCCAGTAAACAATGCCTATGCCAGCAAAGCAATATGTTTTTGATGAAGGGGTGTTGCACACACACAATGCTTCTGAACACTTAATAGGTATTTAACATTGGTTTTACATTAGGTACGTACCTAGTTATATTTTGCCTTTTTTTTACTTTTTTTCTTCATAGTAAAATTTCTAACAGTTTCCGAACAAATATCTAATTCAGCAATATTTCTATGGCATATTATCAAATCAAATTAAAAATAATTATTTTGCTGATAAGCATCAAATGAAGTGTTTGTTAATGATGCTGATTTATAACCTACATTACATGTGCGAAACATTATAATGATGGTAAATTAAAAAAAAAATTAAATACAAATTAACCTTTAGGCCTAACATACTTCTCCGTGAAGAGAACAATGGCCAGTGGAGAAAGTGATTTTTTGACATTTCTCGCTGGTACAGACTTGTGAATGTGTTGTGAGCGTTTGATGATTAAAACCACAATACCTCTAATGACTAGTAATCGAATTGTCAAGTGTTCACCAAGAATTCCCGAACATTTTACATGGGAATCGTTCGTGAACAAAAACTCTCCACATAGCTTCACGAGCACGTTCACAGGTGAATAAAACGGCAAATTTTGAATGGATTCACAACATGATTCACAAGTGTGTACTTGGCTCTAATTCCTAAAGTGTTTAGTAATTTTGGATTTTTTTGTTAAAGTAGACGCTCTGCTTTGATTTTATTCGAAAAAAATATGAATGTTTTGTTGATTGAATAATAATTGATGCTCTTACTGTATTAAATCATTTAAGGGGGAGTCTAAACTCCTCAAGTGTAGGCTCCAAAGAGGTTGAGAGCTAAAAATTCATCAACTAAAAATTTTATTTCGACAAAATCTAAATTCTAAACCATAAACTATCAACAGTGTCCTTTTTTAAGGTTGCTAAAAATTTACTACAAAAATGGTGGCAAGTCCACCCTTTGAATATAGCACAAATTTTGGATTCTTTACCAAAAATTGAATGCTAAGTTTTAATCAAACCTGAGAAACACACACAATTCTAACTATCTGCCTGAAATTCTACTTATCTGGTTATACGTTGACTTACAGACTACAGAGTACAGTGAAAATTGGACTAACATTTTGAGGAAATGAAGGAAAAATAAATTGCACGACTCTCTTAAGAGGCTAAGTATTTAAGAAAATTTTGTATAAACAAAAGGTAAATTATCACAGAAAAATATTTAAAAGCATGAAATACGAAATTGAAAGTAACAAAAATACCCCCTTGATACTTTTAGGTGAAACAAAAGAACACCATCTTAATTCTTGACTAAATTTGATTGTATGAAAAAGAAAAAATTAAATCGTTGGGGCGGCTTTTTAAAAAATAATTTTAAAATTATTAGCAGAAAATCAATGATGGGGAAAATTAGGATCAAAAGTATAGAAAAGGTGAAAAAAAGTGCCCCGCAGCAAATGACCGGAAGAGTTGTGAAAACGAGCTTTTTTACAACTTCTCGTTGTAGATATTAATTCAAAGATCTAAAACATTTACTGCATTCATTTTTTTCACATAACCTGAAACATATTGAGGAAAATACCAAAAAACAATTTTTTATTTTTTTTTTTTTTCATCTTTGACAAAAATTAATCGATTTTGATGAAATTTGGTGATAACGCACATTATTGTGCTTGAAGCAAGCTGTATTTTATTTTAATCAAAATATATATTTTTGTTTATTTTGTGAATTTTATTTTTAAAAAAAATAGACTAATTTTCAAACAAAAAAGTTGATGAAAAGTTTTTTATTTTTGAAAAATTTAGGACGGCATTCTTTTTTTTGAAACCTCTTTTTTAAGACGCTGTGAAAGAAACACACAGTTATTGTGAAAAAAACATAGCTAAGAAGGGAAAAAACCAAAAAAAAAGTTCGATTTTTCTGTAAATGCGTGTAATTGTTCACAGTTCATTTAAATATAGTTTTGACAGTGATGCAAAATGGAACTGTAAAATTTGGTAACTTAAATAAAAGTTTTAGTATAACAGTTTTAAATACGTATTAATATAAACCTTGTATTAATATAAACCTTGTTTTAAGCGTGTTTTTGCAAAAAATATATATTTTTTTTTAAATCCAAAATTAATTTTTTTCAAAATTATGAATGCAATATTACTTGAATTTTAAAGGAATTTTTGCAATAAATTTTTATAATTTTGTCCAAATGAAACTCACCAAAAAAGAAGTATTGACTTCACATATATACAATTTTTTTGATTATTTCTAAAAATGTTATTTTTTACTGACAATTAGTGAAACATGTACAGAGCGTTACGTAAAGAGCAGTCAGTTCTGCCAATGCAGTAATTCTAAAATGTATTTTAGGAAGTAAAATGTCGGTGGTATCGAGGTGCACGGGGCGTAAGAGAATGCAATCTTTTTTGAATGCATTTATTCGAAAGATAATCTTCTTTTAATCTTTTAATTTTAATATGATTGTTGACATATGACCGCCATGGCTGGCTAGGATGTAGTCTAATCTTGAGGTCCAATTTTGTATGTCTTTTTCCAACATTTGTGGCCGTATATCGGCAATAATGCTGCGAGTGTTGTCCTCCAAGTCATCAATTGTTTCGGGCTTATCGGTGTAGATTAGCGACTTCACATATCTTTTAATAGAAAATAATCAAGCGGCGGTAAATCGAACAATCTTGGAGGCCGATTCCATAAGGTCCATAATGTGAAACTATGATATTACCAAACGTTTCCCTCATTACTTCAATTCTGGCGCGAGCTGTGTGACATGTTTCGCCGTCTTGTTAAAACTACAGCTTCTACACATCATGCTTATTCAATTGATGAATTAAAAAGTAAGTAATCATGGCTCTCATCGCCAGCATCGTTTTTAAGGAAGTACGGACCAATTATTCCACCCACCCATAAAACCCACCAAACCACCAAACAGTCAGTTTTTGTGGTTATAACGGTTTCTCAACATACACCTGAGGATTATTATCACTGCAAGTACTGCAGTTTTGTTTATTGACGTGGCCATTCAACCAAAAGTAAACTTCATCGCTCAACAAAATTCCCGCGATACGTATTTCGAAAATTATGGGTCTGATGTTCAAAATAAATTTGTACAATTTGGAGGCGTCTGTCTATCATATTGAAACCAAACCAAACTAAAAATAAAACACTTGACAGCTGACAAAATGGCTGCCAGTTAAAATAGTGCTGCCAACTTAAATTTCTATACCTAAAAAAACACCCTTTATGATAAAATCTAAAATTCATGAAATTCACCAAAAATATTGAATTTGTCATGGCAGCCAAGAAATAACATGGCCACTTTTTTTAATTTATGTTTAACCTGCTCTTAATGAAAAATACAATAAATTTCAAAAATTAAATTTCAAATTAATCAACGACCCCAACAGCAATGCAATTTCTTAGTATCATCCATATTTTAACTCAGCATGCTTTATAGTTTTCGAAGTGAGATGAAAAGCCTTTTGTATTGTAAATTTGAGTATATTCAGTCATGTTGTAATTCAATGAATTATATATACGAATTGAGGGTTGAATTAGGTTGAAGAGTAATCGCATATCCAAAGTACAAATATCTATTATATGGTCTGATCAAGTCAATGGCCTAATTAACAAATATATTGGATAAGAAAGGGTGAATTTGATTGATTGATTAACTTAATTCATGGTAGAACACTAATTAGGACTATACTGTGTAGAATGGATGCAATGTACTGGATTCCATATTGCATATTCGGATGCATTATTATATTAATACTTGAAGTAAATTGTTAATCAATATCACTTATTTGAACTTGTAGTAATTGATATATTTTGTTTTACAAATATGAAGATGCAAATGTTTCCTGACATACGTTTGGACGCTGAGTTCAAATCCATCATTTGTTTTTTAATCATCAGATTGGGCTTAAGAGATATTCCCGTTAGATAATAAGAAAAGGTTTTGTCACTATATTTAACAACGAGATGTATGTATGTATATTTTGTTTTTTCAAAAAGAAATCGCAATGATTTATAAAAAAAGCCACAATTTTCCTGAAACCGTTGCTGTGTATTTCTGTCCTAATGTTACAATAATAGTAGTAACACATAAATTTAAGGCAGTCATATTTTTTTTTAGCTCAGACTTATAGTGCTTAAGGCCACGAATTTGTGTTTCTTGTATGGTTCTGAGTAGAGTTGGGAAATAATAATAAAAAAAGGTCAATTTCAATTGCTTGTAAATGAAATCTACGAACATTTTTTCAATTACTTTTAAATGCAATTGAAAAAATTCAATTACTAATTACATGTAATTGAAAGGTATCAATTATTTGTAATTCAATTATATTAATGTAATTGAAAAGTGTCAATTTATTAATTAATGTAATTCAATTGCAGTTATGTAATTGAAAACAAAAGTAGTCATCAAAAAATATGTAATGATTATTTTTTTCCGTAATCATTAATAAAAATGTAATTCATTACTTGTTGTTGTCAATGACAGTTTCCGTAATATTGCACAAATAGTTCCTTGTAGTGTTAAATCTCTGTAAACATGTTTATTTTTTAACTTATTAACATACATTTTATTCACTTTCTTTGAGTTTTTAACTTCCTGTCGTCTTGTAAATTATCTTTTTTTTTAAATAATTAAATTAATAATAATAAAATGTTCAAATTTCTCGTTGCGTTTTTTTCTACTTGCATTAGTTTTATTATAAAATTTCAATTATAATTATGTGTAGTTGTGATTGAAAAAGTTCAATTACTAACTACATGTAAATAAAATGGAAGTTGAAATAAATTACGAAAAGTCATCATTATTTCCCAACTCTGGTTCTGAGCATGTTAAGAGTACACTGTTTGGACTAAAATGGTGTCAAAAGTCTCATAATAATTTGTCTTTTTATCTGTAAACTATATTTTCACATTTCCATCGACAGAAAAACGGGATGAAAGCTTAAAACGCAAGTACTTGTTGCAGTAAGAAATATTTATGATTTTTAGTTTGTTTTAATTCGTCAAATGTGTGTTTTGAATTTGATTCTTAAAAATCTGTTTTGTTTGATGATTGAATATACCTATCAAATTTTCATATCCCAGTTGAATTTGGTCAGTTTTTTGATATGAGAAAAATCACTGTTCAAATATATTATTCATCGCTGCCCGCAGTATCAAAAACAGATTTCCCATCAGCCATCAACGCAGCAGCATAAATGTACATACTGAGGTCATTGAAAATTCCATAACAGAAACTATACCTCTCAGCTAGCTAGTACCCAGCAGAGTCATCCTTGATTATTATGTAGAAATATACGCTTTGGGCCAGTTGTCTGCAACCATATCATCGCCATTCAAACCCACAGAACCCATTTATACTTTTTTGGAACAGATAAAACCGCAATCGTCTAATGACATGAACCTGAGCTCTTCATATTCAACCCCCAAAACAAAAACAAAAAAAAACCCTGCCAACATCATAAACTAAAAAAAGATTAAAAAAAATATTAAACAAAAAACCTACAAGATAATCAATTTTCCAAAACGAGCAAAGGTGCGGAACAAAGAAGGCTATGGTTAGTAGATGTAGAAGCTCAGTCGCTGTAGCACTCACATTAGCAGATATGTCCTTCGAAGGATGAGAATGTTCATAGGTGACTGGGATTAGGGTCTATACCATCACCCACCATCACCATGCATAGACAACATGCACATAACATATACGGTCCGTATCCTTGTTTTTTATCAGGCAATATTTGCCAGCACATTAATCAAAGAGATGCAGGCAAATTTACGTTGCACTTCTTCACACTCTGCCGGGTTATTCCAGAACCAAACGAAGAACTAAACTGTGATCCTACAGGGTATGCTACCGTTCATCAACAACATCAACGCCGTCGTTCTTGTCGTTGTCGTCACCAGCATCATAATATCACCATAGCCATAAGTATATGTATGTGTGTGTTGGTCCACAGCCGTCTCAGATACACCTAGCGCCGAGCCCTAATGGCGCTTTCTGAGCATGTTTTCTACTCCTTAAACTCCAAGAGGCAAAAATTATGGTCGTTTCGATTTTTTGTGCAGAGCTATGATGTATAGTAAGTACATACATATAAATACCTATATAATGTTTGAAGAAATCATTTTATTGAAATTGTGGCGTTCGGTATCTTTTATGTAAATTTGCGAAAGTCAACTTTCAAATTTCATTGGAATCAAATTGAGAGTGAAACTATGAAACAGGCTGAGTGTGGCAAGCTCAGTTGTATGGCTATAAGGATTCTATAAATCTTTTATCTTTCATTGCGATAAAAATGTAGTATGTACTGCAGTGCGTTTAATTGCTGCAGACAAATGTACTGAGTACATGTTCATATCTGTAATGCTTACATTAACTTATAAGGTATGCCACACATCCTATATAATGAAGTCTATGGAGTCATAATATAATAAGGTACCCATTAAAATATTCACATGTGCTCAATGCATTCAATATGTAGTGGGTACATTACATAAACACTATGAACTGTGCTCATCAAAAATTATTTTCAATATTTGTATGTTATG
This sequence comes from Dasysyrphus albostriatus, assembly GCA_946251815.1. Lineage (NCBI taxonomy): Eukaryota > Metazoa > Arthropoda > Insecta > Diptera > Syrphidae > Dasysyrphus > Dasysyrphus albostriatus. The sequence goes on along the minus strand of OX276336.1, from coordinate 47,713,086 downwards.
AATTATGTCTTTTTTACTCACTTTACATATGTAATTAGTGTATTTTAACTTCACTGCCCTCAAGACTATTGCATAGACCTTAAACAAAAAATACTATACTAAATTCACCTATGCGTTTCTAAGAGAATGGTAATACTGGACATTTTTTCAAAATTTTTGGTATAACTAACTTGAAAACTTAACCGAATTTAACAATTTTAGACTTAGAATTTTTATTCAAGTTAAATTTTCTATCGAAATGAATGTTTTAAAAATTTTTAAAAGAAAATTTCAGCAGGCAAAAAATAACCCTAAAAGAAATCAAAAAATAAAAGATATTTCCAGTTTTTTTAATAAATTGCGCATCTTTGTAGCAAAAATTGGGTAAAATCATACACAGACAAAATAAAGTAGAGACTAGTGGCTTTAATAATGACATGTTCGAAAGAGTCATTTTCCTTTGTCATTTTTCATTGTTACCCATTCAAACTTTACCATTTCTTATAATTTTTTGCAGTTTTAGCCCGAAAGCCTCTTTTTCGGTACAATATGACAAATTTTGTAAAAATATTAGAACTTAAGATTTTGATCAAATATGACATTACGCTTATAGAGAATTTAAATTTAATTTGTCAGCCCTTTTTAAATGATTCTAGACCTTCAGACTGAAGGACTGCGCTGGTCTGATTGATGATATCAGACTTGGTACTAGGTAAAAGGAATTTTAAATTTTTCATGTGGAACTAAAAAATAGGCTTTCGGGCAAAAACTGCGAAACATAATAAGAAAGTGTTAAATTTGAATGGTGGTATCTCTGACAGTTTTTAATTATAATTACTTTTTAAGAATGTGAATGATATTAAAGACTTAAGATTCTAGTTTATTTTGTTTAAACATTGCTTGAGCGTATCTTTACCTCGAAGAAAGTTACGCGCAATTTAGAAATAAATTAAAAATCTTTGATTTTTCGCCTTTTTTGTTTGTTTTTTGGTTGCTTAACAGAAAAGTTAATTTTTTTTTCAATAACATTTTTAGAATTATCAATTTTTAAAGAAAAATGAATTTGAATCAAAAAAACTTAAGAAAATTGTCAAATTTTCAGACCTATATCAAAAATATTGAAAAGTTTCCAGTATGACTATTCTCTCAGAAACACATAAGTGAATTTAGTAGCATTTTCGGTTAAAAGCATGCTATGAGTCACACAAAAATATTCAATAATAAAAACTCTTGCACGTAATTGTTCCTTTATGATAAAAGGTCTATTGAATAGATGCATGAGATGAATAAATTTAAATTTTAGTATCTTACACCAGCAACAATAAGGCTGTTGCTTAAACAATTCTGTTAAGCATGACATGTAATCAGTACATGTTTAGTTTCATATTATACATATATGATATGCTTGTGTGCATTCAGTTACTTGGTATGATATGTCAATTTTTTTCTATTAAGGCACATCAGTTTAAATATATACGTAGTCATTAAATATTTCATAGCTGCTGGTGTATAATTTTGTATTGAGTACCTACATTTAGTCTGTAGTCATTACATCAGATAAACTTCCTAACACGAACAACATACATTAATATTGACTCAGCACTCAGCGTTGCTTCTACTTAGCACATATCTTATGGCAATGAAATATTACAATATTTATGTAGTCATTACATATCAATGACTGGAACTATATTGCCATATATTGTATGGAAACTACCTAACATTTCACTTCAGATGAGATAAAAATTCAATGTGTATAAGATTTTATATTAATGATTTCGAAATTTTACTTAATTTTCAGATTCTAGATGAAATTAAGTTAGATAGAAGTGATGGTAACTAGGACTGACACGAAAAACGAATGATCAAGATAAGTTCGTTGTGATACAAAATGAATGTAGAAAACTCTTTCCTTACTTGTTAAACTATTTAGAACTCCTCACCAAGCGTTCGGAATTATATACATACTTATGTCTATACTGATAAGATCCTAAAGATGGTGGTATTAGAATTTTTTATAGTAAAGCCTATGAGTATAGGTAAGTTGAAGGTGATGATTATAGACTTAACATATACTACTTATAAGTCAGATATAAAAATTTTTCTTTAACCTTAAAATGTTTTTTTAAATTTAAAAATGGCTCCACACTCAAGTTAATATTTCTTGTATTCCCAAACAAAATCAGTTTATAACAGTTTCTTTTTAGAAAAATATTTTTGTTGTTAAGCAACCTAATGCTCTTGAAAGAAAGTTTAAACATTTTTTAACTAACATTGAACTCTTAGAAATTCAATTTTTAATCTTATAACACTTTGGTACCCACAACTAAATACAATGTCAATCCAACCATGGAAATGTATGTTCTGTTGCCTTATCACCCACGTCACTATCACCACTTCAAGTAGAGGCAGAACTCAGCCAGTCTAACCGAAAAAGAGCAAAAGACTCCTGTTTTTCTTTCATACGTACATATATAGGTATACTTACTCGTATTATACTCCTTTGCAGTTGTTGTTTGATATGAAAGCATAATCTGGAATGAATGAACCCTCATGTTAACCCCTTTTCCAATTAGATATCTTCATATAGCATCCCAGTTCACCTACACTTACATATATATAATGAAATACCCACAAACTCAGGTATAACTGTGAGAATGGGGCATGCTATAATATCCTTTACCAAATTTTCTATCCATGCACTTGATCCAATCTGATCTGATCCGATCTGCATCCGAAAACAGCTCAACAAAGTGTGCTTCGTTTGTCTTTGTTTTCCTTTTTATGCGCAAGGACATTGTTAGTTATCGTAATATGTCTGTGTATAAAGAGTAGAAGTGTGTTGTCCTTTTAATGGATTTTTAGACAGATTTTATCCCAACCGGATGCTAAATAAGAATTTTGAGGCTTTTTTTTATTTTGCTATCCAAACATTCACTAACTCACCCACCAGCCAAAATAACACACGCTCATCGAATTGTGTTGTGATTGTGACCGCAACTAAGGGGGTGGTAAAGATGATGTGCCATATAGAGTGGGTGAAAGAGTCCTTCATCCACCTAAGGCATTTATTTTTATTTTTTTTTGTTTTCATTTTTTTTTTCGGGTAGCTAAGCCTCCTTCCACATCCACATCGATGGTAGTCTGTCGTCCTTGCCGTGGCGTATATTATGTTGGTCTTCGTCGCTGGGAAACAACATAGCAAACTGAATAACCAAGGCTTTTCCCCTTCCAGAAGGAAAACAAACTCAAATTGAATCTGATGAAATTTTGATTTCATTTCGAATGAATTCTAAAATAACATCAGGGGCTGTGATTGAAAAATATTGGTCAATGTGTACAATACTTTCGAATATATATATGAACGCTATGTATATGTACCTACGTATAGTCCTGGATGTGGTGAATCGCTTGAGTGTGGGTGGTGTGCGTTCATTCATTTAGTAGTATGTTGTTCTTACGAACGAACGTAAGGTACCTTATACGAGAAATGGATAGGTATTTTGTGCTTATATTGTTTCAATTTGAGGCTTGTGTAGACATTTTTACGTTTGGTTGCGTCCGATAAACACAACAAGAAAAACACAGAGAAGTAATGTGTGTATAATATATCTAAGCAGCTTCTTTATAAAATATTGTGAGAACATGGTGTTGTACTAAGGAGCATTTGTGATTGCTAATTCATTGGAAAAGGCACATATTTCTGTTTATACAAATAATGCGGTTTTCGGTAGAATTTTCCATGAATTGACTTAATCTTTGTTTATGGATATTATTATTTGATTATTATTCGTGTTATAAGTATTTTATGTTTTCCTTGGTACCTACCTACATATTTACAAATACGTATTTACTTTAAATCAAAACAAAAGCTGTGTGTAAACAATAAAGTTTAGAATTTCAAAATGATTCTCAGAATCTCCACAAAATTTTTACAAGTTAATATTGCTAATTCATAATTATTGTTATTAAATTAGTGTTATAAAAATCCTACGAATCAATATGAGTTCAAAAAGTTCTTTAAAAGGTTATTTTCTTATTTTGAATCAGATTTTTTATGGGAAGTAGATTTTTTTATGGGATCATATGTAGTCTTATATAATTTCATTTAAGATTCATTACAAAAGACACTATCATAAATCATATTTGCAAAAAAAAACTAATTTGAATGTTTGCTTGTGGCTATTTTGTGTCATGAAATAATGATAATTATTTTTGTATTAAAAATACTTAAAAGCGTCTTAAAGTATGCAATGGAAAATATTTGAGATCTTATTCTAATAATTATGTGTGCAATAAAAACTTTTGAAAAAATTTAGTATGATTTCTGACAAAAACTACTTCTTGATGTTACATAACATATTGTGAACCAACATTTTATACAAACAAAAATGCATTTTTAATTGCGAAAATTCGAGATAATACTCAAGCAAGACTTAAAGATAATAAAAACACGTTTTAATTACTGAATCAATTTCCTTTAAATAAAGGGTTTTCTGTTATTCTCCAGAGGCAAAACAGGAAATTTTCTAGCTCCAAAAATAACGGCATTTGCCATACAACCATTAAGCAAAAGCCTATCTATCTCAAAAACGGGTTTATTGATTTTAATGAAAAAAAAATTCATTGAATTATTATAGGTATTGAAAATATTGTATTATTTTTTCATAAACGGCTCAACCAATTTCAAACAAAGTTTTTATGCAAAAGCTCCTTTAAAATGTCAAAATATTACATACAACAATTTTGAAAAAAAATTATTCCAATTTTTTTTTTTGGATATTCAATATTTTTAAATCAGGTTGATCAATTGTTTTGAAACTTGGTTTATAAATCTATTTTAATAAATACTCAAAATACCATACCAAAATTTTACTTAAAGTACAAACAAAAATGCACTACTGGGGCAAACATTCTTGCTCTTATGTTCAAGGCACTGAGGGTTTAAAAAATTATGTGTAAAAGCATGGAGATTATGAGGGAAAATTGTTTAAAAGCATGAAATACCATATTTAAATTAGCTAAAAAAATCTTCGTTGAGAGTTTGAGATGAAAAAAAAAGAACGACATCTTAATTCTTTAATGAATATGATTGTATAGACAAAAAATATTTATCTAAATCCCTTCAGCCGATTATGAGAAAAATCAAAATAAGAAAACACGTTCTATGACACGTACTATTAATAAATAGTTGCTAATTGCAAAACTGTATAATTTTTTGAACTAGATCGTATTAATTTTAGTATATGGAAAAAGTTTAATCAAGATCGTAGGAGTCGTTTTTGAGATTGAGAACAAATATTTTCCTCTCCGATTTTTTAACTCCTGTATGGAAAATACCGTTATTTTTTTCATGTACCTATGTAAAATTTTTTTTAAAATATTTTAGAGAGTATCTAAAATTCTTAAATATCGAGTTTCAAGAAAATCGATTATTTTGTTTTCCAAAAATTTGATTTTGAAAAAAAAAATCTAATTTTTTTAAATCCGAAAAACATTTTTAATTCACAAAAATATTTATAACCATTTTTTTGAAAAATGGTTTCCCACCCAAAGAAAGCGTTTACTAAAAGTAATTTATTGGATTTTTTTTAAAAAGTTATCGAGGAATTTTTGAGAAAAATACGATAGGGTAAAATTGCTTAAACAAAATAGTATGGCAGGTATACCGTTAATTCTGTTTCTAAAAAAATTTAAAAAACGTGTGAGCATAGTCATCAAAAACCAAGTTTGAAAAAAATGGATCCGATCGTTTAGGCTATAGACGAACAGAACGACAGACAGGCAGACAGACAGGCTGACAGACAGACAGAATTGTTCCACCCACTTCTTTGGTGTTCTCTATATCATCGTAATGTCTTATTTGATTGTTATCTAAAATTATTTTTTTGCACGAATTCAAAACTTGCTTTATAGTACCTATATCACAAGTAAAAAAATGTAGATAAGTAACTTTTTTTACTTTTTAAATAAATTCGAAAATAAATGATATTATTATCGCTTTCTTCTGTCAGCTTGCCGAATTAAGTACGAAACTGGGTGAACTGAAAATCAAGTATTGTTATAAAAAACTCAATTTTAAATGACAATCACATTGAATTTTTTAAAAGGGGCCAATTGGTTAATTTTTTAAAAAGTAGGAGCCATGGGTCTTGAAAGCAAAACAGGAGCCATTTGGCCACTTAAGGGACGAAGTGGAAACGCTGCTGGCTATTTCATGAATAAACGTATAATCATAGAACTCGAAATAAAAACCAAGCTTCATATACTTAAAAGTTGTTAAGGTTTTTCCTGGTGGCATTATGGCGCAGGAACAGTTATGCTAGACCTTGCAATTACAACACTTTTGAGACCCCTTAATCTTTTGAGCATGTTAGAACTTATGTTTTTAGGGGAATAACCCTAAGAAATTTTTTAAATCTTTAAAAATGAGGATCAAGTTAGAAAAGCTCAAAAAAACATAGAAAACAAGGCTTTGGACCTTCGACATATCATATATGTGAAATTAAAATAGACAACGCCATCTATTTGGCCTGTAATTGGTCAGAAAAGGTCAACTAGTCCTAGAAATAAGTTAGCCCTAGATAACTTATAATCAAGGCTTAAGGCTTCTCAAGGTCACGCGCTATTTTTGGCTCCTCATATTAATGGGAGAAATTAACAAAATTTGATGGCATTTTCTTTTTCAAATTTCCAATATATGAGGTGCTAAGGGTCTAGAGCCAGAAAACATTGAACAATAAATTCAAAACAGTCACAACTTTTTAACGACAAATTATCCACCTACTCTTTTTTGATTCCTGAAAGTTACTATGTTTACATAACATCCTCATTTAAAAGTAAACTATGTAAATTATTGTCACTAAAAAGAGACGTTGGCAATCTGTTGCACACTCTAAGAAAGAAAAGTCCTCAAATATACAACAGACGTAAGATAAGTTATCACTTAATTCCCTGGTTACCAAGTATATAAGTTGAGATACATATATTATGTAGATATGTATATGTAGTTATATAAAACTTGCATTAATATTCTGTTATTTGCAATTCTACTATTTTCTTAGGAAGCCAAAACAAATGTCATTAAGCATTCCAACATGCTCACATATTGTCTTTCACCTAGGCTTGAGCTTGTTTTGTAATATTGTAATCGCCTGCCACCTGTCAAAAGAAGCAGACAACTTCTGCAATGAACGTGTATCAAAATCCATATCTACTTGTTACAAACATACATGAAGCTGTGTACCCACTTACTGTTATTTGCAGTCATATTGTTAAACTAATCCAATGCTCCACGAATCCGAATCAAATATGATCATAAAAGAACGATGCACTTGCTTCGGAGAACTGAACTCTCAGTTGGCAGACACCATTGCCACTTTGATTTACGTTTCCATGAAAGTCGAAGTAGTTGGGGATACATATTAAATGGTTTCTGCAGTTCCAGTACTATATAACACCAAGTTCAGTCAGTCAGCCACCCAAATGGAAAGACATGACAGAAGGATGGACTTACTTCCATGCTGGCTATAGTTGTGAATTGAGACAGAATGAGAATGGTATAAATGCTATATCTCATCTCTCTAGCGTTTGGCCTGTTGCAATATAGCAAAGCAGACAATGTGTCAGGAGCACACGATGTTCTCTTGAATATCGCATTAACGTGCAATTAGCTTCCCTTGTTCTGTCCTAGAGTCCTGAGCCTGACTGATATTCCATATATGAGGATTCTCTTGGCTCCTTTTGTCTGTATAGTTTGCTCCCTTCGTATCTAGCTACATTCATCTTTTGAAACCATCGTTAAAATTTCATAACTCAATAACGTTATTTGATTTTTTTTTTTTCTTCATTTGATTGCAAAATATTTGTCTATACATTTTGAATGGATTTTTAAAGGGATGGAAGGGATAGAAGACAGTTTACTAGTAAATAAATGAAAGGGGTACGGTATGGTGTAAAGGTGTGAATATGGAAAAAATTGATAGGAGCAGCTTGATTGAATGGATTTAAATTCAATCAACATAAAAAACATGTAGTTGAAAAATAAATGAAAAGTTAATTTTTATAAACACATCTCATTCTATAGAAAAGGTAATAGGTAAACAAGGCCTTATATATATTTAGTTATTTTGATGAATAATGGATGGAGTATACTGAAAAGTTTTCATGAAATCTAACAGAGCTCAACAAGGTTACGTTTTTACACTTAGTCCCATTAACTTTTTGGGCCTTTAAATGGAATAGAAAATTCTATTCAGGTGAAAAACATCCAAACACCTAATTAATAATCGACAAATGGTAGCATTTAAATACAAATACTTGCAGTTTTGAAATCTTGTATTAATAAATGTGTAATAAATAGCCAGTGACAAGAAGAGATATGAACTATATTTTATGATATATTTCAGCGGTACAGATACGTCGGTGCATTAAAGTCCAACGAACTTCCTGCGAAGTTGAGAAATAAATTCAAAATTAAATGTTTTCCTTGCTATTAGTTTTTTCCTGCAATTTATTTCATATGGTATCAAAAACAATTTAAAAAAACTATAGAAAATGAAATCTTCCAAAAGAATGCATGCATTCATACTCAACTATACAAGTACATAATCCCTTCTTTATGAATTTGTATATTACCATCCTTCACGTTCAATTAGCTCCAATTAAGAATCAGAATCCCTTCAACCTTTACTCTTTCCCTTCAGTATTTATAAAAAATCAAATTGAAATAGATTTTCTTGTGGCTAGAATATCACATCCACGATGTGTTCAAAAATATCCATCATATACTCCGGGATCATTGCTGCATATTCATGCATCGCGTCGGGTGTCAGGGCCAATTATGAACCACCACGGACGGAAGCAACAAATAATGGCAGGTGTTGATGCATCCAGCTGGCGTGGTCCATTCTAAAACTGAGACATTTTTCAACTTCGATCATCATATCACTGATCTTTCCATAGCATCAAGTGGATGTGTTTTATGTGCATTGCGCATATATTCTGCAAATTATGATCCGTATATAGATTTAGAATATTTTTTTTTTAAGGATAATGAATTCGTGTTCAGAGAATTTGTCAAGTTAAGGAAATGATATGTCAGTTTGAGTGTAAAGCTAAATTAAGAATCAGATGTCTTCATAAAAATGTATACGTTTCATTGATGGAGTGGTAAACATTTTTGAATGGAGAGTCTATTTCGGTATCAAATTCTTTGGCTTTCAAATATGTTTTTTTTTTTTTTAATAAATAATTTTTTAATAATGTCTCTATCGTTATCTCAGTCAATGTTGTTTACGACTTTGAGTTTTGAATTGTGTAGAACTATTAAGGAATAGCTATTTTCACTTTGTGTATTCGTAAAAATTCAAACTTTTGATCAGTTTAATTAAATCTTAGATATGAATTGAATTAAATTATTTGGAATCCAGTGCCATTGTTTGTTCTCAAGATATTCGGGTAAAAAAAATCCAGGAATTTTTGGCAAAATTCTTGTAGTTTTTTCACTTAAAAAAAAAAACAATTTATCATTTTTTTACAAATCTTAACAACTATCAATTATAAATTATCAATTTTTTGTTTAAATCTCATCGTTTTTTTTACTTGAGCTGTTTATCTGTTTTATATTTTTATCAATTTTCACCGACATACATAGGTATGCGCATAAGAAAATTAACCTAAAGTCGAGGTCGATATATGTTCACGAGATATTTGTAAAAAAGAGAAACGGGAATTAATTTATTTTAAAGTCTTTTCTGCGTTTAACGAAATTATTATCGAAAGAATAAAAGCAGTCCATAGTTGATATCCTTATTTTTTCTTGAGATAGGTACGCCAAACTTTTGAGACTGCCAAATTAATTATTTTTAGTGCGAACCCGTGAATGTGAAAAATACTTTTTTGGACCAAAGAGAACGTTCACGAGAGAGTATACAAAATTTCCCAAAAATTTCAGATTTGAAAAAAAAGGCCGTTTGAATTCAAATATCAAAATAAAATACAAAAAAACTAAGGTTACCGAAGTGTTACTTTTTTTTGTTTTTGTTTTGGTAAATGTGCATAGTTTAGATATTAATTTATTTTTTCATCTTTGTATTAATCGAATGATTTTCTTAAAATGCATGTGCCACTTAGCAAATCCTTATCTTTTAATTTATGACTCCTTTTTGCAAAGATCAAGCCCAACCGCTCTACAAAGTTTCATAATTCTTCAACAATTTAAAAGTGCTCCATATGAATAAAAGCAATTTTGAGGAAGAGGGTGGATGCCACGCCCCTGAATTGAAAATATTAATTTTTTATTTTCTCTTTGTATACTCTTCAAGTCATACCGTTCTACAAATTTTATAAATAAAAAATAAAACGCCAATAAATTTAGTTAATTTTGTTTGAATTTTAAGTTAAATTTTTAATTTCAAATTAATTTCACAACTTTTAATATTTTGAATTTCAAATTAATTAAAAATTAAATTAATTTGAAATTAAAAATTTAAACAAAAATGAAATCAAAAATTTAAACAAAATTAACTAAATTTATTTGTGTTCTGTTTTAATTTTTAATTTCAAATTAATTTAATTTTTAATTAATTTGAAATTCAAAATATTAAAAGTTGTGAAATTAATTTGAAATTAAAAATTTAGGCAAGATTAACTAAATTTATCTGTGTTTTATTTGTTTATTTATAAAATCATAACTTGGAGACTAAACAAAATTCATCTACCAATTTTTATCATTCAACAACAATTGTAAATGAATATCAGTTTTTAAAAAAGTGGGTAGATACCACGCCCCTTGAGTTCAAATTTATTAATTACTGACTTTTATCTTCGTATGCAATTTTCATCCTTCAACAACAATCGGAAGTGCTCCCTATAATTTTTAAGAATTTTAAGGAAAGTGGGTGGATGCCACGCCCTGAATTTAAATAGTAAATTTTCGATTTTTTTTCTTTGTATGTGCCACAAGCTTTACCATTGTGTGAAATTTAAAGTTTCTTCGGCATTGAGAAGTCCTCCATAATTTTGAAGATCTGTCAGTCAGTAAGTTACGGTTCTTCTGACTTTTGAAAACCTATAACTCGGGAATTACTAATGTTAAGGAGTTAAAATTAGGTGAGCCACCTTTGTTTGATCAGTTCAGCAAATACTATGAATTTGAAATTTTTGAATTTATTGGTACTGAAGTTGGTAGGGGGTTGAATATCGCCTGAGAAAGTTTTTGTAAAAATGACTGGGCAGTACCATGGCCTTTGATTTGTGTACTTCTTGTTTATTGCACCTGTGTAGTTCTTTTTACAAACAAATTGAAGTTTCATAATTTATTATGTAATTAAATATTATCTGCTTGCGTCAGTTTAATTTTTTTTTTAAACGTAAACGTTACTTTTATTTTAACAATTAATTTTTCTGTAGTAAAGAGAGTGAAGAAAATTGATTGACTTACTATTATCTTACGGCAGCTCTAGTCAAATATTTCTTTTGACGTTGTGATAATTAGTGCCCAAAACCGTTCCCGATATTTTGACAGTGGCTGGCTGGGAAGATTTCATTCCCATCCTTCATAATTTGACACTTAGTCCGAAATAGTGCGAAGAATTTAAGGGAAAATTATAAGAAACATGGACGAAGAGAACGAACGTATGTACAGACAGAGAGATCTTTAAAAACTATATAGATTCTGTTTCTGGGGAGATTGAAACGTGAGGATATGTCAAAAAAAATTGTATAGGCAAATTGGACCAATTTACAATTTGTAACTTCAAATGGGAAGTTAAAAACATAAAAAAAAACGAGGATTAATTTTGCATAGAATCCATTTTGTTACCGACATGCCACCCAATTCTTTGTCCAAATACTTCAAGATTTTATTGACAGTTTTTCATTGTTTTCACACAACCAAAATAATAGCAATTTTTCAATTTCGTTCCATTTTTGTTTAATTTTTGTTTGTATGTTCACACATCGAAAAAAAAATATTTTATCTGACAATCCCTGATGACATTTCTGACACTTCATTTTCAGCAAAAAATCGACCAACTTTGTTAACTGACAATTTTCAACCAGACAATACCTCCGTTCCTTAGTTAGTTTCAAACAGTTTCAGATCAGACTAGATTTAGTCATTTTTAGTGCAGACCAATACAAAATTCCACTGATGGAACGGGTTTGCACTAAATTTGGAGATTTTAAACTGTTTGAAACTCGGTAAGGAACACAGCTAATGTTGTCTGATAAAGTATTGTCAGGTAAACCATCTGAGAATGGATACATTCTTAGGCAGTAAACTGTCAAATAGTTCAACTAAAAAGGCTTTCATAGCATGAGTAGGGTACAGGGGCGTGTTTTAGGCATTTTTGCAGAAAATAACGTTTTCGAAAACACCATTCAACTCGAACTTCTTGCATTTGAAATGGAAATAGGAACATACCGATGTGCCATTATGCTTTCTGAAATTCGCATAACAACTGCATAACTTTATTTCGGGAAGTTCCAAAGTCCCATTTAATCAAGACACTAAGGACTGTGTCAGTAATGAAAGAGGTAACTGTTTTCTTAAAATTACAAACTAAATATAAAGATACAAAGGTGTACTCCAATTTTCTGTAGACCAATTTTCTCACTCAGAGAAAAAAGTTAGGTAGTTAATTAACCTAGTCCCTGTTAAATTTACATGGTGCATAATCCCATTTAAAGTTACAGACATTATAAAAACTTACCTGATTTTAATAACTTTATATTAAGTGCTAAATAAGCCCAGTTAATTTTACCATATTCAAGTTGATTTAAGAAGAGGACCTGTTATTTTAAAACTAGATTTTGGTAAACAAGAAACTTTGACAAACACTGTTTATTATGAATCTCTATTTTACCACAAATCAGGTTGAAGTGACATTTTATGGAGTTGAATTTGAATTTAACCTGCCTCATATTAAAGAAACATTCTGCCAGTTAATTTCAACGTGACACCAGTGTAATAAAAGACACGCACACAGGCCATCCAAATAAAATTATTTAAATTTAACTTGGCCGCCTGTTGAAGTAGCACTATACCAGTGTTGAAACACACTTAAAATCCATGGCTAAAGAAATACTCTGCCAGTTCATTTCAACATGACACCAGTGTTAAAGCCCATATACACACAAGCCATCCAAATAAAATCTGTTTCAACTTATTGATATTTGGCACAAGTTTTTTATGCAGTGAAGTGGCCCAGGGAATGCGTGCTGTCTCCATGTGTGAGAGGTTCCCATTTCAAAACTAAGTAAGTATCAAAAATTACTTTTAAAATAAAACATAGTAGTAAAAAACATAGTAATAAATGTTAAATTAACTAGATCTTCATGTTTTTGAACTAGATTTTCATGTAAATTTAACTGAATTTACGGGTAAAATTATCAAGATTTTCAGGTAAAATTTACAGTTTTACTATTTTAAGGCAGTGTTAAATTTTTGTGATGTCATGCAGATATTACCTGAAACCTAAGTTGATTTAACACGACATTAAAATCAAGTATCTGGTTAAGTAGTTAACCTGATCTACCAAGTTGAAAAATAACAACCTGAAAATCATGTATAATTAACCCGAAATTAGTAAGTTATACCAGCTTTTTTCTCTGAGCGTGTAGACCTCATTGTGGAGACTTTAGAAACAATTTGATAGTTGCGTGAGGTGTGACCCTACTATCAGAGCTGGCGAGGCTACACGAAAATTGCTTTACCTTTAAGAAATTCTGGATCCGCGCCTGTATGTGCAAATGCATGTGCAAATTAGAGCAAAGGTTAAATAAACTAAACAATTCACAATTTACGAGGGCGGTGACTTTTTGAATTTCTGACCTCTTTACTGAAACAGCAACACTGCTCCTGTCACTACTAATTTGAGGAGAAAATGGAAAAAAGTGAATTTCGTGTGCTTATTAAGCATTATTTCTTGCGAAAAAAAACCATCGCCGAGACCAAGGCTAGGCTTGATAAATACTATGGAGACTCTGCACCATCGATTTCAATGGTAAAAAAGTGGTTTACTGAATTTCGTTGTGGCCGTACAAGCACTGAAGATGCCGAACGTCCTGGACGCCCAGTTGAGGTCTCTACACCCGAAACAATCGAAAAAATTCACGATATGGTATTGGCCGACCAAAGATTGAAAGTGCGAGAGATTGTGGAAGCCGTAGGGATCTCGCATGGCTCAGTGGTTTCAATTTTGAATGATCACTTGGGCATGAGAAAGCTTTCCGCAAGATGGGTGCCGCGTTTGCTCACAGTCGACCACAAACGCAATCGTGTAACAACTTCACAGGAAGGTTTGGCGTTGCTTAATCGCAATATGGAGGAGTTTTTGCGCCAGAGACCAAACAACAGTCAAAACAGTGGGTTTCTAAGGGTGAATCGGGTCCAAAGAAGGCCAAGGTGGGTTTGTCAGCCAATAAAGTTATGGCGACTGTTTTTTGGGATGCACGCGGGATGATCCACATTGACTACCTTCAAAAGGGAAGAACAATCAATGGGGAATATTATGCCAACTTATTGGACCGATTCAATGACGATTTGAAAAAAAACCGACCTCATTTGGCCAAGAAAAAAGTTCTTTTCCACCAAGGCAATGCAAGGGGCACACATGTGCAGTTGCCATGGCAAAAATCCATGAATTGGGCTATGAATTGCTCCCTCATCCACCCTATTCTCCAGATTTGGCTCCGATCTTGTTCCCAAACCTGAAGAAATGGCTTGGTGGAAAAAGATTTGACTCCAATGATGAAGTCATCTCGCAAACAAAGGCCTATTTTGAGGACCTCGACAAATCATTTTTTTTGGAAGGGATAAAAAAATTGGAGAAGCGTTGGACAAAGTGTATAGAGCTCAAGGGAGACTACGTTGAAAAATAAAATTATTTTTTTATCAAAAAATCTGTGTTTTTTTTTTCAAAAAGTCACGGACTTATTGACCCGCCCTCGTAATTCATAGCGTACCTAATTGGTATACCATGGAAGAGACGTAATATGTTAAAAAAAATACTTTTAACTCCCTGAGACCGTTTGAAACAAAAAATGTTCAGTTTCTTTGAAGCTAAAAATTATTTTGTTCATGATTTCAACTTTCCTCTAAATCACTTTCTCTTTTATTACTCCCTAATTTCCGAGAAATCCCTTGTTTAGCAATGTTATTTTTACTACAACAACTGTTGAAACCTTCAACTACTACATGTACAAGTATACTTTCATACATACCTAAATACATAAAATAGATTTAACACATTATTTCTTTGATATTAAATCGTACATTATAAATTTCCATTTCAATATTTAAACATACATCCAGGATCCAGCCAAAAACCTTTCAAAATCTCCGATTATGGCTTCAAATAGAATTATAAATTTTTCATTCAACCTAGGTACAAAACAATAAATTCAAGGTTAAATAAAGTACATAATTCCAATGAAAAGAAATTCTTCGAAAATGATATGCATTACTCGCACTGGGTGCTGTCGATGTCGATACGTTTTAATTTAAATTAAATTAATACCTTCATCACATGTTACATTCGCATCATTCCTTAATCAACGTATATTATTCCAATTTTAATATACAGCACCTTTTTACGATCAATGAAGCTCCTTTCTGCCACTTTATCTGGAATGGGACAAAACAAAAAACATATACCCTGTTTTACCTGGGACACAGCCAGTGTTATTTTCAATGTATTTCAAAATCCCAAATTGGCAGCGGAAAACAACCAATTTCCAAATAAATTACCTCCAATGCCTGCCTGCAGCGGCAAAACAAAACTCAATAATGTAATAGAATAATGATCCATGTCAGGGAGTGTTGAAGGCAGAGATGGGGGTGGCACTGGGCTGGGGCTGTTGTCGTTGTCTGCAATACACAACATTGCCATTATCGATTCCCGGCAACGCAAACATCTTATAGGTCGATTTCTGGGATTTCTCGGTGTCATAAAACTGGCAAGCTGCTCCAAAGAAACCAAAATTCAAATGCTAATGACATAGCCCATATGTGACTTGCGATTCATGAATATATCCTTACCTTGCCTGTATATACCCTCTGTCATCCTACACATGGTTCTACTACCTCCGCGCCCATCAACATCATCGTCATCATCTTCGTCGTCCCTGTCGCATATCAATTGAAAGGTTTGCTCCTTAGGGAATGATTTGAAAACAATATTAGATTATGGAAATTTTGCTGCTTTCTATTCAAAGACAAAAGGCCTAGAGAGAAGAGCTGACTGGCGTTGTTGGTGGATTCTGTATGGGGTTTTGAGCTTGATCTTTGGGGGTGAAAAAAAAACTAACACACGAGCATAACTTTTGATTTAGATAGACTTATACTAACATTAACGAGGTAAACGGTCATTGACTTACAAAATATGATCTAGATATAATTAGATTGGAGGAGTTCCACGCCCATAAAAGTGTTATGAGTTTTGAACACACGTGCGTGAAAAGTGTGGAATGGAAATCAAGCTAACTAATTTCCAGTAAACTCATTCCTTGGAGTATTATCATGTTATATTTTCGTATAAAACAGATTTGTGCATAAAAAGAAAAGGGTTGGATAAGCTTGATTACTTTAATGGGAAATGTATAAATTAATTATTTATATATCTATACCTTGCCCAAAACTATGAATTGACTCAAATCAGCTTGATAAATTGTGTAATTTATGTGGAGAAGTTCATAATTGTGCTCCATTACTGCTAATAATTGAGTTGTGGGAAATTGTTTTATATGATTAATAAAAGATCGCACCAGGTTTAATACCTTGAATTTTTTTATTTGAATTGCATGATCCGTTTTTGAGAAAAGTAAGAAGTTTTTTTAAATTTTTGTTTGTATGGCTGGTATAGGTATCGTAATATTTGCTCTGGCAATAATTTTTTCGGAGGTGGTCTTTTTGACAGCTGTCACTTAATTTATGTTCAGTTTGGTTTGCCATTTCATAATGAATAGACTTACTCCTAATCAACGTTTGCAAACCTAGCAAATTTATTAAATTTGCAAGTATTGCAAACGTTGTTCATAAACTGAGCATGAATCAAGTGACAGCTGATTTCGTCTTTTTGACAGCTGTCACTTGATTTAGTTTAGCTTAGTTTGGTTTGCTATTTCATAATGAATAGACTTACTCCTGACCAACGTTTGCAAATCGTGCAAATTTATTAAATTTGCAAGTATTGCAAACGATGTTCATAAACTGACAGCTGTCAAAAAGACCAACTCCAAAAAAAATGTTGCCAGGTTGAAAACCCAACATCTAAAAAAACACCCTTTATTATAAGAAATTACTTTTTTATTCTGTTCAAACATTTCAAAACCAAACCTTTTTTTACATAGCTGACTTTGTATATCAGCTTTTGTCTTTTTTAATATGGACAAAACAGTGTTTTTTTTTTTTTTTTTTGTAAATTCATTTTTATTTTTAATTATCTTAGAACTATCTTAAAGCTAGACAAAAATTCATAAAAAACTAGCCTACTTATCAATATCTTAAAACTAACTTACTGGCCCCAGTCGGGCGCTCTAAGTTAAACTATAATAACTTAATGCTAATGCCTTTCGGCCTAATAACTATCTTAATACTAAATCCAGGTCGGTTTTATTTTTTACCGAGAAGAATTTCACAAAAAACTAGGTATCTATGTCTTTATTTTTTGGTTTTATATAAAACTTACAAACTACATAAAACTAAATTAAAGCTAATTAAAACTACTTAAAACTACTTACAACTAATTTTAAACTAATTACAACCTACTTATAAGCTACTTACAAACTAGAACAGCCACAGCAAGCATTTTCCGGTTTTTATAATTTTTTTGTATTTTTGTTGATTTTATAATTTTTTTTTTGGTGTTTTTGTATGTTTTATATATTTTTTTTTTTTTTTTTTTTTTTTTTTTTTTTGGTGCCACCCTGACTGTCCCTACTTAAAACTAACTACCGAAACCTATGTAAGTCGGCCATACAAGAGAAAATAGCAAGGTCAACTATTAAATGTCTGAAGGAACTTCATCTTCGTTTTTCAACCACCAGAACTGGTTCTCCTGCTTTACCCTATCTCTTCGGTCCCGTTCGGACACAGTCCTACTGAACCGAAGGTGCTCAGCTCCGTCTTGTGCGAGGACGTCTCGACTGTAAAGGAGCCGCCGATCTACAGTTCTACGGCCGACGTGGTAGATTAGCGGAATCGCCGCTCTATCCTGGATCAGCCCTCGACTGTCTAGGTGGAGGAATGCATCTGGCGGAATAAAGCCGTTTAGACGCACACTCTCGTAGTATTCGTTGTTGGGGTAATAAGCCCCGAAAATTAAGCTGTTAGACGAGGACATCGCTCTTGCAATGTGACCTCGAATAAGCTTCAGCAAGAAATTATCTATCCTGTTTATGTTGGCCCCGTTGTATAGAGCCAGGTTGGAATAGTAGTGTTTGTACTCCGACTCTGGTGTTCTGTGCAATCCAAGGCAGCGTCGAAGACACTGCCTCTCAAACACCCGAATCTTTTCCATTTGAGATGGGGCAACGTTGAACCAAACCGGGCACCCATAGGCAATCATCGGCCGGATAAGGGCCATGTAGCAAATCACCTTTACCCTGCTGTCAAGCCGGCTGCTATAAAACAACCGTTTCGTCAGGGCGAAAGCTCCCCTAGCCCTGGCCAGAGCAGCATTTATATGTCTGTCGAAATACAAATACTGATCCATCCAGATGCCAAGGTACTTTACTACACTTTTACTCGCCAGTGGATGTCCATTTGGCCCTACGATCACCAGCTTGCGCCAGTTCTTTCTCGTATCCCTTGTGGCTCCACGCAACGGAGTCCTAAACAAGATAGTTTCTGATTTCTGAAAGTTGATTTTCAACTTCCAGTCATCACAATATCGTTGAATCTCATCGAAGTCACTCTGCAAAAGAATTCTGATGTCCTCGACTTTTGCAGCTGTTCTGTACGCAATTAGATCGTCGGCATACGCAATTGCCTGAGTTAGACTACTTATCAGATCGCTGGTGTAAATGCTGAATAGAATCGGCGAATTGACCGCTCCCTGCTGAAGACCATTTTTAATATTAAAGGTTGTGGCAGAAGTTACATTGCCACTTTTGACAACAAACTTTCTACCATTGAGCATATCATAAAGCATATATAACAGTGGTTTACTAATGCCAAGTCTGGTCAGCTTTAGATAAAGACCCTCTAACCATACGGTGTCGAAGGCCTTCTCCAAATCAACCAGACAGGCACCCGTACACTGCTTCTTAGATTTGTTCCATTGGACATCAGAAACTAGTTTCGACGCGGCATGAATGGTGTCATGTCCCGCCTTAAAACCGAACTGATTGTCCGGTATGATATTATTGTCCTCTGCCCACTTAGACAGAGCTCTATTGATAACTTTTTCGAATACCTTGCTTATGCTCGGAAGAAGACTTATCGACCGGAGATTCGCCGGATTGGAGTTGTCCTTTCCTTTTTTCGGGAGAGGATGCACCACAGCTGTCTTCCACCGCACTGGATAATATGCATTATTCAGAGCGTTGTTAAACAGAGTGGTATAAATGTCTACTGCTCCTTGAGGTAAATGTCGAAGTACAACGTTGGATATGCCATCGACTCCTGCTGACTTCTTCTTCTTTAATGAATCGAAGATGAGCTGGAGCTCCACCTTCGTAATTAACAGGGAACTGGGCCCATTTCGCTCGGCGATTATGGCGTTTGCCAAATGATCTTCATTGAACCCGGTGAAACCAAGGTTCTCTGATCGCCATTGCGTGATGTCATTCCGAAGGTAGAAGTGATGGAGCAAGGCTCTGTTTTCCAGGTCGTGATTCGGGCGAATGCACGCATTCACCTTGTACACTTGCTGGAAAGCAGCCCCCACAGCCTCCACTTTCTCCTGCGGATCTTCGACAATAAAGAGGTCATCGTCCAAGACGGCGTCCTCTGGATTAATTCCTGCTGTCAGAAGTACGTCTCTGTTGTCCGTCGTTCTCTGAAGCTTAAGACAAGGAAGGTCGTTCTGATCATTCCTTCTAAATATCTTGTTAATTTGCGGAAACATGCTCGGGTCGCTAGCATTAACGGCCCGAATTTTGTTGTCCCAATACAAATTAATTGACAACCGATAGTTCTCTTTAATTAGTTGGTTGATGTTCTTGATCGACGACTTCAGTGTCCCAATCTCCAGATCGTGAGGGTCAGTAAACCGTCTGTACAAGAGTTTGAGTCTTGTTAGCAGTCCACTTTTTTGTCTGTGTAATGCGTCAATGGTCGCATTTCGGTACATGTCTGTTGCGTCCCGTTGTTTGTATTTCGGTATTGTTCTGTTCATTGTTCGTTTGATTGTCTCGTCCATTTGTTCTAAGTATTGGTCTATTTCGTTATTTGTCAAATTCCTGTCATTTGGTGGGGATATATTGTTCGAACTGATTTCGCTCGATAAGGCGTTGGTAAATCGTGGCCAGCGCACCTTACTGTAATTGTAAGTATGCACAGGTACATACTCTTCCAACTCTACGAGCTCGTTTGGAAGCTGTATTACGGCGGCGAGTCCGCAGTGATCACTGTCGTACTCGATTGTTCGTAAACAGTTTCTTGGTCTTTGACCCACCGTGTCAGTAATTGTCAGTCTTGCGTCTATTAGCAATAGATCCAGATAGGCATCGCTTCTTGGAAACGATGGCCGATCCGTAGCCAGCAGGTCGACACCATACTCAGTGTTGTATCGACTCATCCAATTGAAAAGATGAATACCTCTTTGATTTTGAATTTGATTTCCCCAATCTTGGTGTTTGGCATTCAAATCACCGGCCATGAGAAAGTAATTTTCTTCCAAGCTCAAGTGTAGACATTCGAAAAGTTTTTCAAGCTCTGTAATGAAATCAGTTGGCTGAGGTGATGCCGGTGCATAAGCCGCGATCACATACATTCGCTTCCCCTGTTGGAGAGGAATGCATACGATGCACGCCTCTAACAGCCGAAATTTACGCAGATCACTATTATATATAACTTTATGATTAATGCCTTTGCGTATGAAGATTGCGACGCCCCCCCCTTGAGTGGAGTTGGGTCGATCTCTTCTAACGATATTGTAATTGTTGTTAGTCAACTTATGTTTCTGGTTCAGCTTAGTTTCGCTGGCCATAAACACATCTGGACTTTGGTCTTTCAACAATTGGAAAAGATTAGCTCTACGTTCGGTCCTAATCAGTGAATTTACATTCACAGCAAGGATCCTAAGAGGCCTCTCCGACAGCGCGCCTTTAACCTCTAATTTGCGTTAGGCTAGGCAAAACAGAGTAGAGATAGTCTACCCTAGTCGCCTGCTCCTTTATCTGGTTATGAAGTCCTGTCAACTGGCCTTGAATTGCCAGCAACATGCTTCTTATTTCGGCCTGAGCGTCCGGCGCCTTTTGCACTAGGGCCGGTTGGGCTGCCTTAGCTGCAGGCTGTACCGTTTTTCCCCTCCCTGCCGCCATTTGGGCGTAGGAAATTTGGGGATTAACGGGCGTTGCTGTAGGAGCACGCGTTGATGGGCGTGTCTCTACCGCTGTCTGCTTAGCCGCTTTGTTGTTTCTTATTTGCTGAAAAGCTGAGCAACCCCGATAATTAGCAGGGTGCCCCTCTTTTCCGCAAAGTGCACATTTAAGCTGGGTCATGTCTTCGACCCGTTCTTCACCGAGCTTGCACTCCCCCTTAATGTGGTCCTCACCACACTTAACGCAGCGTGGCTGCATTTCGCAGTTTGCTGCAGCGTGGCCAAACCTTTGGCAGCGCATGCATTGAAGCATGTCGCCGCCTCTCTTTAATTTATCCCAAGTTACAACCTGGTAGTTGAGAACGGAGATACTTCTCAACCTATCCAGTTTGCTGCTGGGCGATAGCTGGACTAGGAAGAACGGCAAAGACCGCTTCTCCCGTCTGGCTCTGACTGTAGCGAACGGCTTGACCCCGATAAAGTCGAGA
The DNA here is from genome assembly GCA_946251815.1 of Dasysyrphus albostriatus. NCBI lineage: Eukaryota > Metazoa > Arthropoda > Insecta > Diptera > Syrphidae > Dasysyrphus > Dasysyrphus albostriatus. The sequence goes on along the minus strand of OX276336.1, from coordinate 47,691,128 downwards.
TCGTCGCTCGCTTTTTGACGGAGCTCATTTAAGAGCACCTGTGGTTCCGTGCAGGAATCTATGCCCTTCAGGAGGACCGTTTGGTATTTATCCACTTTGGGGGTAAAACTGAAGAACTCAGTCGTGGATTTCTTTAATAATTCTTTAATGATTTTGTGCTGCTCCACTGTGGAGCAGTGGATAGCATGTCTATCTTTACTTAATCTTTTAATAAAAAAGTTTTGGCCTATGGCCGACTTACACAGGTCTATGGTTTCCTGTAGCTCCATTTTATAGGTGTTTATTGGTGGCACCTTTTCTTTTTTATTTTGGGGCGGCTGTGGCTGCTGCTGGTGTTCTCCTCGCTGCTGCTCGTTCCGCTTCTGCTGACTGTACTCCTGTGGTTGTTGTTGCTGCTGCTGCTGTTGCACTGATTTTTTTGGACGTTGCTCCTTCGGCTGCTGCTGTTGTTGTTTAGTTGGCAGTTGTTGTTGCTGCTGTTCTTGTGCATTTAGATTTGGATTTGGCTGCTCTTGCTGTGGCGCTGCCTTTTTTGGCGCCTGCACAACTTTTTTCTGCTCGCGCTCCTGTTTCTCTCTTTCGCGTCGAGCTTCTTGCTTGTGTCTGAGTGCTTCTATCAGTGGGGTCACGATGGCATTGAGACGTTCCATCTCCCCCCGAATGACATCTATTTTTTGGCTGATGGCCTGCTCATCCAATTCTTCTTGCGCCTCGTTTTCCTCTTCGGAGGACGCCTCTGGTGAGGTTAAACCAACAAGCGCATTGCGGACAAAACAGTGTCAGACGAGCTTGGTGGTCAAAAGTGCTTGTTTGATAAAGTTTTTTTTTTCTAAAATTTTAAATCTATCCCTTTCCCTGTATACAAATTCAAAACAAACAAATCTTCTTTTGAAAATATGAATTTTTAACTTATGCTTAGACAAAATAGAAATATTTCCAGACGAGTTTTTATTTTTATAAAGGGTGTTTTTTTTAGTGGTACCTGCTTACAAAACTTTGAGTTGGCAACACTATCTTAACTGGTGGCCTGGTTTTTTTTTTTTTTGGTTTAGCATTTTAACATGAATTGACTCACCCCTGAACAACGCCGCCAAATTGTGCAAATTTATTTTGAAAATCATGGCTCTGTTCAAAATACGTATCGCGCGAATTTTGTTTAACGATGAAGCTCACTTTTGGTTAAATGGATACGTCAATAAACAAAACTGCCGTATTTGGAGTGATGATAATCCTGAAGTGTATGTTAAGACAACGTTACATCTACAAAAACTGACTGTTTGGTGTGCTTTATAGGTTGGTGGAATAATTGGTCCGTGCTTCTTTAAAAACAATGCTGGCCAGAACGTTACAGTCAATGGTGACCGCTACAGAGTCATGATTACTGACTTTTTCGTTTATCAATTGAACAAACATGATGTGGTTTCAACAAGACGGTGCAACATGTCACACAGTTCGTGCCACAATTGATTTATTGAAGGAAACTTTTCCTAACCGCATAGTTTCAGGTTACGGACCCGTGAATTGGCCTCCAAGATCGTGCGATTTAACGCCATTTGACTATTTTCTGTGGAGATATGTGAAATCGCTAGTCTGCGCCAATAAGCCCAAAATGGTTGACCACTTCGAGGACAACATTCTCATTATTGCCAATATACAGTCACAAATGTTGGAAAAAGTCATCGAAAATTGGACCTCCCAATTATACTACGTTCGAGCCAGCCGTAGCGGTCTTATGCTACCTCGAAAAAATATAACCCCAAATTTGCCTAAAAAATGCATTTTTTATGTCTTTAAAGTCGAATATTTCCAATACATGACGTGCTTGAACTATTTCAAGGCCGTTTTCGAACTCACATTAAGAAGTTGATTAGTTTTTTCGAGTGGATTTTCAAAAACAGTAAAAATACGCCAATTTTCAACTAACGCTTGGGTAATGGTACTTTGATGTAATTTTCGAATAATTTCGTAGTTTTCGAGCCATTGGTGAAAAACTCCGACATTGCATTGTTTTCCATGTTGCATCAAGAAATTTAAGTCGCAAGCCTCAGATTCGGATTCAGCACCCCCGAAAACATAAAAGAGGGGCAAAATCAAAACTACCCCACAATTTGCTCGCTAAGAGCCTTTTTGAGCACAAATTGACTGGACTTAAACAAAAAAGAACCTTAAACTACAAACGCAAGCATACGTTCGATCTAGTCGCGAATTTTATTTTAAAATCCTTTTTATTAAAATGTTGTTCTGTTGTCTCATATAAATAATAATTTTACCTAATATATTATAATTTCATCGATACAATTAGTTTCGAAAATAATTTGTTCCATTTAAAGTGCCATCTTTATCTGGTCTTAAGACTTATTGAAACGATTGAAAGGAATTTTTGAATAAGAACTAGCACGTGACCAGAATACTTATTTCCTCATCAATAAACGATGCGATGATTTTTTTTCTCTCACAATAACTTATAAGATGTATGTATGTATGTGTTTATATACCTACTCCTATATCTACAGATTCATCCAGATATGCACACTAAATCCACTCTAGAAGTTTAAACATGCGGATAAACGCGTATATTCTATAGGTAAAATCCTTTAAGGACGAATTTCTTGTCGATCCATTTGCAAGTGTTTGTTTGTCGTTTAAGGGTGTCCCATTATTATTATGTCTGTTACTCACAACATGAAATTCGGGGTTGCTATTACCTATAACAAGAACACGCTTATCTGAGAATTGACGTAGCTATGTATCTAGATATACTTTGTATCCCCCACAACGAAGGGATTATGAGCGATTTAAATTGTCTAATTTGAATGGAATTGCTTTATAAAATAACAAATATGTATAAGTATTGGGATATTGGAGCATTCAATTATTATTAATCGCATTCTAATTGTAATCGATACGAAGGAATATTTGAAATATCAATAAGGAAATATTGTTATAAATAAAAAATAACCGGCGAAACACACAACAGATTTTCAAATTCCGGGGGAACAGAATTTTTTCGTGTGAAATATATTCCGGGTGAAACTCACAAAAAGGATGACCGACTCGTCCAAAGCTGGACCATCCTTGTTTTATAATATTTCATCTTCTTTGATAAGTTCTTTCACCAGTGGCGCATTTTTTTATTAGAATTAAGGCCTTGCAGCTTAAGATCTAGATTCTGGAATTTTCGACCATCTTGTAGCTCTAAAGTTTGTCGTTGATTTCTTGCAAACTTTAAAGCTAAGATCCCACGTCCAAAGTCAACATTTGTGAATGCACACTATGGTATATTGAATTTAGATATGAAGACGAACCTTAAATAAGGGATCTTTTATGGGATTTAAAAGATGTAAAAGGAGCATACAATTGTTGGAAAACAACGTCATTTTATAAAAGCAGATTCCTCTTTTTCAGGGACTGGCTTCTTGAGCCTGTATGAAGCGAATTTATTTATACGAGTATGTTCTTTCGGTAATATTTAACAATATTTCTCAAACATACAGACACGTTAACAGTGCGGCCTAACTTTTGCCAGTCCTATACGTAGGTATTCCTATATTTGATCCTGTGCCATTTTTTTTTTTGTTTTGTCCAAAAGCCCCAACTATAAATGTTTTCATTGTCATATTTTGTTTTTGAACGATTAAAATCGCTTGTGTATTTTTGTCGCCGCGCCATGCCATGCCATACCAGCCGACTATTATATGGCAACAGCAACAATTTGGCCAGCACTATTTGTAGCTCTGCACCGCCGAACACGAGAAATGCAATTCCATTTGACCTGGGGACGTTTTAATTACAAATTCCCCTCAAAGTGACCATTAGGAAGTTTAAATAGTTAACAACGATAGACAGACACTCCATGCAAATCGAGTGTGCAATCGAGTTAGATGGATCCTGTGCAAATCCTCTGGCTCTTGTATATATGCATATAGCTTGGTTAGGTATTTGTATACTGGACTAGTGCTGGCCATAATAGTGACGTCTATTCTGAATGTGGATATATGTATAAGGACGAAGGAATGAGATGCCCTCACGTGTGTGGGATCAAGGCTCGGAAGGAATTACAGTGGCATTTATTTGGCTGGCATAAGCCTGAGGCCTCTGCAACAGCAACAGCATCGTCGGTGGGAATAATAAACGAAGGCTATTTACATGTTCCGTTGCACTTCCGGTTCCAGTTGGAAATACTCTTATACAAATCGGTGGTACATGCAAAGTCCGATGTTATAGCTCTGAAGCTGGACACAAAGGAAGCAAACTTCTCAGCAGTTAATTTCACAAAGTGCTGGTCCCAAATCTCTTAAGTGTTTTCTTGTTGTTGTTGTTGTTTTTCTTCTATTTTTTTTTTTGTTATATAAGTGTATTATGTGTATGTCTGATGCCATTGCTTTTATTAAGGGGTGTTGAATTCTGGCAGATTAATTGTTCTAGAACTTAAAAAAAAAGTTTAAACTATACAGACTAAGAAAGAAGGTTTATTATACAGGAATAGAAAGTTAGTCCTTTAATTTTGGATGTTTATTTATATGGCAAAAATAAAGCGATTAATTAATCTTGAAGGCACATTATGTTTATGTTCCAAAGTTCAGATTTAGAAGGTAGAGATTATACAAATAAAAAAAAACATTGACTGACATTGTTTATGCAGATAGATTTTGTTTTTAATATTGCCAGAACCCTGCCGTCAAACGATACAGGAATATTTCAAAGGTGAAAAGGCTTGTTTTAACTTTAAATCTAATTATAGTAGCTTGTTTAAAGCAATAAGATGGAACAGGAACAGTGCTGTCACCTGCGCAATACTTTGCACTATTTATTTCATTGATCAACATTTCAACTATCTTTTAATTTTTCGCAATAGATCAATCAGTAAGTTAAAGAAAGCTTATTGGAAACTCAAACTTTTAATTTATCTTAATAAGTATCAATCAATAATTTGAACGCTTGTTATTTTTTTTTCCTCCCTACACCTCCCTTCAAACAATTTGCAATATCGTTGGCGTAGCATCGTGACCAGCACTCTTGACTTATGTCGTTCTCTGTCGCGGATGCAACTCAACGGACCATATTATTGTTTAATTCATATATTGTTTTTGTGGACAATATTGTATTATTTTTTGATACTTTTAAAGGTTATTAAATTAGTTTTTTTCCTTAAATATAAATCTGAAAAGTGCAATTTTTTGTGCTTTTTTCTATATTGTAAAAGGAATTGAAATGCCTAATAGCCCGGGAACGGCCACGCAAAATTGGATGCCAAGTGATTGCATTAGTACAAATATATATAAAACTACTGGTCGGACAACATGACCTGGTTTCAATATTTAGGAAATATATTTTTCGGGTTTTATTTTCTATAATTTGGGTATCAAATGAAAGCTCAGACTGTCCTCTAAAGCTAAACACGACACCAATGGTCGGACAGCCTATTTTTGCCGGGTGCGACGTCGTTTTTCAACAAAAAAATTGAAACTATGTATTTTTTAAAAATAAAAAGAAAAGGTTTTTAAAAATGTTGATAAGTTTATAATATTATTTAATCTTATTTTAAATTTGTGTAAGGGAAAATTGGTCCAAATCCGTTCAGCCGATAGCAAGAAAACTCAAAATTAAAAAAAAACGTTCCGTGAGATGTAAGTAAGCCAAAAATCACGCCTGCATGTAAAAATTGAATAATTTTTTTATTTATTATTATTTCTTATTTTTTTAATATATGTTATAAAAACTTTGTGTGATATAAACTTTAACTATGCTAAATAATATTCATCGATGCACAATTGGGCTCTTAAGCAGGTGATTTTCAATTTTTACACCATGGCGTGACTTTTGGCCCAGATTTTACTATTAATAGTTGCTAAGATTAAATTTTTGTAGTTTTTTGTAGTAGATGAAACTAATTTAAGCATACAGAAAAATTCGTAAGAGCCGTTTTTAAGAAAAAAATATATTTTCTTCACCGGTCTGTTTAACATTTGTATGGAAGTTTTTATACAGTTATTTTTTTTCGAAAAATTCAAATTTGTTCAGAATTTTCTAGAGAGTGTTAAAAAAATCGACACTTAAATTTTTAAAAAAATTAACCTATTTAATTTAATTTAGCAAAATGAACGTATAAAACCTACAGGATTGAGATTATTGTAAAAATAAAAAAAATCTTTCCAAACTCAATTTGAAAAAAAGTTTACCATATAAAGTTAAATTTGTGTGTTAAGTATACCTATTCAATGTTTTTATCAGTTTTTGAACAGACATTTAAGGATTATGCTTAAATGTCTTGTTGTTCTGAAGAAAGTAAAAATAACAATAAATTTCTATTTCACTACCTTTAAACTGAAAATATATTACACTTACCCTATGTAGGTATGCAATAGACAAAAGTGCCCAGAATCGTTTGGAAGGGTTTCTTTTCCCCCCATTCAGACAGGAGGGGTAGTTTTCTAAAAAAAATAACTCAAAACAGACTAAACTTATTTTTAAAACATGGGAACACTTAATGCCACGCTATAACTTTTTTAAACCACAAATCCATTCTCTAATAATGCTTTTGAAATAAAGGTTTTAGTGTTAATACCTATGTATGAACATATACACCGGTATTAATAAACGCAAATAAAACACGAATTATCTTTAGTCAGTGAGTTAAGTGTCAAATCTTATCAATAAATTTTAATTCATGGTAATAAACTAAGTCACCAAAATAGGTACATTAAACGAGTAATTAAGTTAAAATACTTCTGTCATTGTTGCCAAAAACTATAGAAAAAAAAGGAAACAGACGCTAGTAACCCTGAGGCCACACGAGCCAGTACTGGCTAGCCAGTCGCAATACACTCACACTTTTTTACCGACACATACCCTGAGGCCACACGAGCCAGTACTGGCTAGCCAATTGGTTACATACATTGACTGTCAAGTTCCTATTCGTGTATTGGCTGTGACGTAGGCGGCATGCTGTACTGGCTTCTATACTGGCCAGGGTTCGGATGTTAATCCAAATGGAATAAATCTACTCCGATTTCAGTGAAAAAAATAGAAGTACTATGACATTGACATACTATATAATAGGTCAATGTACTATGATATTCCATTCTTTCAAAATTAAATGAACTAAAAACACACTAATGCTATGCGACAAAACTAGCCTTTACTTGTTTCTGTAAAAGCTCTCCCAAACCAACGCGAAACCATCAGAAAGAAAACTAAAACTTTACTTCTCAGAATTTCCTTTCATGGCGTTAAATGAGAGCAACTACACTGACGCGATGGGAATTCACTAGAAAATTTATTCACTTTGCCTTCTCACCGCTTAATCAATTTATTCAGCAACTTTTGATTCTCTTCTCGAATGGTAAGAGGACCCAAAAACACACCACACGAGACCTATAGCTTTTAACCACTTTGAAAAACTCAATTTAAAAAAACTTTGGGGAGACTATGGCGAGATCCAAGCGAGATAATGGCAAAACATGCTCAATGCAAAGGACAGCGTGTAAATGTGATGGCGAGACCATAGCGAGAAAGCCATGACATAGATTCCCGTGTAAATGGGCATGGCGAGAACATAGCGAGACGACTTTAATGACCATGGTACTGGGAACTACGTTTCGACGACCACGGCGAGACACGTGAATCTTGAGTAAGCCAATTCGTTTTCCAAAACAATGCATGAAAATTATAACAAATTTTTGGTTAAACTCTGTTGAAAAATCTTAGCTTTGATATCACTTCTTGAAAGTGAATAATATAAAATTCAATATTTATCTGGATTTTATAACTTAAACTGACCTCCGGAATGCAGTTTAAATCCAATTGCATTAAACGAGTGAATAAAATGGGAACTAGCAAATTTATAAAACTTTGACTCCCCGATTCTTATTTAATTAATATTTTGTGAAATAAAATGCGAGTCAATTTCAGTTTTAAGACCTTTTTTCCAAATCTGCTCCGAAAAAATACTGCCGAACCCTGTAACTGGCTGCTCTACTGGCTTCCCAACTGGCTACGAAAAAAGCAAGCCAGTTGACGAGCCAGTTGCTCATGCTTGTATGTGTCGGTAAAAAAGTGTGAGTGTATGGCGACTGGCTAGCCAGTACTGGCTCGTGTGGCCTCAGGGATACAAGCATGAGCAACTGGCTCGTCAACTGGCTTGCTTTTTTCGTAGCCAGTTGGGAAGCCAGTAGAGCAGCCAGTTACAGGGTTCGGCAGTACTTTTTCGGAGCAGATTTGGAAAAATTGGTCTAAAACTAGAATTGACTCACATTTTATTCCACAAAATATTAATAAAATAATAATTGGGAAGGTCATATGTCCAGTCCTAAAGAACTCAAAGATTTATGTGATTGTGTTTGTGGTAATTAAATTTTAATGTGAGTTTTCATCCTTGAGAAATTAAATGCTAATAGTGACAATGTGAATAGAATATAATTTCTTTCACATATGATAATAAATATAAAAAGTATCAATAAAAGGCAATAACAGGATGATTGTTTTCATCTTCATACGTTGTTTTTTTTTTTCATTTCCTATACATGAAAAGGTGTGATAAAAGTTCTTGCAAAAAAGCACAAATACTTATTCAAAAGTGTAAATTTACCAACACATACTCCAAGTCACTTCTGAAATATCCGATGACTAATTTGAAATTGCATTTCACTGGCCCCCTTATGCCGGATCTACACAAGTGACAAATTTGACAAATTTCCATTCATTCACGACATTAAAGTGGCAAAATAATGGTAAAATCAAATCATTAATGACATGAATTTACCCGAACGCAAAATAATGGCGTTTTGATGCTCTGTTATCAAAATGGCTATAAGAATGAGCTGGTTCATTTTTTATTCTGTATTGTCATTATTTGCAAAATAGTGTCACTGTTTACATGGCTTCATTTTAATGGCAATATTTAATGCCAATTAGTTCGTCATTTATTTAGTATGAATATTATGGCACATTTTCAATTCATTTACACGATTATGTCATTAATGGCGTGAAAATGGAAGAATTTATGACAATTTGTCACTTGTGTAAATCCGGCATTACTAATTTTTACTAGCTAAATCGATTTTCGGCGAAAAGTGACTCATCTTAATCACTACTTGTGGTTTCGAATTAGCTAAATCTCCGCACAGAACCAACGCAAAACATTTGTAACGCTCTGTTCTTTTGTTAATTTTGTCGCATAGCAATAGAGTGTTTTTAGTTCATTTAATTTTGAAAAAGCGGAATATCGTAGCAGTTATACTTCTTTACCTAAAAAATGTTAATCCAAATGGAATAAATCTAGTCCAAGATTTGTTCCATTTGGATTAACATCCGAACCCTGGCCAGTATAGAAGCCAGTACAGCATGCCGCCTACGTCACAGCAAATACACGAATAGGAATTTGACAGTCAATGTATGTAGCCAATTGGCTAGCCAGTACGGGCTCGTGTGGCCACAGAGTAACCCCTAGGCCACACGCGCAAGTACTGGCAAGCAAGTTGGCTACATACACTGCCTGTCAAATACGTAATTTGCACTCCATTTGCCTTCCACTTGCTTCCCACTTGCTTCCCACTTGCATTCCACTTGCTTGTCTCCCAACTTGCTTCTCAACTTGCTTCACTACTGGCTTTAAAAATTCCATGCCAGTTGATGAGCAAGTTGCTTGGATTTGTTTGTGTTAGTGAACAAATGTGTATGTATTGCAACTTGCTTGCCAGTACTTGCCCGTGTGGCGTCGGGGTAACACACATGCTTCTTACAACTTTAAATGAGAGGGTGTATGTGCAAAAGTTCACATTTAGTGAGAAAGAATGTATGCAGTTCAAAAAACAGTCTTTGGTAACAACAGAGTTTTTGTTGATTGTAGTAGATTTTCGTAAAGATTTTGAACTTAACGTGGGTTAGCAGTTTATATTTTTGTTGATATGAAATTTTAATTCTCCTGATGGACGTTTTAATTAATTTGTGAATTAAAAGATATCAAAGCAATTTTTATTGATAGGACTGATAGAGTTTAAGAAAAAAAAAAACTATTTTTAATCTACAAAAATTATTACACTTTTGGAATTGTCCGATGAGCTTGAGATCTGGTTTTCGAGGAGCGTATTTTAGCCTCAAAGTAAAAAAAATGATGATTTTCAGTAGGTCACAAGGACACAATTCTTCTATCATGCTACGGAATCTGGAATTAATGATCTCCCCACCCTCCTTAAAATTGATTTTTAATCATTTGAATATTTTTTTGCTCACCGAGAATTAAGTTAAATTAATTAATTTGTTTGGCATTAACTCATTTGAAAGTTAACATAAATATTTTCTGATATTTATATTTGTATTGTATAAAAAAACAACGGTTGGTTGTATTTTGACCTCTAAGCTCTACAATCTTTCTTATTAAAAAATGTTTTTGTAAGTTTTCACCATTTTAATCACATTTCTGCGTCGTAGATATTTAATTTTAAATACTTAAAAGTTTACACACGTTTTACTAAAATCATTCGCTTAGATTATTTTTCAACAGTTTTCAATGTTGTATCCATACATAGCTAGATGGAATATATAAACAAAAAAAATTTAATCAAAGATCAAAACTCGTAAATTAAATACACCCCTGCTTAACAAATCATTAATTATAATAATAAAAAGACACAACAAAAATTAGAAACATCTTATACTAAACATAATATCTGTCCCTTTGCTTTTCAGATTCTGTTTGCTACCGAAAATCTGTCATAAATTCATAAATAATACTTCCTCAATTCTACCTCAATTTAACATGATAAAAAACGCATGCTATACTCTGATCTATGCATGTTTTGGAAAACCCATGTTCACTAATTGGGTATAACGAGACGAAGAAAAGGGGTGCATAATTTTATTTATAATAAAGAATTACACACTTGAATGCGGGCATCAGTCATATAGAAATAAATTATTCACTATTTTAAGAAACTCTTTTACATCAAGTTTATGTATGTGTTTGTATACAGTATACATAGATCATTTCATTTTTTTTTTAAATAAACTAAAATGAGACATCAGAGGAGTTGATGTTGTGGGTACATTTTTGTGGTGTGATAGACGCCTTCCATTCGATGAACTGCACTTAATTTAAAATTTTGACGCCTGTCATTGTCCGCATATCCCAGTTGTAGGAAAAAACTTTCATAACACAATTTAGTAATTTGCTCTATGATTGATGGAATATAAAATAAAGAAGTCATATACAAAAATTAAACCATTATCAAACTAAAAAAAAAAAATATGTAGTGTTTATGTAGATTAGGTATACTCTCGTAGTTAAAATAAGAAAATTGAAAACTTTACATAGCTCTTGGATTCTTACTAGATTATTACATTTCCTTGATGAAGACATCATCTTGGTTGAGTCTTTATAAAAACTTAAGACACTTTGCATTTTCTGACACTGAATTAAAACGAATTTAATAAGCCATTACTTTATGTGATCATAATTATTTATCATTCCTGTTTGTAACTTTTATTACAAAAGTCAATTTTCTGCATTTTTTTTTAATTACCTACAAACTAAAACTAAATAATACTGGAATACTATTTATTACTTTTGGTAAAATAACTATTACAAACCCTGTCATATATACATTTACTACGTTTACATGTGGTGTTGAAGCCAGCTTGAAACTCGCTTCAACTCTTTGTAAACCTGGGTCGAGTTGAAATGAGTTTGACTCGACTCGACTACACTCGAGGAGCGGAGTCGAGTCGAAATTGGTGATGAAAAACCTGGGTCGAGGAGTTGGTTTTACAGATCATGCAATATGGTCAGTTTATTTGCATGTTTGTTCACAAATATAGCTTTGTTTTAATATATAAGTGTTGTAAGTGATTGTGTTAATTCAATTGAATTTGTTCTGCATTAAAACAAATACATTAATGCCATTCATTTTTCTAGAATCTCATTACCATTTCAACTCAACTCAAAATGGAGCACTCAACCCAAGTGACGAAAAACCTGGGTCTTATATTCAACCCTATTTCAACTCGAGCTCTCAAACCTCCATGTAAACGTAGTAATTGTAAGTTTGGCAGATTATGCTATCATTACAGCCATCCCATCCGGTTCAAGTACTTATGACCAGGGTTGGCCGAATTAACTACATTACACATAGTTAATTGAATAAACTACAAGTCGAATTCACTATAATTTATTACGTCTACTACACAAGTAGTTTAAACGAAAAAACAATAGAATTAATACAGGAAAAAATCTTTAAAAAGCCCTAGATGGTGTAAGTTTCATCTTAATTAAGCTTTGTTTAAAAACTGTTTAAACAAAACTGTTTTAAGCTTTTGTTTATTTTGCTTATTAAAATAAATAACCACTAATTTGACTTCAAAATTCAATTTTCAAAGTGACAGGTGACAACTGACAACCTCACTGGCAGATCATTTGACGTTTCAAACTACATCTACTACAATTTATTTCTACATTTGTTTAACTACATTTAAATACATAAACAACATAAAATACGTAGCAGACGTAACAAATGTAGTTATGTATTCCTAAAAAGTGATAGTTCGGCCAACCCTGCTAATAACTATTATAAAATAGGATCCATAAAGAGATAGTATGCTTCGATTTGCAAGTCATAGAATTCTTTCAAAACCTGTCGGACAACGAAAATTTGATCGCCAGAATCCATTCTTTCCCCCTGCATTTTAAATCTTTTTTAAGTATAACAAAAATGCAAAATTAAAGGGAACATACTCTCTTCCTAACTATGCAATGCACATAAAATCCACTTTGTCCTACTAACCAACATAAGGACATCTCACTTTGATAAATTGAAAGACAAATGAATATTACAACAATACATTCATCTTTATATGGCAAGAATTATATGCCAACCAACCAATTGTGCTCTACATTATTATGTCATGCTATATAAAGGGAGGACAATGGATGTATGAAGTATTCAACTCTAGTAACTCCACAGTCCACTCCATACCACCCGACCACTTATAATTTTTCCATAATTTTTCGCTATGTCCTCGTATATGCATATAAATATAAGGAGGTTGAGTTCAACTAATTCATCATTTTGACATAATGCAATATGGAGTTTCTTTATCGTCCAATTTGTGTGCTGTGGATGTGCACTGGTTAGAGTTTGCAAATTAGTGAATGATGTTTAAGGTGACCATAATATCTTTTCTTTTTCAAAATTGAAAAAAAATCGTGTTCTAAAATCTATTAAGTCCCCTTTCACACGAAGAAACAAGTTGCTGGAGAATTTTTTGACGTTTTCTTTTGATTTCCTTAAAAATCTCTTGTACCTTTCACACGAGGAAACAAAATCTAGGCAATTTTGAGATTTCCCGCAATTCTATTGGTTGAACGCAAATTAACCGTAGATGTGAAAGGAAATGTCAAAAAAATCTCTTCAAATCCTCGACCAGGGAGATTTTGTTTACCCCCCTTTCCTTCTGCCCTTCTTACCCAGGAACTGAAAGTTGCTAGCAACTCAGTTTCCTCTTGTGAAAAAATTTTAAAAAAGTGGTAGATCAGACTGAAAACAGATGGTAGATCCTGATTTTTAGTGGTAGATTTTAATTTCCAAAAAAGGAAATGTTTTTTTTTAGTTTTATATTAGCTCAAAAGAATCTTTTTATTCTTGAAAATAAATGTACCATACAAAAAAAAGTAATAAAGGGTTACTGACTGCAGCTTCGAGAGATAGCCAACGAGTTTTACTTAAGCTTAAAATTTTGAGCGGGTTGGCAAAAATTTTTTTTAGAAAATTTTCAAAGTCAACTTGTCTTAACAATTTTTTTTAGTTCCGGTGGTAATTCTCTTGGCGCTGCAGAAGAACAGAGGCTTAGGGAATTACTAATCGCTTGTGCAACCTATGTAAAATAAATCATTATATTCATTTTGCAACTGGACTTGCTCCCTCACATAACAGAAGCACTATCTAATTGCAAATCCAATAAGGTTTTCTTGGGATACTTGCAGATCTCTTAGCTTGTTAACAACATCATTACAAATGTGGGAAGCTGTTCCATCTTTTATTTTTAGGAGCCCAACAAATTTATCTACAGCTCAACCATAATTTTCGCAGACATACTGCACAGTCATTACCATAGAGTACCTATATTGTCTAGAGAACCGACTTCAGGCCTTTTTCGCTTTCACCCTACAAACTGCATGAGAGGATTTCCTCCACATGGCTGAGCATGTGGTAGCTGCCCAATGCATTTTGAATGGAACCACACCAATACAATGATAACTTAATGAATTTTGTCCACTAATCTCTATATACATTGGATAGCGTATCCATAGACAAAATTTGACTCCATTTGAAGAACTGTTATAAGTGGCGTTGCCTACTATTTTTGTTATACTGTATGCTAGTATAACATAAAAAGTGAAAACTCGGTGCGTTGAACGCACAAAAAATCTGAATTTTCAGCCAAATGTCTTATATTTGTTTTCTACCAAAATCTTGTTTTTACTTGCTGATTTTACTGAAAAAGAATATAAAGATTTTTTTTTCAGAAATCAAAAATATAAATTAAATTTTAATCAAAAATTAGTGACTCTGGGGATGAAGTTATATATAAGATGACTGGAAAACGAGTTTTCTTTTTTTATTTGAATTATAATACTTTCGAAAATAGTTGAAGTCACACTTTTAACTTGCAACCAAAAAATATAAACATTTATTACTCTCAAATGCACAATTTACTCCCAAACGCATATTTTCATCGGGGTTTTCCACCAAATATAATTATTATAAATAAAAAAGAGGCAAGCTTTCATCTTTTGTTATTTTGTTAAAGAAAAACTAAAACCGAAATGCAATGGAAAAACTACTTTTTAACCATATTTTTTATTTCATTCACTTACAAAACCCAAAAATTAAAAAAAAAAACAAAACGCCACACCAAGTCGACAACAGAACAAAAATTCTGTAGATTCATCTTTTTTGACTTGTTTTTTAGCTGTCATCTGAATTTTTAGATGAACATTTTTATCTGAAAAACGTAAGCAATCGAAACGAAAAGTCATCTAAATTTTTAGAAATTTTTTGACGACCAGCTGTCAGAAGCCTAAAAACTCAGATTTCTGGATCCTTGAACGCATGGACTGACAATTTCAAACGTCAAAGAAGTGAAAAAGCAAAATGCAAAACAAATAAAAAATTCTAAACATGACTTGCAAGATTAGGAGATAACATTGATTGACATTTGACAAATTGACATTTAGCAACTGACAGCAACAGGATGTGTGTTCTTTTGACATGCGTTTACATGGTGCCTCTGTAGGATGGTAAAGATGCTTCCTTATACTCGAACATTCCTCCCCGGCTGTGAACGAAGTTCTCAATGATATAATTTGCGTTGGTTCATCTTACTTAATCTCTCATTTTACATGAAACGATAAAAAATTTATATTTAGTACATTATAAAAAAAAAACATAAATAGTACTAGATTACGGAGACACAGAAACAAATTTGCTACACGAACAGATCTTATTTATTATTGCAGATGAATTGCTGAGTGGTATTTTTAATATGGTTGTCTCGTCTCATCTCGTACATCGGCGTCGGTATCGGTAGAAAATTGTCTCGTAATCGCAAATTCAATGTTGCCTTTTTATTGCTGTGAAGTGATTTTTAATTAATTTATTTTTATAATAATATGTTGGATTATGTTGATAAATTATGTGTTCTCTTTCAATTAATTCATCACCAATATAAAATATACAGGTTTGTGTGTCGCCCATTAGAAATACACATGTTCGTGTGTTTCCCTTATGAGCGTTTGTATTTTTTTTTGTTCATTGATACATCTACATTGCATGTTTTTGCTGACTCTGATACAGGGTGCCTCATGTATTATTTTAAATGGAAATTATTTTGAATGGGATTTTTAGTGGACTGTATTTTATTGATTAAAATTAAATTAAAAGTTTATTTCGATGAATTTTTAAAGGCTGTTTCGTTTTTAAGGTTAAAAAATATATTTTTTGTATTGATTTAAAATAGCTTTGATATGTTTTGATGTGTTGTTAATGTGTTTTTTTAATAATGTACTAAATATAAATTTTTTATCGTTTCATGTAAATTGAGAACTGAAGTAAGATGAACCAACGCAAATTATATTATTGAGAACTTCGTTCACAGCCGGTTAGGAATGTTGGAAGGAGCGTGTAAACTAGCTCCAAAATGCTCCATGTGAATATCAACGCTATCATCACTCACCTTTAATGTTGCTGTCAGTTATTTATGTCCAGTTGTTAAAACGTCAATCATTTTTAAATGTCATCTCCTAGTTCTGCAAGATATGTTTGGAATTTCAATTCCATTTTGTATTTATTGTTTCAAGTCAATTAAAAGTCATTTTTAAATGTCAAGTAAATTAAACTGCTATATAAAATAAATCATTATACTACAAACCACGAAATCATCAACTTCGTTTTGCATTAACTTTTTCAATGGATACAACAGATAGGATGCGAGATGCCGTAATCCTCCACCCGCTCACTCCATATAACGTTAGGTTTCCAATGAAAGTATATGAAAGCATCAGGAATATTACTTGGTTTTAATTAAATTATACTTAGATATGGCTATGGTTGTAGTCTAGTTTAATGTGTGCCAGAATATCTTCTTTTTTTTGAAGAATGTATGTTAAGTAAGATAAAAATACTAAATAGGCTTTTAAATAGGTTTACGGTGAAACAAGGGGAAGAAAGGAACAATTACGTTTAAAGTTTTTTTTATTGAATTTATTTTGTTGGAGCATAAGCATGCATAAAACAGAAAATAATATTATATTCACCCTTGAGTTTCTGAAAGAATGGTCACACTGCTAGTGATTTTAACACTTAACTAAAAAAAAAATCAATCTTAAATTTCCTTTAGAAATTGATGGTTAAACCAATTTTGCTACAGACAAGCAAAAAAGCAATGATTTCTACATTTTTTACTAAGCTACACATAACTTTTTTCAAAACAACGATAGGCTTAAGACATAAGTAAAATATATAAGATATGCTTTTATTTGCAATGTACTACCAAATCCTATGTCTTTGGGGGAAAAAACTGCGAACGATTATAAGAAAAATGAAAATGGCTATATCTCTGTTAGTTTTATATAAAACATGTAATATTAAAGCCTTGGGTCTCTGCTTTATGTCCTTACTCCGAAAAGGTTATGCAATTTTTTAGAAAATTTAAAAATCTTTCTTACCAAGTAATACCAAACATATTGAATATTGTCAAGTGTAACCACTCTCTCACAAAGGAAACCGTTGAATTAATTATATTTTCCATTTTAAGCATGATTATGACCTAAACAAACAAATATATTATTTAATAATGAAAACCATTGCTGGAACGTTTTTGTTGCCTATTATGTTAAAGTATTATTCAGTAGTCTTGAAAACATTTTTCTAATTTCATAAGAATGTAAGAATACTGTTAATTTAAATTTGTTTGAATTTTGATTTTCAATGTTAGAGCAGGATTCATTATTATTACTAACAAAAAGAAAAGTAAATCATAAATAAATATTTAATGAGAGGAATATATCGTCGTTCAACTAAATCTTCCTAACGCCCTTTTCTTAGAAACCGGGGGACCTCTCGTAAACGATATATTTAATAAAATATAAACATTTCAGTTCTGTAACAGGTCTCTATATCTTATGTTGGTCTTTTTATAAGGGAAACATTTCTCAAATCAAACATTTTCAAACTCTGGTTAGTAAAAATCCTTAAAAAGAACAGAGGTGTTAAAATAAAATGAAAAAGAGTTAAGGCCCCAGTCCATAGAATCCGTTGCATCTGTTGTGGCGAATCACTTATCGGACAGATCGATTGAATACATGTTTTCTTATGGGACGTATGCGTCAGCCGCAACAGACAAAGTAGCCGAACTTTTAACTTTTCCACTCTGGCGGACGTGTTGACAGCAACTTTTGTGTGTGTGTTTGAATTTCATGTGGTTGTTTATGTGAATCTCAAAGTATTCATTGGGTCATCTCAATCAGCCGCATCCGTCAAACGTCAATAAATCCATCGCCGCAACGGACAGTAGACAAGAAAAAACCCCAAGGGAGTGGGTAATACCTCCCCTGCTTGGGCAGAAGTAGCAATTTTATAAATTACAAAAAAAATTGAAAACTATGTCAACACTATAATGTTAATTAAAAGAACATAATTTGAAAAGAAACCATAAAATTGAACTTCCGGCCTTCTAAGAAGTTACGAAACAGTACTGTTAGTATTGCTTGTTTTTTGAAATTATTTTTTCTATTCAATATAATATTTTAGTAAAATTGCACCTCCTGTCCAATCCTTTCCTGGGGGAAATATTAACCCCTTCTCATGGGATTTTTTCTTGTCTTCGAACAATGTAAGGAGAAAAAAATATATACCATGCCAGAAATATACCACATATAACAAAAAAGTACCATGATTTAAATAAAGGTTGTTTTTTTTAACACGTGGTTTTCAAAAATTGATAAAGCGCATATAATTGTATGTTATGGCCAAGAATTTAGCTTTATTATAAATATAAAGATTTTCCATAATGTTTTAAAAATGATTTCTTGCAAGTGGCCGCTGTGGCTGTCTCGAATGAGACGCCCAATAGGCAATAACGCACCGACTATTCTCTTCGAAAGCCTCTGTCGTCTCCCCGCAAAAAATAATCCAGCGGTGTTAAATTGCACAATCTTGGAGGCCACGCCACAGGCCCACGATAAAATGACAAACCAAATTGAGCATAAATCCTGTGACAGCTGTCAAAAAGTTCAACTCCGAAAAAAAAGCATTGCCAGATTGAAAACCACACGTTCTAAAAAAAACAGCCTTTAGTATGCAATAAAAGAGAGAAAAATATACATAGACATAAAAAGATAACTTTAGCTCATTTCAAGAGGGAAAATATCATAACAAAAATATATAATGAGAGAAACATTCATATCATAAGAGAAATTATTACAAGAGAAATATATTATAAGTGAAATCATCGGACTTTTATTTGGAACATCTGAACATATACATTTGTATAAATAAGATAAATATTTCATCAAATTAAATTTATTACTGGTTGAAATGAAATAAAAACTAATTCTATGGGCTCATTATACTCAAGTATACAATGAAGCCCCATTGAAATAAAGTATCAAAGGTCACCGTATTATTACTTTTTAATAATTAAAACTCAGCCACCAAATTCGTTTTTAAGTTCATGGGCAATTTGATAACAACAAAAGTAAACAAAATTGAAACAAAAAAAAAATCAGGTGACAAAACTCACATACCATGCGATATAAATCTTTTTGATTTATTTTAATATTTATTTAAAATGCAGGATAATATGTATATGAACAATAAAACAGAAAATAATTATCTGGGTATAATTTTGCAAAAGTAAATAAAACAGTGCTTTTGGAGATCATAGCCAGTCGTGCGCCTTTTTGGTTAAAATAAACAAACAGTAATACACTCGTATATACAACATATATATACTTCACTTTGTGGAGAGTAAAAATCAATTTAATTTTTAATTAAAAACAAACAATAAATAATTCGTGTAATGTTTATTCAATTGTTCAATCAGGACGATATGAAATGCCTTGTATAGCCTTGTGCAAAAAAAAAGGGAACAAAAAATTGACAAAAATTAAAAAAAAAAAAAAGAAACGAAACCGAACACAGAAAATGCTGATCAAATAGAAAATAGTAAAAATGAATTGTGTGATGTTTCGATATGGACATGATGATACTAACACAATAAACTCGTATCTAGCTGAGTGCATAAAAACGATAGCATTGTGTGGAGCACACGAATTCAAATATGGATTTTGTACCTGGATCTGGGATCCCATGGATTTCCCTTTCATTTTCGATTAATTTTTATCTACCAACATCCTGATGGGCAGGAACAATGGTTATAACGTAGACATGGATTCGTTTATTTGCTTTGATGAAT
This sequence comes from Dasysyrphus albostriatus, assembly GCA_946251815.1. Lineage (NCBI taxonomy): Eukaryota > Metazoa > Arthropoda > Insecta > Diptera > Syrphidae > Dasysyrphus > Dasysyrphus albostriatus. Next base: position 47,671,160 of record OX276336.1, on the reverse strand, counting down.
TTAACGAAACCAAAAATAAAATGATGGACGAATGGGTCGCTGAACAATATGTTGTATGAAAAATGAGGGCTGTTTGTGGACGTTCACGATGTTGCCTGATACACCAATCTATAAATATATCTATGTATGTAGGTACTATAGGTACCAATTCCAACTTGTTTATTGTTTTTTGCAATATCTATTGTATTACATAATTCATTTATATTTTATTTGTGATGTAGGTACGAGATGACCCTAAAATGTTATCTGAATCCTCTGCCATTGTATGTCGCTGTGCACTATTTGATGGATTTTTGTATTTTATTTTTTTGTTTAAAGTATAACATTTTCATCTTTCTAATATTCTTGTTGTTTTTTATATTCTTACAGTCCAGTCATATATTAGCCGACATATCAGCGGAATTTTGGTACATAGCATCTCCATAGCCTCCTAAGGAAACTTTAAAAAGTTACCATCGATATGAGTGCCGCTAATAATATTACGCGCCTAAACAATTTTTAACGAATATCTTCCGGACGGTAACTCTAACAGAAAAAATATCAAAGACTTGAAACTTAGAAAAATTAATACAAAAAATGTTAACTAACTTTTTTCGATAAAAGTGACCGTTTTCGAGATAATTAAATCTGCAGAGTTCAAAATTGAGTACAAGGTGAGTTTTGTTTTTGAGTGGTACAAAAATTTCGAAGCTGCATCCTAGGTTTTGACATTTTTTCTGTAAGAGTTACCGTTCAAGAGATATTCCTTAAAAACCGTTTGGGGGCCTTTGATCAACTGTGAAATTGTTAGCGGCAGTCAATTTCCTTAAAATATCATGAGGAAGCTCTTTACCAAAATTCAGCTTTCCGCCATTTTTTTTTTTTGAAACACTGGAACGGAGGCTTATTCCAGAACTTCTTCAACGACTATTTGTATCAAACTCAGTTAAGACTTAAGAAAACAGGAGTCAGATTGCGTTTACTAACCACTTAAATCTTGGATTTATTTATGTAAAATGTGAGCACACCGGTGAGGCATAAGGCCTTACTATATAATATTTTCCTATTGTTGTCCACGAGACTTTACCTTGTAAGTCCGGTGTCTGTTGTCTTTTAATCGTAAAATTTGGCAATGGTCTCTTCTGGGCTTCGGCCTCGAGTTTTCATTGTGAGTCTTAAGTTTGGAAATATTACAAGAAATAGTAAAAGCAACCACTCAAGGGAACAATGTAGCTGAATTTCAGTTCGAGTCCGAGGATATGGAAAACCCATTTCTGCAAATTGTATAACGGTGGCGATTTGTAAAACGAGAGACATCTAGATAGAGACCAAGCTGGTTGGTAGAAGCTTGTTGGTTGAAGCCCTGGGTTAAAAGAAAGTTGAAACATACTTACAAAGTAAAGTCTTTCGATATCTGCTGAATCAACTTCCATATAATAAACCTTGTCTTGAAAGACTGAGGCTGTTGCAGACTTTCTTCTTCCATATTGTTAGTTGTTAACAACTAGTTTTGTTAACCCAAGGTAATTGTACTGCCTAATTGACTGACTTAAGGCGTATTTTTTTAGGTTTTTATAGTACAGTGAGAAATTCTCAACAAAACGCATCCGCAGCTGTCTATATTTTTGTATTCGGTTTATGGTACACCTGAACAGCTGTCAGAGCACAAAAGTGAAAGTTAAAAGTAGAAATAAACCAAAATTATTAGCAAAAACAAACTTATATTCAAATAAAATGGCAAATATAACTATATATTTATATAATTTATGATTTAAATTAAATGTTTGCATTTCTTTTTTCTTTGTTTGCCATTTCCAAACTTTAAATTGATTTGGCAGCTATAAAAGAATAAAAAGGTGTAGGGGTGCGTTGGTAGACTATGGTCAAAGCAAAAAAATCGTGATTTAGTCTGCTATTGCACGATTGGACTTTTTATCGTAATTTAATGGGTGCAAAGATGAAATCAGATGTTTTTTTTTTCACTGCGAAAGCAGGGAGTTAAAATTGCTGAACATCGGGTCAAAATTTTAGCCACGTTTTTACAAACTAGTCTTTATAGGCCAAGATTACACATGTAAGTTTTACTTATCATTTATGCTTTTCATATGAGCTGCGAAAGGCAATTTTTCATTCGCTGATTTGTGGAATGCGTCCTGATGCTGTTGATGTTTCGACTAAAACTAATTTAGTAGAAAAGTTGAAACAAAACATCAATGCACTTATGAAAGACCCTGTTTAGACTGTGATTGCCCACTACTCCTTGGCCATGAGCTTGGGTAAGATTTTGTCCTCACTGATTTCAGCTATACACCATTGTCATGACGAAGCCAAAAGTAATAATCCAAACAGGGCCCAATCACTCAACATAACTCTACTCTACGAACACAGCCATACAAAATTCGAGATACATACAAAAAATAACGAGGCACCAAAACTCTATTCAATCGAGTTCGATAGAAGTCAGAAGTTTATCCGCAGCAGTATCCTACTTCACCTTTTATCGGCAGCAATTCTGCTGTAATTCATATAAAATTCCACTGATGGCTTTCCCAAAAAAACACGGCTTATATCTCTCATTTCCTAGCAGGCGATAGGGTCATATTCCTTTGCTTTTTCTGCATGAATGTGCATGCAGCCATAGTTGTGGCTGGCAGATGCTCGCTCAGGATGAAGACTCATGTGTGTAAACTACTAGTTCTTCAGATCTTTCGTTGGTATTGAAATCATCTGCATATCTGATCTGAACTAAGTGATTATTGGCTAATATTTTGTAATGTGGCTTCCATACGAATCACAGGTAGGCAGTAAACTACTATTGGCTTAAAGTTTTTTGGGCTTATACAAACATATTTTCTAAGCTTTTTCTTTAAGCAAATGTGGAGCTTATCTTATTGTTCCCACACATACATAATAACCCCCACAACTCAATAAAATATATAAATATTTTATTGACTCAAAAAGAAAATCCTTAGTTAAACTTTCTGTTAAAGTTTTAGAAAACAACAGTTCAAAATATTGTAGTCATAAATAATTCGCGATCTTATACATCCATTTCATACATAAAATCTGGCTAAATAAGCCGGATATATTTGTAGACATATGAGTTTAGTTAATCCATCTTGGCTATATTCTCTATTCCAAGTTTCAATTATGTTTACATTCCTGCACTGCACCAGGCATACATTACACATATATGCAGCTCCTCAAAAAGACTAAACAGAGAGTTTAAATGAACTCTGGCCGATAGCATGAACTTTTCAATAATTACATATCCATGGCTTCAAACATTCCTGTCAGGATTTCCAATTAGTGCTAAACTTTGTGGAAAGTAATCGAGTTTTCAAGAATTCCAACTGGCTTCACATACACACATTAATATCGCATATATTCCAGCAGCACCCAAAAACCTTCATGCATCATTACCGAACCCACTGTATGAAGTGCAAACTGTATACTGTATAATGTATATCGAGAAGCAGGCTGCTAGGGCTAGAGTGCACTCTGCTCTGACTCCATATATATGTATCATGTACGTATACAAGGTGCAAGGAGTACGTTCATACAAACGTACTCAAGTTAGTGAACTTAACCAATTTAAGAGCAAGCAAGGTGAGATGGAGCTGAAGTTCTAACTGCAATCCACTCAATTTAACTACCTGGCAACCTAGCTATAGGTACATATACTTTGCCAGAACTTTGTCCGTCAAACATGAGTTTTGAGAGGGGAGGCGTAACCGGGTATGAATCGTGTGGTAATAACTCTCTACAGTGCACTCGACAAAACTGGGGTGCCAGCCATCATGTCCACTGGCTCGATGGCGGCAACGGGAATGGCAACAACAACGGAAAAGCGGAAAATTTCAATTTTTAATGTCCGTTCGATTGTGAAACGGGTGGTGTGGTGTATATGGTATGGTGCGATGCGATGGTGCGATGGCTTTGCTGTATTTCCGGTCGTCCTATATATTTATAAGATGTATCAATTCTGAAGCAAGGAACCACGTTTGTAATGGCCTCTTGAGTAATTGCATTACAGAAGTTCCGTTTAATTTGTACTTGGAGAGTAAGGACAAAGAGTAAAAGGAGTAAGTTCAACCTATATTATATAATATACCTACACTGTGATAGGGAAGGGATTCACTGAAGAATTTAAGGTGCTGTGCAGATGGATAATTAAATTATTGGAGCCGTACCTTAGAAAATTTAAAACAAATAATGAAAGACCGAAAGTCTTTGGAAATAATTCAGTTCCACATTAAATGAACTTAGATTTGTACATACATATAGTGCTGATATTGCTGCGGAAGATTTTTGATCAGATCCTGTAATTGTGTTTAAAGATAATTAAGTCCAGGAGGCGATCGTTAAATTACTATCGAAAAAAAGGAAAAAAAAATTAATTTTCGTTTACCTAAAATAATAATGGCATTGACGGTTTTCAAAAATATGAATCTATTGCAGTCAGTAAGTTTTAAGTCTCAAGCTCCTTATATATTTAAAATTTCAAATATAAACCCAATGGAAACAAACTGATGGGAAATCTTTAAGAAGACATGCCTCGTCTTTGGTCTGCTAGGAAAATCAACCTTCTTCAATTATGTTAAACTGTTGAGATAGTCAAAATCATATTAGTGAACTTTTGTCAGCTTTACATAATGCTTATAGAAGTTCTTGTCCCTAGCAAGCTCTATCTGAGCTCGATAGACCTAAACATAACGGGTGATTTTTTAAGAAGTTTAGAACTTTTTAAAAAAAAAGCACAAAAAATTCGAAAAAATGAATGAAATATTTATTTGAATCGATAGTTTGAACCTTGCAATTTAATGTTTAAAGATAATTTCATGCAAATGTTGACCGCGGCTGCGTCTCAGGTAGCCCATCCGCTGAGTCCAATTTTGGCATACTCTTTCACACATATCGGCCGGTATCTCACGAATGAATGCATGGATGTTGGCTTCCAATGCGTCAATCGAAGCGGGCTTGTCCCTATAGACATTAGCCTTGACATACCCCCACAAAAAATAATCTAATGGTGTCAAATCGCACGATCTAGGCGGCCAATTGACCGGCCCGAAACGTGAAATTAACTGTTCACCAAACTCGCCTCGCAATTGCGCCATTGTTTCGCGTGCTGTGTGCATGTGGCACCGTCTTGTTGAAACCACATATCATGCAAGTCAAGAACTTCCATTTCGGGCAAAAAAAGTTTGTTATCATCGCTCGGTAGCGTTCACCATTGACAGTAACGCTGCGATTCGCATCATCTTTGAAGAAATATGGCCCAATAATGCCGCCGGCCCATAAACCGCACCAAACAGTGGCTTTTTCGGGATGCATTGGTAGCTGTTGCAATGCTTCTGGCTGATCTTCACTCCAAATGCGGCAATTATGCTTATTTACGTACCCATTCAACCAAAAATGAGCCTCATCGCTGAACACAATTTTTCGATAAAAAAGCGGATCCTCGGCCAGCTTTCCAAGGCCCATTCACCAAAAATTCGGCGTTGTGGTAGGTCGGCTGGCTTTAGTTCTTGCACCAGCTGTATCTTAAAAGGCTTTACGCCCAAATCCTTCCGCAAAATTTTCCACGTAGTGCTGTAACAAAGGCCTAACTGCTGGGAACGGCGCCGAATCGACATTTCGCGGTCTTCTGTCACACTAGCTGATACGGCCGCAATATTTTCTTCACTACGCACAGTACGTAAACGTATTGGTGGTTTAATGTCCAACAAAGTAAATTTGGTGCGAAATTTGGTCACAATCTTCCGAATAGACTGCTCAGAAGGTCGAGAATGCCGACCATAAAATGGAAGCAGCGCGCGATGAACATTTCGAACCGAGCACGAATTTTGATAGTAAAATTCAATAATTTGCAAGCGTTGTTCATTTGTAAGACGATCCATGGTTAAATTGCAAACCAAACTGAAGCTGTTTGACAGTGACATAAGGTACTAAACACACGTCAGCTGTCAAAACCAGTGTTGCCAAAACCAAACCAGCTAAAAAATCACCCGTTATAAACGAATCTGATGACTTGAAACTCTTCAAAATCAGCAAAAATTAATAAACGGACAAAGCCTGAGCAGACTACTGCTAATGAGCACTTATGCTCATTCTGCACTTATGAGCAATTACTTCCAAGGATGTTTCATTTATTCATTATACCAGTGACATTAGTAGTACCACTGGTGATTGGCCCATTTTCGATGATACATACACCAAATCTTTCCAAAGATGATCTTACTCGTATTTTGTTTGCTCGTGGCACGTACCAAGTCAAGAAAGCCTGCAATTTGTATGCTGATCCACAAGTACAAGGCTTGAATTGAAGTAAATAAACCGAGAGAGAGAGAGTGTGAAATAGGATAGCTTACAGAATATATCTAAGAGCAAGATGTTTGATTGTATTTAGGCTGAGCTAGAAACAGAGGACATTCGATTAACCACGACGGAATTGAATGTGACTTTGAGCTTGCCTAGCCACTTTACCCTATAAAACGGATCTAGACCTTTGGCACCTCATATATCGGAACTTTGATATTTGATAATTTCATATAATTGGTCAGTTATTAGTCATAAAAGGTCAATTTGTCCTAAATATTGGAGAGCCCTCTAGATAAAAAAATATACCATTCGAAAGATCTCTAGATCGTGATAAAAGGTAAACTATTTACAGTAATTGCGATCAGCCATAGTTTTTTTCTATGAATTTTCAAAATTCGTCTCAAGGTCACAAAAAAACTTTTGGCATCTCATTTGGTCATTTCAAAAAATTAAGTATGCCATTTGAAAGGCCATTTCATGATTATAAAAGGTCAGCTGTTCAGTAATAGGTCAACCATACATATTGTTTGATAAAATTTTCATGAGTTTAAAAAAAATGCAAGGTCATTGCGATTTTTGGCACCTCATTTATGGGAAATTTGCAAAAGTTGTAAACTATCTGAAAGATTACAAGATCTTTATAAAAGGTCAGCTAGTTTTACTAATTGATGACCCATAGATATTTTTTAAAATAAAAAGTTTCTGTTCAAGGTCATCGCTATTTTTGGCACCTTATTTATGAAAAACTTGCAAAAAATTTATATCACCTGAAAGGCCTTAAAAAATATATAAAAGGCCAGCTAGTTTCAGTAATTGGTCAGCTATAGATACTTTTTTACAATTATAAAAACAAAAATTCAAGGTCACGAACGTTTTTTTGTATAATGATAAAAATTAATTACAACAGATCTATGGCTGACCAGTTACTGAAACTAGCTGACCTTTTATATAGATGTTGAGGCCTTTCAGATGGTATTAATTTTTTGAAAGTTTCTTATAAATGAGGTGCCAAAAATCGCTATGACCTTGAAAACTTTTAGAAATTAACTGAAAAAAATCTATGGCTGACCAATTACTGAAACAAGCTGATCTTTTATATAGATCTAGAGATTTTTCAGATGGTGAACAATTTTTGAAAATTTCCCATAAATGAGGTGCCAAAAATCGCAATGACCTTGATTTTTTTTTTAATTCATAAAAATTAATTAAAAAATATGTATGGTTGACCATTTACTGAAAACAACTGACCTTTCATGACCATGAAGTGAGCTTTCAAATGCCATACTTAATTTTTGGGAATGACCCAAATGAGGCCCCAAGAGTTTTTTTGTAACCTTGAAACGAATTTTGAAAGTTCATAAGAAAAAAATATAGCTGTTCAATTACTGTAAATAGTTGACCTTTTATCACGATCTAGAGATCTTTTGGATGGTATACTTTTTTAATAAATTTACCTTAAATGAGGTGCCAGAAATCACGCGTGACATTGAGAAACCATAAGCCTTTTTTACAAGTTATCTAGGGCTGACCAATTTCTAGGACTAGTTGACCTTTTCTGACCAATTATATGGCATTTGCAAATATCAAATTTCCCATACATGAGGTGCCAAAGGTCTAGAGCCCTATAAAACATTGATTTTTTTTAAAGTTGATTTACCAAATGGTATACCAACCTATGTACCTCGTAATTGTGTATTTATTAATAATGTCACATGAACTTTTCAGCACACAAAATAATTTTGAGATTTCTTATAGTCCAGCAGCGTAGTTAGTCACAGCTCCTATGGGCATTTAATACAACGTTATGGGGAAGACAATTTCTACTCGCGATATACGCGTGGGTTCTAATAGGGCAAGTTTTGTATTCGTGTTAAAAAAAATTCGAGATAATAATCAAACATGACATAAGGATGATAGAAAAAGCGTTTCGCATAATTTTGTCTGCCTGTGTGTCCAAGCCTTTACCTTTCACCACTAAAGTGATTTTCTTAAAGTTTTGAAATTAAGGTTTATTTGTAACTTTCTAGAGGGAAATTTGGAATTTTTTATTTCCGAAAAAAACGTTACGGTAAGGAAAAGCTTATTTATCTCAAAAATGTCTTCAACGATTTTGATTAAAAAAATTCATTGGATTACTGTAGGTTAGGTATAAAGCGTTCTTTCAGTTAAATTTTGTTTCCAAAAACTGTTATTAACGGTACCTGCCATATAACGTTTTTTTTTTTTTGATTTTCTCATTAGTTCTTTAAATTGTTAAAACATTTTTTTTTTGAAAATTCAATATTTTGAAAACGAAGTTTTTTGAAACTAGGTTCATAAATGTTTCTGAGTATGTACTTAAAATTGGCATATCAAAATTTCAACGCTTCACTGATTTAAATATGTGTGCATATATATTTATATATCTTAAGTTGTACGATGGTACAAGCAGAAAGTACCAGAAATCTCCAAAATAAATAATTATTTGAAATACACACATACCTTAAACTTAAATCTCTTAACAAATCGACTATTCATCAAGTCATATTTGGTTAATTCGATTTTCGCTAGTAAGAAACCAAGTCCTGCTTTTGATTCAAAACAATATTCCAATATTTTATGATAATTATTATAAACCATCAACAAAAACGGAGTGGTTATTTTTTCTGCTAGACAAGTTTTTCATTTAGCATTTTTAGAAAAACTTTCATTTCTTGTATAAACATAATTAAACAGAAAAAATATATCTAATTAAAAAAACTAGTTCTGGGAGCAATAAATAAATAATCTGAAATTTTATCACATAAATCGTAATAATTGTCGAATAACCATTGACTTGTATTGGCAATACACATATGATATAAAACTTCCCTATCAAACTGCACATTAGAAATTCCCAAGCCTTTAAGGTAGTTTATATGCCTTTAAGGTGCTACAGTAAACAAACATTAAAAAAAAAAACACATTATACAAATTTGTAGAAACTACTCTTATGAGGATTGCATTGGCACATTTTTCGATAAAATTTAAAATACGTATATTACGGAAAAACAAATTAAAGTTTGTAGAACTTAATCTTGTTGTTAGGAATGCATTTTTATTTGTTTCGATAAATTTAAAATTATTGATATTATTCGTCAAAAATGAATTCATTTTTTATTTCAATAAAACGGCAACCCTGCAAGGGTTGATGGTCAAAAATTTGAATTTAAGCTTTCCATATGAAACCTTGAAGAATTCAAGAAAAAATGTGTTTTAACTGAGAACTAAAAACGATAAGAACTCAAATCGGTGTCCGCTGTGAAAAAGTAAGTATTCGCCACAGTACATGAACATACAGGGTGGCGCACGAATCGTGCTACAAAAATAAAACGTAATAACTTTTTTTCTGTGTGAGTAATCGGCTTATTTTTTTTTTATTTTGTAGGTTACTATTTAGATTTATAAAAATGGATGCTTGGGATACGGAGAAAAGAATTTGGATAGAGCAACGGTACCATGCTTTGCAGTCCGTCATTTCCATCCAAAGGGAATTTAGGCGGGAGTTTGGCGGTAATCCCCCGAGTAGATGGACCGTTATGAGGTTTGTAAACATATTTGCCGAATCTGGAAGCATCGTACGAAGGCCGTACCATCGAGATGCCAATGTTCGGGTTCAGGGTACAATCGCAGCAGTAGCATCTGCAATACAGGCCAATCCGAGCGTTTCGACCCGAAACTTATCGGGGCAAATTGGAGTTAGTAGACGGTCATTACAACGGATACTTCATGACGATTTAAACTTGTTTCCGTACAGAGTCCAAATTACTAGCAAGTTAAACCCTCAGAATTTGCCTGTTCGCCTGGAATTTTGCCAAAAAATGATATCAATGGCCGAAGAAGACAACACATTGATCAATTGTTTGTTCATGTCTGATGAGGCCCATTTTGATCTTAACGGCAATGTAAACAAGCAAAATTGCCGTATATGGAATGAGTCTAATCCAGAAATGCTCCATGAGATGGAGCTGCACCCAGAACGAGTCACTGTGTGGTGCGCAGTTTCATCAAGGTGTATTGTCGGGCCGTACTTCTTTGAAGAAAACGGTGTAACCGTTACTGTCAATGGGGACAGTTATTTAAAGATGTTGAAGGAGTTTTTTTACCCAGAACTGCGCCGAAGACGTATACCATTCAACAGCGTTTGGTTTCAGCAAAATGGAGCAACTGCACATATAGCCAGACCAGTTATGGCGGAGCTAAACAAAAAATTCGCAAACAAATTAGTTTCTAGGAACTCCACTCTTCGCTGGCCCCCAAGGTCACCTGACCTGACTGCACCAGACTTCTTTTTATGGGGTTATGTCAAGCAAGAGGTGTATAAAACGAAGCCCAGGAATTTAACTGAATTAAAGCAGTCCATAACGACAATAATTGAGGCGATCCCAACTTCAACTCTTCAGGCCGCAATGAATAAATAATGATCAGGTGCCGCATATGCGTGGGACAGCGTGGAGGTCATTTGCGGTCTATAATCTTTAAAAACAACTAACTATTTAAAATAAAATTTAATTTTCTAACCAATAAAAAAAAATAAATGAAATACATCGATTAAAAAAAAAGTTATTTGAATTTCTTATTGTAGCACAATTGGTGCGCCACCCTGTATATTACGCAGTTTGTCAAAATTGAAAGTGTTAGTAATTTAAAAAGGTTATTCGAGAGCAAAAACGGGCCTCTGGATCCACCATTCTGATAGATAAGTAGAACTGAATAAAAAAAAAGACTGAATTGTTGTTAATTTTTCTATTTTTCAGAGCATATTTTCACTTTTTAAGCACACACTTGTTCATTTTATATGCTTATGTGCATAAACTCGTATTTTGTGTATTTTAAAGGCATAAGAACCCCAGCCCTAATCGTTATTATTAACTCTGAATTTTACTCACCAAACATATTACCCTTACCTTATCTACTACAGAAAACAAAAGCAGAGTTCCATTCTTCGTATATGATTTCACTGTATCATTTTTTGTTTAGAATCAACAACGTACAAGGCATGACCATTTTTATAATTAAAAATTTAAATGTAGGTATGTAGACCCAAAATAGGTCACTGATCTTTTTCACTATCCCACAGAAAACCGACTTAGAGTGCTAAGACTGTATAGGATTTCTGCCACCTTATGTAAACTAGTTAAATTACACTGGTGGGTAAGGAAGGTAAATAAAGAAACTTGTATGCACTTGCATTAGCCACCGCATTTGAAGAGAAGAGAAAACTATTTCCTTGTGTAAGACAATTAGTTTACCAACCACGAATATCCTACAAAATCCTTAATCAGTTATATGGTTGAGAACGAATAACCGCAAGTGAATTTTGTCCGAATCGCGACTATCAAAAGTGGTAATGAGGTCAGAGATTGCGGCAACTCGTCGGGGATGATTGAGTAAGCATGTAGGTGTTTTAGATAGCTTCCCAGGAGCTAAATATGTAGGTGCCTACATGTTACCGTATGTATACAAGTATACCTACATATGTAGGTACATATATCCGTTGAGGCGTATAGCCCTATTTGCCACTATACAACCTCCTGATGGTGACGACGACGACACCAACAAACCAACATGTTCTATTTATATTCGCTCTTATAGTTTGTTTGAGTATTTCGGTTTTGGCTTTTTAGAACTGAAGTATGGCCGTTAGTTGTTTTAGGAGGGAGGATGACGCTGGCAGCACTCTATACCCAAACCAGTACACATGTAATTAACATTAGTGTTTACACAAATCACACACCCAACAAAACTAAAATGATGTCTCGTGTTCTGTTTGTCCGCACTTAATTGGTAAATTGGCTTTCTACGACCGATGCTACACACCACGGGCTCTCTTGCGGTCCACTTCACCGGGTGGGTGGCTCACGGCCATATACAGGACTAGACACAGACGTCCCTAGGTGCTGGCTAGAATGCTGCATATGCAGGAGATAATGATATGATATGTAGGGGCTAAGTTTTATACATGCAATGTGCATATAGTGCCATATGCACTTTATGGCCGAGTGATCAAGCGGAAAATGTTCCAAATATGCGGTGACCTCGACCGCATGCAAGTAGGATATTGCTAGGAGATGCTCCAAACCAAAGTTCAAGCAAAAATCTGCATTAGACACTCCTCTTTGAAAGCGATGTTCGAAAGCCTTGCCTGGAGTCATCGACCGCAGGTCTAAAATTGAAAGCATGCGGTTTATTCATTATCACGAAGCTTCAAATCTACTGAGAGGATGAAAGGATTGAGGTGTAAGTTTTTCATAGAAAAAGTTAAAAATTACATTAAAGAAAAAAATAAGCAAAACATGCATAAGGATTTGAGAGAAATAAAAGAATAAGGGAAAACTGGAAAAGGACAACAATATCGCCCTAAAAAACTAAAACTGAGTAATACTAGGAAGGTTCTATTCGTATTAGACGGTTATAGCTAATGGTCAACCCGTTGACTGCCTGATGTAAAAATAACACGACTTAGTTGATAAAGGTTGAAAAAGATGTTGACTTAGTTTTGATGTCAGAGGAGTCAACGCGCTAACCACATCATCTGTGTCGACTGAAATTTTTAAGTTATTTAAGTTTTGTTTTTAATATATGGTGAAAGGCCAACTGACTGATAAAATAGTGGAAAAGAGGCAATTTTTTAAATTGTCAGACTTGATTTTGCATCAGTTGCGTAAGCCAAGTGAGTTATGGAACCGTCAAAAAAGGTGGTTTTCGGACTTGTTACAGGAATCTTTTGACGTGTTCCGAACAGTGCTGTCGTTTTATAAACAATCAGGGCAATACATTCTACAAAATTTTGCCTATTTTTGGGACAAAAGCAATACGCTATATTTTCGTTATTTTCTTTGTTTTAGTTTTTGACTACTTGATGCACTCTACGTGTCCAAAATTGCTGTTTTTGTTGCCAAAGTCATAACATTTGAATACATATAGATAGCACTTCAATTTCGTTTTCAGCTTGAAGCCTTGGAGTAAATTTAAAAATTAAAAACACTGGTTCTGAAAAAAATCACAAAGAAACAATAAAAACCAATAGGATAAAATTATAATTTCAAATATTAAAAGGCGTGTACTAATTGTAATTCAGTGAGAAAAAAGAAAGGAGAGTGGAGATTTCTGAGACTTCTACAAATACTCGTATTTAAGCTGCTACTATATTACAGGGTATTCATGCTTCTTCGTAAAACCGTAGATAAGTTTACAAATTGGTTAAGTTTATCTTTTGGTTAATGAACTGTCAAATTTTGTATTGGAAATTATTTACAAAATTTGGTTAAACTTATCGAAGGATTTTGTTGCGTAAAATTAACCAAACTGGTTGAACTTATCCAAACGTCATTGTTATTCTTAACTTAATAATATGATTGATAAAAAGTGCGCTCATGCAAACTTTGCGCAAATCTATCCTTTAACACA